>CM029793.1:10665832-11865832 GCA_017562165.1 Ectropis grisescens | reverse complement strand
CTGTTTTTGTAAGTCTGCGGGGGTAGGCGGCATATTTGCGTGGACTATAGAAAGGAAAGGAGATGCTTTGCAACTTTTATGTTAATAGAGCTAATCTTATTTAAAATTTTTGGGATGAAAATTTATTTCAGCTTTAAAAACGTTTTGGTTTGATAAAATTTTATAGGTTCACGTCTCTAACATGCTCATGTAGCAGGGTAGCATCAAATCAGAAGCGGAGCAGCGTAGCAAGACGTGGGCCTTAGACACTTTTCTGATGGATGAAATTTTGTGAGTTCATCACCGGTATACGTAATAGCAGTATTATGATAGCTATATTATAGGTGACGTGTTGTGACGACGATAACATTGATGCTGCTTAATACTTTTACTCTAAATTATAACTTTTAATTATATTTTTTAATATTTGTTCATTGTTAATATGACTCCCAATTGTTTTTTATTATACCATTGTTAATGACGGTTCAATTAATAAATTAGTTTCTTTTATAGTAAGTACATATATAGAGAGCTTGAGGTCGGCGCGCCAGTTGGGTGGAGAAGCTAGCTGCAGCCACAGCATAAAGCGGGATGAAGATGGCTGCTGACAGTAGCCAGTATATTCAATACCCATTCCCCTTATTTTTTTTCATTATAACATGAAGCAGTCTGTGTGCTATTCCAGACTATAATCTAATTGTATTCCAAATTTCAGTCAAGTACCTTCAGTCGTTCCGACGTGATTAAGCAACATACATCCAAACTTTCACCTCTATAATATTAGCAGAATTTAACAACGCTCTATTGTTACCCGTTTTGTCGTTTATCATGCTATGTAAAAGCTTAAATAAAAATGATCGTGTGGTGAAATCACGGTAAAAGTAAAACTATTTTTTGCATTGTAGATAGATAATGATTTTTTTTAGAAAAATATTCGATTTACATAATTAATTGATCTAAGTTACATAACTAGTAATGCCGCCATATTGGCCTCGGCTGCTCTGTCCCGCGCCTTTCACTTTACCCCTACTCCGCGACCAACCGTAACGCGACATGCAATTAGTATGTGTTTAAAACTATATAAGTATTATATCAGCTATCTGGCTGCCATCACACAAGCTTTGATTAGTTTGGGGTCAGATGGTGTTGTGTGTGAATTGTCCACCAATATTTATTTATTTATTTAATTAATGGACGAAAAAGATTGAAGCGACGTAATACAAGTTTCATCATAATATTTGTTTTATAGCAGGTATTTGAATAAGAATGATGTAATAGAATTAAATAAGTTAAATTTTTTAACTAATAATGTCAATAAATATCCAAACATCTAAATTTTTGCATCGATATTACGAGGCTAATTTTTAACTTCTAAATGAGCTTTAATGAACTTTATTTTAACATAAATTTATAGTTACAAGCTATTCTACGTCTTTTAATGTTCTGCGCAGATGACGGGCGGCAGGCATTGCGTGGTCAGTTTTTGTCCGTCATCCGAACTGGACGTTCCAAGTTCAAATTTGAAAATTGGAACTCGAACGGATTCGATATTTGCAATTTTAACCTTAGCATTAAATAAATACTGTCCGAAAAGTTGTAGATTCCATTTTCAAATTCCAAGGCATAGAGATAAATCATCTTATGTCTCTGGATGACGAGCGCAGTGCAGTGCTAGGTAATTATTTGGTCTCTTCTTGTTAGAATAGCTACGTGACATTGTGCTGTTATGGGCAGACGTGTTGCTTAACATCAAGAACATGACGTGCTCGTCTCGTCTCTCTTTACTAGGTATAAAATAAAAAAACCAATTGATAAAGTACAGTTTGTTAATTTATTCAAAACGAAAGCAACCCAGTCGGACCCGAGGTCTTCTCTAACAAGGAGAGAGTCAAGGTCATAATCCACCAAGCCGGCCTTGAGCAGGTTGGCGGATGACGACCTCAAAAGTATCTGGGAACGTGCTGGTTTTCTCACGATTACTATTTATTTGATTTAATGTATGTATTGTACTCAGCAGGTCTACTACGAAGTCCGATAAACGATATATCGGCCGAAGTTATGGACGTTTCATACCACGAAACACAATCGGTCGGTTGATCTGATCGGGCGTTTCGTTCATCCCGACCGACGCTGCCGCTGATTTAACAGTTTTTGTGTCATCAACCGACCGATTGTGTTTCGTGGTATAAAACGTCTATAACTTCGACCGATATATCGTTTTTCGGACTTCGTAGTAGACCTGTAGGTCCTTTAGTGCAATTTATGATTACTGAGTTGACATGTCAAAAGTGTAGGTTATCTTTTTTTTGGTTTTTATGCACAAAACTAAATTACAATGATAATTACACTACGCTATATACCTAAGTTACTTACCTTACTTATGCTAAGTGCTTAGATTATTTGTTTTTTTTAATAGGCCGATGAATGTCCAAAGTTAATCAAGATGATCTAGCCTACTACCAGTTGGAAACGAGCCTAGCAAGCTGGCAGCATCACCACGCTGAATGGCAATGCTTTTAGCATTGTCATTTTGCGTCGTTTTCACTTTGACACTAGAATGTAACTTAAAACGAACTGAAAGATATGAAATAATATACAAAGATTTTTATTACGTATAGTTTTAGGCGCGTTGAATGATATAATAGAAAATATTGCAAGTTTTTCTCGAATATCTGTATGGGGGGTATTATTTTTGAAGACTATTTAGTAACCAAATAAGAGTGCATGTTTTTTATATTGTTGCACTTAGGTATAGTTCCCGAATACCCTTTTTACATGGGAGAAATGCATTTACCCATACTCTTCCGCCTGGAAAAGGTCAGATTCGACACCACGGACGGACTTTTTTTTTTAATAAAGAGTGAAGAGACGAGCTGTACATGTGCCTGATGGTAAGCAACATGCCTGCCACATAACAGGTAGTAGGTAGTAGGACTTTTAGCAGAGTCCGCCTGGGGAAGTACCACACCTTTGCCAGTTATTCTACCGCCAAGCAGTAATGTGCAAACATTACTGTGTTCCGGTTTGAAGGGCAATGTTACCAGAGAAATTACAGGGCTTAGAGATATAATATCTTAGATCTCTGGGTGACGAGCGCAGTGAAGTGCTAGGTAATTATTTGGACTCTTCATGTTCCAATAGCCGCGTGTCACTGTGCTGTTATGTGGCTGGCATTTTGCTTACCATCAGGCACATGTCCAGCTCGTCTTGTCACTCTAAACTATAAATAAATAAATAAAATAAATAACTGCACAGTGACACGCAGCTATTGGAACATGAAGAGTCCAAATCATTACCTAGCACTGCACTGCGCTCATCACCCAGAGATCTTTCTTTATTTCGTTATTGCTATAAACACACTATTTTTCTAAAAAACTAGGTTTTTAGGTTACAATAATACATTAACTCTGTATAGGTAAAGAACGTTGCAATTTAACGATGTGCATGTTCGGCAACAAACTTTGGCAATCAAAACATACACACACGCATACTTAATACTAGAGACAAATTACTTAATAATAACTAAAGTTCAATTTTTTTTGCAAAGTTTACAATAGGTGCTCGTATGCTCTAAATAAAAATTGCATGCCTATATTCTAAATATATTTAAACATACAATTATTTATAGGACTTTTCCCACAACTCACATGAGTATTTAAGATGTTATACCTCTAAGCCCAGTAATTTCCCTGAAAACTTGGTCCTTAAACCGACCAAAAACTCCACGAGGTTCTCCAAGCTTTTTGGCGGGAACGCAGGACCGGCTTTCGTTTTCCTCCGCCAACCCGCCTCGCGCGGCTTGCCAGCCTCTGGGTCATAGATTTCGATATTTTTTTGCGACGTCTTTGCTCTGGGTCCACCTTTGGAGCACTTTCTCGTCACTGGCGCAACTGAATCCAAAACCACCTCAATCAGTAGATAGGTGTCAGACAGGGCCATCTTTTACCTATGACCCTGAGCACTGAGATCATTGGAAATGTAATGGGAATATGACTTTATGACTTTAATAAAGCATTTGTTTTTAAATAGACCAAGACCACTATAGACCGTAATTTTTTTTTTAACTTTTATGTGTAGGTTTACACTTGACTGCCATCTCGCCTGTTGTTAAACGACAATGCGGTTTACTATGGAGCGTCTTTATCTAGAAAAAACCGATTCACTCTCGATTTGAAGACACAAAGATTGTAATCATCAGGAAAAACCCACTCAGGCAACGTATTCCACAGCCTAGACGTTCTTATCATTAAAGTATAGTCACATCTCTTCGTTCGTGTCTTTGGAACATCAACCTTGAAACGATGACGGCTTCTCGAGCTGCAAGCATTCCGATAGTAAAAAGGGCTAGGTGGTATTAGATCATGCAAATCAGAAGCTCACTCTCCGAAGTGTATCCGATAAAAACCGATAGGCAGTTTTGCGGCAACGTTCAAGACTTTGGAGTCTTTTTCGTCCAAGAGTATCATTGCCTATGATCCTTTTGGCACGTCTCTCGATAAGCCTAGCTTTAGGTTTGTTTTATTTCTATACAGAAAACCGGATTTTCAGGTGATAAACACCTCAGAAGTAGAACGAAATTATACGAAGTAAATCCATTTTGGATTTTTTATCACATTCCACTATCGTCGCAGTCTCACAAGATACATTTTATATCAAAAATAATAATCACAAACCTCAGTTCACAACGACCCGTTTTTAACTTCAACTTCAACTCTTGATTAACGGCTATTATTGTGGTTTAGCCTCACAACTCCCCATTTAAGAATAATGTTGTTGTGACGGATGCAAGTGTCAGTGACATTGACATCCACTTGTATCGATACACTAAAAACCTTCTTATTAAGCTGTGAAATGAGGTGAGTGTAACACAGGCGAAAGTAGAGTAACTATCGGTTATCGTTTGGTAATGGAGTAGAAACCATTCGTCACAGGGGCTCCGTTCATATCCACATGCCCAGTGGGGTCAGCGGTGAATAGAATAGAATAGAAAACATTTATTGTCAATGCTAGTAACACTCACAAATATCCATTACAATCAAACATCACGAGAGCGTGCCCCATGCGGTAGTTGCAATCTCACGGCACACGGGGACCTTCACATACTACGCTGACAACACCGACGACGCCATCGGTCGGTTCGTGCGGCGAGCGTGGGCTGCATCACCGAAGACCATCCGAGATTTTAATCTACAGATGGCCATCAGGGACAGAAATGCGGCCGTTGTGGAGGCTCTGGGCCTGGAGGAGGCAGCTTAGGCAAATGGCAAAGGCAAACACTCGATGTAGAGTCGATTACTAGCGGAATCCCAACCGGTAGTGATCGGCTCTATAGACGAGCACTAGAATTAGATTTTAAATGTACCCAACTCCTACTTATTTTCCTCTTCTTCTCCTTATCCAAGAAATGTGTAAAAAAAAGATAATTGTAATGACAAAGATCACGGACCCCGGAGTCTGTGGAGTGGCTAATTTAAAAAAAATTGGTTGCCTGTAAAGTCGGTATACGGGCGAAAGTTTTACGTGACAACGACTTTGAGTGGTAAAATAATTTAACGGAAGGGACACGTGCCTTTCACTTTTTATGTCTGTCTCTCTCGCTCTTAGGCGGGCTAACCATGCCCGAGTGGAAGGGACGCGTGCCTCTCACTCGCTCTCGTTGTGAGCGCATAACGTGAGCGGAGCGTAACGCAGTTTCTTGAAGTGTCACCCGGCAAACCAATTTATAAGACGTTGTCACGTCAAAAAAACATCATGAGCGTTTCCATGCAGACTCATCAAGCACAAACTTATCAGGCATTACATTGATATTTAATATAATTAATTTTAATTACAAGAAAAACATAATTAATAACTTCAACTGTAACAGGGCTGTGTTTATATTTGCAATAGAAATAATAAATAAATGAAAGCAACAGCAAATATTTTCGTAAAATTTAAGCAGTAGATACAATGATTCAAGATATCAATAGGGCTAAAAATAAAGCTTAAATTTGACTTATTAATTACAAGATCACTTTTCAACAACCGATTTTCACCAATCCCTGCAAAACAGGACCAACCTGGCTTGGTACAACAATGGTGAAGAAAGTGGCTTGGCTCCCGCGTCTAAACACTTTTCAGACTCAAAAAATGTTAAAGAAAAGATGTTACTATAAGATAACTGACTTAGCAATAAAATTACTGAAAAATCAACTTATAGTTCACAATGATTAAAACAAAAGTACATTAATTACCTACTATGTAGTTACAACATCAGCTGGAAAGAAATGAAGAGCAATGAAGAAGTTTTGAAGGTGGTAGAGGAGAAGAACATTAATGGAAAGAATAGAAAACAGAAGAGGGAAGATGTTGGGACATCTGATACGACACGACAACTTCATTAGAACAATAATGGAAGGTAAATTAGAAGGGAGGAGGAAGAGAGGTAGACCTAGGAGAAGTTACATGAACCAAGTGAAGGAGAAGATAAATGTAGTGTCGTATCAGGAAGTCAAGGAGAAGGCGGAGTGTAGAAGTACATGGAAAGACCTCCACCGATAAGAGCGTCGCTCTTAAATTATGAATGAAGTTACAACATTGACCTTGTATAATTAATGACATTGAACAATTTATAATTAGGTACTAAGATTTATTAATTCCTATTGACGTTCTATATTTATATTTTAATTTGGCATTGCTGCCATCCATTATTTAATTTAATTTATGTGTTACCACAATGGTGACATAATGTGACCTAAATGTGTAATTTGTTAAGAGTAGATTATGAATGACCTTGTTATTTATTTATTTATAAGCATGATTAAGTATTCATTCCTGTAATAAAATATGTACGCCGAAACAGGCAAGAACATGAGACACTACACTTGAGTTGCATCTGTACACTGCTCTTAATGTATGTGATAACACAACCACGTCCTGACAAATAAATAATTTGATTTTTTTTATCTGGGCAGAGCCTTTATTAACAAAACTAAAATACAATGAGAACTACATACACTACACTACACTACAAACTAAGCTAACTAACTACTTACACTAAGCACACCTGAATTATCCATAGACCAATGTAGGTCTACAGATAATCAAAATGTTCAAACCCACTACCAATCGGAAGCGTACCCAGCATGCTGGCGGCATTACCACGCTGAATGGCAATGCTTATGCGTTGGGCCAAATAAACGCCAGCATTTTGGTCACGCGTCGCGTCGACCAAGCGACCAGCTTTATAATTTGATTTGATTGGATTCAGCTGCAAAGGATAGGGAAGAGCAGCGCAACAAAATACCAGCAATCCTCTCCCACTGAAACTTTTCAGAGGCTGGATTCCCGAACATCCTATCCATTTCATCAAAATATACACACAATATGTTTAAAGAAATGTTTACTTATTAATGTGGTTTTCACAATTCACCCTACATATTTTTTTCTCTTTTTTTTAATTGCGTGTACTGTTAATTAGTTCATTTGATTCAATTCAAAAAGTATTTAGATGTCTTTTATTTTGTTTTAGGGGGGAAAAATACATTTAAGGATTTACTTAAGTTTTATAAGTTGATTTTACTACAGTTGCTAAGAAGTTTTAATTTTTTTATTGATTGTAAATATATCATGTTTTCCACAAAAACACAAATATTCAATCAAACCAATGAAATTTTCAAAAAAAAACTCGATTTAATTAAAAATGTTGCGCTGAAACTAAAAAATAAAACAACTATCTTCATTAAAAGAAAATTGCGACGAATTAATGTTTACCACTAAAACACGAAAAGCTTAACAATTCAATAAAACATTTATGAAATTCGCATTAAAAATACGCATTGAAACTAAAAAAAAAGAAAACTATCTAATCTAATTAAAAAAGTATATGCATTGACACCGAAAAAAAACAACTGCCTACCTATCTGAATTCAAAACATAATTCAATAAAATATTTAAAAATCCCTGAGATTTTCATCCGATTTATATAATCGATAGTATCCTAGACCCTAACCTACCGCAAGCCAAGAAAATTAAAGCCAAACACATTTCATAGTTCATCTACGAAAAAAAAAATCCTTAAGACAATGCACTCGCCGCAAAAACTGGTAGGACTGCTTAATATATTGGTTCTACAGGCTGCTATTACTTATGCAAACTTAGACCACTCCCACCTAAGTACGCCCACACCTTAATCTTTTATCCCTTTCTATCACACAAGAGGAGATATTCCCCTCTCGCTTGCATCCACACCGCCTCCACATTTTCAGAATACAGTTTTTAGTAGCCTCAAAGACGTCGGCCGGGCTAACGGTCCGAGCGCGAAAAAAATAAAAAAAAACGGTGAAAAAGTTTGAGTTCTTTTTTCAAACGGTTTTTTGGAAACTATAATAGTAAAAGTGTTAATGAGAGAGTGATTGTTTCTATCTCGCTTACTCTTTTTTTTATCGTGACGTGTTGTGCTGTGTTGTTGTGGTTTTAGTTACATTGAGGTAATAATTTATTAAGCAATAGCTTAGTAATAAAATACTTGACCTTAGTAAAATACTATTCTTTGTAAAAAGGTAGAGTTTTATCCGGCGTTGTGCAGGCGTATGCTTGGCTTTTTGAGCCAAAACTTTATGTAATTTTTAAGCAAATTCAAATTTGTGATGTTAAAAGAATATTACAAACTGAAGTGAGCTTAAGTGATGTTTTATAATACGGTGTTAAGTATAGATTTTTTGACGTGAACCAGAAATCTATGATTTTCTAATCTATGCCGTCTGTGATGTCTAATTTTTTTAAACGCGTGATGTTAATCAAACTCAAAACACAAATTGAGGTTATGTCCAGTTTTATAATACTGCGTTAAGTTTCAATGTAGGTAGGTATTTCAAAAATGGAACTGAACTGAATTTAATCATTGCAGTTATAAGGGAAATGATTTCATTTCCATCTGTTAGTTAAGTATTTTGGTCAGTTTTTTAGAACAATCACAGGTTCATCCTTACTCCATAGAGTCGATGTTCGTGTAATGTCTTGGTTAGTTAAATATTATTACAATGACGAGATCACACTTCACCGCCAAATCGCTTGATGTTGAGCAACGATGTGATTTACGATGGAGCGTGCTCATTTAAATGAAACTAATCCTTATTTTTTTGTTTTCACTTAACAATATCAAAAATACCACTCAGCTATTGAATTCCACGGACTAACAATCACATACTGCTATATATTAATTATTGGTAATTATAAACGTGAAAACGTAATAAAGTAGCTCGCTCTGTCTGTCTTTCTGTCAGTTACGTTTTCACGCCTAAACTAGATATTGAATCAATTTAAATACAATGGCACAAAGATGGTCTAGAGCTAGAAAAAAGACCTAGGCTACTTTTAAAAAAAATAGGTTGGTAGGTAATAGTTTGAAATAGGAGATAAATGTAGGAAATGGGAATAGGTTTTAACAGGTTTAGGTTTTAATAGGTTTAAACTTTTTATTTTTCTTTTGGTTAGATGTAAATACATATGAAAATCAAAGTAGGTATTCTTTGAATAGTATTTAGCGAAAACAATTTATAATGAAATACTGTTAAGCCGCAGGTTACGCCACGGAACGTACTTAGTCATTAAATCGAACGTAAATACTAATCAAAAGGGAATTATTAAACACTGGGAACCTATTATAGTTAAAAAAAAAAAAAAACTAGCTGTGCGCCGCGGTTGTACCCGCGTAGTTCCCATTCCCGTTATTTTCACGTTTTTTATCGAGTAGAATGACGAGACGAGCAGGCCATGTGCCTGATGGTAACCAACATGCCTGCCACATAACAGCACAGTGACACGCAGCTATTGGAACATACATTAGCGCTCCGCACCCAGAGGTCTTCTCTTGTAATTTTAGTCTGAACATTGCCCTTTGAACCGGAACATAGTAATGTTTGCACATTTTTGCTGCTTGGTGGCAGAATAACTGGCAAAGGTGTGGTACTTCTCCTTTGGAATAAATGCTTACCAATGTGTTTTTCCAACCCATCTCACGAGTTGAAGGCAGCCCCGCGCCTTCCATTCATATACGGGTAAAACACACCGTGCAACCTATTTTCATACCTAAATACCCATTAAAATCGGCAAAATTGTTTCGGAGAAGTAGATAGATAGATAGATAAACTCTTTATTGCCCTTAACAAGTAAACAAAGTTACAAAAATATAAAAAAAAAAGTATGACCGCAAAGCACAAACACCATGATACAAAACTATGTGCGAGTAAGATTTAATATTGTCATCAACGTTACGTCAAAAACAATGCGCTAGGTACTAAATGTAATACTTTTATACGTTTACTTACCTGCCAAACTTTAAACGAGCCATTTTGTACATATCATATTTATAGATAACTAGCTGTACTAATGTAGCTAGCTAGCTGCCACGCTTCGCTGTGGGATGCAAAATTTGATAAAACATTGTGATTACATATCATCTAAAATTTTGATAAAAAACAATCCTTGATGCGGATTATGTACCAAAATATCATTCTAAAATTTCAGCTCGATCGGTGCAGAATTTTTGAGTTTTTGAAGCGTACACAAACCAACAAACATTTTTTTATATAGAGATAGAAGATAAGAGATATGATATGTATCTCAGAAATGGTTTCAATGATTTTCGTGAAATTTGGTATGCAGAAGGCTTCGGAGGCGAAAAATCGATGTACGATTAGCTGCGTTTTGCTTTTGAAAGACGTAGATTTATCCATATTAAAACCAAGCAAAGCTCGGTTATCCAGGTACTATTCATTAGGCATGAGAATAAAATTAAAGTTCTGTTTGTTATTAATTCTAAATTGTAAAATACACTAAAACTGTAAAATTACACTAGGTGCAAGTTGAAGTACTTTAGTAAAATGTAGGGTATTTATCTATAAAATTAAAAAACCGACTGAAAACATTTGACCTCAAAGAGTTTCCATACGAAATAAATAAATATTGGTGGACAATTCACACACAACATCATCTGACCCCAAACTAAGCAAAGCTTGTACTATGGCGACCAGATAGCTGATATAATAGATACTTATATAGTTCTAAATACATACTTATTATGATTAACACAATGGAAAAACGCTAAAAACCGAAACAAGATGGGCATAACAAACTTCTTAGATCTAATAAACTCTACATTAGTTTCACAAGATTAATTTTCTTTCGATTCATAATACATTTTTCAAATGGATTCCGCCTACTACCAAACATAATGTAAATTATTTAACACAGACTTTCATCAAATGGATTCCAAGCATAATGTAAATTATTTAACATAGACTTTCATAAAGTATGTTATTTGTGTGTTTATGACACAGAGTGTTTGTGTGTGTTTATTATATTGTGTGTGTTGTATTATACTACAAAGGATTGCTGTGCAAATTTTTATAAACCTTCAACAAATCAAGCAGTAATGTGAAAAAATCACAGTGTTTCGGTTTGAAGGGCGATGTTTCCAATGAAATATCAGGTCATAGATATGAAAAATCTTATATCTCTGGGTGACGAGCATAGCGCAGTGTCAGGTAATGATTTGGACTCTTCATGTTCCAATGCCTGCGTGGCACTGTACTGTTATGGGCTAACGTGATGCATCATCAGGCATATGTTCTGTTTGTATTGTCACTCTATACTATAAATACCTCTTTTCCCTGTCCTGGGTGATGCCCTTCACAAACGTCATTAGTATAAACGTTCAATCATTTTAACTCCTAAAATATGGCACAATTTGAATGTTTAATAAATAACTAATTTATTGACCAAAGCATTACAGATTACAATAGCTATAAATAAAGTACATTCTACAAATTCTATTCTATGGTAGCTTAGCACTTTGTCCAGTGGGTCCCAAACTAGGCTGGGCCTGTATTTTGGGCACCCATTACAACAATACTCGAGATGCAGAGTTAGCGCTCACGGGTTAGAGTTGTTTACAATGACATTTTCTCCTAATTTATGAGGTAAGTATACAAAATTACAATTAAAATTAAATAAAAACTGTTACCTGTAAATAGTTTACATATACTACGTATTAGAGTTGGCACAAACGCTTTACACCGAAAGCACGGGTAGCATCTTTCTTGCATTTCCACTCTTGTGGAAATGTACTTAATAAACGTTTTTCGCGGCACATCACTCTGTTGCCATAGAAAGTATGTTACGCCATCTGCTTATGATTGACACAAAGGAACCATGCAGAAAATCGAACTCTACACGTAGTATATTATGTAAACTCTTTGGTTACCCGTATATTTATTTAAAATGTATAATAACCACGTTAGTTTTATACTACGAGTAAAATATAACACCTCGGAAGTGAATCGTAACATTTACTATCAACAACAAAAATTCGTTTCATTTCATCAATAAGAACAAGCTAACCTATTAAATGCTTACAATTATTATATTGATTCATTACTTGAGGTAGAGGCCACGGTAGAAATTAGTTTGAAATATATCCGGCTAAACATCCGGCTAAAATGTCATATTTAATTCGCTAAAGTGCCCTCAGAAGGGAAACATGGAGGTGAACAAATTTTTATCATTGTTTTATTTAAGACAATTTTTTTATTTCTTTCTGGTTCAAATTCAATGCATGATCATTACTTTTATGGACGCCAATGTAAGAGATAATAATAAGAGAATAAAAGTTAAGAGTAAACTGTCTTAGATTTAATATTTTCTTAAAGCCCATTACGAGAAATCGACATAATTTTGCACTTAAATCAAACTCCAAACGAAACCCTTTATTTTATATTTTGTGTTACGTTATATCTGAAATACGTATAATAGCAATTTTGCAGTACAGATAGTTTTTTAAATTGTTCAAGTATTTACATTTATTTTAAGAATTGTTTTTAATTTTATTTTTGAATTGAGGCCAGCACAAAGTTATTTGAACATTAAGAATCAAATACACTACCAAGCAATACACCTTACTTGTTACCCAGAGATATAAGATAAATCTTAGCTCATTAATTTCTCTAGAAACATCGCTCTTCAAACCAAAACGCTGTGCCTAATATTAGTGTTTGGAGTTACCTAACCATATCACAGTAGAATAACTGGTAAAGGTGAGATACTTCTACAGGTGGGCTCGGCAAAGAATATTACTATTAAAAAATAAAATACTATCTAAACGCAAATTATGAAAATTAGCGATAATATTAGTCGGCATATAACATTATTCGACATAAAACTCCACACAGCCTCTAAATAATTTTAATTGTTACTGCCGTCCACAATCGTAAGTTCACGGCTATTTGCCGGTTAACTGTTAATTTTAACCGGCTGATTAAAATTTAATAGCTAATTTTAACTGATTGTTTTCGACGCGTCGCTGAAATTTGTGTTTAGCGTGTTTAAACGGGTGAATTTATTAGATTAGCTAACAAATAATTAGTTGTTATTTTGATTTATTGACTTTTGGTATTAATTTAAGTAAATTATTTATGGTTTAGGCTAAAAATAC
The DNA here is from genome assembly GCA_017562165.1 of Ectropis grisescens. Taxonomy (NCBI): domain Eukaryota; kingdom Metazoa; phylum Arthropoda; class Insecta; order Lepidoptera; family Geometridae; genus Ectropis; species Ectropis grisescens. The sequence goes on along the minus strand of CM029793.1, from coordinate 11,852,382 downwards.
AAAGTATTTATAAAATTATACTTCTTTTGGCGCTTTAGAAAATAAATTATATTAATGAAACCCTGAAGTTAGCTAGTCAACATTTTAGTAAACATTGTAACTAATAAATATGGGCTTTATGTAATGCTTGCTAAGATGTAGATTACATTGGCAACATAAATTAGCAGGCGGCTGTCCGCGAGCGGTCTGCTAATTTGTGTTACTATTGTAATCTATAACGTGCATGACATAAAGCCCATACTTGAGTATTTGTCCTGTGCTAGCCGAGTTGGTATACGTCGGCGCATACTTTAATACTTAATGTATTGGTGATATTATTAACCGACTTCCAAAAAAAGGAGGAGGTTATCAATTCGACAATGTTTTTTTTTATGTATGTTACCTGATTTCTCGAGAACCTCTACACCGATTTTAAAATTTCTTTTTGTGTTCGGATGGGTATGCTTCCCGAATAGTCCCATTTAAATCTTATCGAAATCGGTCAAGTGGTTTTTGAAATATGAACCAAAAACTGACTTTTTGACCTGACTGGCACCGACTTCAAATAGATGAGTGAGTAGCGCTTATAATAATGATTTTAGTTTATTTTTCGCTTTTGAGTGCCTATTTGTGGTTTTGAAGTCGGTTTAATTTTTTTCTATTGTATGGTTAATGTTTTATTTCTTATCACGAGGAATAAAGAGAAGAAGTATTAAATTGTTGCGTCCTTGCATGAGTATTATTAAATACACATACAACTATTAAAAAAAAAATATGAAGGAAATTCTAAAGTAATTAAATTACTGATTTTTTCTAAACATTTGCTCAATGCTTACGCGAGCAAAATACCTATTAAATTTAAAAACAATTAGGAAAATCCATTTTTTACGTTTGCACTGCACATATTCCTATTTCACGTGTCATGGAAGAGGTCTTTGTTAAATAAAGTTCAGGATAAAACAGGTGATGTGCATAAAGTCAGAATATCATATAACATGTCAGAACGCATAATATGCTTATTAAGTTACTACCGAGCAAACGTAACTATTACCATACCAAATATACTAATTACTCGTAGTTGGAGCTAGTGATGAGCCTGTGAAAATTAATCGAAATTTAAATCGATATTCGAATCGATGCAATTACTACTGATACAAATACTGTGCGATATTTAAATATCGAATTGTAATTGATTTAACGAATAAACTGATTACAAGGATGTCGTTGCCACCCGATTTAAGAATGAAAAAAGAGTGTGACAAGATTATTTCCGTCGATAGCGCAATAGTATATCTTTTTGATGCAATTAATTGTTAAAATATGCTAAAGTTATACAATCATCATGCCAGTTCAAAGCTAAATATACTGAAAATTTTGGTACCTAGATTAAATTGAAATTTTCTAACGGAGTGAAATTGTAGTTTGTAGTTCTATAGTCAAAATAGACTTAAACTGTTATTAGTTTATACTGTACAACCTTACCTTAGTTTTTAAAATACTTTGTATACATTGTTTTTATTATAATTTATTTTAAATTATTCGGTGCGGATAAAGTGGAGGGAATTGGGGGAGACCTTTGCCCAGCAGTGGGACAGTTGAGGTTAAATAATAAAAAAAAAATATACCACACTTTGTGAAATAGCGATCAGCACCTTGCAGTCTTCACATTTTGCTGCAGTTAAAAGTAGTCTTGTGTTATTTAAATTTTGAAAACTGTGTTTCAAATTACAGCCTGATTTTACTAAACTAAATCGGCTTTGGCTTTGCTATTGCATCTCTATCATGTCAAACGAAAAAAAAAAGAGAGGGAAATATAAATGCTAAGACAATTTTCTGCCGTCCCAACTGATTCAGTAACAAACACCAAAACTTTCGAATTTATTAATATTAGTAACATTAAGTACATAACAATTTAATTTTCCATAAGAAAAAACATTTTCTTTCGATTACCTACTAACACAAGATAATCGATTACCCTTTCCTCTTTCCCATCACTAGCCGCCCGACGACTTATTAACATTGGCACTGAATGGAAACCATTTTTTTCAACGTCTTATCTAATAATATGCAAACTAGGGACGAGAAAAACTGTACACACGATGATGTGTAAGTACCGTTCCTTTGATTATTTCAATGTTAAGTGATAAGAACTGGAACTATAAAGTGCATTTATGGTAAATAGGCATTAAATAACAAGCTATACTAACGTATTGTAGGTTATAATCAACTAGCATTACCAATGGACGTATAAAAAATCGTAGTCTCGCTAAAACAAAAACTGTGTCCATAGAGTCGGCCACATAATATGCACGTGTGTGCTGTCACTTACAGGCTGACACGCACGCATCAGTGGTCATTACACGCGCAAACTTGTGTATGTGTGTGTGTGTCAGCCTATCAGTGACAACCTGACAACGCACACGTGCAAATGTGGCCGACTTTAGTGACACAGTTTTTGTTTTAGCGAGACTACGTCCGACTGTTTTTGTACGTGCATGGCATTACACCGCGTAGTTTTCCTTTCTAATTATTTTCCAAGGATAAAAAGTACCCTATGTGTGTTTTCAGACTATAAATTAGCTGTTATAAATTTCAAAACGCAAGTCTACCGCCTAATTAAATTGGCGGATTATCGGTTTGCGTTGGACCGCTATTTCATCTGTCAAGCAATGATAACGAGTTGGAGTTCCCTTAAAGTTAATAGTTTTAGGAAGGCTAACTTTTAAATGCCATTTTAATCGACAATTTAATCAATAAAAAGATATATCTCATTAAGGAAGCTGATTAAACGGTACTGTTTAGTTAAGAGCCTAGGCTGTTGATTAAATGGCTGATTACGTTAGTTGGCTGCGACATATACATACACAAAGTAGACAACTATTCTTCGTCCTGTACTATCGTATACACAATAAAACACCGAACCAAATCTTCATGACGTCACCACGCCAAAATGCGAGTGGGCGGGGCATCAGCGGGGCGTGTGAGAAGGCGTGGTCTCCGGGCCATTGACCCCACGTAGGACTTCTATAGGTATATTGCGAAGAGTACCCTTGTATGGAGTCTTATTAGCAATTCTATTAGTTACAATATGGTTATGGGCCTATTACGTGCTGCGATGGTATTTTTAGATAGAGAATTAACAGTCGTATTCAAAATGTTTACTCAATACACTGGTTTGCTCAAAAATTTGATGGCTCTTGATTAGATACATAAAACTAACAGCGCCCTGCGATGCTACTCGCATAGGTCCCGTTCCCTTTACGTTGCCGGGATAGACGTAGCCTATGCGTTCTTCCAGGCTACAAACTCCAAATGTCATCCCAATCCGTTAATACGTTGCGATATGATTGAGCAACAAACATCCATACATTGACATTCATAATATTAATTGTGGTGGTGGAACTTTGTCACATTAAGTCTAGCCCCAAATTAAGGAAATCTTGCAGGTACCTACTCTGGAAGTCAGATAACTGATATAAAATTTACAAAAATTGGAAAAATAAATACTTAACATAGAATCACCCAGAGATAGAACAAACACGTATATTTATGTTACCTGGCTTGGGTGGGAATTGAACCCACGACCCACACTTTGCAGGCAGACCTATTACTTACCAACTAAGCCACTAGGCGAGTCAAAAACCAACTAACATAGAACAAACAACCTAAAATTTTAAAATGTTCACAACAATTGTATTCCGGTTTGAAGGGCAATGTTTCCAGAGAAATTACAGGGTTTATAGATATAACATCTTAGATCTCTGGGTGACGAGCGCAGTGCAGTGCTAAGTCATGATTTGGACTCTTCATATTCCAATAGCTGCGTGTCACTGTGCTGTTATGTGACAGGCATGTTGCTTACCATCAGGCACATGTCATGCTCGTCTCGCCATTCTTTATTTAAAAAAAAAGCATAAAACGCTAATTTATTCCTGTGATATGGATGCCTTCTACAATTAATTATCTTTTCGAGGGAAACACATCGAAATGTGCTAAGGCGAGTTGACGGACAACCGCAATCCTAACAATTGGACTTAACCATGATTCTTTTTTGTTTCAGATATTCCGGGATAAGAATCGAAATTTTAATTAAATAACGAAGTAGAAAAATTTATTTGATTTAGAATCAAAATTATTTTCATTTTATTTCGGTTTAACTGTAAAAGTAATAAAACCATCTGTGATCAATAAATCAGAATAATAACGTATACGCTAAATATATCTCAAAGATGATACGGACGTTATAATAGCTATAAAAATAACGTTACATCATTAACGGTTATACATTAACTAGCATCGTTCCTAAAATAACGTTAAAAAACAAGTGAAACAATAATTGCAACAATTACAGCGTCACAAGTGTTATTGTGATGAAAAACGTGACTACAATAAAATTAACTCAAAGGAATTTTAATAATAACATCCGTTTCTGAGAATGAATTTCTACAGGTAACATTATCATTCTCAAAGAAGCTAGTGAATGAATATGAAGATGGTTTTGTATGGGCTGAAATAAAATTAACTTATACTGCAATTCAATTACCGTTTATAAAGAATAATGTGACAAGATAACTGGATACAAAACATTAAAAAAACACAAGTGAATACAATAACGTTTCGTTTACTGCTAAATAATTAAGTGTTTTGTTGATTGACTGCAATAAAACAAAATAATAGTGATATGCTAACAACAGCGAATTATTTAGGACTGCGTTTTCATGTTAGCAAATGAACTGGTAACTGTTAAAAATGTGTTTTAAGATAGTTGTGAGTTAACATTAAACGTTAACGGTTATAACCGTGATTCTATCAAACGCTCAAAAGTTAAATATAAGTGATAATGCCGTACATTTATTAACAAAATGTGGTATAAAACAGTGTTGTGCTAAAATTAACATTAACGCTTAGCAACTGTGATTCCATCACAGCTATTTAACGTTGGACAATAGTGATAATGTGGTATTTATGAACGAGTGCGAGTACGGAATGTATACCACGTGGTACAGCCGTGGGGAGGGTGGTATGCACCACCACCAAATGGGGCAGCTGTACCACCATGCACCCCCCATGATCAAGACTGAAGCTGGCGTTAACAGCGACTGCATGATGGCCGTCGACTATGCGCCTCCCATTAAGGTATGCGTTTTGTTTTCTGTACCACTTTTTTTTATCGCGTATAGGTCCGCGTTTGAACACCAACTCGCCTGATGATAAGCGACGGTGTGGTCGAAGATGACGCACGTTGACCTAGAAAGTACCTATTCACTCTGACCTTGAAAAGTTCTAGATTGTATCTTTCAGGGAACAAGGAGGCCGGCAACTTATTCCACTCTAGAGCTGTACGTACGAAAAAAGTGGATTCAAAATTTTTGGTAGGTACGGATTTTGGGAATATCCACAGTCCAGTCCAGTGTATGGGTGGTAGTGAGGCGACTTACGACTTGTCCTGTAGTGCAAAGGGGGAAGGCAATATTAGGTCGAGTAACTCCGCTGCCCACTCTTCAAAATGTATCCTGTAGAACACTGTCAGACTAGCCACATTTCGCCGATGTTCTAGGCTTAGCAGTTTTTTAGCTACTATAATTCTCGATGACGTCATCGTTTGCGGACGAAAAATAAAAAATAACACAATGACGTACTTCCGTCGTAAAGATGCTCACAATAAGCATCCTCACTGATTCAAGTCATACATACGGGTGTAATAAGTCTCTTTGGTCTTGTTTGAAGTCACAAAAGTCGAAATGGGGAGGTCAAAAATATACCAAATTGGGTCAAAGTGGGTCAAAAATGTACCAATTATTAGTCCGCCAGGTAGATGAGGGGAAAATTTAGAACACGTATTCATTGTTTTACAAATTATTAATAATTGACCGGCCCTTCTACAGCCCAACTACGAGTACATCGGCTATGGCTCTCCTATTTCTGTCTCAATCACTTCAAGCGAAAAGAAAACAGAGAGCAATACCAAAACCAAGACAGTTTAAGTTAGCCAGTAGGCACTCAGTTATAGACCATAAAACCTCCGGTTGTGACGTCACATCTTCGTAAAAATCGTACAATGACGTGACATCATTTGAAACTTCTTTCGTTTGTTTTTTGTTTGTGAAACAAAAGGAAAAATACATGTACAATATTTTTAAATAATCTAACTGCCGGATCAATTAGGTTTTTTAGTCGTCACGGCTATTGTAATTCGATTTGTGCCCTAGAGTGAAGACCAAGAATAGACAAACATAGCGTAAGAACCCTGAAACTCGAAGAAGTGACGACACACGTACAGAGGCCTATATATATTATGCTTAGATTTTTAAAACCACCAAACAGATTTTGATGCGGGTTTTTTCAATAGATAGAATGATTCAAGAGGAAGGTTTGTTTGTATAATACGTGCTTAAAATAGCAGAGAAACACGGACCACTTTAAAGGTTTCTAATGTAATGTCATAAATAAACACATTTTTTGCGTTAACACTCCAAACGCTGCTGCTGGCTGAACCCTATGAGCTAGATTAAAATAATGTAGAGCAAAATTTCATCAAATTCATTCATTAACTCAAATTATCGCTTCAAAAGGACTACAAAAAATTTGTACCTAATAGTATATGTCTATCTCTTAGGAAAAATACAAAAATCTTTATTGCTGTTTGCAGGTAAGATAAGATGATACAAAACATATAAATAATTGACCCATACAAACTGGCCTCTTCTTCTAGAGGCATGCAATATGTCTGGCAACGCAGTTTCCATTGGTCTGAATTTATACAATGATAATAATAATCAGCTGATAAAGTCTTTTTCTTCTTTTTTCATTTTTAACTTTTAATCGGTTGGATCATAGGTATATGTCATCTGATTCATCATGCATTAATTTCTGGCTTCTATCCCGTTGTGTTATGTTAGTGTGATGTGTTTGATGAGTATAATTACGCCAACGTCTTGTGAACGACCCACAATACCTACCCATTTTTATCTTATATCTTTAAACGAGTAAATCTTGTAGGTATATATATATAGAATCTGAATCTCGGAAACGGCTCGAACGATTTTCATGGGTTTCGGGGACGATAAATCGATCTAGCTGGGTTTTATTTTTTAACATCATTTTATGCGCGTTTTTAGACAATGAAAAACTCCGACAATGTCATTAGAATACGATAACTTATTTTGTCACTGTTTTTTAAGTCCAAATCGCTCAAACGGAATATGCTCGCTCTCGGAGTCAACAGGCCCCGGTTCGAATCTTGATGGCTACACTCGGGTATTTTCTTTTTGTTCTTTTTTTTCTGAGAAAATCTTCTCTCGGTCAACCAGGTACTTAGTACTTATACTTAGTATCAACATTGCACCCGTGTGAAGCCGGGGTGGGTCGCTAGTAATATATTAAACACTGTAGGCTGTTAAGGCTATAAATTTCTAACGATTTCCTCACAAGCACGTGTAGCGTTTCCCGTGCGCATGTCTCAAGGATCGATTACACATTAAACGTAATTATTTAAAATAAATGTATTCAAACAGGTGAGAATGATTTACACGACAGCTGGCCCGGTTATTTTCCTATAATCTTACCGTATTAACGAATTACCTTCATGTTAATTTACCGCAATATGAATAATAGTAACATACGCAGAAGCAGACCATTAAATGTTCCCAACGCTGGGGCTTGTCTTCTCTCGCAACGAGAGAATCAAGGCCAGAGCCCATCACGCTTGCCAAGTCATAGTTAGTGGATGATACATGATCTCGAAAGATTCTAGGTACATGTCGGTTTCTTCACGATGTTTTCCTTCGCCGTTTTGAAGTTAGCGGCATTTTGCATATTTTTTTGCGTGGGATTTAAACCTGAGTCTCCGGATCGGCAATATCCGTCCTTCTGACTAGACTAGCCAAATGCTATTGTAAATATTACCATCCAACCCGGTGCCTGTTGTATTGCCATATCCTTGCTAAAATTACAAATTAGCTGTCCCGGATTCGCCCGTGGTACATGATGTATATACCTTATACTCGTAGGACTCGGGGGACACCATAGGTAAATATGTATGTACTGATAAAATAATTTTTAGAATCGGTCCATTAGTTTCAGTGATTAGCGTGTTCAAACAAAAAAACTTCTTCAGCTTTACCTATTATATTAGTATGGATGCCTGCTACGCTTTCACGTCTGAATTACTGAACCGATTTAAATGGATTTAAGTACAAAGGTCGTATATAGTCTGAGAAAAGACATGGGCTACTATGTCATACTTTTTGATAGGGTACTTCAAATTGGATCACTGCTTTGGAAGCTATATCGAGAGCAAACCACGTGACACAAAATGTTGATGGTTAAAAGCATTTAAAATACTGCAAACACGCAACTTTACTGTTTAAGTAATGATTTGGAATCATTATCAAATACTACATTTTAGTAGTGGTAGGACTCTTGACTGAATCCGCCTGGGGGAAGTACCGCACCTTTGCCAGTTATTCTACCGCCAAGCAGTAATGTGCAAGCATTACTGTGTTCCGGTTTGAAGGGCAATATTTCCAACTGGAAGATATCTAAGATGTTATATCTCTAAGCCCTGTAATTTAGAAAAAATACATCTTGACGAGCACAGTGAAGAGCTTGGCAATGATTTAGATTTAGACTGTTCGTTTTCCAATAGTTGCGTGTCACTGTGCTGTTATGTGGCAGGGTTGTTGCTTACCATCAGGCACATGTCCAGCTCGTCTCGTCATACTTTGTGTAAAAAAAGATATGGAACAATATATATTATTATATTATACACGTAAACGGTTTATTTGTTTCAAAACGCTAATCACAAGAACTACATGGTTGATTTCAAAAAAATATTTTACTGGTGTAGGTTTATGTACATTATCCCAGAGTGCTATAAGCCTTATATTTATCACGGGCAAAGCCGGGGCGAACCGGCAGTCCTGTTAAAAGCAGGCGTGTTGCTTACCTATCCAAATAACTTCTAAAGTTTTAAGTACAGTGGCAAGGTAACAGTGGAATTGTTGAAAATCTTATTTTGGTCCTTACACCAAACGCTGGTAAAAAGTTAACGCCACAGTGAAGCAGACCATAACCTAAACTTCCAGTACCTATCTAGTTTGCTCGTGCCACAGCAATTAGAGCATCTTGCTTGAATCATGCTCTATCTTGAGTCCTATATTCTGTAAAAGCAAAGTGAGCGTTGCATTTGATAACTTGATAACGATAGTTTTATAATGTAACGTTATCTTACTAGAGGTAATAAGAACTATAAATGCGAAAGTCTGGATGTTTGGTGCTCAAGCACGTCGCAATGCCTGAACATAGTTAGATAATAGTCTGGACTTTCACATAGGCTAATTTTTATCGCGGATAAATAAAGGGAACATCAAAAACTACAAGGGATTATAGTCACATGTGAAAACATAAAAAAATTGTTAAAATAAAACATTCGCGCCGTGTAGAGCGCGTTCCACTTTTACGATGTGTGTGTTTGACGCCAAACTTTGGTATTAAAACACAAACAGACACACATACACACATCTATTAGTACCTAAAAACAAACCTACACTTCTGCTAGAAAAAAATACAAATTTATACATAAAGAACATAACAAAACTCCCAAAGTCTAAGTACCTAAGCCTAAAGACTGAGATCAAATTTGATTTCAGGAAGCAGTTGTAGGCGTGCATTAAGTAAGCAGGTTAGATTTAAGGAAGCACAGTCCCATAGGTAATAATATGGCATAGGTAGGTAGGTACGCTTTTAGTAATACCTGTATTACTCGTACTATGTGATAACGTTACTGTTATGCCAAATTATGGTTTTCGCATTTTGGTCACGCACGTTTCATTAATTCTACTAATATCATAAATTTCACAGTTTTGATGTTTGTTACTCAATCACGTGGAAACTTGTGAACAGATAGGATTGAAATGTTCAATATCTCTACAGTAAGATTATTATAGTCTGGAAAAACAGATGGCTACTTTTTATCCCGAAAAATAAACGGGAATTGCACAGATAAAACATAGCTAGTTATATTTACGAGCAGTAATCCAGTATCATGATGTTTGTTCCAAGTATCCTGGGGTTCTACCGCCGAACGAAAAATGTCTTATGTTTGATAGTTCTCTCTCTCTTTTCTTTCCACTTGAAATGATAGAGACCGCAATAGCAAAGCGAAAGCCGATTTAGTTTGGCTGTAGAAGGGTCGTTCACCGAGTTGACCGATATTCAAAAAATATGGTACGTGTGTGTAATTTGGTCATATTTCAGAGACAGGATAGTTTTCGATTTCAATTGATGATTTCAATATTTTTAATTGAAAATTAACAAGTAAGTTTTTAAATGGCATTATCCGAGTGAAACCGGAACGATCCGCTAGTATTATATATACACATACATAACAAAACAAACATACAAAGTACTTTATTGAAACATAAACGTTTTACAAGATTAATTGGAATCCATCAGTTACGAATTACTTTGCAAAAATATATAAAATAACTGGCAACACACCCGGTTATACCCATATTTTTAGCGTTAATAAGAACGGCTAGGCATTTCTTGATGCGTTGTGTGAGCTGGCTTTTCCGATAGTTACAGTTTTGGTGTTTTCAAGGCGATGGTGAATCAGTTTCTGTATAAGCGAGCTCCATCGTATATCGCATCGTCGCTTAACCCTAGGTTCATAACCATAATCTAAGAGGAACATTATTCACACAGTACAGACGAAAAATGTATGGGACGGGTTGTGGGGTACTTGTAAATGAAATAAAATTAAAATAGCATGGCACTTTTTAGTATGTTTAATGAGGCAACAAAAAAATATTATAAGTAATTAAATTTCCAGACACATGACACCCCGATGGTCCATGCGCGCAAAAATACTTGTTGCATTGATTGCATTGGAACCGTGTTGTTTATTTATAATCACAATAACCACAAACCTTTTTTTGAGCTTGGACCAGATGTATCAATGGTAGGCGCATCACCTAAAACTTCGGCGATTTTTCTTTTTAGGCATCTCTTCAAAGTGTGTATGTAGTATCTTTTACGGACTATATTCTTATAATTTGTGTACAAGACGTCACCGCGTGGCAAGTGCACCCGCATTACTAAGAGTCTAGTGTTCACACATACACTGCGACATGCAACACTAGAAACAAATTTTCGTTTTGCGTGGTCTGTGGGACGAATGGCTGAATCTAGTTGGATAAATCTAGGGTTGATATCAGATGAAATGGGAGTCACACCTAAGCAAACCTATTGTTGGTACGAGTATATTTTATTTGGCGTGCTCAATAAAGTATGTCCATATGGATCTTTGAAATGTATGTACGCTCATAACTTTTGCATAACTGCACCGAATTGGATGATTCTTTGATATATGTATTCGTTATTGTTAAGGCAAGGTTTTTATAGCATAACATTTTGAAAATATTGTCGAAAACAAAGTAAGATAAGATAAGAAAACTCTTTATTAAAAGCCACAACAGAAAAGAAAAAATTACAAAAGAGACTTAGAACTATTACACAAGCATGACATTTTAATTGGCGGCCTGTAAAAGTATGGCAGTACAAGTACGTCAGCTAGTTTGTTAAAAAAACACAACGTTGAGTTTATAGAGAATAAGCCCTGCAGATCCCGTGCTAAGAATTGTCAGCGGTTTTATCGAAGTCAAGTGCGTGTCAAGCGGGCTCACGAAGGGTTACTAAATAGAATTTAATTTGATTTTCTAATTCTTATCGTTGTTTTTACTCAAGTCTCATCTTTGAGTAAATGTTTGGAAAACTGCGAATTATTTGTAAACTGTTACATATTCTTTGACTTCATAAATGAATTATAACAAAATTGAAACTATAACCATTTAATTAAATGTAGAGGCAATTTTAATCTTCACTATCTCTAGACTACCAGATAAAAGCGGCTCATCATCAGTACCTAAATACACAAGAAAGGCGGCCATCAGAGAGGAGTGGCGACGTGTTGTGAAGCTTGCCACTAACTCCTGAAGTGATGACCATGACCACTCTGTCTAGAGTGATACCGACGAAGAAGTAGAAGATCTCTAGACCTTCATAAGTCCATGGATAATTCAGCTATGCTCAATGCAATTAGTAGCTATGCAGTCTTATGTGTAGTTTTTTTTTATATACTGAGACGATCAGGGCATGTGTCTGATGGCAAGTAACATGCCTGCCACATAACAGCACAGTGACATGCAGATATTGGAACATGAAGAGTCCAAATCATTACCTAGCACTGCACTGCGCTCATCACCCAGAGATCTAAGTTGTTATATCCCTAAGCCCTGTAACTTCTCTGGAAACATTGCCTTTCAAACCAAAACGCAGTAATGTTTGCACATTACTGTTTGGCGGTAGAATAACTGGCAAAGGTGTGGTACTCCCCCAGGAGGACTCTGCTAGGAGTCTTACCACTACTAGTTATTATTGATATTTAGTTATGGTAGGTAATAAATAGGTAGATGTTCGCTGCGACTTATAAAGAGTTCTGACCGCACTAGGATAATTGTGAGGACGCACCTCTTCCAGATGTGCTAAAATCAGGTACTACCAGCTTTTTCAATTCAAAGAGACCGCGACACGAGACCGCGACCGGAGACCGCGACAGGCACTTGACTCTATGGAATTGTATGGACGCCAGTTCGCGCCGAGACCGCGACAGGAGACCGAGACACGTGTCGCGAGACATGTGGCGCGAACTGGCGTCCATACAATTCCATAGAGTCAAGTGCCTGTCGCGGTCTCCGGTCGCGGTCTCGTGTCGCGGACTCCGGGCGAACTTGTACCTTTATAGTGCATGCAAAAACACCGTCTTTGAAAGTCAGAAAGGAAATACCAACAAAAAAAAAACAAAGTTTCCTTACCCTTATCTGGATGACATAGCGTAGTCATAGCTACTTAATTTATGAAATTTGCTGGAGAGTCTTGATTTAATAAATAAATTGAATTCGGTTTTGTGTTTTTTTGGAGAAAATTAAATTAAATTTTGCAAGTAAATAGTACTAACGATTTACTTATAATATTGGATTAAACGTTGGATATCAAGCGATAAAGTAGAATAATTATAATCGACGCAGCGTGTACCTAGAAGAAACCTACTATAAACCACGGAAGCTTACTAAAGGTTTCATTGACACATTTCGGGCACGGAACACCAAAAAATAATAAAAAAAACATCAACCTGTTTGAGTTATTCTAAAACAGTCACGCACGAATGCGCGATTTCCTACGGTTTGGCGTCGCGTCCACTCTGGAGGCTTTGGAGATCCTCGCCATTGAATTGTTACTTACCTATCGTCCACTGCTGAACATAGGCCTCCCCCTAGATTTCCACAACGATCGGTCCTGCGCAACCTGTAACCAGCGGTTTCCAGCGACCTTTGTGCGGTCATCTGTCCATCTAGTGGGAGGCCGTCCAACACTGCGTCTTCCGGTTCGTGGTTGCCACTCGAGAACCTTTCTTCCCCATCGGTTGTCAGTTCTGCGAGCGATGTGGCCTGCCCATTGCCACTTCAGCTTGCTTACTCTTTGAGCTATGCCGGCCACTTTCGTTCTTTTGCGAATTTCAACTAAAAAAACAGTAGGATTCATATACCATACACTGGTAATTTGTACTATTGTAAATATCACTTCGGAGAGTGTGCGACTGATTTGTACGATCTAATACCACCTTGCCCTTTTTTCTATCGGAATGCTCGTAGCTCGAAAAAGCGACATCGTTTCATGGTTGATGTTCCAAAGACACGAACGAAGAGATTTGACTCTACTTTTGTGATAAGAACGTCTAGGCTGTGGAATACGTTGCCTGAGAGGGTTTTCCCGATAGTTACAATCTTTGTGTCTTCAAATCGAGAGTGAATCGGTTTCTTCTAGGTAAACACGCTTCATATCGTAGACCGCATCATCGTTTAACATCAGGCGAGATGGCGGTCAAGTGTAAACCTATAAAAGGTAAAAAAAAAATAAATGAATAATAATGAAGACTTTTTAAAAACAAACAACACAAACAGTGTGTCGAGACAGCTCAATGACTGAGCGTGGGACACCTATTTGCCCATTTTTATTAACTGTCTTAAAAAAAGAAGGAGGTTCTAAATTTGGTGTATGTTTTTTAAGTATGTATGTTACGCGATATTGCCACTAATTTTGATTCGATTTCGATGGTTTATTTTTGTGTGTCGAGTGCCTGAATTTAGTTTTAAATTGTTTACCTTTTTATGGATGTCATAGCTTCTTATGAAATTTGGGGGAGAGTCAGAACTTAATTTTTTTAGTTGAATTCCCTTTTGCTTTTTTTTGGAGAAAATAAATTGTTGTGTAGCTTTTAGCCTGATCACCATCTCGCTTTTACTCTTGACTTAACACTCAGGCAACGTATTCCACAGTTTAAAAGTTTTTATTTTGTATAATAAACTGTGTGAATGTACTTGCAAAAAACAATAGGTAGTCTTAATGTATACCTAATTAATTTCGCGAACTAAGAAGTATAGAACTTTAAAAACTGTTTCAAACTTATTGAAGGTTTCTATTCAGAACCCGCTCTTTCAGTCGATAGCTCGCTCAGCCTCAGCACCAAATAGCTCTTTTTCTATTTTCCCCCGACTTCCTATTGGCAGTAAAAAAACGGGCACGTCGCCGCTACGTGGGTAATCAGGTGGTTAACTGTTGACTTTGGACCCACCGGCGGCTCAATCGCTCATTCATGAACGTTGAATGGATCATGGTGGCAATAACACCTCGGAAAAATAGATTTTGGGAGCCTGCACTGTCCCAATGCTGGGTAAATGCGCCCTTACACTCACTCCATTTACTCTCTAATTTGTTTTTATGTGTTTCAGTTTTTTTAAATAGCTCTCAAGTTTGTCCCGGCAGCGATTTTTTGGTCTGTCCCATCTTTCGGATTGGGCTTCTACATGTATTCCAAACTGTATTTCGAATTTTTCGACCCCGATCCGATCAGACCCGATCCCTTCAGACGTTACAACATGATTGAGCAACAAACATCCACACTTGTATACAAATTTACATAATATTTTTGTATCTAGCCAATCTATTCCGGAATCAGGAGGTTAATTATTAACTTTGGACCCACCGGCGGCTCAATCGCTCATTCATGAACGTTGAATGGACTGGGTACTTCTTCGAAATTTCATTCTTCGACTAATTCATCTGGCCAAAATTTTATTTCAATTTCAGATCTGCCACACATGTTCATATGTAAAAAAGGTAACTAAAGAACAAATATTTCAATGAGGGACTTGTTTTTATAAAGTTGTTTTCAAGATATCTACGTTCAAATATTTTGCCTAGATGAATCAAAATTTGTATTACAGATGATTCAGAATCCGAAGTTAAAATGAAGAACTTTATGTAATTTGGCTCTTTATTGACGAAAATATCATATTCACACACATTAAAATATTTTTTATTTATGACAAAAATTATCAATGATCTTGATCAAACGTAAATATCTGATTCATCTGCGCTTGGTGATCCAAGTGCAGATGAATCAGATATTTACCTTTATAACTCCGAGATCTAAGTCAACCAGCCCCATGCCCACCTTCTGGTGCATCCGTTATACGACTGGCTTCCCCCCATGGGGGAAGTCAGGCTCTCATTATAATCACCCGACCCAGCACGGTCAAGCGCAGCTTATGCCAGATTAATCAGTATTATATGGCGGACACTTCTTATTTGCCTATTTATAAACAAACTAAGGTAGGTATAACTAATAAAATATTTTTTTATAAAAGCGCAATTTATTTCTTTGTGATATAATTTTATTATAACTCATAATGATTTATCAAAGGGAAAATGCGGTAGCGACTCTTTTCTTCCGGAAAATGGCAGGCGGACGCGCCATATGAATCAGAAGAACAGACTTCAAATATTTTTAATTTATACTTAGACTGCAATTATTTGAAAAATATCGCTTGTCCCAGTTACAGTTAAAGTTAAACTGTATAAAAAATAAACACCACGCCATTTTGTTAGTTGGTTTCGGAAATAAGCCCATAGAACTCCAAAATTTTGTCTTTGAAGAACTACCCGACTATGGTGCCAATAACATCTTCGGAAAAACAGATTTTAGGAGCCTGCACTGTCCCAATGCTGGGCAAAGCTATTCTTATACTCCCTCCATTTTATTATATCTTGTGTTCATATTTCCCCGGTTTTTTTAGTTAAATAGTCATCAAGGTTGTCCTTCCAGCGCTTCTTTGGCCACACACCCTTGCAATTAGGCTTCCATATGTGTTATACCAGACTATCATAATTTTTGTTCCAAATATCAACCCGATCCGTTCATATGTGATTGACCAACAAACATCCAAATTTAACAGGCAACCTAGAAATTTCCGTTATACTTTTGCCGGGTTAAAAGTAACCTATACATTCTGGAATCGCAAAATTCGTACCTAAATCAATACCTCCAAAAATAAACAACAGAAAACAAGTAACTTACTATTATTAACTACTGAGCATGTTAGCTGCAATGTGAATTAGAACTTGCTGTCTCGATTTATAGTTTTATTTTTGGTTTCCATCTGGAATTCGTATGAACCGCCAAATTTCAAAACGAACTGCTTCATGTTAATTCGTTTTATCTTTTGAACTCCGTCGACTAATCGACGAGTTGGAATGAAAGCAAGCTAATTTTAATGTGATTCGATCTCTTTCACTTTAATGAAGTAGTCTTTTGGCAGAGTGGTAAAGATAAGAAACGAATATAAAAATTGAAAACTGGTTTTGCCAGTTTTATATTATATATATATATATTATGCGTTCACAGTTTTAGTTTAGTTTGCAAAACTATCATAGTGCTTGGCTCTTGCGCGATTTGATTGCCGAATCCGAATTGTTCTAAAACCACGTCATTTGCTTTATTACGTTTTATAAAATCAGGTTGTACATGTTGGAATATCGATACGATTTCTGACTGAAATAGGATTTCATTCGTTTTGATTTTCGATATATTGGTCTCATGCCTAGTGTAAACCACTCACGCTACCCACACAGACGCAGTTTCTTACCGATGTCAAGATGTTCAGGGCTAATCTTGGGTTCAAAATCTTTGTCTCCAAGTATTATCAACAAAATTATTGTCCTTTTAAAATAAAAACTGCCTACAATTATCGTCTATCGTCTAAGAAGATTTAGCACAAGATCCTGGTAAGTACAAAGGGGGCTCAACGCTTCGTGCGACAGACGTTGATGTATGGAATGTGTCAGTTCGGTCGTCGCGGCTCAACTGAACGGTTTTCACAAATTTCGAGATTTCAAAAGATTTTTAAAGTTATAAAGTTGAAAGTTTCAATGTTTCTCGAAGCCAGTCGTAGAAGACTTTAAAGTTTTGAACGTCACCAAAAAGTCGCAAGCTTAACACGTTATTATCGAATGCATTTCGAAGAGTGTGTAGCTGAATGTTTTACCGACTCAGGGAACGTGATTTATAATTAAGACTAGCGGTGCCAGTGGTTACACGCGCGTTTTATAGGTTTCTTGTTTGTTTTTGCGGAACCCTGTTTATTAGATATCTTCAAGTAAAAGTAGCCTAAGTTATGCAATAAAACATTAGCTATCTAGTAGAGAAAGCTCCACCATAATCAGTCCAGCCGTTTCGGAGATTAATCGGTACAAACAGTCAGACAGCAGGACAGACAAAAATTGCAAAAAAATATTTTCTTGGTATTTAAGATAACATTTTTTACGGTAGATACATATGTTCCGTCTATACATTCAAAAATATGAACTACATTCATATGCAATTTGCAATGTTAAACTAACCTCTTTTTACAACTAAAAAGAGGTCACTTTAATGTGCTAAATCTACTTCGACGATAGACGATAGTTGTTGACAGTTTTAATTTAATAAAATGCAAAATTAAAAAGAAACTACGGTTAAAAAGTAACTGATTAAATAACAAAAAAAAAACAACTTAAAGTACAAATGTACCCCGAGATACCTAATTAAAGCAAAACTAAAAAAATAAAACAATAATTTCCGTCCAGGACTGCCATTAAATGACCAGTTTTGCAGTTCCTTAGTATCGTGAATAATTGGAGATTTTTAAAGCAATACTTACACCCTCAATTAAGCCTTACGACAGGCAAATCTTATTTTAATTAGGAACAATTTAACAATTGCTCACTGCATAACTAACATTTTGTCAGTTTTGTTTTGTAGTAACATTTTATTTGGGCTATTTAGTTAAGTATTTTAAGTTAAATCATTTCAACATTCGTATTTCGATTCGTAATCTCTAAAACCTCTGTCGTTCCATCTTTATATCGACCGCGGGTCCAATGATGACGTAGAGGTCGGTGACGTCATTAATCAACCCACACTGGGGACTGTCGCGTGATGTGATCACAGATGGATCAGTCACGGCCGATACTGCGAAAATGATATTGGGAAGATAAACCGTTCAATGATTTAAAAGTTGGCAAATACCAACCGAACTATGAAACAACGAATCGGAAACTATGCATGTGAAACCTCATATAATCCTCATATATATCCTCATGATGAGGATTATAGAGTGACAAGACGAGCAGGACATGTGGCTGATGGTAAGCAACATGCCTGCCTCATAACAGCATAGTGACAGGCAGCTATTGGAACAGGAAGAGTCCAAATCATTACCTAGGACTGCGCTCGTCACCTAGAGATCTAAGATATTATATCTCTTAGCCCTGTAGTTTCTCTGGAAACATTGTTCTTTAAACCGAAACACAGTAATGTTTGGACATTACTGCTTGGTGGTAGAATAACTGGCAAAGTTTTGGAACTTCCCCAAGCGGACTCTGCAAAGAGTCCTACCACTACAAAAGATTCAATGTGACAAATGTATTTATTGCATATTATTGATCATTATTTATATTGTCTTTTGGTTTTTGGCATAATCTGATATAGGTTTTGAAATTGTGAATAAGCAAAAGATCAGCGTTTTAATTACATTTCAAGCACATTACTTTAAACAAACCATACCGCCAGAAGCGTCTTGAACCGCTCTTGAGAGTAATGGGCTTAAACAAGTACAAGTAACGGGGCACTTCATATGCCGAAGCGTAAACAAACGCACTTAGGTAATCTAACACCCGTTTTCCCGCCAAAATTGTAAATGTGCGTCGCGGAAAGTGACGCAAGCGGATAAATTTGTCATTTTTGTTCAATCAGACATTTTAAATCTTTATTTTGACTTTTTAAGCGACTTCTTAAAAGGAGGTGTCTCAATTCGACCGTATATATTTTTACACTTATTTATCTTATTGGAGAAACAATAAATAGAATAGTGGCATTACTAAGCTTTACATTGTCAACTTTTATTACTTTAGATGCTGTAAAACAAAATACAGCGTTTTTATGTTACTGCGCTAGCAGATCTAGATCTAACATTATAAAAACTGACACAACTTTGCAATTTGTTTTTAAAGGAATATGTGTGTAGTTGTGGTATGAAATGAAACGTACTTTTAATTATAAAAGTGTTTTATTCCGAATAGCAAAAAAACGCGGTTACACCCTAACAGCCAACACAAGAGACAAGAGAGAAAGGCGCCATAGGCGTCCAAAAAAAAACTAATTTGGTTGCGTTCCATTTTACTAACAGTTTCGAATATTATGTTCCTAGGTAGATGTGTGCAAAAATGTATTACATAATTTGTAACAAAATATTTGAGGCAATTTGATTTTTTATAGATTGGGCATATATATATCTTAATTACAAAAAAAATTGAGATTCTCAAAAGGACAGATCATTTTATTGGGATATTTTACCTGCCAGGCGATGTAAATTGTGTGATTCATTTTGCCCCGCTGCTCACCATTCAGATCTATACCCCGTGTTAGGGTATTACAATAGGATAGGTATGGGACAAGTTTTCGGCCAAATACCCAGAATTTGGTGCCAGCTCTCGAATAGATATTTAGGTTATATTAGGTACTAGATGCCCGCCCCGGCTTCGCCCGTAGTACATGTGCACTCAGTGGGATCCCGTACATATCCAACGTGAAAGAATGACTGAAATCGGTTCAAATATTCCTGAGAATATCGCTTTCAAACAAAAAACCTCTTCAGCTAACTGTTACGCCACGTGTCGGAAAGATTTAGAAACAAATTTGATTAGCAAAGGTATATATTCAATGACGCCATCTTAGTCACATGCTGTCATGTCAAATCACAGTACAAAAACTCTCAAAAAGGAATATTTTCCCCCGTTTTTGTTACATTCTTGATTCAAGCTCCGCTTCCATTGATAGTAGCTTTATGTTCTATAGCCTTGCTCGATAAATGGACTATCCAATAGAAAAATAATCATTCGATTCGGATCAGTACTTCCCGAGATCCTAGCGTTCAAACAAACAAACAAACTCTTTAGCTTTATAATATTAGTAAAGAGAATAGATAATGATATGTTTTAAGGGTATATTATATTATTTTTTTATTTTTTTTACTTTCATTTTTTATAATTATACAATTATAAAAATTAAAGTAAAAAAAACACGATTTATAAGTTTTGTGTCAACAAACTGTCTTTAAACAACGTTATTTTAAAATTTATGAACTTCAGTTTTTTTGTTTCGATCAATATAACGATCTAATTGACAGAATCTTGTCGCTTGTCAATTCACAATTATCGATTAAGACATATTAACAGCATTTAAACGATTAAATCTGATGGACTATGTTTTATCTGAGGATAATATTTAGTAGACCTTGTGCCTTTACAGTGAGTCTGCCTATAGCGTGTCGTTTTGTTACCTGTAAGTTTTTTGGATAATGTATGCTGAAATTAGAATATAATTATTATTAATTACATCTACATATGTACTAAACCTATATATTTATTAGGCGGGCAGGGCCTTATTCATCTGCAGCCTGCAGACGTCCACTGCTGGACATAGGCCTCCCCCAATGATTTCCACAATGACCGATCTTGTGCCGCCTCCACCCACCGACTTCCCGCGACCGAGACAATATCATCGGTCCATCGTGTGGGGGGGGGCGTCCTACACTGCGTCTGCCGGTTCGTGGTCGCCTTTCGAGAACCTTTACTCCCCAGCGGTTGTCGGTTCTTCGAGCCTGCCCATTGCCACTTCAACTTGCTAATTTTAAGAGCTATGTCGGTGACCTTCGTTCTTCTGCGGATTTCCTCGTTTTGGATTTTGTCACGCAGTGAAATTCCGAGCATAGCTCTCTCCATTCAGGGCCTTATTAACAATTAATTAGAATGAGAACCACACTACGCTACATACCTAACTAGTATCTTAAGTTTGTATTTACAATCATATATGTATTATATCATCTACTTTACTAAATTTCATAGTACATGGTTTGCTTTGTTGTAATGGATATATGGATATGTGTTAAATCTAATAACATACTTTATCCCACTTCATCTCATTATTCACTTGTTTTTTACGCTTACCATTTTAGCCATACCTCTTTGGGGTATTACTAGGTGTATATTAAATAGTACTTCCAACATTCGCTCAAAAAAATGGACACGCTGTCTAAGAAAGCACTCTATCTAGTACTAGATATAATATCTTAGACTAGTTGGACTCGTGCCGTTAAGCGCTAGCTCGTGCTGTTAGAAAAACTGGTCGTTTCATGTCTTTTATAATTAAGGTATTTAGTTGCTAATTCAATTTGATACTAGAACTATTTAAGTACAGCGGTTCGTTCACGAGTCTTTGGTACTTGGTACGCCATTTATGAATAATTACCCGCGCACGAAGTGTTACCTGCGTAGTTCCCGTCGTTCCTGTCATTTTACCGGGATAAAAAGTAGAACATATGTTCTTCCAGACTATAATCTAAATATGTTTCAAATTTCAGCCCAATCCGTTCAGATAACAAGCATTGAGATTTATAATATTTGAAGGGGAATGTTTCCAGAGAGAAATTATAGGGCTTAGAGATATAACATTTTAGATCTCTGGGTGACGAGCGCAGTGCAGTACTAGGTAATGATTTGGATTCTTCATATTCCAATAGCTGCGTGTTACTGTGCTGTTATGTGGCAGGCATGTTGCTTACCATCAGGCACATGTCGTGCTCGTCTCACCACTCTTTATTTACAAAAAAAATACACTTTAAAGTAAAACGTAATTTAAACCTAAGTATTGTTATAGCAGTTGCTATTAAATGTTTCTAGATTTACATTTGTAGATTTTACCATCTTCAAAATACAAAATGTTTTTTAATTTCATGTTGCCGTAATAGTCTAGTTAACAAGTGCTTTCAAATAGTTTTTTTTTCGACTTGTAACATTATAATTGAGGTCGTAGTATAGATTCCCGAATTTACATCGGCCAGATAGAGTAAGCAAATTTTAGTTTATTTTTGTTCATATTTCAAAACCTTACAGATTTCGATAAAAATTATATGAGACTGCATCTGAAATATCTGTAGATTTTACATCCAAATTAGACACTGTATTTGATATATCATCATCATCAGCAGCAGCCTGTATTGGTCCACTGCTGCACATAAGCTCCGTCCCATGATACGCCACTCAGCCCGATCTACTGTTACCGTTATCGTGTATTTGATATTCCTACCATCTCCCTATTCCACAATACGCCGATGATAATGTCACGCCACCATCCACACTACAGCGCGGCGTCCCTCAGATGGGTTGATTAATGACGTCACTCGGAGACGTCATTACCGCCGGCCGCTCGTTTGGGGATATCATTCGATTGTCTTTGTCCTGGCTGGTTTTAACTCTACACTTTACTGCAATATCTTCAACCATAGACCGTAAAGAGAGGGGGTTTCTTAGTAAATATTTTATGGTATCTTTTTCATAAAAAGAAATATGAATATATATATAGAATTAGTACACGACCACTACTTTTTATATTTATTACTCGCTCTACCCGCGGTTTCACTCGCATTTTGAGAGATGTCTTAGTTATGTAAGTGAGATATGTTTGGTGAGCACAATTACGCAAAAGTCTTGTGTTTCAGCAGGATGGTGTTTTGGGGTATGATCAGCATGCAGTTTGAATCCCAGGTATTGCAGTTGACTTTGCAATACTGTCGTTCCCGTTAGATTTTCGGGTTAAAAAGTTCGTCTAGACTACAATCTAACAGTGTTCTAAACACCATTGAATAACCATTAAGTTTTAATTGACTTTTGTTATGAGACCAGTTTCCTTAATAATAATAATTTATTAAGGAAACTGGTAACATACAAACTTTACGCGCGACGCATAGAAAATACGACACAGTGACGTCACGCTTCAATAGTGTTTTTGTATGAAGCGTTTTTGGGAGAATCCAAAATTGTGATTTTAAAATCGTGATATCACGGGAAGTTTAAAAGATAACAAAGTAGTTCTCTCACTTATGTTTCAGATATTGCCTTTTGATGGCACATTAAATTAAAAATGAGTCGTCATGTCTATTGTTGACATTTATGTATTAGGTACTTTGTATTAGGTAGGATAGCAGCTTTCTCCCGTCCTGTTAAGAAACAGCGTTTGTGTTATTTCAAACTATTATGTATCTATGTACCAAATTTAATCCAAATTCTTTCAATAGTTTTTGCGCGAAAGAGTATCAAACACACATAGTACATTTAACAAACATTCGCGTTTATAAAAGTAAGAAGAAGGATTGTATTCAGAATTTGAAGAAAAATTAGTACCAAAATTATACCACAGTGGAACATCAGAGTCACTCACGTAAGTCCCCTCCTCTACCCTAAGGGCGGGAGCACACAAACAATTAATTTAAAAGACGAACGCTGTTCTTTCAACCGCACGCTCGGATCATTATGTGTTCACTTATACTGTGACGTCTTCGGAACTGTGGGACTAATATTGATCGTATGTAACGGGCCTTACTAGGGAGAAAGTGAACTAATTTTGTAAAATTTTCGTTTTAATCAGATTATTGTTACAAAAACGAAACTATTGTTAGTAAATGGGTATATATAAATAATAAAAATCCAATGTGATGTTTATTCTCAGTAAACTCTTTACTTTGCACCGATATTCAAGAAACTTGCATTTATGTGTACTTTGGTCCAACTTGATAAATGTATGGCTCAATTTGTGGTAGTTTTTTTATTGGATTAGTAATTCCATTATTGGATAATTAGTTCATTATTTGACACTACCAGTGCACAGCCAGAACGAACTTCTAGTGTAAATATAGCATTCGATTTTTTTTGTGTGTGGAGGAAATGCTTTTCCACCTAGGGTAGTGGAAACTGATCAAGTTCTAATTATTAATTTTGCGTGAAATAGTAACATACAGTCATAAATTTTGCGTTTAGATTAAGCAACACAGGTTTAGTGCAGTTTCTAGGGCACAACGTAATTAGAGTTTTAAGATCCACAAAACATCCAATTTAAACATGTAATTTACTTTCCATGAAATTTTTATTATTATTTTATTAGTAAGGGTTAAATAACTTTAATTTAAAAAACCTGACTGTAAAAAGCAAAAACACATTGTGTAATACAATATACTATCTGAGTACACTTGGGTGAATCAGGCGAATCTAACGATATCTTAATTGTCAAAATCCATCCAGCCGTTTGGAAGATACGTGGCAATAAAGAAATTTAGAAGAACACAAGATACGCGCGAAAAACGTAACCCTTCTTTCAGTCGGGTAAAAAACTATGTAGACTACTTATTTTCTCGGAAAAGTTCTTGAATGCAGCTTAAGTAGCGATTAACAACTAGTATGCCTATGTATGTAGATAGGTAGTAGTATCTATAATAATTAGCTTAGCAAACAAACAGGGAGTTTGAATGTCAAATAATGTATGATATGTAACTGTAACAGACTTCAGTAAGGACAGTAAGAGAAGCGCTAACTATCAGAGCAGGTCTCCCCGTCGGCGACATGTCAGATGATCGTGAGAAATCGTTTTCCGCTTTTTTGCAGAACGTATCGTAACCGAGTTTATACTGGGAAGCACTGAAAGGTTATGGATGGTCGAAAGGCGTTTAAACATAAATTAAATACCCTGTTGATCAGCCATAAAACGGATCTGCTTAAATTCATAAGCCACCAGCGGGGGCGCAGGACGAGGTAAAAAACCACGCTTTGATAAGCCGAATATCCATGTTACGTGTCACTGCTTTCCACCAATGATCGCACAAAACGAGATAAAGCTATGCAAACTTCTAAGGACAGAGCAGGATGCCAAGAAACACATCAACGAGTTCTCATTTCCTTATTTTGAAATGTTCGTTTTGATTTTGTAGATTGATGATGTTTTGTTTTTCTAATTATTGCATTAAATTACTTAATTGTGAAATGATATACTTGTACCGTCCTTTGTAAAGCTGGATGTCCTGCTATTCTTTCCTCATCAGTTCACTGAGCAGAAACCCATATTTTATGTTTTTTTGCCAGCATTCTTTCGGTTGAAAGCCTGACTGACCGAATTTGCAGCAGGTATAGTGCAATTATGCTTATAAAACGCTAAGGAAGAGCAGTCGTACGATCAGTCAAATGAGTGTAGACACTCAACACAATTCTTTGGTCTCTTAGACCACATTTTAAAAACCAAAGCTTTTTTAAAGTACAGAGTGACGAGTTGAGCAGGACATGTGCCTGATGGTAAGCACGCCTGCCCATAACAGCACAGTGCCACGCAGCTATTGGAACATGAAGAACCCAAATCATTAACTTGCACTGCACTGCGCTTGTCACTCAGTGAAATAGGATGTTTTATCTCAACGAATTATAATTTTTACTGCTTTTCGGTAGATTAACAGTAGCAAAGTTGTGATACTTCCCAAGCGGACTCTCCAAAGAGCCCTACCACTCGGTACTATGTGATTAATTACTGGTTTTTTAATTCGCATACGCCATCGTTAAGTGTTGGGAAAACGGTTAGAATTAATTTCAATCTATACTAATTAAACTGTGTGATGCTGAAGAATTTGCTTGAACGCGCTAATCACAAGAGCTATCAGACTTACTTAAACAATTCTTGCACTGTTGAATACCTGATGCCTATTTTTTTTCACACACAACACCACAGATTTCTAAAACAAAAGGCAGATGGAACGTGCGGAACACAGATCCTTAGGTCCGGAAAGCAAATATCAAACGCCAAAGCAAATACAAACTCCAGTCAGTACGAAACTGACTTCCGTCTCGTACGGGAGTCCCGTGTGATTTTATGTTTTGTTTAAGACTATGCCGTCTTGTGTCATCAAACATTGCAAACATTGTTCCCAAAAATAAAAAAAAAGGAAATTTCATAGGAAAGTTAGAATATTTTTACTGATTTTTAAATAATTTAGACGATTTTATTTCGATTGATGAATAGAAACACAACACCTCAACGAAAATAGGTCAGTGTTGCTGTACTAAATTGAAATTATTTTCCCTGAAGTTAAGGTAAAATATAGATTCTAATTTTGTTTTGAAGATACTCGTAGACCAAATTATTGATGAACATTGTATAATTCAATTTTAAGCCCTATTTTTTTACAAGCGTTATTTTTTTAATTTAATGTGAATCGATGCCAAGAACAAATCCTCGCCGTTACTAGGGTTGAGAAAAATACTAATAGTGTTGATGAAAACTATAGTTATAAAACGAGTTTTTAATACGTCTGTGTACTATGGAGTTTAAAAGGTTTTATTTTAGTAATATGTGGCCAAAGCAAATACAAACTCCTGTCAGTACGACACAAACTTCATCTTGCCTGTCCATACGTGTTCATCCTGTGTGATTTTATGTTTTGTTTTAAATAATGCCGTCTTGTGTATTCAAACATTGCAAACATAGTTCCCAAAAACAAAAAAAGGAAGGAGGAATATCATTTCAGAGGTATGTTTGAATATTTTTACTGCTATTATGTTATTTAGGCGATTTTATTATGGTAACAAATAGGAACACGTGTGGCTATACCAAACTGAAATAGTTTTCCCTGAAGTGAAGGTAAAATATAGATTATAATTTTTGTTTTTGAAGGAAGTATTATTCAATTTTAAGACCTATTTTTACTATGTTTTTATATATAATTCGAATTGATCCCTAGCAGTGATCCACGCCGTTACTAGTGTTAGTAAAATTACTAATAGTGTTGATGAAAACTGTAGTTATGAAGCGAGTTTTTAATACTTGTATGTTCTGTGGAGTTTTCAAGAATACATAATGCTTACATTA
The DNA here is from genome assembly GCA_017562165.1 of Ectropis grisescens. Lineage (NCBI taxonomy): Eukaryota > Metazoa > Arthropoda > Insecta > Lepidoptera > Geometridae > Ectropis > Ectropis grisescens. Next base: position 11,825,228 of record CM029793.1, on the reverse strand, counting down.
TAATAATATTATACGAGTAGAATAGAATGTTATATAATGCCAGCAGTAGGTCTCAGAATATTTTCATTTGATAGTAGCAGTTTATGAATATTATACGATTACTTGGTTTAAAAGTGAGGTTTTGTAAAAAAAAACTTGAGAGGTGTCAAGGGACACCCGGATGGAACGAAGTTCCTTTCGATTAATAAGTGAAAAATTATTATTATTATTTTTTGTTATTTATTATTTACAAAAAACCTGTATACACTCAACAAAAATAATCGTCGCGACACCACACTGTTCAATGTGAAATAGAAATGAAAATATCTGGCTTGCTTTCTATAAGAGAGAGAGAGAGAGAGAGAGAGAGAGACAGACAGAGAAACATGCGACGCCGCACAGCTTACAATAGCAAAAAGTGTCGTGACAACTTTTCGTAAGATTTTTTTCCGTCTAGCTCCCTTTCACAACGCGCGATAAGGAACTTCGTTCCAAAAAGTGAAGCATTAGTGAATCGTTTAAACGATTATTTGTTTCTTTTTTTTTGGTTTGTTGTTTGGCCCTATAAAAGGTAACCCATATGTATTTTATATCAAAACTAGTTTTAGTGGTAAAGATGATTGTTTTGGTTTTTGTTTAAACTATCTAAAGGAGCAAATCATACTAATTAATATTTGCGATTCAAGTTGATTTTTTGTTGCATGTAAAATCAAAATTCTTAACATTATAAAATGGAAATAAGATTTCTTGTTATTAACAAGAAATCCTTGCAATATATATTATCGGTGTAATAATAAATTATTTTAAAATAATGTTTTATGTGTGTGTTTATTATACGTGAAAATTTCCAAAGTTTAAGACAACAATAGTGGGACTTTTTTCTTAAGACTGGGAACATTACACGCACACCAACGTGAGTAATTTGACAACGTCGGTGAGAGCTGTCACGCATACATAACTAATGACTGGCCTCACAGTGTCGTTCACGAAGGTTTCATCTGTTTAGAAATCTGTGCACAACACCATCTGACCCCAAACTAAGCAAATCTTGTGTGATGGCAGCCAGATAGCTGATATAATACATAGATAGTTTTATATACATACTCATTATACGTAGAAACACTCACACAGTGCAAACATTTGAATTCATCGCACAAATATTTGCACTGGGTGGGGATCGAACCCACGACCCTCGGCTTCGCAGGCAGAGCTACTACCAACTAAGCTACTAGGCCAGTCGTGACTACATAACCTATACCTGACCGATACCCTGACTGCATTACCTATACCTGACTGCTATAGGTTATGCAGTCAGGGACTGCTGTAGGTTATGTACCACTGGCAAAGCTAGGGCGGGTCGCTAGCAATTGTATATAAATGTCAAAAACTGTTTTCATATGAGTAGAGGCCTTAGATAGAGTATAAAGTAGAGCCTTACCGTGTCCCCCGGTCTGTGCCACCACAAATGCGGGTGGTTGTGTCTGTATGTCATGGGGTTTTAGAGCTATTTATTATTTTACCATTAAGTACGTCTCTGCTGCAAAAGAAGACGAAAAAGATAGGATGAAATGTGACGGGATGGGATCAGATAAAATAACATTAATTATTATAACACACACAAAATTTAACGACAAAACGCATTTAAAAAAAATGTTTATACATAATATATTTTACATCGTTTACAAAATAATTAAAATAAAGAATGATATTTTGTAAAAGAAGCTTACAAAATTTATCAATTCAAACTATACAATGTCATGCCAGTAACAAATTAAAAAATGTCGATTTACCCTCGACTACCACGGATTTGTACGCTGTACAACATTTTACTAGTCAAGCCCTTTCATTTGATACCCATATTGAGGTAGGTTGTAAAGAAATATTTTGTCCGCCATTTTGTGAAGGCGGCCATCTTGAATCGATATTAACCAAACATAACTAAGAACATCCGCACGGATATTAACCTTCAAATAAAAAAAAACGCTTCGAAATCGGCCCATCCGTTTGAGCTCTACAGTGCAACAGACACAGACACACACACACATACACACAGACAGACACACAGCAGACAGACATCGACGTCAAACTTATAACGCCCCTTTCTTTGGTCGGGGGTTAAAAAGTCATGTTTTAATGTCTTCAATATGACTGGGCAAGTCGCCATTCATACATATTTGAGTCTATGATAATAAATAATAAATGCATATTTCACACACAACACCATCTGACACCAAAATAACTAGTTTGTACTCTGGTAGCCAGATGGCTGATATTAAGGGAAAGTACCACACCTTTGCCAGTTATTTTAGCGCCAAGCAGTACTGTGCAAACATTATTGTATTTCGGTTTGAAGGGCAATGTTTCCAGAGAAACTACAGGGCTTAGAGACAAAACATTTTATATCTCTGGGTGACGAGCGCGGTGCAGTGCTAGGTAATGATTTGGACTCTTCGTGTTCCAATAGCTGCGTGTCACTGTTATATAGCAGGCATGTTGTTGATTATCAGGCGCATGCCCTGCTCGTCTTGTCTTTTTATACTAAAAAAAATGTAATCGTCACAACAATCGGGCAACGCATTCCACAGTCCAAACGTTGTTATCACAAATGTAGAGACAAATCTCTTTGTTCGAGTCTTTGGAACGTCCATGAAACGATTTCGCTTTTTCAAATGGTAACAAGCGTACAGCCCAGCTTCTGATAAGCGATAGCCGAGCTTACAACTTGCAACAACGGGGATTCTGTCGACGATAACCACTTCAACCTATCAACTCGGAAGAGGAGTTTAGAAATATTCTTTTTTAAACTTACCTTTGTCATATGTAGTTTGTCGGAAAGATCTTAGGGGTATTCGATGCTCGACCAAACTAAAACTTAACAAAACTCAATTTAATTCTTGTTTAATGTTTTTTTTTTCAATTCAATTTATTTCTTCGAACCATTATTTTACAAAGAAAACTTGGTAACGTCAATTACAAAATAATAATAAAACAGTTTAAATAAATAAACAAGTGACAATGTTTAACAGTAAGCGGCTATAAAGAGGCCTTGTCCAACGGATTCAGCTATTTTTGTTTATTAAGCTAAACTCTTTTTAAAGAGCAAAAAAAAATTGCAATCTAAAATTTTAAATTATGAATTTAAAATACTCTTAATTAATTGGTAGTTACATTTGTGACACACTTTGTTGCCATACATTTTTGTCCTTAATGAAATCATCAACATTATAATAAGCTTTATCCATTAAATAGGTCTTTACAATATTGTTGAACCTTTTTTCATTGAGACCTGCCAACTGATCTGGTGTGAAATTATAGAAGCGAACACTGTTTCCTATAAAAGAATTACATGTTTTTTGTAGTCTTGGAATTACCAATTTGTCTTTGTAGTGTGCCTTAGGGTTTTTATCTGATACTTTACCACTGCTATCCCTATTCTCTAGTCTCATTGAATATGTCTCATTGAGACCGATGTCTCCAATGTCAAAAAAATCAATCCCTACAGATGAGCAAACCAGCTCAAAATTATAACAGTTTTTTCATTTACGTAAGCTTTGAATAACTGCCTGCAATACAATGTATTACTGATTTCTGAAGCTGATGTTAATTCTGTCTCTCTTCTGTGAGACAATTCTAAATTAAGCGAGCTAACTCCCACTTGTGCCAAATCGATTCCAATACGTCACATTACGGGAAACCCTCTAAAAGTAGAAAACCCAATACACGCACCCTCTCACCATTTTTTTTACCTCCTTCGTAACCTCTAAAAACTTCCGGTAAAAACAGTTTCAGTTCACACGGCATAGATGGCGTTAGTAGTCGCATGAATGAAACTAGTTTTGTAGTAAAGTTTTAGGTAATTTTTTGATGTACCTTGTTAGAAGGGCTTTGCTTGTGGAATCCCATTGAATTTCTTGTTGTTTTTTGGTTGGTATATATTTTAGATGGTTTCATTCATGGCTGGAAATTGTAATCGTTTTTATTAAGCTTTTGGATGATAGTGCGGTATGTTGTTCATTTTGTCTGTCTTCATTTGTACAGTTTAAAAATGAATAGACATGAAATATGAGTGAGAAAATGTATTTAAATATGTGATTACGTTTCCTTACTAATTAATTCCTTAATATGTGATTATTGAATTAAAATAAAGTAACAAAGCCATTAGTAGGATATTACTGCAGCAAGTACCTACTTAACGATAAAAAACACAAAATTATACAATTTAGGATTGTATAGTTTTTTTCTTGGAAAGTATGCAGTCCAATGTAAAACATAATATAATACACAAGCCCAAAAATGGATTCATGTATTATGGCTGGACAGAAAATCATTTTGTTGTACAACAAACCATTACTATTCACATTTGAGTGTTACTGTACCTACAGTATAATTGAAGTACTTACTTTCATAGAGCATTTGAGGCGATGATTAAAGACATTTTCTCTCTTACGTCGTCTTACTTATCTAAGTCTATATAAATCTTGACTTATGTGAACCAATAACTTGTTACAGTTTTGCGTACAGTTAATCAAGCTTTCTAATAAAGCAGTTAGTATTTGTTCTGAGACCCACTTTATACTAGAAAATCAATTACGGGAAATTTACAATGGTTAAAAATGATGGAGCGAGTTCTCGATATTTTGACGCACTTTCATGCACCCTGTTCTCGGGTAAACTGATGAAAATTCAGGCAAATTGACGAACACTGACGAATACATGTCATTTTACACATAAATAAGTTGGTGAACATTCCTAATACAACACACATTTAATAACAACACACTCTTTACATATAGCTATCATATATTCATATCAATATAATTTTATATTATTATAATTGTACCTCTCCGGATGTAACTGTGTCTCCTGTGAAGATTGTCTTCTGTTTTGCGACACCCTAACAGAGTATTTTTACCTATATACACTGTTCAAATAATAAAATAAACACTATTTAGATCCAAACTGAACAAAGTTTGTAGGTACTATTAACCAGTTAACTGATTTGATACTATCAGTGCCGCGAGGTTTTACCTGTGTATTTCTCGTTATATTATTCCCTTGACAAAAAGCGTAGACGATAGCCATGATGTGTTATGCAAGGCTACAATCTGTTCCAAAATTTAACCTGAATCGTTCAAATATTCCGACGCGATTCACCAACAAACATCCAAACTTTTGCAGTTTATTATATATATATTTAAGGGGCAGAGTCTTTATTAACAAAACTAAAATACAATGAGAACTATACTGCATACCTAACTAACTACTTACACCAAGCACACCTGAATTAGCCATAGACCTTTATAGGATATCATTGTGAATATGATATCATGTGCCATAAGCATGTGTCATAAGCACATGCTTATGACACATGATATACACAGTAAAACTCAGACATAGAACAAACTAACACTTGAATTCTAAAATATCAATGACCCACTTCACTATTTGAACCACAGTAAGTGTCATTAGAGGTATAATATTAGTGTAGTGAAGAATCATGATAGCTTGAACCAATCATCAATACCACGTTTGATTTTCTTTGTCCTCACTTATAATCACTGTATTAAGATACAAATCACATGTTTCACACATTTTCTTAAAAGATTCTTATAGGAAAACGTAACAGTACAGTCTATTAGGTATTTTCGTTAGAAATAATGACGTGCTTTCAATTTGTCTGTAGCCAACAAGATTAAAAGGGATGGGTGTTCCAAAGAGGGTTGAGGTTAGGATGACTTTGAGGTCTATTAACAAAGCGCTCTTTATTTTAAGCGTAATTTACGAGTACTCGTATTCTCTGGTCTGGATGTCGGTCGGTCTATTGAATGGTCTCACGTTCAATAATAAGAAAACTCTTATTGATCTAAATTATTAAGAACAAAATGATCACAGAAAAATAAGCAAAAAGAAATGTTTTTTTTTTCAATACATTTCCTCACTATATAAATACATAAACTGATACAACATATTTTATCATAAAGTTGTATTTTATTGTAGATTTACATTAATTGTTTTTCTTTTTTTTTTGTCAAATATTTTTTTATCACAGCCGACGTATCTGATAATTCATTAATAATATAAAAAAAAATGCTTAAAATTTCATCCATTTATTCAGTTTACACTATTTTAGAAAACGGAAAAACTAAAAGCGTTGAGTTTGATTGATTTGAATATGTTTTAATGTTCACCAATATATTTTACTAATATTGTGAATGCAAAATTTTGAACGTTTCGATGTTTGTTGCTCAATTATGCTGGATGAAACAGATCGAGTCAAAATATGAAACATAGTTAGATTATAGTTTGGAATAGCAAATACGCTACGTTTATTACGGAAAAATAACGGGACCGAAAACTGTGTGCGTAAAGTTTGCGCTTAATTAGTTTATAATAGCTGGCAACACAAGTTAATAGTAAACGCCAACGCACACATAATACATATTTAATAAAACTAATGAAATACGAAGATAATAGACTCCAGTACTTATTTAATTACGGATTACGGGTTACTCACGTGTCACATGCTTCAAGCGCGTATACTCTCCCTAAAAATGGCCGCCGAACGCGATTGAAACTTAAGTCGGACTGGACCGACCATAATACACGTAAATTCATGGATTTATTAAATATGTGTTAAAACTACGTTATTTTTGTCACAGAATAATTTATTTTCTTATATGGGTAAATTTCTAAACTATGATCTACCAAAAAATAGAATCGATTCACAGTCGAAGGAGCCATTGCGTGACGTACATAAAAAAAAACCACCAAATTGAAAACCTCCTTTTTTTAAGTCCGTTAAAACAGCACATAATGTTTATACACTTTGTTTACTCGTGTATTATTCATTGGCGTAACAAAAAAGTTAGATGGCTAAAACGTGTGATTCACAATTATGAGATCATAAGTTCACACCTGTGTTTTTCCATGTGTACAAACTTGTAATTGACCACTGGTTTTAACGATGAAAAAAAACGAAAGAGGCATGTTTCTTGAGTCCTAGAACATTTCGTAGTCATGCGTCATCCACCAACCCACATTACGCCAGCGGGAGCGTGGTGGATTATGACCTTGACTATCTCTTTGTGAGAAAAGACCCCGAGACAATTTAGTGAGCTGTGTTAGTGTTCTGTCAGTTTTTTTTAACTTTTATAGGTTTACTCTTGGCCGCCATCTCGCCTGATGTAAATTTTTTAAAGAACAGCAATACCGTCTTCCTGTAGTAGGTATAACTTCTTTTTCATTCTACAATTGTCTGGAAGTGTTTCTCTATCTCAAGTTTATTTTTGTTTCGTAAGTGCAATTAATAGTTTATCTCTATCGATATTTCCACAATATATATTTAGTTATACTTATAAATTCAGACAGATCTTTTAAGTAACAAGAACAAAATTAAAAATTTTGATTAACCCCCGACTACCCTAGATTTGTTATCTGTAGAACATTCTACTAGTCAAGCCCTTTCATTTGATACCCATATTAAGGGAATTGTGAAAAAGGAAATGTAATTCGCCATTTTGTGGTTGCGGCCATCTTGGATTTGAAATTTGTCATAGTGCAAAGTATTCTACTAATAAAGCCCTTTCATTTGATACCCATATTGAGGTAGTAGTGAAAAATATTATATAATTCGCCATTTTGTGGTGGCGGCCATCTTGGATTTGAAATTTGTTATAGCGTTTAGTACTCTACTAGTCAAGCCCTTTCATTTGATACCCATATTGAGGTAGGTTGTGAAGAAATATTTTGTCCGCCATTTTGTGGAGGCGGCCATTTTGAATCAATATTAACCAAACATAGCTAAGAACACCCGCACGGATATTAACTTTCAAATAAAAAAAACCGCATCGAAATCGGCCCATCCGTTTGAGCTCTACGGTGCCACAGACAGACACACACACAGACAGACAGACAGACAGACAGACAGACAGACCGACAGACAGACAGACAGACAGACATCGACGTCAAACTTATAACACCCCTTTTTTTTGTCGGGGGTTAAAAAGCGTCTAGTAAATGTTTTTGTCGTAAGATTGTATGGGCGAGTGATTTCAGAATCGCTTCCACCAAGCACACAGCGCTACAAGAAGAGCGGAAAACGTGCGAACTAATTACAAACGATAACTCTACCAAATTAAAAAGCATCATTGTCACAACAGAAACCGAAAAATAAGTGATCTTAAATTTGGTTGGTTCATAAACTTTTAACCCTTTAGTGCGCATGCTTCCATACATAAGTAGGGGAAGGAAAAAAACACAAATTTATACCGGGTAAATTTTAAACCTATACTTTTTTTTCCTCTCCAGCATTTTTATGTCGATCCTTTGTATGTGTGAGTTGGTGCCAGCTTTAATTACGTATCGACTTAATTTGCCTGTGAGACTCAGCAGAAGTACTGTTTTTGCAGCGTTTTGAGTTAAAACACGCGTTTTTGGATAGTTTTCAAATATAGAACGCGTTTATTTTAGTGGCGTACGCGTGTGTGCGTGTGTTGTTTGTGATATGAAGTGTTACGGTTAGTTTTGGTGGGAAATTGGCGGTTTTCAAATGTGTTCCTTTTTTGAACGTCGTTCTGGAGGCTGTGCGAGAACATTGTAACATTGGAGTGTTTTAATTATGAAGATGTGAGTTTGGTAAGTGTTTTATTGAAAAACTTCTTTTTAATGAGGTACTGGCTGAAATAAATATGTTGAATTTCGATTTTTTTTTTCAAATTGTTTCTACAAATCATGTATTGCAATAATGTTAGCAAATAAAATAGATTATTTTCTATAGAATTTATCATAAAATTGCACAATATAAATGATGACCACCTGTTGATTTTTTCATAACTTGTCATACGTATGGAATGAGTTTCTAGAAATTATTATGCATTTTAATCTAATAAAACATTAATTATCCTGTAAATTTGCATAAAAAATAGTAAGGACCTTGTACATCAATTTAGTATCGTAGTCAAAGTAATATTATAAAATTGTAAATATGTAAGGGTTTGTATAAGACAGTGTTTTTAAAAAAGCAAAGTCAAAACTTTTAAGTAGTGTTTTACATGATCGTCACGTCAGTTTAAAAAACGGATCAACCCGTGTTTTTATAACTAAGGAGCATTATACATAGACAAAAACGTCAATGTATTATGTGTAACCCAGGTAATCACGTGGTGCACCTTGGGCATCAGATAACCTGCTAAGGTTGCTTTGCTATCTTGTGTGATGGGTAATCCCGGCTAGGGTTGTTCTTCGCTCCTTGCTCTTCGAGCAGTGCGTCCAAAAGTTCCGGGAAAAGACTTCCAGATGAGGGTCCTCCGCGAACACTCTGATTAACAGACTGCTCAGTGGAAAGACAAGAGAAGGTCGCGGAGGCGGAACCGTGGCTACCTCATGCCGCGGTGGTAAACGGACCTCTCGCTGCTGACCATCTCAGCCAAGATACACGACAGTGGAGGTGGAGGAGCGAGAGAAGGCCATAACCTCTCGCTCATCTACTGAGACGGAAGTGGACAAGGGTGCGAGCCTGTAGGGGCTCTCTGGCTCAAATCCCGTCTCCTGCCTGGAGCCTGGTTAGGGCCGTTCAACACCGTACCTAAAGATAGGGAAGGCCTATCTTTAGGTAAAATCTCGAATCAGCATCGGCGAATGGAATGGCATCTCTGTGCATCCCTGGAGCTAAATGCGTGGTTTTGTTTCCGTGGCACTACTTGGCAGTGACAAGAACGTCTAGGTTGTGGAATGCGTTGCCTGAGTGGGGTTTCCCCGATAATTACAATCTTGGTGTCTTCAAATCGAGAGTAAATCGGTTTCTTCTAGGTAAGCACGCTCCATCGTAGATCGCATCATCGCTTACCATCAGGCGAGATGGCCGTCAAGTGCGAACCTATTACAGTTAAAAAAAAGACAGAGTCGCGGTTGAATGATACAGCGGAACCGCGACTCTGATCTAATACCACCTTGCCCTTTTTTCTATCGGACCGCTCGCAGCTCGAAAAAGCGACATCGTTTCATGGTTGATGTCCCAAAGACACGAACGAAGAGATTTGACTCTACTTTTGTCTGACTACTGTTGTTGTGCTGATAAGAACGTCTAGGCTGTGGAATACGTTGCCTGAGTGAGTTTTCCCCGATGATTACAATCTTTGTGTCTTTAAATCGAGAGTAAATCGTTTTTTTTCGAGGTAAACACGCTCCATCGTAGACCGCTTTGTCATTTAACATCAGGCGAGATGGCGGTCAAGTAAACACCTATATAAGTTAAAAAAAGAGAATATACGAGAACATTGTGTCTACCACCAAACTAAAATCGTCTTATGTTAATCGATATAAACATACCTCCAAAGAGTTTACAAATACTACCTACGTATACTCGTAGCGTTAGATTTTCTGCACGGTTCCTGCACGGTTGTGTCAATCGTAAGCAGATGACGTGCGTACTTTCTATGGCAACAGAGTAGTAATATACCGCGAGAAAAGTATGACACTTCCACAAGAGCGATAAGGCAAGGAAGATGCTACCCGTGCTTTCGGTGTAAAGCGTTTGTGTCAACTAGAGCTAGATTTTCTGCACGGTAACTTTGTGTCAATCGTAAGCAGATGACGTGCATACTTTCTATGACAACAGAGTTATGTGCCGCGACATAAGTGTGACACATCCACAAGAGCGACAAGGCAAGAAAGATGCTACACGTGCTTTCGGTGTAAAGTGTTTGTGCCAACTCTATACGTCGTATATGTAAACTCTTTGCATACCTGTTTTACTAGCGGCTTCATGTGGTTTATTGTTGATCGAAAACAATCTTTATCTTTATTTAATTTGTATTTATACTATTAGTACAAAAAACTAACGAGGTTGTTTAAGTCAATCTGGACTGACTGTGAATTAATTAAAATTGTATTTCTTTTTTAATTTATCACACACAAGTGCTTTCGTATTCTCGTTTAATAACTAACAATAGGTGAATAAAAATAGATCAAAGTAATTGCCGTTTTGCATTTCAAATGACGTCTGTTGGATACGTCCGTACTATATCAGCTATCTGTCCACGGTCTTCTGACCGATTGCTTAAGAGAGATGGTAGGTGTAATGGTGTGTCGAAGCATGTTTTCAGAACCTTTCTAGTATTTCAGCTTCAATTTCACCAAGAGGTTTGGGGAAACGTCGGTCTAGAGTTTGTAGCGTTTTCGTTGATATTTGATAGATGGCGTTGCTGTGGTCTAGTAAGTTACGGGTTGTCTAGTCGGGAGAATGGCCACTGCCGCTCCGGACCCTCTGGTTCAAACCCTATGTGCACCACTGTCTTTTCGAAGTAATAATAGCGATGGGCCTGTGAATCTCAGGACTCTGAGTACGAATACCTTAAATAAGTGTGCAATGTTTTGCAACTGATTAATAGATTACAACTTATTCTACTATAATATATATAATATCAGTATATAGCATTTTGAAAATAAAAATCAAAAATAAATAATGATTATAAAAGTGGATATTATGCAAGAAAGTGCACATAAAATATATGTTATGCGTAAATAGTGTGCAAGAGCGTGTGTATGAGCGGGAGTGTGCGGATATACGTTTCTTATGTGTTGTGTGAGTGTGTATCTTGTGTTGTTGGGGTGGGTGTGTGTGTGCGTGTGATTTGTTGTATGCGTTTGTGTGTAAATACAATATGTATTGTTTTTAAGTTTGTGCATTAGTCATGAGTGTTATGGTAGTAGCTTAAAAACGCCGGAAGAAACTGGCATGTTTCAAGTATTTTTTTTTTTCAAAAATAATTTCAATTATTAACAACTATATAAATATTATTATCGGCTATCTGGCCGCCTTATTACAACCTTGGTTTAGTTTGGGGTCAGATGGTGTTGTGTGTGAATTGTCCACCAATATATTTATTTATTGCATTGTATTTGTATATTGTATAGCATTGTGTGTCCGTTGTATATTTTACTAGCTAACTCTGTGAACTTCATAACACTTATTTGTTTGCAGCGGTTAATGTTTAATACAGTTTTCAAAATGAAATTACTCTAAATTGCTCTTATTATCGTCAGCTATCTGTAAATAAAGCCCCGTTAAAACCAGTCCAGCCGTTTAGATTAGTATTCGGGTTATTAGGAACGAACAGTCAGGTAGACAGACCGAGACTATTTGCAATTTTTTTTTTTATGTAAGTAAGTATCGAATATATTTTCAGATTCGTTTAGTAAAAATCTTTTAATTTGGAATGACAAACAGCCACTTCCTGATGGTAAGCAACATGCCTGCCACATAACAGTAAAGTGACACACAGCTATTGGAACATGAAGAGTCCAAATCATTACCTAGTACTGCAATGCGCTCATCACTATCATATCTAAGATATCTCTAAGGCCTGTAATTTCTCTGGAAACATTGCCCTTCTAAAATTCTAATTCTAAATTCTAATAGTACATAGACTATTTTTTAACACGGAAAAACAACTGGGATGGGAACTACGCTACTAAAATGGTGGGTAAACTCGTAAAGTTTGTTTTACTCGATTTATTGTATTTCTACTGGTGCCCCCAAATCTGAGGCTGCGTACTGTTGACCCTCCAAATCTGAAGCTGGGTACCGGTGATCCCCATCCAAATCTGAGGCTGGGTACTGGTGACCCCATCCAAAATTCGAGGCTGGGACCGCGCCTGAACTGTAGTTGCTAAGCTAAAACAAACCTTACGCTGAAACAAATCCATACGTACCCACTACGTACCACACCATTCAAGGATACAATGTACCCGTTCCTCAAACAAACATTATTTCCTCTCCCCACGGGCGAAGTTGTTAAAATTATTTATTGCTAATATAATGAACTGGATTTTTACAGGTCATAACTGTTTGTTTTATATCTTTGTATTGTAGTTTCACGATATATTATGATTCAGTTATTTGTTGTAAAGGTTAGATTATTTTGTAATTCAATGATCAACTATATACCTAGACTGACGAGACGAGCAGGCCATGTGCCTGATGGTAAGCAACATGGCTGCCCATAACAGCACAGTGACACGCAGCTATTGGAACATGAAGAAACCAAATCATTACCTGGTCCTGCACTGCGATCGTCACCCAAAAATGTTTTTTTTAACCCAAAAATTGTTTATTTCTATGCCATGTAATGTCACTGGAAACATTGCCCTTTAAACCGGAACACAGTGATGTTTTCACATTACTGCATGGCTGCAGAATAACTACCAAAAGTATGGTTCTTCCCCAGGTGGACTCTGCAAAGAATCCTACCACTACAAATCATTGGTAATAATAGTGGTATCCATAGCAGTATCTTTAATCTCTATATATAAAAATGTTATGTTGGTTTGTGTACGCTTCAAAAACCCAAAAAGTTCTTCACCGATCGAGCTGAAATTTTACAATGATACATAAGGATTGTTTTATCTAATTTTTGCATCACAGTATGCCACAGCGAAGCGTGGCAGGGTACAGCTAGTAAATTAATAAAAAATAACAGACATACAAGTACTATAATAGACTTACCTCTTACATTTTTTCAAAAGAAACGATCACTAGACCAATTTTTCACTAAACCATTGTGCCAGTGATAGTTTTGTCATGTCTCAATGAAATGTACGCTGGACACAATAGTCACTTTTTACACCAACCATAAAGCCAGACAAAACAGGAAAACTAGAAATGAAAAAACGAACAACTCAGACAAGATTGTTCGATTTCTAATTTATTACTAAAATACGAAGGTTTTTGAAGTGACTTCTGAAGCAGCACTTTTTGATAGTGATACAGTTTATGAATTCGCGCCACCAACTTGTTAATATAGTCTTTTCGGCTCCACGGCGGTTCCAACGCTGCTAAAATGTTAATATTATAAAGCTGAAGAGTATGTTTGTTTATTTGAACGCCCGAGTCTCAGAAACTACTGGACCGATTTCAAAACATATCTCACCATTGGATATGTACGTGATACTTGAGTGCTATAAGCTATATGTAATGTACCATGTGCGAAGCCAGGGCGGAGCACTAGTTAAGAATGATTTGAAGAAATTTATTTTTAAGTTCTATAATCATAGTTAACCATCTGAAACTTACTTACTACAGTAAGAAAATAATCCACAGAGAAATGGGCTTCTGATTTTATAAAATCGCGACGGAAAAAACCGTCATAAAATGGGCAGGGTAATACACGAACCGATAAAGTGCAGTGTAAAATCAGCGCCTATTCATTCGTACTTCGTTGTAGCTCGGCGTCTGGTACACGTCTCGTCTGTGTCGTAAATCTGTACACTCCGTTACACAATTACTGCGCTGATTTTTATAATCCAATTCGAAACTAGGGGAGATACTGAACCTATACATTATTATTTGTAAAAATTAATGTTTTCCTGTATGCCTTTTATGGAATCGTAAACTATGCTTTTGATCATATGATAATCTTTAGTAAAGTTGCTGTACATAAGCTAAAGAGTTTCTGAGTTGGTACGACTAATTTATGACAAGTGGCATAACAACGAGCGCAGGGTACAGCTAGTTTGTCATAAAATTTTATATTTCTTCGTTTGATGAAATAGTAGTAATTAAACATGAGTTTATGTTAACTAATATAAATTGTGTCCTTGTTAAGTGCTTTTATGGGCTTATGGGCAGGCGAATTGCTTGCCATCACCTACCACTATATAACAAAAAAAAGTATGGAGCACATGTATCTGATGATAAGTCTATCACTGCACTGTACTCGTCACGCAGATGTATTCCTAATATGATTTAACTCTTGCTGTGTATTTTTTATAGAAACATTGCCCTTCAAACCGGTACACAGTGACGTTTGCACATTGCTAGTTAGCTGTACAATAACTGGCATAGATGTCTTCCCCAGGCGAACTCCAAAGGGGAGTCCTACCACTACAGAAGGGATTTGTCGTAATCTGGATTTTACTCAATTATGACACTGACTGTACCTATCATACCACCAACTGCAGTAGGCGTTTTCTCTTGGCGTTTAACTGCATTTTACAATTTAAACAAATATCGCATTGTGTTGATGGATTTTTATGTTTAAATAAAATAAATTAACGATTTTCTTGGAAGAATTCTACTCAGTCTACATTTCTTATCTGAAAAGGAACGATGCTTGGGAGTTTGCGGTACTTTAGCAGAATTTACTTATTTATAGTGTCTTTAAAAGTGACAAAGCATTAATAACAACATCCTACTAATCCTTCTTCCTGTATCATCATCATTATCATCAGCCTGTACTTGTCCACTGCTGGACATAGGCCTCTCCCAAGATACGCCACTCAGCCCGATCCTCGGTCTTCCGTCTCCAACCGCCACCAGCTGCCTTTCGAATATCGTCACTCCATCTAGTCTCAGGGCATCCTACACTACGTTCACCGATCTCCAATCCAGAACCCGTTTACCCCAACGGTTATCAGGTCTGCGACAGATGTGTACGGCCCACTGCCACTTCAGCTTACTAATACGGTGAGCTATGTCGGTCACTTTAGTTTTCTGACGAATTACTTCATTGCGAATGCAATCCCTCAGAGAAACTCCAAGCATCTCTCTCTCCATAGCTCGCTGGGCGACTTTGAGCTTACGGACCATTTTGACTGTAAGTGTCCACGTTTCAGCACCGTAGGTCATAACGGATAGGACGCACTGGTTGTACATTTTTGTCTTGAGACTTTGTGGGATGGGTAACGAGAAGACTCGACAAAGTTTTCCAAATGCTGCCCAGCCCAACTGTATTCTTCTCATAGCCTCACTCTCAAAATTACCTCTACCTAGTTCGAGCGTCTGCCCTAGGTAAACGTATTTCTGTACAATTTCAAGAGTGGTTCCACTAACATGAAATTCTTCCTGTGTAAATGTGATAATTTGGATGTTTGTTGCTAAATCTGAATGGCTGAATTCACCACGATGGCCCGGCAGCTGTCTGCCGGCAGATGACACGTGTCACCAAAAGATGCCTCTCTTGGATTATGCCGGTTTCTTTACGATGTTTTCCTTCACAGCCAGTGGTGATGAAAGCTCATACATTGATAGATAAACTCTTTATTGCACTTAAATTACAAAGAAAATTAACAACAATACAGAAAAAAAAACCTAAGAACGAAGTAGCAATTGGCGACCTTATCGCTAAGAGTGATTTCTTCCAGGCAACCGTAGGATTGTAAAAATAAATTGATAATGGAAGACGGGGAGTACAATCAGAAGTACATAGATACTTCCGAATGCCAAGCCATCGTCACAAAACCATCGTTAGTGTGAAGAAGTAGAAAACCGACCATTGTATATAGTTGTCTCAAAATCAACTGTCTGTCTCGTCACGGGCGACCGTGGTACATTATGATTATGTGTCTATACAGCACTCAGGGAGGGAAGAATTTCTGAAATCGGTCCAGTAGTCCATGAGATTAGTGCGTTCATACTGCCCTAGTGGCTTAGTTGGTAGTAGCTCTGCCTGCGAAGCCGAGGGTTCGATCCCCACCCAGTGCAAATATTTGTGTGATGAATTCAAATGTTTGCACTGTGTCTGGGTGTTTCTATGTACAATAAGTATGTATTTAAAACTATATAAGTATTATATCAGCTATCTGGCTGCCATCACACAAGCTTTGCTTAGTTTGGGGTCAGATAGTGTTTGTTGTGTGTGAATTGTCCACCAATTGTCCACCAATACAAAAAACCATCTTCAGCTTTGTAATATTTGTATTGTAATATTAATATTTGTATTGTATTGATAATATTGATTGATTGATAAGAACGTAAGTAGAAACAACATTAGTTTCACAAGTACCCTCTATATAGATACATCGTTTTTGTAGTGATGGGACTCTTTGCAGGGTCCACCTTTTCTTTCTTTTTCTTTTAAATAAAGATTGACGAGACGAACAGGGCATGTGCCTGATGATAAGCAACATGCCTGCCACCAGCACAGTGGCACCCAGCTATTGGAACATGAAGTGTCCAAATCATTGCCTAGCACTGCACTGCGCATGTCACCCAGAGATCTAAGATGTTATATCTCTAAGCCCTGTAATTTCACTGGAAACATTGCCCTTCAAACCGGGGACCCTAAAAACCCTGCACTATAACCCACCTGGGGAAGTATCACACCTTCGCCAGTTATTCTACCGCCAAGCAGTAATGGGAAAATATTAGTGTGTCCCGGTGTGAAGGGCAATGTTTCCAGTGAAATTACAGTACATAAAACATCTTAAATGTCAGGGTGACGAGTGCAGTGCAGTGCTATGTTCATTAATGTTCCAATAGTTTTGTGTCACTATGCTGCTATGAGCAGGCTAGTTGCTTACCTTCACGCACATGTCCTGCTCGTATCGTAACTATATACTACAGTTAAAACACATCACAGAACAACAACAAATAAAAAATTCTATTGAAATGTTTCCCGCCAAGAAACTAACTAATCTAATCAGGGTAATAAATCATAAATTCTCTTATTTTACAACAAAATTGATTCGCGATTCATTAGAGGCCTCCGAATTACGCTGCCATCGTTATTAAAGAACAAAAGTACCGAAAAACAATAATATCTTTCGGTAAAAAAGAGGAAAAAATCTAAAACCATTACGGATCAGAGGAAAACAAAACGAAAAAACCGTTGCGGTGGAAAAAGTTGGTCAAGTGTAGCGAGCCTGTTGCGAACGACGGTTCTGTATATTCTTTTAACCAACATATACTTATAACTTATAAAAAAAGAATATACAGAACCGTCGCTCGCCACAAATCGCTACCTTATTGCTGAGAGCAATCTATTCCAGGCAACCGCCTTAAAGGAAAATCGCCTAGAACAAAGTTAAACTGCCTATTTTATGTCCTCACTGTTGGAATTTGTAACCTTGTCTCACAAGTAATAAGTCAAGCCCATATTCCATCAAACTATCCAATTGCGAGCTAGTGGAAGTAGTGGAACAAGTGGACTAGTGGTTGACACAAGAAATCGAAAAATATCTTTATGGGGCCGGCACCGGTTGCCTTACAATGTATTTTTACCCTAATAGCAAAATTTTTACTTCTGAACTTAGAAAAGCTTAACGTAAACTTAGGTTCCATTCCTCTCTGGATTAAAACTTATGACTTCATTATTGTGAAAACGGAAATTTTTGAATTAACATTACTTTTTAAACGACTTTTTTAAGTTTCTACAGGCTTACGAAAATGATCTTGACTTGGATCTTTACAAACAATACTAAATTAGAACCATTCAATCATTTATCATACCTTCCGCATCTCATAATTTTACAGTGCAAATGATGAATGTGGATTCATAGCGGTCGGGTTCACTTTAAATACCTACAGACAAAATGCTGTTTTGGATAGCATTAAAAATAAAAAAATACATAAACCCTCAGGGTGCTTATCAATACCTATGTAATTTATAAGACATAATTATCATAATGGTTAAAATCTGGGTATTTTCCAGTGAAGTTAATGGGCTTTTGTTAAGTATACGTTTTCATCACAGACCGCATTTTCACTTAACACCAAGTGAGTTGGCGAACAAATGCAAGCCTACTCTCAATAATAAAATATCAAATCCTCATTTCCTCCTACCTTAAACAATTCGCTCGCACTCCAATGCCATTATCGAAGCGCCATCTGCAAAAAAACAAAAGATCAAGCCCCGTTTGGTCTTCCACTGAACCCTGAAAAAAAGAAAAAGAGTTCTAAATTTGAATTTGTGAGCGGAAGCTGTATCGCGGCGCGCGGAACGAATGAAGGTATCATTAGTTTTTTTACGTATTTATATTATAGTATCTTATTTTGTATAAGATGATCTTTATTAGTCGTTATTTGTACTTTGATTTACATTGCTTTATTTCGTAGTGGTTTATGTCTTGATTTTCAACTATTTAATGTCTTATTATTTGTTATTTTGCTGTTATTTGCACACATGTGTTGTAACATTCCACTTTTTATTTTTTTTCCAGTCTAAGGTGATCACTAATAGATTAGCAATTAGAACGCTATAATTATGTACTTTGTGAAGGTAAAAAATCGATGTCTGTGAAATGAGAGCCAAGTTAAATAGTTCAATAGTACATCTCATAAATACGAAATTTTGTATGTTTGGATCTTTGACCCTTTTGAGCAATGTTCACTAATATTTATGGATATATTTTTTTTCTTTTAACTTATGACTATATATTGAAAGCTTTAGGACTGACTGGGCTAGTTCTCATTTACAAATTTTTAATTTCATTTATTTTAATGAATAAAGTACCTCCTAAAACCATGGAAGAGGCTCTACATTTATGCTTGATAGCTAGTTTTGACCAGCGCGTCAAATTTTCGGAAGAATAATAAAAGAACATACAGCTTTAGAACTTACAAATGCTTTTTAAATTACATCCTGCTATTCGTCAGTTTACTCGTGTATTCGCTGCAGTTTCCTGTAGGTACCAACTTACATGAAAGTGCACCGAAATATCGGGAATTCGCTCAACTATTTAATCACAGTAAGTGTTCGGTAATTATTAATACTAGTGTAAGAATAAAAGTATTTCGGAAAAAGTTGGCGTATCTTTGAAATATGTTATTAAGACGAAACGACCAGCCGATTTCAATTTAAACCGCGCTCATCATTCCCGCCCTCTCACCGCAAATATTGTACACAAAATTTCACCCAAATCATCAGTTAAAGTACTGTGGTTTGGTACTTTGTAACCGAACACTATAAGCTACACAACTATACACAGTCCATCAGTGGCGGCGCCACATTTACGTTTTACACAATATTGTAAAAATTTCGAGCGATAACTTTTTTTTAAACTTTTGTAGGTTTACACTTGACCTCGAGTGATGTTAAGCGACGATGCGGTCTATGATGAAGCGTGTTTATCTAGAAAAAACAGATTCACTCTAGATTTGAAGACACAAAGATTGTAATAATAGGGGGAAACCCACTAAGGCAACGCTTTCCACAGCCTAGACGTTCCTATCACAAAAGTAGAGTCAAATCTCTTCGTTCGTGTCTTTGGAACATCAACCAAGAAACGATGTTGATTTTTCGTGCTACGAGCATTCCGATAGAAAAAAGGGCAAGGTGGTATTAGATCGTGCAAATCAGTAGCACACTCTCCGAAGTGTATCCGATAAAAAACTGATAGGCTAGCAATTTTTCGGCGATGTTCAAGACTTTGGAAGCATTTTTCGGACTAGAATGTCGTTGGCTCATCTCTCGATCGATTCCAGATTATGTACATATACGCCTAGTCTAGTAAGTTGGAGCTGGTCTAAGAAGACATGGCTCGTCTAGGAAGCTACAGCTAGTGTAGTAAGGTAAGGCTGGTCTAGTAAGTTACGGCTGGCCTAGGAAGTTATGGCTGGTCTAGGAAGTTATAGATGGTCTAGTAAGGTAGGGGTGGAGTAGGAAGTTATGGCTGCTCTAGTAAGTTACGGCTGGTCTAAAAAGTTATGGCTGGTCGAGTATGTTACGGTTGGTCTAGGAAGTTATGTCTGGTCTAGTAAGTTACGGCTGGTCTAGTAAGGTACGAGTAGTCTAATCGGGAAAACGGCACCACTGACTTTTTAAAAGTCACGTGTTTAATGCAGCTAAAAACATGGTGAGGAAACCGACTTGTGTCTAGAATCTTTTGAGGTCATACGTCATCCACTAACGTACACTGAGCTAACATGGCAATTATGGCTTTACCTCCTTGCCACTTGAGGTCAAGAAGTGGACACATTTAGTGGGCTGCTTTGGTATGTATACGCGTAAGTATTATTTTTAATTAAAAATCGCGTATTTAAAAAAATTAAAAAATCGTACCTCCACTGCCTCCTATGTCCATGCCTTTTTTTAAACATATTATAACATAACATTGTTTTGCTTTTGATTATTTTCTTTGTCTAATGCAAGACTTAAATATTAGATCATATTTCTAGAAAACTAAGTATCTATCTTATTATCTAAACTATTTTAGACATATTTTTACAATAAAAGCTTCACCTCGACCCAGAGCTTTCATCACCGCTGTATTTCGATCTTTAATGGCCATCTGGAATTTATAGTCTCTGATGGCACTCGGTGGCGCGGTCGACGTTCGCAACATAAGACGACAAATCGCGTCATCCTCGAAATCGTCGGTGTAGTAAACAAAGGTCCCAGTGAGCCGAGACAAAGCCACAACCGTGTGCGGAACACTCTCGTGTATCTTCAGCTTAGCCTTGGTCTTAATGGCGACTACTGACCCATGTGTTATTTATTGATATTTTAAAAACCACCATGAGAATTTCGATGATTTTCTTAAATTAATTTGTTTTATTTATTTATATGGATTCACCTCTAAATTACGATCTACCGAACAAAAATTGGTTGTCTCTAAAGTCGGTTGGGTTAAGTTTAACGTGACAACACCATATCAAAACATTGATAGATGCGGCGCAAGCGTACAATGAGCGTAACGGGACACTTTTTAATGCATGCAGCCGGTGTTCATCGGTTTATTAGACGTTGTCACGTCAAAAGCACCAATATTGATTAACAATTGGCAGAGCTATCGCGTACACACATACATGTACAAATAAACATACAACCAAATTTAGTTCTCATTGTATTTTAGTTTTGTTAACAAAGGCTCTGCCCAGATAAAAAAAAACAAATTTAGAACCTCTTTCGTTACCCAAGAATCCGTATAGATATAGCTAATTCATAAAAATATCGAAAGTTCCGGTCAGTAGGACACTACGGCCTTTGAGAAGTTTAGTTAGAGTGTTTCGTCAAAGGTTACAGAATGCACTTACTGAGTTTATAGGTCCAGCGTCGTAATGACCGGACGTGGCTTGCTGACCGCTAACGATGTTGGTTTACAGATTGGATATAACCTCTCCGATGTCTTGGACGATTTGAGGCAAGTAGCCGTGACTTGGTGATTGCTCTCAACATACAGATTAAATAGCCTGTTGATCGGCGACGAAACGAATCTCGCTTAGATTCACCAGTCACCAGCGGGGGCGCAGGACGAGGTAAAAAACCGCGCTGGGTTAAGCCGAATTTCCACCAACGAGATAGAGCTATGCAAACTTCTAACGACAGAGCAGTATGCAAAGAAAGACATAAACAGGTTCCCATTTCGTTTTGTTTTTGATGTTTGTTATAAATAAATATTTATTAATTAGGTTAGTTATAATTTTGTAGATTGGTGATGTTTTATTTTTCTAATTATTGCAAATTGTGAAATGATATACCGTCCTTTTGTAAAGTTATTTATTATTTTAGCTATTATTTGTAAAGCTGGATGTCCTGCTATTCTTTCAGAATCATTTTACTGAGAACAAATCCATTTTTTACGGTTCTTTTACCAGCACTCCTTTGGTCGAAATCAAAAAGCTGATTGACCGGACTCGCAACAGATATAGTGCAATTATGCTTACAAAACGCTAAGGAGGAGCAGTCGTAGTCAAATGGGTATATTGTCTTTGCTCTCAAAGATTAAATATCACCATTTGTATTGAACGGTTAAAAGTTACAGCTGGTCTAGTCGGGAGCACGGCGCCTGCCGATCCGGAGATCCCGGGTTCAAACCCCACACGCACCACTGTCTTTTCGAAGTCATGTGCGATACTTAAAACGGTGAAGGAATACATCTTGAGTAAACCGACATGTACCTAGAATCGTTCGAAGTCATGTGTCATCCACCAACCCACACTGGGCCAGCACGGTGGATTCTGGCTTTAACTCTCTCCTTGCGAGAGAAGGCCCGAGTCCCAGCAGTAGGAATATTTAGTGGGTGTTTATGATCGATGATTGGTATTAAACAACCATGCCTCTACCAGTCAAGCCCAGTGCTAAGTAATGATTTGGACTATTCGCCCAACACGTCGTCGTCATTGTCATTCGTCGATATGTATATACTTCTATTATTTACGTGACATTGTGCTGGTATGACTACCAGGCACACTTACCATTAGGCTAATTCCCTACTCGTCCCGTCATTCTTTCACTCTTTACTATAAAAAAAAGAAAAATAATAATAATAAACAAGTATTATCTACATTAAGCTCAAGGAACAACTTCAAAAAGATTTGGTAAGAAAATTATTTTGCAAAATTAGTACAATTAAGTACATAATAAAGGCATTTGAGCTGTAATCGATACTTGCCGACTTAAATCGATTTAAAATCGATCATTTATACGGCGGTGGGATCAATAACATGGAAATATGAGGATACATCGTCTTTGTTCACCATTTTTTAAAGTATGAAGTGATGAGACGAGCAGGATATGTGTTTGATGGTAAGTGACATGTCTGCCAATAACAGACATTATAAATAAAAATTAGTTACAGTCCAGCACACTGATATTTTAATAATAATAATCATATTTTGGTTTAAAATTTCAAAAGATTTTCACCACATTTTCAGGTTTAAACGTAGTGAAAATTAAATGTAGTGAGGTTAGTGTTCGCATTGCGACTGACAGCTGTGAAGTATCAGAATAATAATTATGGACGTTTGCTTGTAAAATGACTAGCTGTCATCTGTCACACGTCGTCTATCACACTTTATCTGTCACATGTCCATATTATCTGTCATCGTTTTGCAATCGACTAAACACACAATAATTAAAATGAGCAAAAATTTAACGATGCACATTAATTGATGACATTCTATTGATTGTCTGTCTTCGGGTAATATCAAACATAACAATTAAATTTTAACCTAAAAAACAAAAACCTACCTTAATTTAAAACTAAATTCAAATCTATGATTACGTTTCGTCGAGTTCAGATAAATGTTGAGGATAAATGTTAGCCTTTTTTGTTGTTGTTCATACTCGTATTTCAAAAACCGTCTCACGGCTTTGTATAAAAAAATAATGTTCACCACCTTCGTGGTATTTCATCTATCACATCATCCGTTTAACAATTATGACGTGATTGAGTTACAAACATCCAAACTTTGGCATCTACTACTAAGTTATTCGCAAAAACTAGCAATGACGTCATTCGCAAAAGAACAAAAGTAGCCGGCATAGCTCAAAGATAAGCAAGCTGAAGCGGTAATGCTCGCAGAACTGACAACTGATGGAGAAGAAAAGTTCGAGTTCAAGTTGGAGTGGCGACTACGAACCGGAAGACGCAGTGTTGGACGGCCTCCCACTAGATGGACAGATGTCCTCACGAAGGTAGCTGAAAACGCTGGTCGCAGGTTGCGCAGGACCGTTTGTTGTGGAAATCTAGGGGGGGAACTATGTTCACCAGTGTACGTCTTGCGGCTGATGATGATGATATTGACTAAGTTATTAATGTCAATGTTTAGCTGTTTGGTGCTCAGTCACGTCGCAAAACCGCAAATGGATCCGGTTGAAATTTGGAACGCAGATAGATTATAGGCTGGAAGAACGCATATGCACTTGTTTATCTACTTTTTATCCCGGCAAAATAACAGAAACGGGTACTACGTCGGTAAAATCGTAGGACACTCTAATCTAGTTAATAATATTACTAGGATATCATTCTATTTTAATGTCATATATGGAGAACACTGCTTTTCCAGTTATGTTTATTGCTGTGATACCTAAATAAATAATCTTTGGTGTCTCTACACCTATATCAATATATCTTTCACCATTTGAAAGGTGCAGTTCTTCAGGTGCTCCTAATCTCATAAAATTATGACGGTACTAATATTTGTCTGCCACGTTTTCAATCTAGAATTGAGAAATTGATTTTCCTAATGAATTAAAAAAAAAATTCGGATTAAGTACCTATGTGTTTTTCTGTAGAGGTAGGACTCTTGGCCCAGTCCCCCTGCGGAAATACTAAACCTTTTCCAATTATTCTACCGCCAAACATAAGTAAAAACAAAACTGTGTTCTGAATAGAAATTACAGGCTAAATGATAAATCATATTACGTTTTCCGTGTAACAAGCGTAGTGAAGTGTTAAGTAGGTATTTAAACTTTTAAGGTTTAGATAGATGGATAGATTAACTCTTACATGATAGACAGATAGACTAACTTATTGCACTTAATTTAAAAAAACAAACAAAAGTTAATTCATTCATAATTTAAGAGCGACGCTCTTGTCGGTGGAGTTCCTTCCATGTACTTTTACACTCCGCCTTCTTCTTGACTTCCTGATACGACACTACATTTATCTTCTCCTTCACTTGGTTTATGTAACTTCTCCTAGGTCTACCTCTCTTCCTCCTCCCTTCTAATTTACCTTACATTATTGTTCTAAAAGTTGTGGTGTCGTATCAGATGTCCCAACATTTACACACAAAAGTTACTTATAACATAATAAAATAAAAGTTGAAATGGTTACGTGGCACTACGTTGTTATAGGCAAGTGTTGTTGCAAATGTCTTGTTCGTTTCATCACTTATAAATTGGTAATAGTTATTTGTTATACAAGAGTGCAAAGTTGATTTTTAACCGCGTGCTCAATTTTGATGACCGAGCAAGCGAAGGATTCTAAAATTAGAATCCTGAGCGTAGCAAGGGAATCAAAAGAGCACAAGGGGAAAAATCTTTGCACTCGAGTGCAACACGTAACTTTTCATTCCACCTCAGCGAGGAAATGACTAAATGCAAATTTTTTAATGTTTTCGCGCTAAGCAAATTAAAAGAAAGTAAGTACACCAAGGAGGTTCCGAGTCTGAGTTTTTAACATATTAAAAAAATATATGATGCATTCGGCACCAAGGAGGTAGAAATAAATAGGTTGAATTATGTTTTGAATTTAAAACCTCAGTACACACGATGTTCTAAATTCAAATTTACTTTAACCTCTAGAGGGTAAAAACGACTTTTGCGCCCTGATATCGAGGAGCAAAAGTACTCTTTCCGAGCTGGTGGGATGAAAAATAATTTACAGTATATAAGTACAATTCCAATACACCTCATTGCTTAGTGCGCAGTACTAAATACTACCCCACATTCTATCTTATTTAATACAAGCCCCTTTTTTAAACCTTTCCGAACGCTTATTCGGCGCGAAACAATTAACATAGAGGTACATGATTAATAACCGACGCGAAGTCAAAACAGAAAAACATTCGAATGAATGTTTTTCTTTTTTTTTGTATTTCATAAACGCGCGGTCACTTTTATGATTTAATTTTGTTGATTTAAATCGATACAAAAATAATTAAGTACATAGATATTTAATAGAGAATACACATTTTAAAACGTCGCAATACGAATACCTAACATAACAGTTATAAGACATAATGCAAGCATAAGAATATTCTTCGCTATAAAGAACTTCTCTAATGCATTATCCGAAACTATAACTTATAGTGAGAGATAGCGGACCGTACAGACGGCAGAAGAAAAATAAAAATATACCTAGTAACTTAGTAGCACATTTTGTGTGTCTGCACACTGAGTTCGTGGGTTGTCGGTTTGATTCCCACCCAGGTCGACGCGACGCGTGACCAAAACGCTGCAAAATGTAGATTGCCATTCAACGTGGTAATACCACCATCACGCTTCCAACTGTTAGTAGGCTTGATCTATGGCTATATCTTAAAACCTTCTCTAGGGATAATAGGCATCATAACTAAAAAGTTATTAGTCCGTCAGTAATATTGTTAAAAAGTATGGTACACGTATTAATTCTTTCTTAAACAAAAAGTAACAAATTTGTTCTTTTTTTTTTAAACAAAGAGTGACGAGACGATCAGGACATGTGCCTGATGGTAAGCAACATGCCTGACACATAACAGCACAGTGACACGCAGCTATTGGAACATCAAGATTCCAAATCATTACCTAGCACTGCACTGCGCTCGTCACCCAGAGATCTAAGATCTTATATCTCTAAGCCCTGTACTGTCTCTGGAAACATTGCCCTTCAAACCGGAACACAGTAATGTTTGCACATTACTGCTTGGCGGTACAATAACTGGCAAAGGTGTGGTACTTCCCCAGGCGGACTCTGCCAAGAGTCCTACCACTACAAAGATGTAAAACGTCTTAAAAGTTTTGAGTGACGTCATTTCATTGTATCATTGTCAATTCATTCGAAAGCACCCGTGCATTTATTAAAAATTAAATATAATATTTAATAACCGAGTTCTATACCATGTTACAAATCATTTCTATGTTATGGCTGGTCTAGTCGAGAGAACGCCCACTGTCGTTCTGAAGCGTCTGATTCGAATCCCACGCGCACCAATGTCTTTTAGAAATCATGTGCGTAACGCCGCTAACTTAAAAATGGCGAAGGAAAACATGAGAGAGCAACGCAAACCTATAACGATTTTGGTTACAAACAGTATTCAAAACCCAGTCAATCTATTAATGCAATCAAAAAACTTCCCCCGTAGTCTAATAGAACCTTGCTTCGCGAAATATAAAAAAGTCAAACAAAAAATTCGAGATGCAGTCGGTTTTGCAATTTCAGTGAAAAACCGTTTGAAATAAATTCATAGAATATTTTATGTGTTTTCTGACCGTACGAGGCTTTTCGTTTACACTTCGTGACAATATTAGTATCGGTTTTAAGCCTTCGATATTAAAAGAGGCGTATTTGACGAGTCTGGTGTATTTTTGTGTATCTACTTGTTTGTGGATCGTACCTATCCCGAACACATTCATTTTATGTTATGATGTGATTTTGTTTTGTGAAAAAAAGTGTGTATTACCTGAAGTTAGTTCGAATGGTTACTATGTTTATTTTTTTCAATAATGACTATCTTCAGGGTGCCGGTATAACGTGACGGTAGGTATAGCGCGCATTGAAAATATACTTTCATATTTTTTCTGTATAAAAGTGTATAACTTTAAAAATGCTGACAAAAAAAAAAAATAACTGGCTTCAAGGTTCTGATTTAGTTGGAAACTTTTTATGCGTGATCAGCGATTTTCAAAAACGTCCAAACCGGTTTTGGAAATCATTTTCTGAAAGGCATAGATATCTACTTTTCAGGCTCCATTAAAATTTTAGCGAAATTAGGTGACTGATTTTTCAAAAAATCCATGAAAACCTAAATTTGCATTTCAGTTGTTTAGTTGATTTACTCATGTTATGTGATTTTATAGTTTTTTTAAACTAGTTTTGTGCGTGGATTTTAATAAGTTTCAGAAAACAGTAAACATAATCTATACTAATACTAGGGGCTACTGCCTATTCCGGCTTCGCTCGGATAGATACCAACTGCAGCGCCATCTGCCGAGGTGACTTGTGAATCTAAGCCATCCAGGGCCCTACCCAAACGTCTACAAAAAATAATAATTCAAATCGGTCGAGCCGTTTAGAAGGAGTTTACTTCCAACGAAAAGTGGCATTGATTTTTATATATACAGACTACAAAACTGACAAGATTGTTAGTTTGAACGCTAGGATCTTGAGAAGTACTGGTCCGAATTGAATGATTCTTTTCCTATTGGATAGTCCATTTATTGACGAAGGCTGGCAACATTACGCTACTATCAATAGAAGCGGAGCATTAATCAAGAATGTAACAAAAACGGGGGAAAATATTCGTAGAGTTTTCGTACCGTGCTTTGACATGACAGCATGTGTTTAAGATTGCGTCATTGAATGTAAACCTTTGCTTATCAAATTTGTTTCTTAATCTGAGTTGGTACGACCCATTTCCGACAGGTGGCGTAGCAGGTAGCTGAAGAGGTTTTTTGTTTGAAAGCAATATTCTCAGGAATGACTGAACCGATTTCAGTCATTCTTTCACCGTTGGACATGTAATCCCCATGAGTGCTATATATGTACCACGGGCAAAGTCGGGGCGGACATCTAGTAATATATAAGCTTTAATTTATGTTGTATTTTTTATGACATCTTTTTTCTGATCAACAAGTTATTTTCTCTACAGAACAAATGATTGTTGAGAAAAAAGGTTAATTAAAAACAGTGGCACTCTGTGTGTGGTGACAGAAAGTAAAACTTTAACAATTATTACGAACCTACGTATTACATGCACATTTACAACAGCGTCGTTAACAGTCACAGTATTGTGAATTCCTTTTGTTTTCAAAAAATGTCCAACGCTCCTAAACAATTCACTAAAAATCATATTATTGAATTTGTTAATAACAAAAACTGTTTTCATTTTGACAATGCCGTAGCTGCTAAAGTGTCATCATATCTGAACACCTGAAGATATCATTTTTTTATTTGAATTTCTCCTACGACAGGTACAAGATTGAGAGCTTTGAGTCCTGCTATGAGTAAATTACCTATGTAATTTGAAATAAATAATATGATTTTTTGATCATAATTTGCATTTTTTGATGTATGAAAAATATTGAACATCTTGGGGGAAACTTTAGATATTAAGTCTAAGTTTTATGAAATATAATATTATGTGCCACAAGCAGTTTATGAAATTGAAACCAATTTTCAAAGAGATTATAGATTTTGCCCATAAATTATCTGTTCTGTTTACCGGACTTTGATCAAGTTCTTATAAGCGCTGTGTGCTTAGCTTAGAAGAAACTTCGAAACTTTCGAACAAAAACAAATTAATAAATAATGGTGGACAATTTACACCACACCATCTGACCCCAAACTAAACAAAGCTTGTACTATGGCGGCCAAATAGCTGATATAATACTAATATAGTTTAAATACATACTTATTACACATAGAAACGATACACGCACCCTAACCTAAAATAACAAACTATCCAATAATTTGATTTTACTGGAAATTGGGCTTTCTTTGAGCAAATGTTTGGTATACTAAGATTATTTCACCTAAGTTACTCCTGAATTGAACTCTGGAAGGTATAAACGTATGATCAGTATTTGAGAAACTATTGTGATTACCTACCATTTTATTACCCATATCTGAACCGCAACCCTAACGAGAAACTCTGTGTTATTGACATCCCTGATACGCCTATCATATAGAATCGTGATACTGATACCCTACTTTTTCCTAAACAAATATGCAAGTATCTGCTTTCGAAATGAAATCAGAATAATACATGCATCTTTTTACACAATAAAAACTTACCCAAGTCTTTACACCTGCCAATCAGCAGTGAAATAAAAGAAATATATGAAAGTGTGAAGAGTACGTGCCGCGCTTTCAGAGCAGCTATGCTTTATCTTATCATTATCACTTTAAATGTTCCTGATAACACGCTAACACAGAGTATGACATGAACAGAGAACGAACGCTTGACGAAATAATCTGGATTTGTTTTTTCCGATGTCGCCTGAGTAGGTACCTACCTAGATTTACCAGTTTTTCTGACGTAAGGATGTGTTTATATTCATCCTATACAATAAAGCACAATTAAATAAGTAATAGTTGAAATGAGGGGACAGTTTTAGGCGTGGGCACACCTAAAACTGTCCCCTTATTTAATTATTTTTACTGTGTATACTTAGTTCTAATTTAATATTTGTTTATTAGCTTGACACACTTCCAGGCATGCAAGTAATTAAATAAAAGTATAAAATAGGTGTTTGTTAATGTGATTTTACCACGTCACGTTTTATGTTTTGTGCGTTGTTCCAAGCTATCTCTCGGTGGTGCTCTACTCTGCGTTTCGTGGTAGTTGCGTGCGCGTGCGTCGAATTGAAAGTTTAAACGTTTGACGCTGCTTTATCGGGGCTAGCAAAAACTAGTAACGTTTAGTTATGAAATTAGCCGATTAACCGCTAATCAGTAAAAAGTTGCAATCAATACGCGCTTGCTACATTCTTGCTGGAATAACTTATTGATTGAAATTGGCGAAGAAATTAATTTGGGCTATCAATTCTTGCCATTAGTGGTGCGTTGGTACGGCTTATATACTTTTGTTTTGGCGGGGCGAGTGGGCAAGAGTTGAGGGATACAGTAAGAAGGTAGAAGACCCAGGGGCTAGGTTTTCGCCTTCAAAACACAAAAAAAGATCCTACCTTGAGATACGTACGTCGATACGTATGGTCCAACAATTACACAACTTAAAAACTTAAGATTTTTTTCAATGATGTGTGTAGTGGGCTGATTTTGACTGTTGATGACCTTTGCGTGGCGGTGGTTTTAAAAGTATCTAAAGGGAGTGTCACTTGAGAGTGACGTGAATTAAACGGTAACTCAGAACAAGAACAAAAAGTGGACGCTGTTTTCTTTTGAAGTGAAGACTTCTATATCCAAGTTAAGCATTTTTGGTAAGGGTAAATCTTTTGGACTTACATCACTGCCATGTTTATGTATCGGCGGCGAAGCAGCGGAATGGGACGTGTGCGTTAAGATATGCGCCGACTTATTCGACTCGGTTACCACTAGGCAATTAAAATACACTCAAATATGGACTTTATGGCATGCGCGTTAAGATACAGATTACACTAACAACACAAATTAGCAGACCGCTCGCTGACAGCCGTCTACTAATTTATGTTACCAATGTAATCTATATTTCAACTTGCATGACATAAAGCTCATATTTGAGTGCATTTTATTTGTCAGGTGGGGGCGTAGTTGTATTTTAAGTCGACGCAGACTTTTCGACGTTAGAGTGAAATCTTGCGAGTTCGAGCCACTGACATTTGCCTTTGATAAATAATAAAAGTTATGAGTTTTCCTTTCCATCGACAGTTTATATGACTGACAATTTTTGTAATTTAATTTACAGACTAAAGCTTGATGCTCAAATAATACGAGTACCTAATAAGCGATGATACAGGCTACGATGACCATTTCCTAGACACAATCAATTTACTTTCCACTTGAAAACACCAGGATTGTACGACCCTAACTGGTTATAACTACACCATGAACTTGACGATTTTGTATGGGTAAAAAATCTTTTGTGTTATTACGAGTAGGTATAAATTTCGCTGCTGGTTCCCTTCTTCGCGCAACTTCCCTTGATATCGGTTAACTAGTTATTACTTTAAAGAGTGATAAACTAACTTGTAACTAGAAAAGGCGATATTGTTTCATTTCCAAAAACTGGGTAAAAAGAGGTTTGATTCTACTTTCGCGGTAATAGCGTTTAGGCTGTGGAATACACCGCCTGAGTTAATTTTTTACAATCTTGGTGTTTTAAGGTCAAGAGTGAACTGTTTTCTTCTAGATACTCGTAATCACGCTTCACCGTAGACCGCATCGTCATTTAAAGTCAAACCAAATGGCGAAAAAGTGTAAACTTTAATGAGACGATCTTCTTAGCATTCCATGGATTCACCGTGCGGGTGCCGTGTCCATCGTGTGGCAGAGAGAGAAACTCGAGTAGATCCCGAGACTTGTGATTCGGGCGTAGGTTTAAGGGCCCCTTTCTGACGTACATCAACACTCACCTTCACTACTCGTTTTTCTCTCCCTGCCCAGCCAAATCTGATATGAACCTACTAGTGCAGCTTTAGTTACTCGTTCTAGTATAGAACTTACTGAACTTCTGGATAAGCCAAGGTCTTTCAGCAGGTTATAGAGAGATTTTGCTGGTATACCTCTCGCTCCCACTTCTACAGCGTATAAACTAACTCCGGTCCGGATGACGGTACACCCACATCCTCTGGGATTTTGTAGTGCTTTTCATACGTGTCCATTAAAATAGTCAGGTGCTGTACCCAGGGTTGAGTAAGGCTTGTTCTTGGAGTTTAAAGTTGAGCCTTCTTTTACAAAGTTAATTTGTCTTTTGTTTGTCGTCAATGCCTTTTGGGCTCTAGCTACTGAAAGGCTCATGGCTTCACGTATGATTTCAAGTACTCTGTCATGACGCCGTGAGTAATGACCCCCATTAAGGACCACCTTGCATCCCACCAATATGTGCCTTGCTGTACATATCGCCTCTCCACAAGTATAGCAACATTTTTCAGAGGCTTTTTCCCACCTTACCAAGTTACTCTGATCAGGGAGGGTCATTTGGAATGCATTTAGATAAAATTTTAATAAGGCAGGAGACCAGTCATAGATCAAGGTGCGGTTTAACAAAAGGATCAAATGCGAAAAAAAGAAAACTACTTCAGTTTTTGGTTAAAAGGTTATAGGTATTTTGGTTTAGAATCACAGGTTGATGTTATTCAAATCGGCATAGAACATTTGTACGGTTTTTTCGTCAAAAGAACTGAAATACATAAAAATTATGCTTCACAAAAGTTTTCGAACACGGAAGCTGCTATTTTTTTGGCTGGGACTGTATTCTCAAGTATTCGTCGTATAAAGGGCGTAAGTACGATATGAGTTCGGTTCTCCATGTGTACACACATGAGTGTTATGTATGTGTGAGTGCAAGCCAGGTTTTACTGGAAATGACATATTTACCCGACCGCATCAAAAGTAATGCGTTTTGGTCAGGTTAGAAAAAGCACAAAACCAAGTAGAAAAATCTAATTGGAAATCAAATAGAACAGGAATAGGAACAGCATAGCATAAGCAACTCATTTTTTAGCTATTCTTCTGGGATACATGATTTGTCTCACAAGGTGAGAGTTAAGACTATAGGCCACAACGCTGTTCAAATGCAATTCGGTGAACAAGACGGTCATACCCGAGTAAAAAAAATCTTAGTATATTCTCGTATATAATGATTTCCTACGTTCATCGCCGTTTAAAAAAGACCGGTGAAGACAAATTTCTACATTAACACTTGAAAATTATTCAGAGGTCACGGTACATAAGTTTTTTTTTTACATTGTTTTACACGGTTTTTTAATATATTACTACTACCAATCCACCCTGGATTCGCCCGTGGTACATACTCGTATTACATAGTCTAAGCTCACAGGAATCACCGGACCACGGAAAAATCCCAAGGTGACAGAATTTTTGAAATTGGTCCAGTACTTCCTGAGATGAGCGTGTTCAAACGAAAATCCTCTTCAGCTTTTTATTACTTACTATAGATCGAGCTGTATCGTGCGGTGTTACCCGTGACTTACCCAAATTGTTAATAGGAATTGTGAGGGTAAAACTATTACAAACTTTGAATGTAATGTTGAAGCCTAAAATGAGTTTCAAAACGTTCAAACAATTGCGAATCTGCCATACAATTATCCTCTTAGAAGTCTTTTTTTGCATTATAAATTAACTTTTTAAACGCTTTAATATTGACTTTTTCAACCGGCTTATTTCATCGAATAACTAAATATACGAGAACATCTCAAGTATTTTAAAATTGACAGGTGAAACCGTGAATCAAAGTTAGTTAAGTATATTTAAATGTGTATCTTCTAGTCTAGTACTCTCTTCTAATATCTGTGTACTACGTTAGGTGCATACGCACACATAGACATATCACCTATGCATCGACAGTGTACATGATAAGAAAATCTATAGAGACTCCTTACATGTGAAAACTGTAGATCGTTAACATTTTATGGTGTAATAAAATTGTGATTGCTTTTTTATTGTTGAGTGATGATTTAATTTTAAATTTTAAGACGGGTTGAATAGAAACATGTGACTAATGATTTAACAAATTCTTTATCGTCACGCTCTAGCATTACAGATAGGAGTCTTTCATGACATAAGTAGCTTTTTTAAGTTTGAAATTTGGAATGGAAATGCTATTTTTAATCAAATAAATTAACGATATAACCGCAATTTACTATAATTATAGCATTTACTACATTTGTAGCGATGTCGCTACCTACATCCAGCGCCATCTACGAAATCTCAAACTGTGATTGAATTGCGTAAGGTTCAGATAAAAAATCGGAATTGCAAGTATGATAAAAAAATACAAAATAAAAAGTAAGTTCAACAAAAACCATACGTAAGTAATCGCATTTGGCGTAGGTAGTATTGCTAAATTACTTGCATTCCTATTAAAGATTATCGCAAATTGAAAACTTTATTTATTTAACTTTAAATTTTCAAATCGTCTCCACACCTTTTCAAGCTTTAACTCACACTAACATACCCACTCACACAAACACTCGCACCTGTGTGCTAGTCTTCAGAATAACATATTTTTGTTGTTTTTATGTATTTTTTCCTCGTCGTATTTTATATTTTTCCTATATATGAACGTCTTGATATATTATGTACGTAGGTGGGTAATATTTTGTTCGAGAGCTTTATATTTCTTTTCTAGTAGAAAATTGAGAGAGCAAGTCTTTTGTGTAGAAGATTATAGGCTTATCTTAGAGATTTCATTTTTGTACCATTTATTTTTAAAGATGAAAAAGCTTAGTATGTATATTATACTTACCTATGGGTTGAGTACATAAATAGCTTACTTATTTCTTCAAGCTGGTCAAAATCAGTCTTTGAATCGGGAAGTATTTGAATTTTTATACGAGGAAAAACATTTTCCTTGAAAACTTTTCACAACGACAATACATATCGTATTTTTGCCGTTTGTTTCCAAGCCTCGGTGGCGCAGTAGGCAGCGCGTAAGTCTCATAATCTTAAGGTCGTGAGTTCGATCCTCACCCGGGGCATATCTTTTTGGATATAATTTCCGCCCTAAAATTTTCACGATACTTTTCTTACACAGAAAATCATAAAAAAAAAATAATTGGGAATAATCACGATGTTTTTAGTAAGTAGTTCAACTAACTGCGTGCTACCCAAAGTAGATTTACTAAGGAAAAGTGTCTAAAGTTTAACATAAAACACACCATAAAGTGGCAAAAAACTCTTTATTAGAAACGTTTCATTTGTTGAAGATTTGTTGCTATTTTCTTCGCCATTGTAAAGTCAAGTCGTTATGAAATTCATATCAAGTCAAGTCATGTCATTGGATTGTCAAGTTGAGTCTTTCTCTATCTAGCAACTTGGGGGTACCTTAGACTGGGTGAGTCTTTATAAACAAAACTAAATTACAATAACTACACTACATAACTAATTACTAACAGTAAGCATATCTAAATTATCCATAGTTCCAAAGTCTAAAGATAATTACAGACTATCTCTGTACCAAATGTCATGTAAAAATGTCTTTAGCAGTTTTTGCGTGACCGAGTAACAGACATAATATATGATATTATGTCTGCTACACGCTCACATTTTTACAAGCTTTCGCGTTTGTATTGTCCTGCTAGTGTTATAAATGCCAATCTTTAGATGTTTGTGTCGAGTGGCGACCACGAACCGGAAGACGCAGTGTTGGACGGCCTCCCACTAGATGGACAGATGACCTCACAAAGGTCGCTGGAAACCGCTGGTTGCAAGTTGCGCAGGACCGTTCGTTGTGGAAATCTAGGGGGGAGGCCTATGTTCAGCAGTGGACGTCTTGCGGCTCATGATGATGATGATGAGATGTTTGTTGCTCAATCACGTCAAAATGTCTCAACGGATCGGGATGAAATTTGGAACATACCTATATCCCGGAAAAATAAGGGGAACGACGTGAACGGAAACTAGGCGGGTAGCGCCGCGGGGCGTTGCAAGTACACAATATGTAGGATCTTATTTCATTGAACTCTCATTCATTAATTCTCTTACAATCCAAGAGACAACACGTTATACATTTTCCAAGTTTCAACCATCGATATAAACCATTAGATGTGCCCTCCCAAACTTCAGGCGCACGGAATTATGTTATCGTTGTAAATAATGAGCTCACTCTTTCCGGTCTAGTTAGTTGCAGGAAGTGGTGAACGCCGGACGATTTTACCTATCGCTATTCGTTGTCAACAACCAAAATAAGTAGAACCACAGCACATCTCGCCGATTGTAGGGGTCAAGTAGATTGGTGGTGTGTACCTAAACTACTTACGATATATACACAAACGCAGTTTATTACCAGTTTCAAGGTGCTTAGAGCACAACAATGTTTTATAACGATGGTTTCAACGTATTTGTGTTGTGCTGGCTTAGTGTCGAGAACGACTGATGTACAATCATGAAGTCGCAAGTTCCATTCCTGCCTGCACCTCTGAGTATATTCTCAAGTACAAATATGAGTCTATTGGAATAAACTTTTTTACGGACATTGCGGTTTTTGATTCCAATGGACTCATATGCAACTTTGTAATTACCACTGGCTTTTATGGTAAAGGAAAATATCGAGAGAAAACTGCCATGTTCAAAGAAAAAGATTTTTCCGGTACATGTGTCATCTCAGTGATATAGAGCCTTGGCTCTCTCCTTGTGAGAGAAAAGCCGAGTCCCAGCGCATTGGACATAAAGTGGGCTTATTCATGAAGATTGATTTGATCTCTTTGAGTTGATTGGCCAGTAGGAATGTTGAATGTTTCGCTTTAGTCTTGACCAAAAATTTGACGGATTTTTGACTCGCGATAGCCTTGAGTAAATGCCTGTAATAAATAAATATTGGTGGACAATTCACACACAACACCAATACGTTGTTTATGCGTTTATCGTGAGGTTCGAGTATCCACAGGTACATATTTACATATGTACTTTTCTATAAACTATGATATCACCACGTAATCGTTTAGGTGGCGTAGGTTCTTATAAATAGTTGAAGCCCGAATTTACCTACATAAGGTAGAATTGTAGCTACTCTTTTTAAAATTCGTTCAATTTTTCAAAGTTTCACAGATATAGACACAGTCTATAACTGTGAAACCGTTACAAATAATCAAACTTCGAAAATCATTGTGAACTAACAGTTTGGAATAAATTTAATGCCGTTGAAATTTTAAAATGTTTTCTAGACGTTCTAGGTAAAAATAAAACCTGAGACGATCCGTCTCAAACATAGCTTCAATAAAAAAAATATTAAAAATAAAAGAAAAACCATAAAAGCAGCCGTCTTGCGATGCGTTATCATTTTTATATGTCCCCCCCCCCCCAACCCTTTAAAACCACCCACCCCCCCAAATGCACCACGCACACATACAAAACATCCTATAAATGGGTTAAAGAAAAATGTGTCTACCTGAGAATATACGATGCATGCTTTTTTTATTCGTCTTACATTTTCTTTGCTATCCGCGATTCTCATATCGTCGATATAAAACTGAAAAATACATTCCATTTTTACAAACAAATTTCGCTTCTATAATGTAGGAGTTTAGGACAAAAATTGCTTGGTCACATGTGAAAAAACAGAACACCCCTACACGAAAACTTCGCATACAGAGAGCTCGCCAGTTTAGAAAAAAAAGTGCACACATATAAATTGCATGCAGCTCGAAAGGGATGCACTCAGAGTCATAAAATACTCACACGGACGTTGCAATCGATACACACATGCACACATCGCCTCGCGTCTCGACGCGACGATACATTGACATTATACGTGAACACTCACACGCGCACAAATCTGAAGAAAAGTTTGCATGTGTTGGGAAAATGCTTTTCCTTGCAGCAACCTCACGGGAAGAGTTCCATAGCGAATACCTCGCGGTAAAGACTGCTCGTTCACTTAAAATTTTAAAATCTTCATAAAAAACGTTACAAAACCGCTTTAAACAACGAAAATTCCACAAAAAAATGTCTTTCCAAATTGATCGGCGACGCCGGCAGTTAAAACGAAGTTCTTAGCCCGTTTTTACCAAAAAAGCGCATTCCGAACCCGAAAAAAGAACAAAAACGCGCGAAAATACAAAAAAAGTCCGCTTTAAAAAGTTTAAATTCCGTTCTTAAATTGAAAGTTTTGATTGCGTTTAGTTATTGTAGAAGCACGTGGTCACATTAGTGATGTAAATGTGTTAATGAGCTGTGTGTTAGTGTGCGTGGCTAGTGTTGTCTTTGTCAGTAAAGATGATTCGTTCGTTAAGACATTTCGCGCTATTTGAGTCCGATTATGACTCATAATTACGTGACTGCATTTAAAATTATGCGCATAATATAATGTGTGTTATTTGACGTCACGGGTGTTTAATTTTTACTTATTTTTTAACTGAAAATAACTGCTTATCAACTGTCTTGTTGTTTTAAAATGTGTGACATGTCCATAGTAATGGATTTGAAGTTGCTTTACATGCAAACTTTAAAATATTAATATTTACGAATCAACGGACCTTATTAAACGGCTCTTGATATTTTCTAATTTGACATGTATTCACTTAAAAGATTATTTGCCAATAAGAAGACAAGATAATGGTTTTTCATACTTTATCTAAGTTGTTTTGTAATTTATGTTAGTAGTGATCCTATCTTTTGCATTTTACTCGTTAGTTCATTTTGTAATATTGATATTTCATATTGTACTTAATTACATGCACTTTGGCTAAATATTAATACAAATTTATATTTACTGCTTAAAATCATAGGTATTATAAATTTGGATATATTTTTCTTGCAGATAGGTATTTAATATTATTATTCTTCTCACTTAAACACATACCTAACAGTACTTTTTCTTCCACCCAGAACAAATATTAGCGTGATGAATAGGTATATTTGTTCTGTATCTGGGGTTCTTTGTTTCATAAGTATGTGTCTTATATATTGTTATCTCATTATATTCTTCTATAGAGTCTTCAGTACAAGCTTTCTTTTGTTTGGGTCTAGATGGTGTTGCTTGGAAACCCGTGTATTGTCTATTTTATTTATTTCTCACTAGTTTCCCGCGGCTTCACTCGCATATTTTTCGATTTCGCCATTTTCACGGGATAAAAAGAAGTCCTCATGTTATTCCAAACTCTCATCAGTTTACGCTCCAGATTTAATTAAAGTATCTTCAGTGGTCTTTGCTTAAAATAGTGTCAACATTCATACGTATTTTTACACTATCGCATTTATAATATCAATGGGATTCTAATTAGAAATATTTTGTCTAAATTTCGGTGTGCTTACAAAAAGGGTATTTTTAATTATTCCAATTGGGTTCGCCATCGACATAGAATAAAAAATGTTTCAAAAAAAGGTTTCGACCTAGTTATGTCAAACTGTTTTCAAGAGCAGTTCAAACAAATAAACACTTCACAGATTAAAAACAAGTCACAGATAAGATTAGTCGCCACGTATGTATATTGTTTTTAACATTGTTTTTTTTTTAAATAAACGTTGCTTAAAAGTATAATCGCTACAATCTGAGTGATTTTTAACTAAAGTTGAATATGTTGGTTTTATATGTATAGGTTCTCTGCGTTCTATCTTCGTTGCTTTATATCAAGAGAAATTACGGTCAAACACAAGCCTAAAATATAAAATAGCTACATATTCTAAATACTTTTTGAATGGAAAATAAATGTGAAAGGTTCTTTTACAACATTTGCGAATACCCATGTAAATGAGATATTTATCAGATGCAAATTAGATCTAATTAGATTTGCAAAATACATCACTGACAACGATGCAAACGAACTCTCAATTTTGTTTTCTATAAATCCATATTTTAAATTAACAAACTCTATTT
Source organism: Ectropis grisescens (assembly GCA_017562165.1). Taxonomy (NCBI): domain Eukaryota; kingdom Metazoa; phylum Arthropoda; class Insecta; order Lepidoptera; family Geometridae; genus Ectropis; species Ectropis grisescens. Next base: position 11,785,114 of record CM029793.1, on the reverse strand, counting down.
TCTTAAATTGTTACAGTTTTGTACATATATTATTAGTAGAAAAATCGTTCAAATTAACTGTTCTCTGGAGAAATCAATTAGACTTTCATCATTTTGTGTTTAGCAGTCTGTCAAAAACTGATTTAAGTTAAAAAAACTCTGTTTTACTAAAAAAACTTCAAATAATTTCAATCAATATGTATTTTTTTACAAAAAAAAAATGGTTAAAAGAGTATCTCAATAGGTCCTTCTCTTGGTCTCTCAAACGTCTCTCAAAAGGTCTCTCAAAAGGTCTTGCTCTTTAACCGCCTAACCAAACCAGTTCCGGCATTTCTATCTCTCTCTTTGTTTTTAAACGATAAAAGCGAGAAAGTAATACATTTAAATAAATAGGTACCATTGTAGTAGTTATTCAGTTCTGTAGATCCCCTGGTTAGCAAAATGTCTTCAACGTCTCTTACGTTGCATTTATAAAACAGCAGTATTTCCCATTTCCCACTTTTTATCACGTGATTGTAGTGGTAGGACTCTTTACTGAGTCCGCCTGGGGAAGTACCACAACTTTGCCAATTATTCTACTAACAAGCATTAATGTATTATCATCACACTCTTCGGGTATAAAGAGTAATGTTTCCAGACAAATTACAGAACATAGAGATTACATCACCTTAAATCTTTGGATAAATACCTCAGCACAGTGCTAGGTAATTTTTGGGCGCTTTTTGTTCATATAGCTGTGATACTGTGCTGTTTTGGACAGATGCGTTACTAGCAGAAACATGTATTTTCCTGATCACCCTTTACTCTATACTGTAAAAAAATTTTATACGATCGAATTGAGAAACCTCCTTCTTATTTGAAGTTGGTTAAATGAAACGCGGACCGCGTGCTTGTCACTCTTCCTTCGAAATTCATTATATAAATATATAATAATATATAATACTGTTAAAACTGACTAGTTTAAAATTTTCCCTAGTTCTTTGTTCCTAAAATAGGTCAGTGGATATATAAAGGGCATTCGGTACAGTTCTGAAGTCAGCTTTGTTTGGGAATCTAGGTTTTAAGAGTAAGTGCAGGGTTGGGACACACTTCGTAAACAGTGCAAATAAACAACAGTTGGAAACTGGGATAAATTGGCTATTAGAATATATTTTGAATATTGTTTTCTAGAAGCATTTTACGCTCAAATTGCATGAATATACTTTGATAATACTTTTAGTTGTGTGTAAAACTAAGTAATTGCCAAAGTGTGTTGTTTTGTTCCTTTAATATCGGAGACTAGAAAAATGTTCTCTATTTTCTACCATAGTCGGTGCGTAGAGACTTCTAATATCTGTGTTTACAAAATTAAATAATAATAATACGAGTAGTACCTATGTTAAATTGAAACAATAATAATATTGTTTTCATTCAAGATTAATTGGTGTATTCCAGAAGTTTCCAAAGCTATCTCGATTATTTTTTAAATCAAACTTTTGAGTTAAATCATATTGGTTTAGAAAATGTGTAGTTTGCGACATAATAGCAACACAAAAAGATTGTGCTGAATTTAACAGTCCAGGTATTGGTATTATGCAATTTAAACTAATTTTATTAAGTTAAAAAGTAGAAATATAACAATCGAGATTACAATATTCTTCTTGACCTTTTTTTGAAAACTGGTCTAAAAAAAATTAATATATAACAATTGTTTGGAAACCGATTTTAAGCAATTTAAAATATTTTAGGCAGTTGTTTTTTTTTCCTTTTCTATTGCCTCTGTTCAAAATACTTTTTAGCTTTACTTTTACTAGTTTTAGCTTTAAAATATTTCTAAAGTCACCGTATTTTCTCATCAAAATTAAAAACAATATACAAAGTAATTTCAACCTTTTTACTGCTCACGTTGGTTTTGTGTAAACCAACCTTAATCACCTTTTCCTTCACTATATCGACAAGTATATCAAGATTTAAACCCAAGCTATACTCATAAAATCTTCAAGATAAAACTCTCCAGAACCAGGTCAAACCTGCAACCCTGCCTTAAAATATGAGACTCCACGAAAATATTTTTACTTACTGACCCACATCCAAATATATCCAACGGTGGATCGATTCAAGTTTTAGTTACTAGTCTTTTTGTGGAACTAGGTGATATCGAGGTATTTCTGAGACTAGATCATACACAGAAAGCTTATACTAAGACAAAAGAGACGCGATTTATTTAGATATTTATATACTTTATAACCTCTTTATTATTTATTATATTTTATAAACTCTTTATTGAATTTAAAAAAAACAAAAACGAACTTAAGGTAAAATTTAATAATACGGTAGCTGTCTTTCCATACCTAACAAAGCTACCTAATACCTAATAAAGCGTCTCGTACAAAGTAATGTGAAGTTAAAAATCAATTTGGTACAATTAATAAAAATAGATAAAATATATAGATATAGATGGTAATAGAGTGGGCTAGTCTAATATTGTATTAGATTATATAAATATGGTCAATCCAAAACAACAACAATGATTAAACAGAACCAAAAGTAATAATACATTTTTTTTTAAATGGGTAACAATCCATTTTAAAAGATTCGAAATGTTATAAGAGTCGCACTCCAATTAGATAAAAATAGTTAAATGGTTTTAAAACGGGCTAAAAACTTGCTGCCAATGCAAAATCTATAAAGTGTATTTTTTTTTTTATAGTTAAGGTCCAGTCACCTTCTACCCAACGATAGTTCCTATAATTACCTACACAATTACGAAGATATATATTTTTATTTCGATATAACTTAGACATTAGTGATAGTGAAAATATAAATAAGTGAACAAGAGTGCCAAAGGATGTCAGTTACATTGACCAATTCAAATATATTTATAAAGAATATGAACATGCAAATGAAAAGAGAATTTGAGGAATATACAGAAAATGAGAACAAGAATGATAGCAATAATTCTAGTGATGCTAATTCAGAGATAAGTGATTTAGATAACCATAATGAAGAATCGAATAACGTAGCTCTAGATTATACAGATAATACACTAAACTTGCACCCAGTAGCAGATTTTATAAAAAAAGAGTTCCTACCCGATTTGGACTTTACAAATCCTTTTAGGAATCAGAATTTGAATTTTAAAGATTCTCCGTTTTTGCTCCCGTCGCAGTTGTATAAAAGCTTTTTGGCGAATCTTGGGAAGAGAAGAAGGAATGTTGGTGACTGTTATTCTCTGTATCCGAGAAATATGCTGTTTTCGAGAAATAACTTTGGGATGGATGCATGGGACGATGAGAACGGAGATAGGGTTACAGATTCTCCGGAAGAGGTAAATCCTATGAAAACTACTTAGATATAGTTTTGCTATACTGCTAGACAATTTAACATAACGAAAGAAAGTTAGTAAACTACACTGTCTAAGAATGGATCGTTGTTTACCTTACACTCTAAAACTTTATTAAAAACACGAGTGTTTGAGACACGTGATAATTTATTCATGTTTTTAATAATCAAATAAACTTTATCTTTATTGTACTCATTCTTAACATGATGGTAAAATATTTTCTTCACTTAATTGAATGGATTACAGATTGGATTTCTTACGTAGTGTGCATTTATTTGCCTGGGCACATATTAATAATTTATGTTTTAATGAAGTAGAACTGAACATCCGCTATTAGTTGCATAGGCTTTTGTGAAAATATCAAACATATTATGACGTGTGTCAGAAAAAAGTTTAAGTGTCATCACTCTCCTATCTGTCTTACGTTTCCTCTTAACTATCTCACCCATTATTGGCTGACTTATCCATTTGATTCACGATCTGTGCAAATTCTTGCAACATTAATTCAGCAGAGTCGTTAGCGGTTAGCTGAAAACTGATATATTTGACTTTTCTTTTCTAATAAATGGTCACAAATTCGTTGACGCTGAAGATTCGCGATCAATAAATAGCAAACAAATCACGATACAAATGTCTCTAACGGCTAAATATCAATCATTGGTCATGGCAATAAAGAGACTGATTGGTTAAAATTAACATTAAACAAACAAGTTGCGTGTACGAGAAACATGATGAAATATGATACATGATATTCAAGATATTTCTGCGATGCGTTGATAGTTTGTTCACCCCTACATGAGTAACATGGCCGATTGTTCCAGAAGGCGGGTGCGTCGTCTGCGTTCGTGTGGAGTGGCGGGGAAGGGGGGCAGGAACAGGCGTCTGCGCAGCCCGCCGCCGTGCCTACTGGTAACTATGTCTTCTTTATCTTGTCGTTTTCTATATCAATGCCACATAAGTTGTATCCCCAGAATTGTAATTTTACATATCGATGCCTCCCGCGTAAGTTGTTGGATCTACAAAATCGTGGTCACAGGTGAGTGTATAGACAAAACGTTGCATTCAAATCGTCTTTAATCAAATTTGCACACCGTTTGCAGTTTAATCCAACTTGAAAGATGGAAAGTTTTTATTGCGGTGAATAGTGGCCGCCATTTGTGGCGCTAGTTTATGATGTGTGTTTTACTGTATTTTTTCTGTTTTTTGTGTCACAATAACGAGCTAACTACTCGTATCTAATAATCTTTCTATGGCAATATCCGAGCAAAGCCGGAACGGGCCGCCAGTATTTTATAAATGTCATAGAGATATGAAGAAATTAGGGATTACATGAAATCCCTAGTGATATAACGAAATCACGTTAGATGTCGAATATTCTTGTTTATCACGTCTTTTTACGGAAAATATTAAGTAAAATGTTTTCTGGTGATCTATAATTTTTATATAGGTGTGTCAACTTCAATAGGAACATCGGGCGGCGGCGGGGCCCAGGGTCTGGTTCACTGGATGTCTGTGATGGCAGAGCACATGGGGGGTGGCCACCACGACCCATCCCACTACGCGCTGCCGCCTTGGAACAATGGAGCTGTTGACGTGAGTAATTTATCTTTTCTATATGACATTACACACATCGCTTTAGATTAATACTTTTGTTTTGCGAGCCGTGTTCGCCCACATAACCGTTCCTAGCTAGATTCGCCGTTAACAAATACGCTATACTATACACGAAGCTAGTTTTTAGGGTTTCGCACCCAAGGGCAAAAACGAGACCCTATTACTGTTCCTTCGTTGTCTGTCCGTCCGTCTGTCACCAGGCTGCATCTCAAGAACGGTAACAGCTAGACAGTTTACATATTAACAGATGATGTATTATTATTGCCGCTATAACAACAAATACCAAAAATTAAAATAAATATTTAAGGGGGCTCCCATACAACGAACTCTATTTTTTACGGTTCCTTGCTCGATACTAAATAACGGTAGACGTTTTAATTATTCACAGAATATTTCATTTCATATTCTCTTCAATCAAAATAAAATAAATAATAAATGTGAGTCATGCAATAAAAGAGATTTTCGCCGTTTATTTGCTAATGGTAAGAAACCCTTCGTGCGCGAGTCCTAATCGGGCTTGACCGGTTTATTTTTGCTACGATTAGTGTTAGCCAGCTAGCAAGATAGTGTTTTTGGCTTCGTGTTGACAACACTAGTTTTGTCTATACGAATAGTTACATTACTAACACTAGTTTGCTATCCTAGCTAAAAAACTAGCCTCGTATAGCTCGGGACTTAAAGGTGGACTATAAACATCATATGAATTTACATAAGTATTAGAAAAAGTTTTTATAAACTTACAATATCCAACAATATTGATTTTCTGTTAATGTTAACATCCTATAGGAATCATACAAAAATCTTTGTAAAAGAACTTTCTGTAATCAAAATGTCTTCAGCTGATTGAGATTTTGATTTTGGTTTCATAGTTGGAACATGTTGACGGGTAAAATTAATTTTATTTTGGTTTCATATAGAAAAAGCATTCTTAGGAGAAAATTTTGAGTGTTCTTTAAATATTTTGTGACACCATGGTGTAAAGCCAAATAATTCTTATTGATTTTTTGGACGTAATGATCCAATTTGAAAAATATATTTACTCAGGATCGTCCAATCAAAGGAGCTGTAGTAAATCAACTGTAGTGGTAGGATTCTTGATAGAAGTACCACACCTTTGCCAGTTATTCTACCGCCAAGAAGTAATGTGCGAACGCTACTGTGTTCCGGTTTGAAGGACAATATTTCCAGATAAATTAATTACATGGCTTAGAGATGTTACATTTTAGATCTCTAGACCAAAGGATGACGAGCACAGTGCGGTACTAGGTTATGATTAGGATTCTTCATATTTCAATAGCTGCGTGTTACGTGACAGGCATGTTGCTAACCATCAGGCACATGGCATGCTCGTCTCGTCACTACTTATTACAAAAAAAAAATTTCGCTATTTTTCAGTATTTATGTCCACACTTATTTTTGAGCTGCATCCTAGTCTTAAGTTATGCCTAAGTTTCATATTGAGTTTATGTTTGTGGCTTGTATTATGTGATAGGTAAATAAATAAAATAAAATATAGGATCCATAGTCTAATTAAAAGCAGAAAGAGTCCTAACACAACTATACTAAATTATATTATTATTACACACCTATTGACGACGTAACGTAGAGCTAGCTATACAAGGAATTAGTAACATCACGTTGAGATATACCTCTAGAAGCAGACTGAAGACACGTAGTCACGTGCTCGCTAAATCTGCAAATTGGGTTTACGTACGCAGTGTAACTGTGTACGAGCATCTACCGCTGCTGTATAAAGGATTCATACTCAGACAACTTTGAAACTAAATTAAATATTCTTTTAGAAAAAAAAAACGTACTATTCTGTAAAAGAGTTTTGAAAAAACAAAAGTTTTAATAATAAAAAAAACCATGTACACTCCGCGAGGTATAAGCTGAGCTTTGCATTAGTGTGAGTGATCACCAATCAGGCAGGAGCTTGAAATTTTGTCCGCGAGGTATAGGCTGAGCTTTGCATTAGTGTGAGTGATCACCAATCAGGCAGGAGCGCGGCGAGACAGAATGGCGCCGCGCCTAAGGCCGGTTGTCACACCTACACTATCCATGTACACTCACACAAATGCAAAGCTCAGCTTATGCCTCGCGGAGTGTAGGTGATTCTGAAAATAGTAATAATGTTCGAGTAATATTTGACATGTAAATTATGTAATTAATATATTATAGAGGTATATTTGAAGGTGAATGTATAAGTGAATGTTTGGGTGTTTGGATAGACAATTTTGTGTGTGCTGTTTCAGACTATATTCTAATTATATTCACACAGCACATACTTTAAAACTTTTGCTAATGTAAAATTGTAGAGTAACTACCATTAAAACTAGAATTATAAATATGATATTTGGTAGTGGTAGGACTCTTGACAGAGTCCGCCAGGGGAAGTACCACACCTTTGCCAGTTATTTTACCGCCAAGCAGTAGTTTGCAAACATTACTGTGTTCCGGTTTGAAGGGCAATGTTTCCGAGAATGAAGAAGCTTAGAGATATAATATCTTAGATCTCTGGGTGACGAGCACAGTGCAGTGCTAGGTAATGATTTGGACTTTTCATGTTCCAATAGCTGCGTTTCACTGTGCTGTTATGTGACAGGCATGTTGCTTACCATCAGGCACATGTCCTGCTCGTCTTGTCATTCTAAGGCTCATGAAAAAAATGAAAATTAAGATTCTTAAAAGTTGAAATGACAGGAGACAGGAAGACCCTTGCAGATTTCACCTTAAAAATTATTTCAACTTATTCTACCTCAAACATTACTGCACTCCGGTTTGAAAGGAAATCTTTGTTCAAAGGACAGAAAAAATACAGGGAAAAGTATTATCTTCAATCTGTATGTGATTGAGTGATGAGATCTGTTGTCAATATATTGTTTGTTTGGTATCTAAGGCAATAATTTCGACTCTTCATGTTCAAATCAGTGCGTAGTACTGTGCTATAATTAACATGCGTGGCACTGACTTAAAAGTATTTGTATTGCTTATTCCGTTATTTTATATTCATCGAACTCTTAAAAACGGCAGAAGCAGCAAACGCGCTTCTACTATGGCGATGCAAAATCAGGTGACGTCTCCTGATTTAGTCTCAGTCGCAACAAGGAGTTGTGTACGTTCGCTGACAATTGTGTACGTTCGCTGACAATTCAATTTTCAAATTTTTCAAACAAATTTTCGCCACGTTATGTTGTCTTTAGATTATGGCATACCTCATCTTCGTTTCTTTAATTATATCGATGTTTATATTACAAAAAATATATTAAAACAACAATAACGATAAAGTATTTGCGTGATAACTCCACGAACATCAAGGAATTTTGTATTAAAATAGCTAACCGGTTGAGTGCAAATAATAGCTACTATTTTACAAATACATTAACATAACTTAACTAACACTTGATTGTGGCAATTAAGTGCAGAAGGGTTAAGTTACGTGCGGTAATGAACGTGAAGAAATGTAAGTTATGTAGAAGCTTGAACGTATCTGCCGGCGAACTTATGACGGATTAACTTAAGTTACTTGTATGAATGAAAGAAGGAAATATTTTTTTCTTACTTGCGTATTCTTTTAACAGGGTTTAAAAAAAATATATAGATACCAAGACTTATGGTTAAGTCTTGGTGTCTTCTAATCGAGAGTGAATCGTTTTTAGGGCTCCGTACCCAAAGGGTAAAACGAGACCCTATTACTGAGACTTCGCTGTCCATCTGTCCATCCGTCTGTCAGACACTAGGCTGTATCTCAAGAACGGTGATAGCTAGACAGTTGTTATTTTCACAGATGATATATTTATTCACGCTATAACAATAAATACGAAAAAAATGGAAAAAAGGATATATCCCATACAAAAAACTAGTTTTTGTATGGGTTTTTATAAAGTGTATGTAACCTGCAAGATTAGGTTACAGACAACACGCACGGAACCCTTCGTGCACGAGTCCTACTCGCACTTGGCCGGTTTTATTAATATGCACGCTGAAATAAAGAGCGCACCACAAAAAACGTGTGTGTAAAGAACGTAAAAAAATAATGCCAAAAATATGTTTAGTAAGAACATTTACTTCTTCAATACTTATAATGGCTTTTGTCAAAAAATGATTTTCATTGAAAATATTTTTTTTTATTTAAAATTAAATTTCGGACAAACAACGAGCAAATCATTTTTTGGCCGAAATTTCATTTTATTGAATTTTAACAGAAAGTCAGAGGCACTTTTAGATGTATTTATTTATTCAACAAGCACATAAAACCGAATGTAATAAACACCTACTTAATAAAAATTCAAACTTAGAGTGTATTGCATATAACTATATTACAAACCAAAACTTTGCATGCCTTAGAACTATTTGTTTTAAAATTCAGTAGCTTGATGATAATATTAAAACAATACAAAAGAAAACTGAGCTAACCATTCTTAGTCTAAAACTAACATACCTACTTCAAAACAAATAAACTTAATGAAGGTACTTTTTCATATACCTCTTTTTTTGAAATAACCAAATGTGGACATCTCAAGTTAACAGATGCAAAAAAAAATATCTAATTATGAACAATGACATTTTCGTATCCAATTTCTGTAATAAAAATAAAACTTCAACACACACCTGTGATGCAATCGAGAACATTCATTTGTCTTTAAAGTTTTTTTTTTCATTCATCTAGTATTCGGAAAGCAAGTCATTTATTTGTATCGTGAAGTATTTGCTAGTTGTTAGGTACTTACATGTGTTTTGTTTTTAGAAACTGAACGTTTCAACGACTTTTTTCAAATGTCACTTAGCGCGAAAGTGGTAAATATAACGAAATAACTCTTAATGAGAATTGAATTTAAAACAAACGGTTATTTCTTCAACGCGTTTAATGGTATAATTCACGTGAAACATTCGTTAATTAAAACAAAACGGCGTTTTTCTAAATTCAAATTCTTCTTAACGGTTTTTTTCCAAATGTCAGTTTAATTTAATGTGACAGATATGACGGAATTGTTGTTAATGAGAACAAATTCCTTATCAGGAGATGGGTTTCGAGAATATAACGTTGCATTGTTAAAGTTTTGCACATTTTAAAACGTTACACGTTATAAGAAGACTTAAAAAATGCGACGACAAATATGTCAGATACTTTTTTGAATGCAATGCTAATGATGGTTTTTAATTACGTTTCGACGAGGGTGGTAAGATTAGAGTTATAATGACAAGGACTTTGTTTTAAAGTAGGAATGAGTAGCATTTAGCACAAAAGGGATACCTGTCTGTCTGTAATTTCAATATTTCTGTCTGGGGAAGTACCATATTCTACCGCAGAGCTCTAATGTGCAAGCATTACTGTGTTTCGGTTTGAAAGACAATGATTTCAGAGGAATTAAAGGTCATAGAGATTAATTATCTCACATTGTGCCAGATCAGGGATTTGGATTCTTCGTGTTCCTATAGATTTGTACTGTTAACTGAAGATAGTGGCAGTATGCTTCCGTGGTGTAGTAGAGAGCTCTCACATCTCTGCTGCTATTTAAGTAACATCGGTAGTATCCGGATATTTCAAAATATATTACTGTGTTCCGGTTTGAAGGGCAATGTTTCCAGAGAAATTACAGTGCTTAGAGATATAACATCTTAGATCTCTGGGTAGCGAGCGCAGTGCAGTGCCAGGTAATGATATGGACTCTTCATGTTCCAATATCTGCGTGTCGTGTGCTGTTATGTGGCAGGCATGTTGCTCAGGCACATCACAGCACATCAGGCACATGTCATGCTCGTCTCGTCACACTTTATAAAAAAAAACATAACCAGAAATTGTCTTAATTGTAACAGTCTGTAGGTACTCAGTTGAGTTTTCTCATCTCCTAGTTTGGTATGCGGTCTCCCTATATATATATATATAATTCTCTTGCTTGAGTTTTACCACTATATTAGGTATGTGTTAGGTCCCTACCGTCTACCGTGCTGAATATTATCTCCGTGGAATGGAATAAAATTTTACTGCAGGATAACTTTTTTTAAATACAATAAAAAAGTACTTATTGACCACGAATGGTCTGATCTTAGGAATTACCGTGGCCTAGGATAGAACACGTCCACCTAGAAAATAATTATTCATTCTAGATTTAAAGTTACAAAGAAGTTCAGGTTGACAGTTTCACAGTTCTGTAGCGCGAATAATAAAACCGATTTTAATAATTTTCGGAATTCGTACCATGAACTGAAAGGGTTAAGGGAGTTGTTTTTTCTTACTATAATAGGTTCGCACTTGACCACCATCTCGCCTGATGTTAAGGCGCTGGGAAGACCTGAGTGAAATTCACGAATGCAAAATTAAGCTCCGCCCCTTTACAACTCCGATAAGACAGCGCCACACGAAGTTGCGTGCACTCAGTAAAATTATTTGCATTGATGGAAACAAAAGGCTTCCATGCTCATGCTCATAGATGGCGCTTTTCAAAATTTTTATTAATTAGAAATGCACGTCTTTTTGCTGTTTACAAATTTTTTTCGTCTGATTCTCTTATTTTTTCTAACGGACTAAGTAAAGTCCTTTTGTATATTAAATAAATAAACAATTTTCGTACAAAAAAATTAAACCGACTTCAAAACCACAAATAGGCACTCAAAAGCGAAAAATAAACTAAAATCATTATTATAAGCGCTACTCACTCATCTATTTGATGTCGGTGCCAGCTAAATCTAACAGGTATAGGATAGATACTACTTACCTGTGCCTACATAGCATCAATCTACTAACTTTTGACCTGACTGGCACCGACTTCAAATAGATGAGTGAGTAGCGCTTATAATAATGATTTTAGTTTATTTTTCGCTTTTGAGTGCCTATTTGTGGTTTTGAAGTCGGTTTAATTTTTGTACGAAAATTGTTTATTTTACTCTTTTAGTGTACAAGAACAAAATTAAAAATTTTGATTAAACCCCGACTACCTTGGATTTGTTATCTGTACAACATTCTACTAGTCAAGCCCTTTCATTTGATACCCATGTAAAGGGAGTTGTGAAAAAGAAATGTATTTCGGCATTTTGTGGAAGCGGCCATCTTGGATTTGAATTTTTCATAGTGAAAAGTATTCTACTAGTCAAGCTCTTTCGTTTGATACCCAAATTGAGGTAGTAATGAAAATATAATATATTTCGCCATTTTGTCGTGGTGGCCATTTTGGATTTGAAATTTGTTATAGTACATAGTACTCTACTAGTCAAGCCCTTTCATTTGATACCCAAATTGAGGTAGGTTGTGAAAATATTTTGTCCGCCATTTTGTGGAGGCGGCCATCTTGAATCGACATTAACCAGACATAGCTAAGAACATCTGCTATGGTATTAACCTTGAAATAAAAGAAACCGCATCGAAATCGGCCCATCTGTTTGAGTTCTACTACGGTGCCACAGCAGATAGACAGACACACAGACAGACATCGACGTCACTTATAACACCCCTTTTTTGGTCGGGGTTAAAACAAGTTTTATTAAAGCATTTACACAATTTTGTATTGACAGGGCCGAGATTCATAACTTTTGTGAAATCTACAACGTCATCCAGATACGCAATTTTTCAGTTTTTGGTTGATATTTCAAAAACTACTTGACCGATTTCAAAAAGATTTATATGGGACCATTCGGGAAGCATACCCATCCAAACACAAAAATAAATTTTAAAATCGGTTCAGAGGTTCTCGAGAAATCAGGTAACATACATAAAAAAAAAAAAAAAAAAAAAAAAAAAAAAGGGTCGAATTGATAACCTCCTCCTTTTTTTGGAAGTCGGTTAAAAAACAAATTGCATAAATTAGCTAAGCCAGGAAGATGAATCACTACATATTAAGTAATCCATTTCTTTAAAATTATTGTACGAATTTTGAAGCAAAACATTCACTGTTAGTGAAGTACATGTGTAAGTACCTGGGTGACCGAGCTTTGCTCGGTTTAAACACTGAATATATTTAGATATTAGTGGCGGCCCGGCGGCATTTTTCAGATTTTGCCCCGCCTAAAAAATATTGAAGGTCCGGGGCTGACTAGCAGCACCCTGCGAGTTTACCTTCACTGTTCCCGTTCCCGTTATTTTTCAGGATAAAAGTAGCCTGTGTGTTATTCCAGACTATAATCTTACGTGTTTTCCAAATATCAGCCCGATCCGTTTATACGTGACTTGATGTTTGTCGTGACTGAGCAAAAACATCCAAACATTGACATTTACAATATTAGTAGGATTGGATACTAATAGTACATAATATAATCATCATTATCATTAGACGAGGCTACGAGTAAATAATCCACCATTATTGCATACTACAACTCGGAAAACAAGTTTTAATAATAATACAGCGACGCCATTTCGCTGCTTTGTAACGAAAGGTCCACAAACAAAACAAAACCAAAATCACTTTTATATCATTTTAGTTAGGGCATTCTTTTTATTAACAAGTGATACAAGTATTTTTTGTTGTGACGGGATGAGCAGTAAGTATATGTGCCTGATGGTAAGTCACATGCCTATAATAGCGCAGTGACACGCAGGTATTGGAAAATAAAGAATCCTAATCATTACGTTGCATTATACTGCGCTCGCCACGACTATTATCTACATGTGTTCTAAATTTCTGCCCGACCCAACGTTACGACGTGATTAAGCAATAAACATCCAAGTATCCAAACATCCATATTTTTCAATATATTTCTATCCATATATTGAACATTTAAAATATTAGTAGTAATGGCACATCCAGCCTTTTGATTGAAAAGCCTGGTTGTACCATTTCTTCTGGAGGAGAAAAATAAAAGATTGAGATACTCACATAGTCCATTATATTTAAATTACCACTTGGTTATAATACATGCTATATTACTGTGTCGTTACTTCGATTGAACTCAACTGACTGCCTATATTTTCCGCACGACGAAAGTATCGTGACTATGGAGGGGGATTAGACTAGAGTCTGTTATTGGCTGCAACTTAGCCAATGACAGACGCCGATAGTGCTGCCATCTCGATGCAGCATTGGTTCTTTTTAAAATTCGCGCTAATTAGTAACGACACAGTATACAAATATAAGCTAATATATAAAAAGCGAATATGTAATCTAACAGTCGGCCATCCAACAACTTTGTATGACCTCATACAAACAAGTACAAACTAAACAATGTTAAATAAAACATTTTATATGTAATTATCATTGTTACAAAATTCTTAAACATAATAAAAATACTTTATTTACAAAATGACTAAAATGTTAACTGGATAAACCAGTAAATGATTATTAGTCAGAAAATGAATCTTTCAATATAAATTAATAGACTACAATTGTCAAAACACCAATAAAATATTTATCTGACAGACATAGCGTCATGGTGTCCATACAAATGCATAATGTTTGTAACAATTGTTTATTCATAATGGACTTTATATCTCTGTATTTCGAACAGCTCAACGGTTATCTGCATATTTTATATCTGTAGTGAATTACTGAATCTAAATTCATTCATAAAGATTCTATATATATAAATAATTAGTGTTAGAATGACAATAATACAATTTGAAATAAAAAGTGAAAACAAAGCATTATCAACAATTCGATTTTCTACCATGATGTACACCAACAGTTATTATACATTAAATTACGATTAATCAGTTTCTGCATTGTTTGTTATTAAATTATAGGAAACTAAACAGAGCCGATAAGGCAAGGCATTACTGAACGATGAGTAACGGTAAAACATTACTGTACTAACATTACAACTTTCTATTTTAGACATTTCCATTTCATCCAACAAAAGAAATACTGATCTTATTTCATTACTATATGAATTGTTTATATAATTTTAACACAGATGATTATTTCATATACGATAGGCCAAGACCACGTATTAGTTACACAGTGTCTTAAAACTATACGAAGGGCAGAGCCCACGTAACAGTGCACCTTGCACCTTAAAACTTTACGAAGGGCAGAGCCCACGTAACAGTGCACCTTGCACCTTAAAACTTTACGAAGGGCAGAGCCCACGTAACAGTGCACCTTGCACCTTAAAACTTTACGAAGGGCAGAGCCCACGTAACAGTGCACCTTGCACTTTAAAACTTTACGAAGGGCAGAGCCCACGTAACATTGTCAATATACGACGGGCATAGACCGCGTATCTCAAAGTCAAAGTCTAAGTCAATGTCTGAATGTGTACAGCACCTGCAAACATATGAAGCAAACACACGTAAAATTAATTAAAGCATACAACGGAAAATCCGCGTATGCAAATTAGTATACTTACACTCATAGGTACAATAGATTTTATTTAATTCAAGCAAGCAATAGACATTATCAGACTGGAAATTTGTCTTAATATAGACTATATTACCCAAATTTGGGTTTTGAAGACTCTTAAATTTCCATATCTCATCGCTCTTGTTCTGATACAGACAGCTCCACAATAACTGCCCAAAATGTTACTTCCAGGAATAACACCAGTCTTCATACCGGATGACACTCTGGAACTACGCTTCCATAGGGTAATGAAAATATTAGTTGATAGGGTGCAATGAAAAGAGTCCCTATTAAAAATGAGAGTACTCAAGGTTCCATTCTCGGACCCTTCTTACATATTGTATTAATGATCCATATCTTATGATAAAGAAAGATAAGACACAGAAACAGCTACGTTCGGCAACGATTTGTCACAAGTCTAAAAGAGGAATAAATTATTTCAAATGACCACTTCCTACAAATATGTAGTTTGATGCAAATAATCAAGGAAACTAAGTGTATCCTGATCGTTTTCTGCAATGTACTGGGCTTTAAACGTGATAGTAGAATTAAATACAAACTTATCAAACCTGTAAATCCTACTCTGTCTAGGCATTTCAGTAGATTTGAAATTTCAGCTGAGTCCTTGCATAGAGCGAGTGGAAAACCAACTAGCTCAGTTCAGCAGCCCACATAGTTCTAACAGCCTCGTCATATTATAGGTAATTACGAATATATATTGGAGGTAAGGAAAAAATTAACCGGACTAAACAAATCAAATGATTTTAAGAGCACATCTCGAAATAGTGTTGCCGACTTTCAGATTAAAGTAACAAATAACGCTTCCAAATTTAAAAAGAGTTTGCTTATTTATTGCAATTTCTGCACAAGTGGAAGGCGAAATGCCACCAAGTTTAAAGGTAAAATAAGATGCTACCCGAAAACAGACTATCCAATGGGCAAAGCATATTATAATGTAGATGATATTATTACAGACAACAATGTACGGAGAATATCCTGCTATAGTTAGAATTATACATAAGGGAGAATATTTTTTTACGTTTTTACCAATAATACGTCTTATTATAATTCCATAGTCAGAATGAGTCGCCAATACAACGAAGTCCTTGTCTCCAATAGGGACATTGATATTTTTCACTTAAAATTATTCCAATTTCAGAGGAAAATCAAAGAAATTTTACGCTTAATCTAAAAGAATAACCCTGTTGTGCTTACTGTAAATACTATTATGAGTTTATTTTATATTATTTGTTAATATCTTATTTATCTATTGTATCAAAGCATGTAAGTTTTAAGTTCAGATCTGTTGCCCTAATTTTCCTTTTGTATTATCTCTAATTTAATATTATTATTATCAAACCACTGTATTTAAACAAATGTTGTTTCTAGGCCTACATAGCTTTGAATGTAATACAGTTCTGTACAGTATACTCTATGTTGTAGTTTGTGTTTATTACATTCTGTTGTGTGTGCTCATCGATATGAATAAATAAATAATACTTTACTAACGTAAATCTTTACAATGTTTGTGTCAGTTATTTAGGTAATTTGTTATTTTAAAATGCTGAATCCTGTTCACAATGGCACCTGATTGACAGGGCTCCTTTTAACCACAAAGCAAGACAGCTGCTTTATTCTTATTTCACTGTGGTGCACCACATATTTCGTAAAGTAAGGAAATATTCGAGTAAGCTCTGATGATTTAGCTGGTTATGGCCACGTCCTCGGGTTTCACCCGCACAGTTCTGATGAGCCGTAAGTAGTTGCGCAATTAAGCTCAGAGTTATTTTTTAGTTTCACTTCTGTCGGCAGTCCCTGATGACTGCCAATATTTTGAAACTAGCAAAACATACGGTACGATTTAACTATCTCAGGAAACTGATAAAACTTTCTTTTTCATAGGGAAGTTAGCTTCCCTAACCTCGTGTTTACACAAATTCTTTGCTCTTAACGTTACCAGTGACCTTCTAAATTAATGGTTCGAATAGGTAAACCTGTAGACAAATGAGTTTGTGTATATATGACAACAGTCAACAGCTGTTTGAAAATTCGTTACTTCGTAACGACATAATTACGACTAGTAAAATCTTTAAATCGGAGGTACTCTTTAACTATCGAAATTATATACCGTGTTTTTTTTTTTAAACTGCTTACTCGAGCTAACCCATTCATTTGGCGAAGAAGACCTAACACTTGATGCATAATATTGGAAGGAGAGCTCGCGAGATAAAACAGCACAAACGGGTAGCCGTCGCGCACGTGCACTCTCCTTGAAAAAGGCCGCCGGACGCGGTCGAAACTCGAGTCGGATTGACCGACCGTATATACGTGAGTGTCCTGTTATCCAATTAAATATGTAAAACAGCACAAGTGATAAGATATATTATTATTAAATCTGTACTATCAGCTGAAGTTACGAAACACGTTTTTAAATTAATTAAGTGAGCTCCTAGACCGCGCACACAGACGAAGCATTTTGGTAATATACAAGTTGACAAGTTATCATTCTCGAGAAGATAAAGAGTCCCGAAGAAAGATGTTGTGGTTAAATAATCTGTGAACTAATCTCATCACAGACCACTGAAGTTTTGAAATAGCCGTGGTATTGCTAAATAAAGCATAATTTTATTTTTATTTATCCGATTTCCGCAGAGTTAATTTTATAGGATGATTGATCTGCACAATACTATGTATTTGTCAAATAAACAATAATTAAATGCGGTTGTTCAGTAAGAATCTGGAGTATTAATTATGAGACTAGACTACACTTATAGTTTCATTTGAACAAGAGAGGTTTAAATCGGCTATCACGGCATCAGTTTGTGTGTAATGGTGAGAGAAGAAGAAAAGAGGGTGAGGATGTGGGTGTGTGCGTGTGCGTGAAACGCTTGACAATTCACAAGATGACAATTCATAATTGTAATCTTTATCATCAGATCACTCCACCGGCGCACTTTGTGCATGTTCTAATTGGCTGGGTACACGGTACCGTTAGAATCATCAGAATCAATTATTGCTATAACTGTGTATAAAATGTGGTTTGTGTCAGTGTCCGTGGGGAGTCCTTCCTAGTCAGTTATCAGTTAGACAGTGGGTTATTAGAGTGTACAGTTAGATTCCGGAATCAATAGCCCCTTTGATGGATGATGATTAATCTAAGATCGATTGTAATTCACGGTATCTAGACACCGCTCACTCCGCGGTCTTATCAGCATAGTTGACTTACGTTTAACATTTGACCGCAACAATTCAAAGATTAGGCGAGTGAGGTAAAGCTACTTAAAGTTTACGCTGCCATCAAACTGATGAAAGAGACGAACAGAGGTGAAGAAGACTTCCACACTTCCTTTCTCTCTACTTTCAACCATGGAAGTGCAAAATGACAAAGGAAGTCTGGTTTTGCTTTGATGCCTTAAAGTTAGGTTTGTTATAAAGAGAACTAATCAAACCTTTAACCTTAAAAATATTAAAACTTTAAATTGCTAAGTAAAAGAACTCACGGGAAGTTCCCGATTGTGGGTGGGATTGATGGCCGCGCGAATGTCGCCCGAAGCAGGCCACACAAGAGACGTGGACCGCGCGAACTCAGCTCGCGGCTGGCCGCGCGAACGCCGCTCGCGACTGGCCCCGCGAACACCGCTCGCGACTGGACGCGCGAACACCGCTCGCGACTGGCCGCGCGAACACCGCTCGCGACTGGCCGCGCGAACACCGCTCGCGACTGGCCGCGCGAACACCGCTCGCGACTGGCTGCGCGAACTCCGCTCGCGAACGCCGCTCGCGACTGCCCGCTGACCGCAGCATAGACGCCGTCCACCGCAGACCGCGTCGACGCCGTCCACCGCAGGCCGCGTAGACGCCGTCCACCGCAGGCCGCGTAGACGCCGTCCACCGCAGGCCGCGTAGACGCCGTCCACCGCAGGCCGCGTAGACGCCGTCCACCGCAGGCCGCGTAGACGCCGTCCACCGCAGGCCGCGTAGACGCCGTCCACCGCAGGCCGCGTAGACGCCTCCGCCGCAGGCCGCGTAGACGCCGTCCGCCGCAGGCCGCGTAGACGCCGTCCGCCGCAGGCCGCGTAGACGCCGTCCGCCGCAGGCCGCGTAGACGCCGTCCGCCGCAGGCGCGCGTAGACGCCGTCCGCCGCAGCCGCGTAGACGCCGTCCGCCGCAGCCGCGTAGACGCCGTCCGCCGCAGCCGCCGTCCGCCGCAGCCGCGTAGACGCCGTCCGCCGCAGCCGCGTAGACGCCGTCCGCCGCAGCCGCGTAGACGCCGTCCGCCGCAGCCGCGTAGACGCCGTCCGCCGCAGCCGCGTAGACGCCGTCCGCCGCAGCCGCGTAGACGCCGTCCGTCCGTCCGCTTAGTGACGTTTAGCTCGAAAAGAATGGAAACATATTTCTTTTATCTCATCTGATGTAATTACCTAAATAATACACGAATGTTTGGCCACACTAGTTATCTATGACCATAAAATTGTTAAATAACAAAATAAAACCATATCACTACATAGTACAAAACAAAGCCATTTCCCAATGTTTATTTATTTGTCCATGTATACGAGTATGATCTTTAAAACCACCAAACAGATTTGATTCAAAAGAAGGGTTTCTACGTATAATGTGTGCATAAAATAGTAGAAAAAACCCTAATCATTTTACAGGTTTCTAATTCGAGGTCATACATAAATTGCAAGCGCTGGCTGAACCCTACCATATTTAGGTTTACACTTTACCGCCATCTCGCCTATGCTAAGCGACGATGCGGTCTACAATGATAGAGCTCGTTTACCTAGAAGAAACCGATTCACTTTCGGTTTGAAGACACAAAGATTGTAGCCATCGAGGGAACCCCAATCAGGGCAACGTATTCCACACCCTAGACGTTCTTATCACAAAAGTAGAACCAAATTTCTTTTGTGACTTTGGAACATCAACCATGAAACGAAGTCGCTTTTTTGAGCTACAAGCATAGTCCCATTATGATGATAATGTAACTCCTGTAGTCGAAAATGGTATGTCTAGTTTCTATGTCTATCTTTTAGGGATAGGTAGACCATAATAGCTATTTTATTGGTATATTTGATACCGACATTGCAATCGTACGAGTTTTTCTTGTGGCATAATTGCACTCGTAGCGAGAGAAAATTGAGCTTAGTAAATATTATGCAGTAAATACGGCTGGGAATTAAGTGCTTTGAATATCTTACATACCCTTGAACTCTAGTTTGCGTGTCAGCGCTGCCGTAGGAGTAGACTGTTTCTAGGACAATGAAATGGCGGGTGGCGTACCCACTGGAAAGCCAGACCGTGGGACCGACGTTTAAGTGTTTGCCGACCCGCATGTCTTCTGATGGTGCTTGCTCAGCACTCCGCGAGCGTCTTGTCAGGACCGGCTGCACGACGCTTGCTCTGCATGTGCTCCAAGATCAGGCTCTGATCGAGGAGCATACACTTCCCCGTTCTAGTAGAACGCTCTGGAATTTAAAATACTCTCGCCAGTAACGGGTAGACAATAAACACAAAAGATAAGAGCAACTTTACCAGTGTAGTTCTGTAGTTACGTATTAAGACTAAGTAAAGCATCACTTTAATAACAGTATAGTTATCGGTTGTTTAATTTTTTTATGACAATGGTAAATAACAATTAATGACAAAGGAAAGTCGTGGAATTTTTTATTTCAACAACTCTTTCCAAATCTTCCAATATAAAACTTTAAACTTTTAGACAGAATCTACTTTAACTCACAATGCACCACAATAGTTTTAATTTCACGCACTACAAAAAGTGTACGGTGTACGGGTAGTTTTGAATATAAATTGACTGGGGTGACATTTAAACAAAAAAAAAATTTTTTTTTCAACTATGTGAAAACAAAAAAGACAAAAATAAAATGAGGGTAGTCGTACTTTTTTTTTTCTTATTCACCCTGTGGAGTATTTTAATGACGCGATCCAATCGCTATCAGGATTTGGGCCTGTGTCACTGTATGTTCTCGATCTAGGTCGAACAGTGATCACAAACATTTCCTAATTCTTGCAAAATATTGGGATATATTAATTATGTCGTACCCATTTAACTAGGGCGCGCGAGTTAATCCTGCTTGAAATAATGGCACATCCAGCCTTTTGATTGAAAAGCCTGGTTGTACCATTTCTTCTGGAGAAGAAAAATAAAAGATTGAGATACTCACATAGTCCATTATATTTAAATTACCACTTGGTTATAATACATGCTATATTACTGTGTCGTTACTTCGATTGAACTCAACTGACTGCCTATATTTTCCGCACGACGAAAGTATCGTGACTATGGAGGGGATTAGACTAGAGTCTGTTATTGGCTGCAACTTAGCCAATGACAGACGCCGATAGTGCTGCCATCTCGATGCAGCATTGGTTCTTTTAAAATTCGCGCTAATTAGTAACGACACAGTATACAAATATAAGCTAATATATAAAAAGCGAATATGTAATCTAACAGTAGGATTTCATATCAAAGCCCTGTAATCATACTGTATTTTTTTCCTTTAAACCGGAAAACTGTGATGTTTTTAACCCCCGACCAAAAAAGGGTGTTATAAGTTTGACATTGATGTCTGTCTGTCTATCTGTCTGTCAGTCTATGTGTGTGTCCATCTGTGGCACGGTAGAGCTCAAACGGATGGGCCGATTTCGATGCGGTTTTTTTAGTTGAAGGTAAATATCTGTGCTGTTCTTAGCTATGGTTGGTTGATATCGATTCTAGATGGCCGCCTCCACAAACTGGCGGACAAAATATTTGTTCACAACCTGCCTCAATATGGGTATCAAATGAACAATAAGAACAATATGGGTTTGCCTAGTAAAATATTATACATTATAACAAATCCAAGATGGCCGCCACCACAAAATGGCGAATTACATTTTTTCACTACTACCCCAATATGGGTATTAAACGAAAGGGCTTGACTAGTAGAATACTATGCAATATGACAAATTTAAAATCCAAGATGGCTGCTACCGCAAAATGGCGACTTACATTGCTTTTTTCGCAACTCCCTCAATATGGGTTTCAAATGAAAGGGCTTGACTAGTAGAATGTTTTACAGATAGCAAATCCGAGGTAGTCGGGGTTACTTAAAATTTTAATTTTGTTCTTGTCACACTACTGCTTGGCGGTGGAATAGCTGGCAACTTGACTAGTAAAACATTACACACTATGACCAATACAAAATTTAAGATGGGTGCCACCATCAAATCCCGAATTATATTTTTTCACTTCTACCTCGATATGGATAACCAAATTTTCCTAATTCTTTTTATTTCGCAAGTGAATATGTCTTAAAATACAATACATGATTTTATTAAATCGAGTAAAATATATATGTAGTTCTATATAGTGTCTAGACATAAGTGAAAATAATCTATACTAATATTACAAAGCTGAAGAGTTTGTTTGTTTGTTTGAACGCTAGTATCTCGGGAAGTGCTGGTCCGAATTGAAAGATTGTTTTTCTATTGGGTAGTCCATTTATCGAGGAAGGCTATAGATCATAAAACATAACGCTACTATTAATAGAAGCGGAGCATTGATCAAGAATGTAACAAAATCAGGAAAAATATTCCTTTTGAGAGTTTTCGCACGTTTCGTGCTGTGACATGACACATGACAGCATGTGTCTAAGATTGCGTCATTGAATATCACAGATTATATACCTCTTGAATATAAAACCTTTGCTAATCTCCGAGTTGGTACGACCAATTTCCGACAGGTGGCGTAACAGGCAGCTGAAGAGGTATTTTATTTGAAAGCGATATTCTCAAGAATGACTGAACCGATTTCAGTTTTTCTTTCACCGTTGGATATGTACGGGATCCTGATGAATGCTATTTAATATACCACGGGCGAAACCGAGGCGGACATCTAGTAACAAATGAAATGCATTGATTTTGTAGATATTCATTTTTTCAGTACTGTTCCATATGGGGTACCTACAGCATACAATAATATATTTCTATGTTTTTCCTTGACACTAGAGCAGCGCTGTGTTTCTTCTCGTTCGTTTAGGAAGATGATCATGATGATGAATCATTATTTCCGCCCCTCAACCAATTATATTATTGCCAGTTTATAACCTTTAAATAATATCGATTTTTTTTTCAATTTAAGCTTTAAATTGATACAAAAGACACATTTTACATTTATGCGTGAAGTAAACAACTAATATCGGTTTTAAGTTATATTTTCAGCAACAATGGAGATAGACTTTTGTGTTATGGTTTTCATCGCACCTGCTTTCGTTCACAACTCCACGAAAAGCAAATTCATCTACTAATACTAAATAAATAAATAATCCCGTAGAGCAGTATAAATGAGCGTAACTTGTAAATATTTTAGGTATTAAACTTGTAAATATTTTAGTTATTATTTTAAACAATGTCACATCATCATAATCATCAGCCGCAAGACGTCAACTGCTGAACATAGGCCTCCCCCTAGATTTCCACAACGAACGGTCCTGCGCAACCTGCAACCATCGGTTTCTAGCGACCTTTATGAGGTCATCTGTCCATCTAGTGGGAGGCCGTCCAACACTGCGTCTTCCGGTTCGTGGTCGCCACTCGAGAATCTTTTTTCCCATCGGTTGTCAGTTCTGTGAGCGATGTGGCCTGCCCATTGCCACTTCAGCTTGCTTACTCTTTGAGCTATGTCGGATACTTTCGTTCTTTTGCGATTATCCTCATTACAGATTCTGTCGCGCAAAGAGACTCCGAGCATAGCCCTCTCCATAGCTCGCTGTGTGACTTTGAGCTTTGTTATGAGGCCCACAGTTAAGGACCACGTCTCAGTTCCATAAGCCATCACTGGCAACACGCACTAGTTAAAGACTTTCGCCTTTAGGCATTGGGGTATTCTGGACTCAAAGATGTGCCGAAGTTTCCCGAACGCTGCCCATCCGAATTGGATCCTTCGCTGGACCTCTTTGTCGAAGTTGGATCTACCTAATTGGATCTTTTGACCCAGGTAGACGTATAATTCGTCAACAACTTCGAGTGTGGTATTCCCAACAATAACCGGTACAGGTGAGACATGAACATTTGATATGACTTTCGTCTTGTCCATATTCATCCTCAAACCTACCTGGTGGGATACTCTACTGAGGTCCCTGAGCATAGCACGGAGGTCCTCCAACGACTCCGCCACAATGACTATGTCGTCGGCAAACCGAAGGTGAGTGATGCATTCGCCGTTGATATTGATGCCATATCCGTTCCAGTCCAGTAGCTTGAAAACATCTTCCAGCGGGGCAGTGAACAGTTTCGGAGATATGACATCTTAAAGTGTCAGGTCAGCTTGGCTCTGGGGTCTTTTGCCATGCTAACGACAGGTTGTGCTTGCGTAGAGGTGTATAACTGTCCATAGAACCTCTCAATCTCCTCCAAAATCTCGGGTTTCGATAAGACGATGCTACCACTATCGGTCTTCAGTTTGGTCAGCTGAGTTTGCCCAAGAGACTGATTTCTTGCGAACACTTTCGAGCCTTTGTTCTGCTTGATTGCTTCTTCAATACTCGAAGTATTGAAGCAGCATACGTCGCATATCTTGTCTGACCGCCATAAGATCTAGAGTTTGATCGGAGAGCTTTCGGTTCTGTTTTGGCGTCGGCTCTTATAAAATTTTCTGCCAACCGCATGAACAGTTTCCACTAGCCTATCGTTTATTTCGTCCGCCGTTACGCATTCATCTAAGGATTCGAAGTGTTCTTCGATCTGAGCATAATTTGGTCGGAGCATGGACTTCATTAGACGTGATCTTTCGACCTTAATGTTTAGATTCAGCGTGCCTCTTACAATACGGTGATCACTGCCGGTCTTAACCTTGCTGATCACAGAGACATCGCTGAATATTTGCCGTTTAGTCGTCATAATGAAGTCGATCTCATTTTTGTGGAATCGTCTGGGCTAATCCAGGTTCAATTTCTTTGTGGTTGTTTCTTGAAAAGGAGTTCATCATAAAGATGCTCTCCTTTCCAAGAAATCCGCTAGACGTTGCCCTCTTGGGTTCCGCTGCCCATATCCGAAATCCCCACTCTCACTCATCTACGTTTGCTCAGTTTTGCGTTGAAGTCTCCCATCACAACTTTGAAATGTGTTGGCGGAAAGGTCAAAAGAGACGTAACACTTGGGCAATACCTAAAACAAGAACCGGTTTTGGCCAGGGTGCATTTTCCTTTACTGGACCATACCTTTACCAACCTATTGACAAAGAGTTGGACATCATAGATACGTCAACATTATGAGTGCAAGAAAAGGTCTCGGCTTGGCTATCTACTCAGGGCTACTGCTCGCATCTCGAAAAAGCGACATCGTTTCATGGTGGATGTTCCAAAGGCACGAACAAAGAGATTTGACTCTTTTTTGTTTTTTTGTCTACGCTGTGGAATACGTTGCCTGAGTGAGTTTTCCCGATAATTACAATCTTTGTGTCTTCAAATCCAAAGTGAGTCGGTTTTTCTAGGTAAACACGCTCCATATCGTAGGCAAACATATTGCATGCCTCTAGAAGAAGAGGCCAGTTTGTATGGGTCAATTATTAAAATGTTTTGTATCACCTTATCTTACCTGCAAACAGCAATAAAGATTTTTGTATTTGTACCACATTGTTGTTTAACATCAGGCGAGATGGCGGTCAAGTGTAAACCTTTGAAAGTAAAAAAATGTCCTGAATTATTTTGGTTATATTTAACACAATGTTGAAATAATCATATACCTAAAATAATCAAGTTGTAGCTAATTAACATACACAGAGAATGATAGAAAACATCAGAAATAGAAAAATAGTTGAAAACAAAGATAAAATGATTTTGAGTTGTGGCTTTTTAGTTTTAAAGCACCGATTTAGGTAATTTTAATTCATCGCTCAATCGAACAAGAACAAAATTAAAAACATTGGTTCGACTACCTCGGATTTGTTTTCTATAAAACATTCTACTGGTCAAGCCCTTTCATTTGAAACCCATATTGAGAGAGTTTCGAAAAAAGAAATGTATTTCGATATTTTGCGGTAGCGGCCATCTTGGATTTCAAATTTGTCATATTGCATAGTATTCCACTAGTCAAGCCCTTTCGTTTGATACACATATTGGGGTAGTAGTGAAAAAAAAAATTTGATTCGCCATGTTGTGGTGGC
The DNA here is from genome assembly GCA_017562165.1 of Ectropis grisescens. Lineage (NCBI taxonomy): Eukaryota > Metazoa > Arthropoda > Insecta > Lepidoptera > Geometridae > Ectropis > Ectropis grisescens. The sequence continues at coordinate 11,758,764 of CM029793.1, read as the reverse complement.
GGCCATCTTGGATTTAAAATTTGTTACAACGTATAATAATATTCTACTAGTAAAGCCCTTTCATTTGATACCCATATTGAGGTAGGTTGTGAAGAAATATTTTGTCCACCATTTTGTGGAGGCGGCCATCTTGAGTCGATATTAACCAAACATAGCTAAGATTTTATGCAAGGACTCTTTTGTACACCTACGTCCGAACACCTCGGTGATTCAAAGCTAGTTTGTTTAATTACTGAGCCTTGTAGGTACTAATATTTATTCTGTTACTGAGCATTGTCTTGCAATGTAGGTAGTGTGATGTAGGTAGGCTAGAGATTAATACTATACTTGTGGGTAAACCAATAAATGTCGTTGTGTCACTCGGCTGTTTCAATTACTGCTCCACGTTAAAATATCGTAATATTCAACTATACAATTATTATTTTTTAAATAAAAGTGACGAGACGAACAGGACATGTGCCTGATGGTAAGCAACATGCCTGCCACATAACAGCTCAATGACACACAGCTATTAGAATATTAGAAGTCCAAATCATTACCTAGCACTGCACTGCGCTCGTTACCCAGAGATCTAAGATGTTATATCTCTAAGGGCAGTAATTTATCTGGAAACATTGCCCTTCAAACCGGAACACAATTTCAACTGGTATCTATAACTTCAGTCGGTAACTGAAGTTACCGACCATACCGACCGAAGTTACAAATCTATCTGGGAAGTAGATTATTTGATGATAAGCCTCGGGTTCTATAGGAACTATTTTCTAATCTGTGTCTCGAAAACTAAATACAAGCTTGAAAACAACGGACAAAATATCCAACAACAACGATATCAAAAAACATGCAAAAGATTACACAGTGATGAGATATGAACTCGAGAACTTGAACGCGGTTGTACCACCGAGCCAAACTGAAAGTTACAGTAGGGTCCAAAATTTCACATCATATGAACTTTATTACCGTTTGTAAAACTTCTATAACTTCAATCAGGAACTGGGAAGTAGATTTAATTTTAAGATTTGATGAAAAGCCTCTGGTTACTTAGGAACTATTTTCTAATCTGTGTCTCAGAACAGACAGAACTAAAGAAATAAAACCTTGAAAACAACGGAGAAAATATCTAACAAAAACAATATCAAAAAAACACGCAAAAGATTTCGTAGTGCTGAGATACGAACTCAGGATCGTAAATCGTAACGACTTCATCTGCCGCTTTAAACATTGCGCCAAATCTACAGATGTCTGTAGTGTCGAATTTTCAAACCACATGAACTTTATAGATGTTGCTGCATGAATTTGTGAGAATTGTTTATTTTATTTTTTTGAATTGCGAGCGTCGGACGACAAAGCGACACAGGTCCTTTTAGCAAGGCGCATCAGCGCTTTCTGCTGGACTTCATAGTAGTAAGCGAGAAGCAAGACACGGGCCGGCTCGGTCGAGTTAGCTTTTCAAAAGACAATTAATTAATACGAATTAAACTTCATAATCCAAAATACAAAATCTTCCATCCCCCTTAGTAAAAAATGATACGTTTACCTATAAAATTTGAATAATGTATGTTTATTAATGACACAGATATTTACATCTAAAACTTATTTTAGAGGTAAGTTTAGGATTTTTTCTTATCGAGTTTTTTTTTCCAAATCGTGTTTTGATACAATAGGTTACCTAATAAATATGTTCAAGAATAACATATATTTTACTAAAAGCCTCAAACCATATACATGTTGTTAAATGTGTGTTTAAAAAAGTGCTAGTTGGCGATATTCAGCGCCTTAAGCAATGATTCGGTCTACGATGGAGCGTGTTTACCTAGAAGAAACCGATTCGCTCTCGATTTGAAGACACCGAGATTGTAACCATCGGGGAAACCCCACTCAGGCAACTGTTAGTCCGTTTGCTGCAATCGAAAGGAGAAGATGGAAATAAGTTATACAAATCTTTTGCACATTTCACTAAAATGTATCGGATGTTGGTTTTTTATCGGATACACTTCGGAGAGTGTGCGACTGATTTGCATGATCTGATACCACCTTGCCCTTTTTTCTATCGGAATGCTCGTAGCTTGAAAAAGCGACATCGTTTCATGGTTGATGTTCCAAAGACACGAACGAAGAGATTTGACTCAACTTTTGTGATAAGAACGTCTAGGCTGTGGAATACGTTGCCTGAGTGGGTTTTCCCCGATGGTTACAATCTTTGTGTCTTCAAATCGAGAGTGAATCGGTTTCTTCTAGGTAAACACGCTCCATCGTAGACCGCATCGTCGCTTAACATCAGGCGAGATGGCGGTCAAGTGTAAACCTATAAAAGTTAAAAAAAAAGGATGTAATTTAACATCATTGACATTTACGCTAGTTTCTTCGTTCAATAAAATGGCGGTCGAGCGTAAAACTACAACAGGAAAAAATCTAGAAGTTTGTGGTAACAACTAGTTGCTAGTTAGTTTTACATAAACCCATGAGAAATACGTTGCCGTCATTTTTCTCACAGACGTCTCATTTGCATAGAATTATTCGCATAAAACTAGATCATTTATTAGTAGACAAAATACGAAATCGCGCATCGTATGCCAAATAGACAAAACCCGTTTAGCCATTCCTAACGCATCATTACCAAGTATTTTATACAAATTTATTGCTACAACCATATAAAAAAAATACTTCTATGTCAATAAAAATAATGTTCAAATTCAATTTTAAAAACTGCAAAATATTTTAACCCCTTTGTAGTCCCAAGGTACTCGATTCAATGACAATCTTGACGCCCGCAGCGTTGCAAAGGTATGCAAATTTATTTGGGAGTCGAATTATGTATCCAAAATTAACTTTTATGCTTTACAGTGTAACGTATAATTTAGTTTGTAGTTTTATGACGACCTGGCATGAAATTTTTCCGTGTGCATCTGTTTTTAAAATTTGCTATTATTTTTTAAAAGGACTGATGGATTAGGCAAATTATTTCGAATTCTGTACTGAAGAGATTCTGTACTTTGATTAATTATTTACAATATTTCATGTTGAGCATAGAAATTGTTCTCATAGGTAATTATGGTTATTTTTTGCATAAATATTATGGATCACTACGTCTTTCAATAACTGACTGGGAATGTTTAACAGTATTTAAATGAAACTTAAATTTGTATATAAATTGGATTCTAGAATAGAGGTTGTATAATAAGAACGAAAATTAAGGAGTATTGACTGGGCTCGTAGAGTAGTTGATAGTAAGTCTACCCGCAAAGCTGGAGGTCGTGGATACGAGCCCCACAGAGAATTTTTTACCAATATTTGCTTACTTTTATTATGTAATATCATTAGTCGATTCACGCGAACTACAAATATTTAAGGACATTTCTCACTTAATACCAGGTCAAAACTAAACAAGGCTGGTATTGCGAAAACCTAATAGCTGATGTAATACTTGTATAAATGTAAGTACGATTACTTATTATGAACGATCAATGCATACAATGAAATATTATAAAATTATAAAAAAATATAAATTATTAACATACGAACTGAACTTAGTAAAAGTTGACCGTCACTTTGGTATTTTCAATGTGGTCCTTAGCAAGTCAAAAGCGTTCGGCAACATTCCTTATTCCCGTATATTCTAGATTGTTCTAGAACCAGTTTTTTGTAATGGTAGGCTTCTTTGCAGCCTACCATTAGGTAGCATGCAGAGGTCGCTTGGGAAAGTACCTACCAAATTTTGTTTTAGTTATTTTACTGGCAATTAATGTAGAAATACAGTGTTCCGATTTGAAGGTCAATGTTGCTCAACAAATTACGGGACAACGAAATAAATTAACTTATATATCTGGGAGACGTATAATGAACAGTGCTGGATAATGACTTGGACTCTTCCTGTTCCAATAGCTGTTACTTGATTAGCATTGCTTACCGTCAAGCACAGTCATGTCCTATTGTCCCGTCACTCAATCCCATAAACAAATAAAAACTATTTATACTTTTGCAATATTGCGTCTTGCGGAGATAGGAGAGATAGACCATACAAAATGTAATAAGATTTTTACTAACACTTCTTGCTTTGGCAATTGCCGTGCATGAACTGTTTTCCGATTGGAGGTACATAAACCCTCAATGCCATTTTTATAAAAAAAATTACAGCTATAAACAACGTAAAATATCGCGCAATCCAACTAGTATGTTAATAAATATTTATAAATGAAATACAATGCAATTTAACTTGAAAATTCATTCCATTAATCCATACAATCAGCCCGTCAGACGTGTTATCAGATTGAGAGTCAACAGCCAACAGCGGACACGCGAGTGTTACGCTTCACGAAAGCGATGCGCGGGCGCAACCGTGAAAGCAAATTTTAATTGTTATATTTTGTGTTTATGGGATAATTGAGGGTTAAGCTTTGTTATTGTATTTAAATGGCTAATGAACGAGATTAGTGCTTATAACTTTGTCATCTATGTAAATCGGCCCGGATGTCGTTAAGTTATTTGGATCTTTCATCAAGTTAACTATTGAATTAGCTGCCAAAAAACTAGGTGTTCTCTTTAAAGTGCGAGAGACGTGCTAAAAGGCTCATAAACAACGACACTTTTGTTCAAAAAAGACTTCAAAATCTTGAACATCGCTGCAAGATTGCTTGTTAATCGGGGTTTTATTGGATATATTTCAGAGAGTGTGAACCCGATCAGTATGATTAGCACCTTGCTCGTTTTCTCTCGGACTGCTCGAAACAGAGACATCGTTTCATGGTTGATGTTCCAAGGACTCGGATGAGGAGGACTGAGCCTTAAGTGTTAAGAACGTCCTGGCTGTGGAATGCGTCACCTTACTGAGTTTTTCTGATAGTTCTTTACAATATTGAGGTCTTAAAGATACGAGTTAATCGGATTCTTCTATGTAGGACAGCATCGGAGCTTTACATTAAGCGAGATGGCGGCCATGTGTAAACCTGTGATAGTTAAAAAAAATTTTTATTGATTGTTTTTAATAACAAATAATATTAACATGAAAAAACTGCATATGGCATAGGAATTTTGACCCCGGGGTCAAATCAGTAAAAAGCAGAATGCTCGTCCTTCGAAAGTATGAATAAATGAGGTCCTTACACACTAAGTCACATTTTAAAATGCATTCATTCATATTGCTATCAAAGAATGATTATTCCATTCTTTGATAACATTATTCTTATTTTTTACAAATATTGTCAACTTTTTCTCACTATAAACGCTACAAAAACTGTCTACCGATTCTATAAAAAACACAATAAATAAAAATACAATGCCACACCGTGTTGAAACACAATAAGGAATGATACAGGCATCAGAAAAGTCAATTTTTGAGTTACGGCAAAAAAATTGCCAATAACACAATACAGGACCCTACTAACGATATTTTGATGACTTGTGTGAGCTTCGTGTTATAATGAAATGATAAAAAGACAAAAAAACGTTATGAGAATAGAACCCGTGCCACGAATCAGTGCAATTGGACGAAAAAGTTGAACAACATCAGTGTTAAGAAACCGTTTTGATGTTTTACAGTAAATACGTTAGTGGTGCCGCTTCTTATTTGGATGTTGTATTTGGTTAAAAAATGTTCTGGAAGAAATAATAGTTATTATACACAGTAATCTATTATAATCGAATATTGTGTAAAATTTAGATTACGTTATTCATGTTACCGATATTTTGAATACTTTGTCCTGAATACGAAACTTAAGCTCAGCGTATTTTTTATTTTGTCTGATTTTATCAAACTCAAAAATACTTGATTTTGGCTTTGTAACGACAATAAACGTATACCTTTTTCATGTAACCTACAGCAGTTGGCCTTGGTTTATTTTACAACATAAATGTGGAACATTTTCGAAGTAGCTGAAAAGCCTACACGGCGGCAATTTTTTTAATGATATAGAATGATATAAAGATGTGTTTGATAGTAAGGAAAAAGCTTGCCCTTAACTGCCTTATTTGAAATGTTGAAGAGTCTAATTCTGCACTGCGTTTGTCATACATATAATTTAAAAAAATATATAAATTTTTACAGTCTAATTTCTTTAGCAACGTTACCTTTTAAACTAGAATATAGTAGTGTATGCACATTACTACTTAACATTAATATTTGGCAAATGTGTGGTACTTCTCCAAACGGCCTCTGTAAAGTTCTACCTCTACAAATTTGAGTTCTCACAGGAACATTTAAATCACCGACTCATTCAAGCATTAAATCGGCCATTTTGACAAAAGAACTAACCTACCATCAAATATCTATAACATTTTAATTGCGATGTCTAAATCAGTTATGCAATACTAATTTTGAATAAGACGAATCTAAGATCATTTGTCAAAATCGCTTTAGGGCATTATCTTTGAAACAAGGTCTGCCATTGTCTGTATTTACCCTTGTCTACCCTTGCGATGGCGCGTTTCTAAGACCATTACTGGCTCTACATTGAACAATTACTTCGAGTCAGCGTTATTGACAGCAATGTATGTAGCTATTTTGTGTTATAAGAGTCTCTTTAAGATTTTACGCTTGATTTAGCAATGTTCTTTTCCGCTCAAAGCGTATTAGTTGTTTTCGAACCAGGTGTATCTAATTCGCTTATTTTTGAATATTCACGCCCTTATGGATAAATCTTGGTTGGAGGCAATTAATTCTTATACAGATGTCTTTATTAATTTTTGACTATTATTTTTTGGTTGATGGTACGGATTTAACCGTTTGAAAAAATGACTTTTGAATGACGTTGCTATATTCGTTATGCATTTTTGCATTTGTTAGGGTTTTCAATAATGCTCTGTAATATTATTCAATGTTATTTGTAACAAGTCATATCTATATATGTAATATTGGTAACATATATAGATAGAACTTTTTATTGCACTTATTAATAAATGAGAAGGTTGTGACAAATTTTCAGCTCAAATACTTACCTAATTAGGTAGGTATTTGTAAATTTTAAGTTGATACCAGCTCTCGCAAGGGGCAGTATCACACCTCTGTCAATTATTCGGTGTCGTAACGTAAGTAACGCTCTTGTCGGTGGAGTTCCTTCCATGTACTTCTACACTCCGCCTGTATCGTATAGTGTCGTATCAGGAAGTCAAGGAGATGACTTCCTGATACGACACTACATTTATCTTCTCCTTCACTTGGTTCATGTAACTTCTCCTAGGTCTAACTCTCTTCCTCCTCCCTTCTAATTTACCTTCCATTATTGTTCTAATGAAGTTGTCGTGTCGTGTCAGATGTCCCAACATCTTTTATTCCACCAACAAGCAGTAATGTGCTAATATTTTCGTGTACCGGTTTAAGGGCATAAGGGCAACGTTGTCAAAGAAGTTACAGAGCATAGAGATAATTCATCTTATATATCTAGGTGACAAGCGCAGTACAATGTTAGGTGGTGATTTAGACTCTTCAAGTTCAAACCCCTGCGTGACACTGTGCTGTTATGGACAAGCGTGTTGCTTACTATCAGGCTCATTTCCTACTTGACCTTTCACTGTAGGCCATAAAACCCCTATTCTTCTGCTTCTTCGTTTGCATCTGGCAGAACCCTCTAAGAAGTCGCATTCCATAGTTACTATATTCTATGTCTTTCGAAAATGCTGACAGCACATCAACTTGTCCAAAGAAATATAACCAGCTTGAAAGGGTATATTAAGCTGTTAAACGTTATTTAACAACGAACAGCTAAGCGCTTCACGCTATCGTAAACATAGTTGTGTTAAATAGTTAATACGTTACAAGTTGCATTACTGCTATAATTTCACAATGAACATTTTGACATTAGTGCGTGATTTACGGATGGACAAGCATCACCTTTCTAGGATTATATAGTATTACCGTTAATCGAACAACTTCCTGAACAGCGCTTAGTATTTACCCACTTTTTTCCTATGTTGGAACTCGGTGCCTTCTGATAACCAGTAAGGTGTATAATAAAGCCTAAAATTGCTTCTCATGATAAAAGTCCCCAAGTCTTAGAATGGGGAAAATCAGGGTGTCTTGTTGCCCGAAAAGTTTCTATATTTAACTATAGTTCAAGATCCCAGAGCCGCCAGACGTCACGTATTTTCAGACGTTCGAAATGTAGACGATTGAGTAGAGTAATCTGTTAGTACGTACTAAGAACACATGCTAACTTCCTTAGACGGCCAATTTTGAGATAAGGGGTCCAGAAGGTACATAACATTATTTACTTCACGTATTTTCTAACAACTGATTTTCAGGTATGTTATAGGTTGTAGGCAATATCTTTAAAAAGAAGGCCCCAATATTCCCGGACACTTTTCGTCGGTCGTTTTGCATATCAGACGCTTTAAAACTCTCACAATAGTGGCTTAACTTCACTTTCATTTTCATACTACATTTGTAAATATGTTCGTCAGATAACTATTTTCCTTTTCGAAACAGACAGACCGATCTAAGATGCCCTCGGATCTTACTCTACTAGATTTACACTTGACCGTCACGTCATCTCGTCTGACATTAGGCGATGATGCGACACACAATGGAGAATGCTTACCTAAAAGAAACCGATTCACTCCCGAGTTGAAGACACCAAAATTGTAACCATCGGGAAAAAATCCAGAAAGTTAGAGGTTCTTTTCACAAAAATAGAGTCAAACCTCTTTGTTCGAGTATTTGGAACGTCAAACATGAAACGATGTCGTTTTTTAGACTTGTGCAGTCTGATAGAAAACAATTGGTAGCCATAGGAACTGCCGATAGAAGTGAAAACTTATAACTCAGAATTTGGAAACTACGCGGGTGAAACCGGAGGGCGTGGTCATGAGCATGGCCATGGTCCCGAGTTTACCCGAAGATTTCTTATCATTTCCGAGCGTGGCGCTTGAATTCAATTCACAGCACTCGAAAAATTTGCCCGTGGCGCGCCACATGAAGTTTTCACTTCAAAAAGGCCAAGGTGAGAGGTATTAGATCAGGTTTTCGTTAGAAGTTTTTCTATAAGCGGTTTTATTACCAACATACCTGATGGTAAGTGGCCCATTTTGTAGGCGCTCGTTCCTTTGTAACAGTTCACTATCACGTCTTCTATGATAGGTATAATAAAATATGTTTTCTTGAATATTTCAAAACAACTTTATATCCTTGGCAAGACCAAAATAAAACCACTAAATTTCCAAGAAAATAATACCGGAAACTTGTAGCTTGGAAGTATACTAATAAAAAAGTTGGTCCGTCGGTTTATAGCTCGCTGTATATCGATTGGTCTGTTTGTCACGAGTTCTCACAAGGTCTACAATGCCCTAGGGAACCAACTAGGGTGTATGTGGACTTATCTGAAGTTTGCAAGCTTTGTTTTTGTGGTTGCGAAATAGATTGAGAGAAACAACTTTTTGTAGTGGTAGGATCTTCTGCAGAGTTTGCTTGGGAAAGTATGACACCGTCGTCAGTAATTATTCCAAGTAGTAAAGTGTAAACACTCCTGTGTTCTGAAAGGTTATTTTCCAGAGAAATTTCAGGACAGAGAGATAAATTATCGTTATTTTTCTTTCGGGTTTTATTTCCGTGATAAATATTTGTGTGATAAATATAATACAATTGGTTATGATAAGCTAATTGCCTGGAAGATTCCTCGCAGGAAGAAGTCCACCACTTATGGCGTTAGTTCATATTTGTTTTACTGTAATATTTTAATTTGTTTGTGTCACAATGAAGAGTGTTTCATCAATATATTTACATATGTTTTTTCTGTATGTATCTAAGTCTTATTTTAAGTGCCTAGCTAGTCTAAGTTTGTGAGTCAGTTGGTAGTACTAAGTCTACCTGTAGAACTGTAGGTTGTGGGTTCGATTCGCTTCTAGGACAAATATTTGTGTGATAAATTCGTTCTATGTCTGAGTGTTTGTATGAAGTTTTCTGATTGCGCGTAGGATTCCATCCAAGGGATTTCATGGTGGATATTCCAAAGACACGGACGAAGAGGTTTGACTCTACGTTTATGATAAGAACGTCTAGGCTGTAGAATGAGTTGCCTGAATGGGGTTTTCCTGGTAGTGATAATCTTGGTGTCTTCAAATCGAGAGTGAATCGGTTACTTCTAGGTAAACACGCTCCATCGTAGGCCGCATCGTCACATCAAGCGAGATGGTGCTCTAGGGTAAACCTATCAAATATAAAAAAGGGATCCAGACCGGCAGTTGCCGTTCTCCCGACTAGACTAGCCATAACTCATATCACCAAGGCAGCTCACTAAATGTTCCTACTGCTGGGCCTCGGATCTTTTTACACAAGGAGAGAATAAAGACCATAATCTACCACGCTAGCCATGTGCGGGTTGATGGATGACGCATGACTGCGAAAGATTCTAGGTATATATCGGTTTCCTAGCGATGTTTCCTTCACTTTTTTAAGTTTGCGGAATTACGCACATGAATTAGAAAAGACAGTGGTGCGTGTGGAATTGGAACCCAAGGCTTTGGATCAGCAGTGGTCGATGTCCCGACTAGACCAGTCATAACTTATACCACCAGACCAACTATAACTTGCTTGTCTAATACATAGTAAATACCCTCCTAAGAATAACATTACAAAAACAATGCAACAAAGTATTAATCAGCACCACGAAAAAATTAGCCATAAACAAGGGTGTCCACGATTAATCCGCCAAATTAGACTTGTCCGAAGTAAAATCGATTAGGGTGTCCGAATTTCGGGGCAATTCGCAGAGACGCGTCCCCGCAAGATAAACATGCCAGAATTTTTTTCGTACGCCAAAGACATTAACCAAGGATGCTGGGGTGACCACGGTTTGGGAAATTCCCGAATGTGGGAGATAAGGAAAAAGTTTGTTTTATATTTAACTAGTATCAACTCGTGTGTAGTTAGTTACCAATTCCATTCCCGTGATAAAAAAAGATCCTGTTATAAAAAAATGATGTGTTATTTTGGACTATGTTCAACTGTTTTCCAAATGGCAACCCTATCCGTTCAGCTGTTCTAACGATTGAGTAAGCAAACATCGAAAAATTCAAATTTTTCAATATTTTCTAAATTACTAGGATGACATTTTAATATAAGTTTTTAATCCCTTATAAATTGTTAAATGGTTATCATGACTTGCGTGTCGTTTACAGCGATTTTTCTATAGAATGATCATTAGTAATCATTAAAGGATTATTTTCTTTTTACTTTACCAGGGGAAAATTATAGAACTGTTAGTTATTTAAGACAAGAAAATTGTTACTAATGTAAATACATTATTATTTTAAAGACTTCTAAAGAATTATGAATAAATACTTCCAAATCAGATGCATTTACTTTAAAATTTACGTAATTTCGTTGCAGTTTGTCCATTTTTATATTTTTCATATAATACATACTTATAATACGCTAATATTTTTATAAAATCAATTCAAATAATTTTTAAATGTCGCAATACATCGTTTAAAAAGACAATTTCTTTTTTCTTCATAATTTAGGGCCGGATTGCAAAAACAATAAAACAATACCATTCGCAAGTCAAAGCATGCCAAACCTCACAGCATCCTCATATCCACCCTACGCATGTCATTAGCCGAGCGAGAGGAGGGGCGTCATTACGCCGATGAGTAGACCACCATTAATCTTCGGACCGGTCTCCCGCCTGTCAAAATTGTGGCCACACTATACGAAGCGTCCACGCCACCACTGAAATCTTGTGACAAAATTTTTGAACTACATGCGTTCATACCTTCATACTGCGCTTTTTGCTAATCGTTATAAAATGCTATAGTGGCGCTGATAACCAATTGTCTTGAGTGGTGATGCAATATCTAGAGTCCACGCCATCACTTCAACCCCGTGGCGAAATGATTAAACTAATAAGATACCGTTCTAGTCTAATCATGATACGCAACTTTTAGGATTTCCGTTGGTTTGTTTGTACGTAGGTTAAGCTAAGTGTCCGAGGTGAGCTCATGAAGGCTTTATTTGAGCTACTGTTTTAATTTGACAAAGGGCGAGTTTTTAAAGTCACATTTTGAATTAAAAATGTGTAATTTAACTGTTTTTTTTATGTAAAATCACCATAAAATACTGCAGAAAGCGCAAAGCCCTTCGTACCTAAACTACAGATGAAAAAATAGTTACTGCGTCTTAAGCTTACGACACGACACATCCGAAGCTTACTTAGAGTATGGATATAAAAGAGCAAATAATGAGATCTCTCGCATTAGAACGATGCGTTAGACTATTTGTTATTATTATTTAATTTATTTAATTTTGACCCATTATCTTTACAGCATGCGAAAGCTGAAAAGTTTGGCGACAGAACAATTTACCAGACTTGAATCTCATTGAAACTCAAATTAAGCACATTACACAACAGGATATAAAAAATTAGAATAGATAAATTAATGGAATTAAAATTAAGGTAGTTTGTGTTCAAATTATTTATTTAAACATCGCATTTTTGCTTAACCTCAAGCGAGATGGAATCAAGCGTAAATGTTTATCAATGATTTATAAAAAATATTATCGAATACAAAAATACATGTTGTCACAGTTATATTTTTTTTTTTTTGTAAAGCGCAACCGTAAATAAAACACTCCATTTTTTTATTCAAAAATACCCAATAAATATCCTGTCTATACAATATTATGAAGTGTAATACAATGACAAGTCTATAAAGGTGCGTATTACTGGGAACATAAATTGAGGTTATGTAACACTGTCGCTGCTTAGGAAGGGGTGAGAATGCGTCTTAAAGATAATACTGTGATGGAGACGTCTTGATACTTTCGCAAACCAAAACATAAAAATAATGAGTCTTAAGGACTGTCGATGAAAGTAAAACTTGTAACTTAGAATGTTTCTAAGTAAGCTCCATCGTAGACTGCATCGTCGCTTACCTTCAAGCAAGGTGGTTGTCAATTGCAAACCTATATTTGTTTAGAACAATCTGCGGATGACAAGGTTATTTACTGCGTATTGATTATGGGTTGATCAATCTAAATAAAGTAAATAATTGGTTGGCCTGAAAATAGTTTTTGAACTGTTTTATAATAATAAAATAATAAGATTAGCGCTATTTGTATATTGCCGGCATTTGTGAGCTGTTCAACTAAATGCAAGTTGAAGAGGGAGGGAGGGACAATTCCTCGATCATTTCTCCTTGTCGAATAGTTTTTGTAAGTCGTTGCGGAATAATGGATTAAAAGAAGTAGAAGGAAAGAGCGAGGGTTGCAAACCCCCCCCCCCCCCTCTTCAACTTGCACTCAGTTGGACAGCTTACAAATGCTGCCATAGTGCTGAATGTTATTATTTTATACCCTTCTATCATCCTACATAGGTGGTATATCATATGACCCATAAATTTTGTTCACGGGCCTGTAGTCTATGTGTATGCCTAGCTATATTGGGTACGACAAAAATAATTACGTATTGTTGGCCCCTCTACCATAAAACCCCACTTTTAAATACCAATATAAATATATTAGTATCGTAAATTGTTAAAATAATAGGAACAATCTAGACGTTCATGTAATGGTAAGCAACGCAGAAAACTATCCATAACTATATCTTGATAGTTATGTTTTCATGCGTGAAAAACGAAACATAAACATAAAGGATCAAAACCGTTCAATCCTATGCAAATAAAATGATCTGTCCAATCATTTGACTTGTATTATACGTCGACAAAGTAATTCGGAAGGGTAGCTTTTAACCGCTACATTTTTTTTCTATTTTACCTTTTTTTCTTCAAACTTTTTGTCAACATCCTTAACTATCTTTCAAGTCACCTTTCAACTATTCTTTAGAAGATTTAGTAGAATTATCAGTTTTTTTTTGTAGGTTTTATTTTTTTGCAGTCAAGGGGTATTAAAGGATTTCGATATATTTAGACGTACTTATACGAGTAAAAGTAGTTTAGTAGATTAATTAGCTGATAGATAGCTGGACAATGTATTGGAGACAAGTTTTAGGTGTAGAATAACTATCATACAAATATGTTATAGTAGGAGGGCTCTTAGCAGAGTCCGCCTGGGGAATTACCACACTTTTACCAGTTATTCTGCCACCAAGCAGAAGTGCGCAAACACTACTTCCTGTATTCCGGTTTGAATGGCAATGTTTCCAGAGAAATTACTGGGTTAGCCCAGTAAATATAAGAGATAAAACATCTTTTATTTCCATTTATCTTCATTCATTCTTCTGGTTCCAATAGCTGTTATAGCCAGACATGTTGCTTACCATCAGGCACATGTCCTGCTCATCTTGTCACTCTATACTCTATATAAAAAAATACCAGAGTATATTCCTCGTAGTAGTATAGTAGACTTTACAGGTAATATTCCACAAAACAAAACGTTTAATGAAAAATTTCTTACTGTGAGTAATAGTACTACAATACAATATAATAGGTATTCTAATAAGATTTGCGGCAATAGAATTAGTTGCTCTTACTGCCCTATTACTTGCCCTGCTCTTACTTGCCTACTATAACTTGACTGGCCTAGTGGCTTAGTTGGTAGTAGCTCTGCCTGCGAAGCCGAAGGTCGTGGGTTCGATCCTTACCCAGTGCAAATATTTGTGTGATGAATTCAAATGTTTGCACTGTGTCTGGGTGTTTCATGTATAATAAGTATGTATTTAAAATTATATAAGTATTATATCAGCTATCTGGCTGCCATCACACAAGCTTTGCTTAGTTTGGGGTCAGATGGTGTTGTGTGCGAATTGTCTACCAATATTACCAATATATTACCAATAATATTATAAATGTCAATGTATGGATGTTTGGATATGGAATGTTTGTAGCTCGATCACGTCCGACTTTTTATCCCGGCAAAATAACGCGTGGAACACCGTGAGACGTTGCTAGTCTTATAAATAATTTTCAAATTAAAAATTAAATGAATGTGGCTATGACGACTCACAATATGATTTTACAAATACATATATGTACACTAGCGGCCCGTTCCGACTTCGCTCGGATATTGTCACATAAAGACTATTAATCGACATAAAAACTATCTTATCTTTCAAGTTGGATAAAACAGCACACGGTGTCCAAATTTGATTAAAATCGGTTAAGTAGTTAAGGAGTCCATCGCGGACAAACATTGTGACAGGAGATTTATATATATTAGGATATATGATTTGATAATAATATTTGCTTAGTCGCAAGCACATAAATCAAAGTATTTATTATTTAGATTTCTGTGGTCGTAAGGCAGACATTTTCTATTTATCCAAATTTATTAATTTAAATAATTTTGATTTGGAATATCGATTTGACACCAGCAGGTCTACTACGAAGTCCGATAAACGATACATCGGCCGTTTTGGACGTTTTATACCACGAAACACAATCGGTTGGTTGATGACACAAAAATTGTCTAATCAGCGTCGGTCGGGATGAACGAAACGCCCGATCAGATCAACCGACCGATTGTGTTTCGTGGTATAAAACGTCCATTAGGTACTTCGGCCGATATATCGTTTGTCGGACTTCGTAGTAGACCTGCTGGTATTATAATTATCAGGTTTATCTTCTATGTGAATGTCGTAGGCTGATTTTGCATTGGTCATATCACGATATGGCTAGGCACTACCTGAATTATTATTGGTCTGAATGGCTTTTTTTCATGTGACCGGCCATATTGTGGCGTGCTTACATTAAAAAGGCGAATTGATAACAATGTATTTGTCGAGATTTCCAGCCAAATATTGGGCTGATCGTAAAGTTGTTGTGTTCCTGTCTTCGTGTAGTCCGCTTTGTTTACGCTAGAAGAAGATAGCGAAGTTAAGAGCAGTGCGATGTACACGCATATTAATGATAGAATTTCTAAATATGACGTCATGAAAAATCTATACTTTTTTTTAAGTATTTTTTTTTTTTTTTTTAACTTTAATAGGTTTACACTTGACCGCCATCTCGCCTGATGTTAAGCGACGATGTAATATTAAAAAGAAAGATTCCATTTTTGCGTTGCATTACATGAATATTTTGATATGTTGTTAAAGTTCACAAAACCGCCTTTCTAGCGTATTACATTCCGTTCCGCGCTTGCCTGCAAAAATCCATTAAAGTGACAAGGTAACCATTTGATATTGTATTTTTAGATTATCTTAAATTTGTTTTTGTTTTGTTGAGTGTAGTAAAGAGATTATTTATTTATCTGTTGAATTTCTAACAGTTGGATAAAAAGAAGATGAAAGTATTTACGACCTAATATTTGATAAATACTTTAACCAGTTTGTCCAACGAATCCAGTTTGTCGAACATTGTAAAATGGCCTCTGGAAGGTGGCTAGATCATGATATGCCATATCGCGATGTGTCCCATTCAACATTCAGCCCACAACAAATAGAAATCTCTGTATGTATGGCATTAAAATCATCATGGCATGCTAAAGAAAAAAAAAACTATGGTCCAATTTTGTTGCCTGAAAACTAAAATGAACGAAATTGTTGCGGGGCTATTTATAAGTATATTACAGATTTTATATTTTCAGTTTTTATCAGGTATTCCAAACTTTCATGAAAACTTAGGTAACTTTATCTGATTTTAGGTAATGCGATTAAGTTTGTATACGTAGATTTATTGTACCGGATTTCTACATGAAAAAGTTAACACATTACGGGTCTCATTCTCAATTACTTTTGTGTTTTGTACGAGTGCAGTCTGAACATACCTATTAAAAATTTACCTCAAACCGAAAAAAAATCTAGTAAACATCTCTTTTATGTTACATTTTGTATGATACATAAAATTATATCAATTCTATTTGAAGGGCGTTGACTTAAGGCTGCGTACACAACCAAATTATCGAGATGAGTCGCCCGCCCGAGTCGGTCTGTCGACGTCCTAAGATGGATGGCAGTGTGCACGTGACGCTTTGCTACGTCGAATCTTAAAGCGATCTTTGCTCTATTTTCTTACTTACTTTAAAATAAAGTTTGCACACAGAAAATAAGAATAAAATTGAGCAAAACATTATTTTTCATAATACTTTATTTATTTCGGCATCCCTTGTTTCACCTTAACATGTTTCTATATAAAGATAAATAAATATGTAACAACAAAAATCTATCATTTTTTTTAGTAAAGAATGTCGCGACTAGCAGGACATAAGTATGCCTTATGGTAAGCAACACGCCTGCCCATAACAGCGTCGTGTCTCGCCACAATCCCCACTTGCTTTCGTAACCCAGAGATATAATAGCACTGTATATTTTTTGGAAACATTTCCCTTCAAACCGAAACACAGCGATGTTTACATATTACTGCGGTAGATTAACTGGCAAAGTTGTCGTACTTCCACTCTGCAAAGAAAGAGGGCTATCACTACAAAATTACTAAATTCATTCTTTTAAATAAGTTGATTGCCTGTTTATGTCAAATTGTGTTTCCACCGCTATCTGATGAAAGTTCGTCATAGGCGATCGGACCGCTCAGAGGGCGGTAGGTAATTATTAGGTAGCATTTTCTGTACAATTGATTGCTCATTGTGTCGTGGCGCTTCTGGGCTAATGATCTTTGTACGTTCTGTTTGTTTTCCCTTCCTTTATTATATGGCGTGATGGGTTTATTTCATTAGTGGAGGGATGGGATGTGTTGTCCTTGATCTCTTTGGCTTTTCTTTTTCAACTGAAACATGAAAATGAAGTGTTATACAATATTGCAGATTGTACCTCTATTTTCATCTTGTTTTAATTAGGCGTTCAAAAATTTTGTTGACTTATGTCCGTTTTCTTTAAATTTGAAGGTTCACGTGGGCCAACAACATGTTTTTTTTTTGAAAACTGTAATGATTATCTATCAGAGATCGCTTTTAGTGATACGATCTCCTTGTACAGTGCGTTGTTTTGAAAACATAACCAAGGGATTAATTGCGATCTAAATTGTTATTGAATATTTCTACGTTTCGACAGAGTTACTTATTAGTAAATGGAAGTTTTAGGCCTAATCGGAAAATGAGAAGATCCCCGTCTATCCACACTTACTTCTTAAAATGTATCTAATATTCTCAGAGCTCAAATTGTGATAGCTTCAAACCTATGTGTAATTAATGTGTTGTTGGTTTCTTATTTTTATTTTTTTTGTATGTTAGGTACGAATAGTAATTTTCGAAGTTAATTACGTGAAACTACTCATAGAACAAACATACAACATTGAGCTTAGCCCAGTTTCTATAATACGTCCGTTAGATTTATGGTACTACCAAAACAACAAACGCTATGAGTGTGAAAATAAAAAAATAAACTTAATCGCTCTCTTCCCTTAAATCTCTAAAACCGCATCAGGATCGGCGCATCCGTCAACGTCACATACAGGGTGACGCCTCCCGGCATTAAGAAGGGTCTTGATGTGTTAATACAGGGTGTAACTCTGACGTAGGTTCAACGGATTTGTCACAGAAATAAAGATCCCGTTCCAGATTTGTAGTGACCGGATAAGCTGACAAACGTCTGTCCGTCATACATTTGACTTTATAGTGAAATTGCTAGACCATTCACATGTCGTCTGACGTCAATCAACTACAATAAAAAAAATGTTTATTTCAAATAAACGGTTCATTTTCATGTGTTTCCTTAATTCCCCAAACTAGGGTTGAAACACACCTGTATTTTGGAAATTAGATCTATTCGTTTTAAATCAATTTATGTACACACCTCGTCAAAGTTAAACATGTTGAGTACTTTGGAAATTATAAAACATTTTAAAATTGTAAATAGACAGCAAAAACAATTATGTCGTACAATTTAGGTCAAGTCAATTTCATAATCAAAATCAAAATAAACTATCCTACCAAATGATATTTTCTACTAATTCTACTAATATTATAAATGCGAATGTTAGTACAAATGTATGATTGTTACTCTATAACGCAAAAGCAACTAAAAGGATTTGAACGAAATTTCATACATAAATAGATACTACTGATCTAGAATAACACATATTTTTTTTTTATACCGGGAAAATGTCGGGAACGGGAACTACGCGGGTAAAACCACGGGGCATTGCTAGTATTATAAATGAGAAAGTTTAGATGTTTGGATGTTTGTTGCTCAACCACGTCGGAATGTTTGATCGAATCAGGAAACCGAAGGGTGCTGCAGCTGTTAGTGCCTTCCTATAATTGGCAGAAACAGCGTTATCTCTTTTTTATATTACTAAAGATAAATGAAACATACACACTAACAAAACAACAGACCCATAAACTTTTGCTATTACAATATTAATAGGTATTAGATATTGTTCCTAAAATGTATTTTAAATTGAAATGTAATCTGTAATTTTTCTTTTAAATATTGACATGTGTTTAGTTGTGTGTAATTGAAATTTAAATTTGGGAGTAAATAGTTAAAAAAATAAAATAAAATTAAAGTAAAGTAAATGATATTATCGATATTTTATTCGTGTCCGGGTATAGATATCTTTCTCCTAGACAGGTTGCAGACCAATGCTATCGACACCCGTCTCACCGATTTTAACAAAACTCCATAACTTAACATATTTAGATCCTGGGTATCACTTAACACAAGAATGCTTGAAGACTATTCAAACGAGTTTAAACTCGATGGTTTCATCTTGTTTAGTTTAGGAGTTCCTATGGCTACCTCCCGACGCCATCTTGAGGAGACTCTGGCTGTCAGAGCACAAGAGTGGTTGTCAAGAATATTCAAACGAGTTTGATCTTGTGTAGTTTAGGGGTTCCTATGGTCGCCTTCCGACTCCGTCTTGAGATCAGCTTCATGGTACCGTATTATTACATTGTCACCGAAGTTACGTAAGTATCCCAAATTTCAACCTAATCTAATGACGGGAAGTGGTTCTAATTTAACTCGCAAGATTTGTCCCACACTAACATACTTAGAGGGCAAGTAGAATAAAAGCTTATAAAATACCAAGCTAATAAAAGCGTGTTAAAAAAATATTAGTCCGTTAGATAGATTACTACAAAGTATTGAACACGTTCTTAGTTTTAAAAACAAAACAATACAAATACTTTATTGCAGTTTGCAGGTAAAATAAGATGATACAACTCATTTTAAAAGTTTACCTCTAACGAACTGGCCTCTTCTAGAGGCATGCAATATGTCTATGTCATGCAAGACAATTTGTTCTACCCTTAATTTATCCATTGAAAAAAAAAATAGTCAGCTGATCTAAGTCTGCTATTACGTCATCTTCTCTACATTACGAAGATACTGCGCATAGAAGTTTCGAGTGACGTCATTTCATGGTACAAATTTTATGATAAAGTGTCACAAGTCAAACACTCAAATTTGATGATCTACAATCTAAAGGTTTGTCGATTTCCAATAATTTGATCAAATAAAAAATACGTGTCCCTTAGGTTATAGAAAAACCGCTAGCCGATGGACTAGTTATAATTGTACATTTTTGAGCCAGTCGACATCCCAATTGGCAAAAGCGGCGATTTCTCTTTTTAATAATACCAAAGATAGATGAATAAATGCATTCGTCTGTCGGATAATCCCTCAGTCCCGCGACACGTCCTCGGTTTAGCGTGACAAATGGTGGAGGCCGCAAATTGAGCTCGCGTTGTGAAGTTAAACGCTGTAACAGCGTACTCAGGAAACTGTCCTTTTGAGTAGTTTGCTTTTTTTATATAGAAAGAATTTAAAAAAAAATGCTTAGGGACTTTTAAAAAGTAAGTACCTGGTTGACCGAGCTTTGCTCGGTTTTTAAAATGATTTTTAGGCAGGTACGAATTACGTAGTGATGACTTACTTAGACCTACTTAGATATAAAATTAAATGCGTTTATAAAAGGCTCTAAATAGAAGATTTTCTAAGAAAAAAAATAACAAAAAGAAAAGTCCCGAGTGTAACCATCAGGATTCGAACCGGGGCCTGTTGACTCCGAGGGCGAGCATATTCCGTCTGAGCCATTTAGACTTAAAAAACAGTGGCGAAATAAGCTATTTCTAATGACAATGTAGGAGTTTTTCATTGTCTAAAAACGCGCATAAAATGATGTTGTTAAAACTAAAACCTAGCTAGATCGATTTATCGTCCCCGAAACCCCCTGTATACATAATTTCATGAAAATCGTTCGAGCCGTTTTCGAGAATTAGATTCTATATATATACATACAAGAATTGCTCGTATAAAGGTATAAAATAAGATTAGTCCGCCAATTAGATCATTCAAAAATATTGTACACGTTTTTTTTCTTTTATTTCACAAATTAATGATGACGAGGATATAGTGCTTAGAAGATTCGTTAAACGTCACATCTATATTACGATTTTTAAAAAGACGTGACGTCATAACCTCTCACTGCGGAAGTTTGATGATTATCTTTGTTGATTTTTCATACTCGTAATTTGATAAAACATAACCTATATTCGTACAAAAAATTGAACCGACTTCAAAACCACAAATGGGCACTCAAAAGCGAAAAATGAATGAGATGAGAATTAATATCATTATTACAAGTGCTACTCGCTCATCTATTTGAAGTCGGTGCTAGCTAAGACTAACAGGTAGAGGATATGCCTACCTACCACGCGACTATAGCCTGTTTATTGGCCTGACGTCTGACGTGCCGCCTGTAGTCTAGAAAAATACATGCAAATTATTGCGAGAAAATAACGGGAACGAGAACTACGCGGGTGAAACCGTTAGTCTCTTCTAGTTTTTGACATTTATTTGAGGACATGTGTCATCCGTCAAATCAAACTTGTGAAAAAAAAACTGGATTGTGATAGCTTTAACTCTCTACTGGTGAGACAAAGGCACTAGTAACACCAGTGGAATCACAAAGAAAGTGGTTTATTTAAACTGGTTACTACCAACTACTACTAACAGACAAAGGTGTGGTACTCTCTGAGGTCGCTGCAAATACTCATATCCCTAAAAAAGTACTTTGATGTGACAGTACACTAACCTTTGAAACCTAGAAACATGCCCTGAAAACCAGGACCTATCGTAAAATGCTGTTATTGATTATCTATACAATGTTATTTCTAGACCCGACAGCATAATATTTTACTACCCAAGACGTACACACACATGCATGCCACACACATGCAAGCTTACACGTACGCACACTAGGAAGGGTAAGAAAAATACTCGCGACGCCGAGTTTTCTTCGGAGCAAAGGTGGGGTGGAGTCGGTACGATAAAAAAGATAATGTGATAGAATAGCGGTGGTCTCATTTTGTGAGTGAAATTTTAAAACCACTCAAAAGGAAATGTACGATAGATAACCAAGTGTCTATCTATGTAATATGTTTAAGTGCACAGAAACGTATTATTTAATTTTATCATATCCTGATTTTCGTTTAACAATAAATAAAACAATAGTGATAATAACTCTACATCAGGTACAGATAGAAAAATATGTAATGCGGTTGAAACCAGAGATAGAAATTTTGCTTCTGAAAGTATAAAACAAGATGGATAGATAGAGACACTTTATTAAACACACCAAATAAAAATAATTTACAAGAACATAACATTTTATACTATTAAAACTATTGCGACCATTGGCGACGAGGTCTGTTTTAGCATAAAACAAGTCACTTACTTTTTATACAATACTCTGCTGACATACAAACACTGAGCCATTCCGAACTGAATAGTAGGCGCTTCCCCTTTTTCCACAAAACAAACTTAGATATCTCTTGTACCTCTTTTATTTGCGTAACATATTTTAGCAAATTTTTAAATATTCAGAAAACTATTTTTTATTTTAGCATGAAAACTAACGTGGTTATTACACATTTTAAATAAATACACGGGTAACTCACGTTTAATATAGTCAGTCCAGTCCGACTCAAGCTTCGATCGCGTCCGGCAATCTTTTTTGTGCTAAACGAGCTGCGAACCCGCGCGCGCACCTACCTTGAAAAAGATCGCCGGACGCGATCGAAACTGGAGTCGGACTGGACTGACTATATTAAACGTGAGTTACCCGTGTATTTATTTAAAATATTTTTTTATTATTTCAATGAATTTTACATACGACAAGTTCATACTTGTCGTATGTAAAATTTCTTATTATTTATTTATTTATTATTTTTCTTATTTTTCTATTCATTTTATTTTATGCTTTTTGATGCCGTCATAATTAGGTATTGTGTCTAATTATTATATAATACTATTGTATTGAATCACAATCACTATAATTCTACTACCATAACACAATTATCATAAGCCGTACATTTTGTGTTCCTTGTTCCTTGTTCGGCAACGGAGTCTTCTCTCTCAAAACAGAGAGAATTAAGGTCATAATCCTTACGCTGGTCAAGTGCAGGCTGGCGAATGACACTTTATGTATTTCTTAATGTGCTGGTTTCCTCACGATATTAATTTACCGTTAATAAATTGTATTTGTCTTCATGACAAGGAACATTATACATTTGCTAATTATTTTGTTTGTTTGTATAAATGTTTAGATAAATTAATCAAGAAAGGAATTGAGATCAAAACGCACGATAATTTCATCAAATAATCTGATTTCTTTCACATTGAACTTAAAAATAAACTCAATTTAAGAAGTATAATGTTAGATTATAGTCTAACTTGATAATGATCGATCCATCAAACTTCTCACCTGTCAAATTTTATCGCACCACACCGACTCCATACCCCCCGATGCTTTTTTCTTTCACGTTTCACGTACGTATAAGTCTTTGCCTGCGTCACACGTGACTATCTCCGTCTTTTTTACCCGTTTACTGTTAGACGGAGACAGAAAACGAGTTTAGGACTAACATTTTATATGTTGGCTGGGTCATGGATATAAAAATCGTTTTCTTAACTTTATATACGTATAGCTATAAATATAAGGTATAGCTGTACGAGCGTCGTGGAAAGCATTAGGAATCTTCAATAATAGAGAATAATAGCCGTTCCCGCGTTTATTTTAAAGATTATTATTGTGTGTTTTATAAAACGGTTTATGATTCTTTGTTGGTTGCTATTTGAAATTTTTCTGTTTAGCTTATTTTCATTTTAGCTTCGACTTTTCAAAGATATATTTTTTCTTTATTTAAATTGTGTGTAAATTGAAAAATATATTATTTTCGTCCAACTATAACTAAGTAGCATTGTAGATTGAATGCAACAACATTAAAAGCAACGTGTTTTTATTTTTAGCCATATTAAAAAAAGGAGGACGTTATCAATTTGGTTGTGTGCGTACTTTTTTTTTTTGTAGTTATTTTACGCGAGAATGTCTCCAATTCCTATAAATTATTCTTGTTTTGTTTGGTAGAACATACTTTAGAGGTGGTCCCATATACGTTTTGCCGAATTCGGTTCAAACAAAATCTGACTTAAATTTAAAATTAAATTCAGTTGCCGATTGTGTAAATTCACTATTCGTTGAATTTTCACAATCGGCAACTGAATTTAATTTTAAATTTAAGTCAGATGTTGTTTCTTCTGATAAAATTAAATTTACTATTAAATAAATTGAATTGAATTCTGTCAAATTGACGACGTAGTGGCTTAGTAACAAGACCGTCCGATTTCGTCACAGTGAGGTGAATCATATCACATATACACCTCTGCGGTTTCCGAGTTTGTCATCATTCGCTTTAGTAGTGAAGGAAAACATTGCGAGGAACTAAACTTTCAAACATCCGCGAATTAAAATAATTCGGAAAAAATATTTTTTTGGGCCAAATAAGAGTAGAAAGAGAACTTATTTTCCTATGAGACGCATTCTCTTCAGTCTTGACGACCACGAACGTTGTAACGTGACCAAACAATTACGGTTAAACGCTGACCTATTTCAATATAAAAAGGTACAAAATCATTTGTATTGTTTTTCCAACAGCACTGCCAACAGAAGGATGGTCTGGAATACGCCGCGTGGTCTCGGCCACGGGGCACCATGGCCATCAAGCAAGGCTACGAGGTGAGACAGCCACGTAGCAATGTAGTATAGACAATGTAGCTAGTCAGTGTAGCTAGTCACTGTAGCAAGACAATGTAGCAAGTCTATGCAGCAAGGCAATGTAGCTAGTCATTGTAGCAAGTCAGTGTAGCTAGTCAGTGTAGCAAGATAATGTAGAAAGTGAGTGTGGCAAGTCAGTGTAGCAAGACAATGTAGCTAGTCAGTGTAGCAAGACAATGTAACTAGTCTGTGTAGTAAGGCAATGTTAAATGTATTGAAAACCATATATAGACGTGAGATCAATCAAAACTTCTTGGCACTAAATTTTCGCGATTAATTGTATGTGTAACAAAAAAAATTATGTGCACAATATTATTTAATAATGTAACTGACTGACTAATTTGTTTCTTTTTTTTGGCGTCACCATGCGCCTATTGCCATTTTGCAATAGATAGTATAAATTACGAAGCAATCGTAACCGCTTTAGAATACTAACTTTATAAATTGCAACCGTGCAGCAATAACTAGTTTATTTTATTAGTTTTATTATTTTGTCGCTCCACAGACTCCGGGGTCCATGACCTTTGTCATTACAATACTCTTTTTTTACATATTTCTTGGATTAGGAGAAGAGAAGGAAAATAGGGGGTTGTTGTGAACATTTTATTCAAGTACCTACTAGTCAGTCCGATTTCGTCTGTTGAGCCTGAATATATCCGTGGTTGAGCCGATCACTACCGTTGAGATTCCGATATTACTCTATTCTATTCTATTCGACTCGACATCGTCTTTTGCTTAAGCCACCTCCTCTCGGCGCAGAGCCTTCACCACGGCCACATTTCTGTCCTTGAGGGCTCTATGTAAGTTGAACTCTCGGATGGTCTTCGGTGATGCAGCTAACGCTCGCCGTACGAACCGACTGATGGCGTCGCCGATGTCGTCAGCGTAGTGAAGGTCCCCGTGTACCGTGAAATTGCAACGACCCGCAATAACTAGTTTAGATATTGTAACAACCGCAACCCCATATCAAGCACGTATTTTACGTAGTTTTCATCTTAAGGTAATTTTGTTATCATACTTTTATTTTACTGAAAATATTACATTTTATAAAACATTTTTACATTATTAGTTTTGTGGCTACGTAGCTATGAGTCAAACTATTGCTGTAATTGTAGCAACGTTTATTATAGATATAATATGGTTGCAATCGTGGCCACGTAGCAATGATTATATTGTAGATATTATTACAATCGTAGCCAAGTAGCAATGTGGATATTAGATATTGTTGCAATAGCTACATTATAATATGCTACATGGCTACATGTAGCAAAGAGCAAATTAAACATGGCTATAATGGATACCTATAGAAGCATCTCTCTGGATTGGCAAAGCATCGTCTACGTTTTTAATCTTCCAAACTTCCAAATAGGGGTTATCACGTACCATCAGGTAAAGTGTAATTCTTTCAATTTAAAAAAAGGTGAAAGTAACTAATACAAATAGTTTTACGAAAAATGGATACTATGTGCATGGTATTTTTTTCTTTTTTTAATAATTGAAGTGTATATTCTACATTTATGCATAAAGAACTTTCAATCGTGAGTATTACAGCTCTGTGTATTTGTCTGATTTGTCAGTTGTAGATATTTATTTATTTTAGTCATGCACGCTCTTAACATTTGGTATGGAGAAAGCTTGTTACCAAGATTAAATGTTTTAATGGTTAGTTCAAATATGTAGCTATAAAACTATTAGTCTTAGATTAAGAATAAGTAAATAGATCAGGTTTTCCGCAGGGTACCTTTATACGAGTCGTAAGCAGATGAAGTGTACCTTACTCGTAGTTATGGCGACATAGTGATGTGCGGCGACAAAAGCAACACACTTCCACAAGAGCGATCAGACCCGTGCTTTCGGTGTAAAGCGTTTGTTCAAACTCTATACGTAGTATATATGTAACTCTTTGGTAATAGTTAATTGATACTGAAAGATTACTGACGGAATTATATTGTTAATTTTGATTTACATATTTCTTTAATATCCTGCGTGATTGCTGTTGTAATAGCCATGTAACCAGTATCGTCCAAGTCAACGACAAACATATCATAATAACACGTCAACGTCAAAACTCAGAGGATCAATAAAATGGCGACATTAAAGACGGCATGAAGCCACATCTTGACAGGAAATCTCCACCTCGCACCCTCGAGGGCCGATGACAAAGCACTTTCATTTGCAACTGTCCCCTGCAGTGGCACGCCCACATTCGCTGTTTTGAAGCGCGGTTCATGTGGAATCTAAAGTTTCAGTTTAGTGTACTGAAATCTAAGTCGTCATTGCATGGCTCTCGAAGTGGCCAGTTTATATGGGTCATATTTTAAAATGTTTTGTAACATCTTATCTTACCTGCAAACAGGAATAAAGAATTTGGTATTTGTATTTATCTTTATTTTGGGCATATAAGCCGTAGTAGCTGAGAACCTCAAATGTTACATTTCACTATCCTGAGGTTTCGAATCCCGTCTAAGCTGCAAATTATTTTTCCATGAGTACGAGTCAAGTCACTAAACAGCGAAACAAAAAGCATTTACAAATTAAACGAGTATAAAATAGATTTGTATAATTTGTTGGTTTTTCAAAAAACCGCTCGACCGATTAGGACTTAAACTTAAATAGGACATATCTTTTGACACAAAAGATTTTCTGATTCGATTAGGGCGTATTCGATTGTCCATAAGCAAAAAAAAAAACTCTACGAATATAGGGAACTTCCTCAAAGTCGTTTAAAACACCAACATTATTCACAGTTTACGTCCGAACTCACCATTACCGCGGATAGATGGCGCTGTTACATAACTTACGCTAACAATATTTTTCGCAACACAAAGAAATTGATATTTTGTGACCTATTTTACTCTCGCCACTATCTGTGTATTATAAATCTAGAAGTTTTAGCTGAAAATAGATGCAAAGGTTTTCTATGGTGCTGCTTTATGAGGCTCCACAGATTTATAGCATGGAATACTTGAATGTGCAATGGAGTTGGTGTTTTATAACGTCGCTAAGGTCGTAAATGGCGTATTCTAATTCTTGGTTTGGCGTCTTCTAGTCTACGAATCAAATGTGTACGAAAAATACATTGCTTATTTTTTTTATAGGTTTACACTTGACCGCCATCTTGCTTAATGTTAAGCGACGATGCGGTATACCTATGAAGGTACTTGCCGAGAATGAAATTTCATTTACTAAATTCGACCCAAGAAAAAAAACAAACGGAGTAAGCTAAATAAAACCGTTTAAAAAATATATTAACTCTGGATTTGAAGACACTAAGATTGTAACCATCGGAAAAAATCCACTCAGGCAACACATTTCACGGCCTAGACGTTCTTTTCACAAATGTACTACATTCGAGTAAGTATTTGGAACGTGAACCATGAAACGACATGATTATTTCTTTTTTTCCGAAACTTCGTTGTCGATACCATGTTGATACCTTTAGACTACAGGCCCGTGTACAAATTGATGGGTAATTTGTACCACCAGAAGACCTATGTAGAAAGATAGAAGGGTATTAAACAATAACATTTAGCACTATGCCGTTAATTGTAAGCTGTCCAACTGAGTGCAGGTGAAGATAGGGGGTTGCAAAATTCGATTTTTTTCCTTGCCTTAGTGACTCTGAACTGTACTCTGAGCTCGGCCTTTTTCAAGGATAGAGCACGTGCATGATCTCTCGTTGGCACAGTGCTAATCGATGAATGTTTTTTTAAATCTTGCACGCAAAAACTAAACGGATCTAGATGAAATTTGGTACATAGATAGATAACAGTTTGGAATAACACATAGAGTAATTTTTATCCTGAAAACTGACTAAGACTGGATCGAGATATACGAGGGTAAAGCCGTGGGGCGTCCTGCGCACATTTCCCAAAATTTATACGATACAAAACTCAAGAGGTAATCGGCTTTGACAGCGCAAGGCTTAAGTACTATTTAATCTGTTTCATCCAATTACAAACTCATATCAAAATAAACAAAATAAGGGGTAAAGCAACATTAATCGCGCAAAAAAGAAAATGCCACTTGTTATTTTAGCATTACATGCAAATCTGTATAGGATAAATCAGTACTTACTCAAATCATTTATCTTAAATAAACCATTCAAAAGTGATAAAATCTTTAGATGTACTTTTTTTAAACCTTCCTAGCTGGGTACTACTGTTCTGCCCTGGTGGCTTAGTCGGTAGTGAGTCTACTTACTGAGTCGTGGATTCGATTCCCATCCAGGACAAACGATCTAATACCACCTTGCCCCTTTTTCTTTTTTCTATCGGAATGCTCGTAGCTCGAAAAACAACATCGTTTCATGGTTGATGATCCAAAGACGCGAACGAAGAGATTTGACTCTACTTTTGTGATAAGAACGTCTAGGCTATGGAATATGTTGCCTGAGTGTGTCTTTCCCGATGGTTATAATCTTTGTGTCTTCAAATCGAGAGTGAATCGTTTTTTTTAGGTAAACACGCTTCATCGTATACCGCATCATTGCTTAACATCAGGCGAGATGGCGGTCACTCCCGATTCGCTCGATTCTCGAAAAAATCGATTCACTCTTGATTTGAAGACACCAAGATTGTAACCATTGGGGAAACCCCACTCAGGCAACGCATTCCAAAGCCTAGACGTTCCGATCATAAAAGTAGAGTGAAACTCTTCACTCGTGTCTTTGGTACACCAACCATGAAACGATATCTAGGAAGTCTACGTCTACACATCGTAACAATCATACATTCTACTGATATTGTCAATGTGAAATTTCAATGTTTGTAGATCAGTCACGTCGGAACTGCTAAACCGACTAGATTGAAATATAGAATACAGTTAAATCAAAATCTGAAATAGCACATGAGCTTACACACTTTTTATTAACCCCCGACCAAAAAAAGGGGTGTTATAAGTTTGACGTCGATGTCTGTCTGTCTGTCTGTCTATCTGTCTGTCTGTCTGTCTGTCTGTCTGTCTGTCTGTCTGTCTGTCTGTCTGTCTGTCTGTCTGTCTGTCTGTCTGTCTGTCTGTCTGTCTGTCTGTCTGTGTGTGTGTGTCTGTCTGTGGCACCGTAGAGCTCAAACGGTTGGGCCGATTTCGATGCGGTTTTTTTTATTTGGAAGTTAGTATCCGTGCGGGTGTTCTTAGCTATGTCTGGTTAATATCGAT
The DNA here is from genome assembly GCA_017562165.1 of Ectropis grisescens. Taxonomy (NCBI): domain Eukaryota; kingdom Metazoa; phylum Arthropoda; class Insecta; order Lepidoptera; family Geometridae; genus Ectropis; species Ectropis grisescens. The sequence goes on along the minus strand of CM029793.1, from coordinate 11,728,713 downwards.
TCAAAATGGCCGCCTCCACAAAATGGCGGACAAAATATTTCTTCACACCTTACCTCAATATGGGTATCAAATGAAAGGGCTTGACTAGCAGAGTACTATACGCTATAACAAATTTGAAATCCAAGATGGCCGCCACCACAAAATGACGAATTATATCATTTTTTCACTACTACCGCAATATGGGTATCAAACGAAAGGGCTTGACTAGTAGAATACTTTGCACTATGACAAATTTCAAATCCAAGATGGCCGCTACCACAAAATGGCAAATTACATTTCTTTTTTCACAACTTTCTTAATATGGGTATCAAATGAAAGGGCTTGACTAGTAGAATGTTGTACAGATAACAAATCTAAGGTAGTCGGGGGTTAGTCAAAATTTTTAATTATGTTCTTGTTGCAAAAAAATACGGGATGGGAACTAAGTACGCGGATAAACCGCAGAGCACATTTTGTATGATGGTAAGCAACGCCCCACGGTTTCACTCGCGTAGTTTCCAATTCCCGTATTATTTCGAGATAAATTTTGTTACATAAAAAGTGACGAGACTAGCAAGACATGTACCTGGTGGTAAGCAACATGCTAGCTTCATAACAGGACAGTGACACGCAGTTATTGGAACATGAAGATTCCAAATCATTACCTAGCACTCCTTTGCGCTCGTCACCCAAAGATCTTAGATAAAAAAAAAAAACAAAAAATGTTTATTCGTCTAAAAAACTACTCTTACGAAACAAGTATTATGGAGTCTCCTTTTATTATATGTATACCTGTAGTAGGAGAAAATGATTTGGATGTTATCTCTAAACCCTGTAAATTTCTCTGGAAACATTGTCCTTCTAACAGGAACACTGTAATGTTTGCGCTTTACTGCTTGGCAGTAGAATGTCTGGCAAACCTGTGGTACTTCCGCAGGTGGACTCTGCCAAGAGTCATACCACTACAATGTAATTACCATTATAAATTAATCCGATGCCCCGTTTTACAATATCACGCGTATTTTGTAAATTGTCTGATTACAATTTTACGGCAACAAATACACAGATAACTAACTTAATTCATATGAGTAATAAGTCAAGCGGACGTCCACCAAGATCGCAACCCTTCCCAAGTCTCCGATCTCGATAATTCCCGTAGCCACAATACAAATCACCCCCTGTAACTGAATAACAAATAACGGAAGGGTGGTCATTTCGCTAAATACTCCAGATAAGGTGGATGGATGTTAGAGACACTCGGTCACTTGACGGCTCAAGGTGAAACAGAGAAATGATAAAACCGCATAGACGAGTTCTACTCTGTATTCATTCGTTGTTTGCCGTTAACGCATGTTGAATGAAGCATTTAAAAAAAAAAGAAGCATGTGTGTTATTTCATTATACGCAGGCAACTCATTTTTGTTCGTTCTAAGAAGACGAACTTCAACTATAGACTACAGAATAGATAAAATCAAAAATAAAAAAGCTTCGACCTTTGTGCGATTCTATTTATTTTATTTATGCAGTATCTTGTTTTCTATACTATAAAGACTGTATTATTTTTGTAGTGGTAGGACTCCCTAGCAGAGTCCGCACGGGAAAGTACCACACCTTTGCCAGTTATTCTACCGCCAAACAGTAAGGTGAAAACATAACTGTGTTCCGGTTTGAAGGGCAATGTTTCCAGAGAAATTACAGGGCTTACAGATATAACATCTTAGATCTCTGGGTGACGAGCGCAGTGCATTGGTGTGATTTGTACTCTTCATGTTCCAATAGCTGCGTGTCACTGTGCTGTTATGTGGCAGGCATGTTGCTTACCATTAGGCACATGTCCTGCTCGTCTCGTCACTTCTTATTTAAAAAAAAAATAATGGCGATAATAACAAACTTAATAATTAAACACCTTTTTATTGATACCACTGTTTATAAAAAAGATTTAAAACACAATTGCTAGCATTAAACCCTTTCTCTCAAATAGTCAAATAAAGCAAAATAATTCATAATAATAACATTTATTTGGTTATATTATAAGAACAAGTTTGTTTTTAGTTAAACAGTTTTATCATAAATGTTTTCTCATCAGAACTAAAGCTGTGTTCAAAATATCAGATCGATCTGACAAAGGGAAGGTAATAAAATTCAATCACTAAATTTGACAAAACAACACTATCTCCACGACCGCGACGACAACTGCTTGCTCTATATATTTCCCGAACTCTAATTCAGGGTTGTCCAAAACTAATATTTTAAGGATGTCACAAGGCCAACAGTCGTGATTTAGTGTGACCACGCGGTCAGGACCAATCGGCCGTTATTAATGATAACTCGGACTTCCCGCAAGGAAGTAATTTACATTTGGCTACCCTACTCTCAATAACTCTTAGTTACTTAAATAGTAACTCGATATTAAATCCTTTATTGTGATTAAAAATTATATTCAATATCATCGATATAATTAAAGAAACAAAGATGAGGTATGCTATAATCTAAAGACAACATAACGTGGCGAAAATTTGTTTGAAAATTTTGAAAATTGAATTGTCAGCGAACGTACACAATTGTCAGCGAACGTACACAACTCCTTGTTGCGACTGAGACTAAATCAGGAGACGTCACCTGATTTTGCATCGCCATAGTAGAAGCGCGTTTGCCGCGTTTTTAAGAGTTCGATGTTCAATATGTATTATATATAAACAAATATAAAAACTGTCATCATAAGCAGCCCACTAATGTTCCCACTGCTGCGACTCGGAGCCTTCTCTCGCAAGTCTAGGCCATAATCCATCACGCTGGCCTAGTGCGGGCTGGCGGATGACACATGACTTCGACAGATTCTAGGCACATGTCTGATTTCTCACGATGTTTTATTTCACCGTTTCACGAATTACGAAACGCACATGAATTCGAAAAGACAGTGGTGCACGTGGTATTCGAACCCGAGGGATCCGGCTTGGCAATCGCCGTTCTCCCGACTGGACCAGCCGTAACTAATCAAAATTATATAAAAACACCAATCACTTACGTTAATACGCAAGGAAATATCTTGTAATATTTTTGAGCTAAGTTATCCTACCGATATATAAATGCGACAGTTTCGATGTGTGTTTATAAAATCACGTCGGAATTATTATACCTAATACTTCTATTAATAGTCTCCGTTAGTTTCCCGCGACAAAAAGTAGGAAGCCTATGTGCTTAGCCAACATTCTAACGTAGTGTCTTACATTCTCCTTGATTTTAACTTTTATAAAATTCGGCCGGATCCGTTAGCCATTTCTACGTGATTGAGAATCAGACATCCAAACTGTCACATACATAATAGGATTCACAAAAATTTAGCTTTTCTCTACAATTTATTCCATATAATTTAATATCACGATCTGAACTATCCCCAAAAGGTAACAACAGCAATAAATTCAAACTATCTGCCCGTCCGGTATTGGTGAAATTAATTTAGTACAGATAGCGCCCTCTTGCGACGAGATGGGAAATTTAATTTAGAAATAAATCATGGGTGACATACTGGCTAGGAATGTTGGAAGAGGAATTTTCTAAATTTGCAAAACATTTACATCACACAAATGTGTTTCTTTAATATTTGAAGTGTCAATAAACATTGGTGGACAATTCACACAGAATAACAACTGATCCCCAAACTAAGAAAATATTGTACTAAGGCGGCCAGATAGCTGACATAACACTTATATAATTTTAAATACTTACATACTTATTATATTCCGGAATGCTCGTAGCTCGAAAAAGCGTCATCGTTTCATGGTTGATGTTCCAAAGACACGAACGAAGAGATTTAACTCTACTTTTGTGATAAGAACGTCTAGGCTGTGGAATACGTTGCCTGAGTGGGTTTTCCCCGATGGTTACAACCTTTGTGTCTTCAAATCGAGAGTGAATCGGTTTCTTCTAGGTAAACACGCTCCATCCGCATCGTGGGTTAACATCAGGTGAGATGGTGGTCAAGTGTAAACCTTTAAAAGTTAAAAAAAAAACAATGAAACACCTAGACACAGTACAAATATTTGAATTCGTCAAACCAATTTTGCACTGGGTGGGTTTGCCTTGGCTTCGCAGGCAGAGTTACTACTCACTAAGCTACGAGGCACGTCAATAAAATAGTGTACTTACAAGAAGTTTAACACCCTATATACAGGGTATTATGTATATCGCATTATTATATCAATGTACCCATTAGAAAGCGTTGTAATGTTAAATGGGAGCATTTAATACTACTTCATTTTTTTCGTTAAACCACTGCACTGCGGTCACCCACAGATATAACATGTTTTATATCTCTGTCCAATAATTTTTTCTGGGAACATTGCTTTACAAATCGGAACACACACACAGTCATGTTTGCACATTACTGCTTGGCGGTAGAATAACTAATAATATAACTGAAAATACTTTTCCAAGCGTACTCTGAAAAGAGCCACTACAGAATGCTATCATCACTAACACTACCGCGTTTTTATTTCCAGGCTAAGATGAGCACGGGCGATGGGTCGGTGGGCCACCAGAAGGCTGATGACCGGCTCGGCCACCATCAGTCGATGAGCCAGATGCTGTATGGGGCGGGGTTGGGCCCGGGACGGTCAGGTGAGCGACTTTATTAAACTAAATTTGAAAATTAGGCTTTGACTCTCTCCTTGAGATTACATGCCCTGAATCCCTTAAGTGGCTTCAGTTGGCTGTTTATCCTATTATTTTCTATTAAAATTAAAAAATTGACATATTCATATATCATAATTTAGATGTTTGTTGCTCAATCACGTCGGAACAACTGAGGGGGGTGGAGTTTAAATTTGGAAAAAAGTACTTACACAGTTTGGAAAAACAAATAGGCTATTTTTATTGCGAAAAAATATCGGAAACAGGAACTGCGTGGGTAATATCGCACTGAGAGTGATTTGAAACTTACTATCAGCGTCCCGCTGTTTTACCCGCGCAGTTTCCGTTCTATTTATTTTCTCATGATGAAAAGCTTATGTGCTATTATTCCAGAAAACTTTTTTTTATAGTTAGGGTGACACGACAAGCAGGACGTGTGCCTTATGGTATGCAAACCAGCCCATAACATCCTAGTGACACGCAGCTATAGGAACATGAATTGTCCAAATCATCAACTAGAACTACGCTCGTCACTCAGAAATATAGGGTGTTTTATCTTTTAGCCCAGTAATTTCTCTCTGGAAACATCGCTCCTCAAACCGGAACACAGTAATGTTTGCACACTACTGCTTGGCGGCAGAATAACTGCCAAAGGTGTGGTGCTTACCCAGGCCTTTCCACTACAAATGTTACTATGTTCCGAATTTCAATGAGATACGTTCAGACATTCCAACGTAATTGAGCAACAAACATCTAAACTAAATAATATTAGTAGAGATTAAGAAAATAAACAAACACAACGAACCTCAAAAAAATTTCTAACTTACTTACGTAAAAAAGTTTTCATTTCAATGCTGTTTTATCCAATTGCTACATAATAGTTATGAAACTGCTATCTCCCCTGTTTCAGGGTCATCATCATCATCTCCAGTCGGTGGCAGTGGAAGTGGATTGCTGGTTGTTCCTCAGCCGCTGGGCAAAGGTCCCACGAAGCTTCAACCTTTACATGCCCACGCGAGGAAGTACCACTGCAAAATGTGTCCTCAGGTAATTTTTCATGCTTTTATTGACTTGATATGTATCTATAAATAAATATTGGTGGACAATTCACACACAATACCTGTGAATCTAAATAACGGAATCTTTATAACGTGAGTTTCATTACTTTCTAAATAGATTACAAATAGATGGATTTGAAACAATTCTCACTTCTCAAAGCCCGATGCCAATGAAATAGATACTCTTTACCTAGTTGGATTTTCTGTTTTACCAAAATTTTATGATAGCTTATATGAATTTAAAAACCTTGAATTTATTCCAATCAAAATCACACATTTGCGAAGTATAGTACCACCAAGTTTTCTGTAGAACGCCCAAAAGTAGACTACTGTCGCCCACTTAATAAAGATACGAGAGTTGCCCAATTTTGTAATAGATACACTATTCGATTGTGGCGCCTTCACTACATTCTACAGCTAAGTTGGTCGCTCTCTAGAATGGACTCAAAGAAAGAAAGTCAAACGTCCGTTAAAAGATAAGAGAAGCCGTTGGACGCCTTAATAATGTTTTTATAAGTACACAATATATGCAATATCGGATTGAATTAACACAAAACTTCTTAGTAATATGTTACTTAATTTTCTATTTTTCTAAAACCAATTTTAAAAACAAAATAGCTGGCACGCATTATGTTCAAAGTTACAAACATTAATTTAGCGACTTAGAGCAATAGCTAACTCAATTCTCGATTTAGTATGGATGTCGAAATGATAATAAGCGGTGGCTGGCACTCATCAAAATTCAATTCGTCAACAAGCTGCACCGACACACGATGTACGGCTAGAAAAATAAGAAAATCTCAAAAAAAAAATTTTTTTTCACAATAAAATAATTATTTATTGCAAAACATGTACATATGTGTAAGAATTAGTTTAAAAAATTGAAATGGCATTACCATTAATGGCCCAATTGGTGTTCTCACCGCCACCGGGACTGGCGTAAAATCCATCACGCTAGACAAGTACAAGTGGCGGATAAAACGTTTTGTCGAAGATTGTCTTAAAATACATCGTTTTTCTGACGATTTTTCCTTCAACCTAGCCAGTTAATGACAAACTAGCTTTTACAAAGAATTTAAGTTAAATATGAATTTTAAAACTGTTTTTATTTATAGATACTTAATGTCTTAACGTGTTGTTGATAAACATTAGTAATTCCATTAAAATCCGATAAGTCGTTATGATGATTCGTGAGAACAAAAGTACGCAATTATACATAAGTCCAATTTACAAACAAAAATGACGCCTTTTTAATAAAAGTTAAATTGAAACGATTGTGGTTATGAATGAGTGGACATACACGAACATTTTGTACAAAAAGAAATCAAATTATTTTTCTGCTGACTGTACAAGGAATAATTTGCCATTAATTCTCTATTTACCGTTTTTGCTCGTCAAACATCCAGTCTCAAAATTAAACTACAATCATATTAGCATGCACCCGTTCTGATCAAATCTTACATTATTATTAAGTACCTAAATGTCAATTTGAATAGTTTTTTGAAGAGAATACTTTAGTCGCTTGTTTTCTTTTTATTTTAATAAAAAGTATCGAGACGATCTGAATGTGCCTGATGCCTGATGGTAACCAACATTGCCTGCCACATAACAGCACAGTGACACGCAGCTAGGAACATGAAGAGGCCAAATCATTACCTAACACTACACTGTGCTCGACACCTCAGAACTGTGATATCAAATTTTCATCTCGAAGCTATCACGGCTAAAATCATAGTGCTCTTTTTTACAGTTGGGTAGTTAGTTTAGTTAAACTGGACTTTTTCCGCACTTAGCATCTTAATTGGGACGTTGTGCGTGCCTCATTTTTTCTTCAGACCCAGGCTCTCTTCAACTATTTCAAGCTCGTATCTAATCTAAATCTAATCTTTATAATATAATAATATTATAAAGCTGAAGAGATTTTTTTGAGATAATATCAGGAAATACTGGACCGATTAAAAAAAGTATCTTCACCATTTGATATTTACGATCCTTGATTGCTATACACTATACATTATGCACCACAGGAAAAGCCGGGCGAACGGAATAAAATAGCTGTCTCAGTCTGTCTATCTATCTCTCTTAGTTTCAGAATAAAATAGCTGGGTAAAAACACAACCAACCGCCATTTTTTCGATCAAAGAACTCGCACCGCCAGGGTTTTAATACCTTCCAAAATTAGTCATCAAATTCAGTTTCGTACCGCTTTCTAATCAAAACGGGAGCGAAAGAATGTCATCGCGTTCCTGACTTGAGACAGAGGACAAACGGACAGACAAAAAGTTGAATCGTTTAATACTTTGGCTGTTTGTGTAAATTTTCGGATGGCTGGTGGCGTGATGCCTTTTCGGACGCCGGGTCAGGGGTACGCAACTTTTTGGTCAACCGTTTTGGCTGTTACATGTCTTACGTTATTTTGAAAAAAAATCTATAAATTCTCTGTCGGTTAGCATTGATTTAACAACAAAAACAATTCGTAAATGGCTCTTTTAATTTCGTACTCTGCTTACAGTTTTGGATTTGTTTTTTAAATAACTTAGAAATATTAAAATCTATCGCGTGCGTTTGGTGTTCTGTACTCATTTCAAAGTGATTTAGTTTTGGTGTATATTTATTTTTCTAATTCCATAAAAAGTACCAAAAGTTACATTTTTTATTTTAATTTCCAAATGTTTGCTTTTTCTATACCTCTAGATGGACATAAAAATATTCACAATATAAAACAAGAATTTAAAATAAAGCCAAAATCGATTGCATCAAAAATGTTTCGAACCCCTGACATATACCCTTTTGTTTGATAACGCCGCCCAGAAACAGCCGGCAATAAGAATAAAATAAATTAATTACTGCACGAAATACCTAGAAACGTGAAAGGTATGACGAAATAAAAAAATAACTTTTTGTGATATTTTTTTTGTAGTCTGTTCTAGACTTGCAAAAATCTTTCAAAAACTCCCATCAAAATTGTTACACGAATATCTTTTTACACATTCATTAATGAACAACCGAAAGCTTTAATATTAAGGTTTAGATAAATTAAAATCATTGCGAGTAATGTTTTTTTAACCGACTTCAAAAAAGGAGGTTTCTCAATTCGACCGTATGTATGTTCCTTTTTTTTTTTTTTTGTGTGTTCGCGGATAACTTCGTCGTTTATGAACCGATTTTGATGATTCTTTTTTTGTTGTAAAGGAGATATTCCCAGGGTGGTATCATGATAAGGAAACCAGGATCTGATTATGGCATCCCAGAGAAATCGAGGATAACTTTCGAAAATTGTAAAGATGACTAGTGCGTTAGTTAAGTTTTTGCTTGAGCATTTTAAAGCAGTATAGTTTAAAGATGGTCTGGAGTCGATCTGATGAGGGAACGGGAAGACGATCGAGGGAACTCCTCGACGGTAGATAGTAGTTACCTTGTGTTTGGGCTCGATGAATTTGTATTGATGAGAACTTTTTACATAGATGGGTTGTGACTGTCATTAGTGGTCTGATGATGAAGATAAAGGACAGTCAAGGGAATTTCAGGAACTACCCAGTGTTTGTGTTTAATTCATGTATTGAGATCTCAACACGAAATCGTGTAAATGCATTAGTGAAAACTTGTTTAGCACTAAAAAGGGTAAAATAAACTATTTTTTACAAAAAATTAAACCGACTTCAACACCACAAATAGGCACTCAGAAGCGAAAAATAATTTAATATAGGTAATTATTATAACCTCTACTCACTCATCTATATGAAGTCGGTGCCAGCCAAATCTAACAGGTAGTAGATAGATACTACTTACCTATGCCTACTTACTTACTACCTCGTACATAATATATCTACTAACTTTTTAACTAGCCTGGCACCGACTTCATATGGATGAGTGAGTAGAGGTTATAATAATTATCTATATTAAATTATTTTTCGCTTTTGAGTGCCTATTTGTGGTGTTGAAGTCGGTTTAATTTTTTGTAAAAAATAGTTTATTTATTTTAAGAACATAACTATAATCTGTCGTTTTGCTACTTTCCCCAACACACTCAATTTTCAAATGACTGTACAAATACCTATCATTTCCCTTAACTCAGCATTGTTCATACACCAACCTGATTTAAACCTTAAACCCATTACATAAAGCCTGATTTACCAAAAGAGATAAATGCTACACGAAAATTTTAGTTCAAGTTGCACACGTTCAATTTTGCTCCTTGTGCTAACTGTATAGGGTTCAAATAATTCAGATTTTTTTAGGGTGTAGTGGGGTAAGTGTGGTCGTGGACATCCGTGACGTCAGTAATTGGTATCAATTTTTCATGAAATAAATACGACATCAGTATTCGATATCTGATTCAGTTTTAGTGTGAGTTTTGGTTTTTTCGTTATATTATATTGACAGTATTTTTTGCATCGTCCATCTAGGAAAGGTTTTATTTATATAATACAGGGCTCAATAAAGAATAATTCATTGTTTGTGTGTGATTAAGCCCTGTACTATAGAATAGAATAGAATAGAATATTCTTTATTATCATGGAAGTAACATTCACATATACTACAATTACAAAAATTAAGTTTTATGAACGCCACTACACAGACTCGTCACATTATTAAAATTTTATTTGATGTACAAGATATGTTTTTACCTACTTAGATCCGTTGAAATAGGTACCTACTGCTTTTGCCGCCTTAGCAATACCGGTGGGTATTGCTAAGGCGGTATCTACCTGCCATCATTTTTAATTTTTTACTAAGAATTTATAAAAGCAGTAGGTACCTATTTCAACGGATCTAAGTAGGTACAAACATTTCCACCTCCTTCTGCTACATACATGTTAATGACAAAAATAATTTAATTTTACTCATTTTAGTAATAGACAACTTGTGTCTATATAAACATTATGTGTTGAAATCGCGAAAGTTTTAAAACAATGGGTTTTAATTTGTTTAAAAGATGTTTTTCAGATAAATTATATTGCGACGAAAAAATATTTGTTAAGTTTTTTTTTTCTTTTTGGCTCATTCGGTAATGAGCCTCCTAACTGAGTCGTAGGTTGTGGTATTAATTTTCTTTTTTCCATCGGATTGGTGATAACTCAAAAAGTAATATCGAATCATGGTTGACGTGGCAAATTTCGAACGAATCGATTCCACTTTCTTGTTTCGCAATTCAACCATAATTTCATTGACATCAACAACGAGTGAACCCATAGAATATCACTAGTGAACAATAACTATCAGTGATTCCCCCAACTGGCCGAGTGTTTTTGCTGGCGCTAATGACGTCATTAGGGGAAACACGGGTAAAGGCGTGCATTGTTCATCTCAAGAGATCCTGCCAGAGATATTAAGAGATTAAACTGTTCAATAATTATGGCATTTGATATATATTACTAAATCAGAAACGACTAATGTTTTGAGAAGTTACATAGGTTAATTTTATTTTATAAAAAAAACATAGTTCTCCAAAAATAAAATTAATACGTATGATATTCAATAGTTTAAGTAAGGCAGAGTTAAATCCGCGGCGTAACTCTGAAACGGCTGGACTGATTATAGTACGACTTTCACTGGTAAATAGTAAATTCATCAGAAGTAACTTAAGATAACTTTATTTTAGAAAAAATCGTACGTATTCACGCATGTACGCGTGTTATTATTAAGCACACAAGAAATTACTTAAATACCTTTCTTTATTTTTCGAGTTGAAAGTCTAAATTCAAGCATAGAATAGACATTAATCTTCTACACAAGAAATATAAATTTGAGGTTAGTTACAATATTTAGGTACTTTAAAACAACTTTATTCATTATTACATCGTAAAAATTAGCTCGCACCATTTTCCCCTAACGCGTCAAAAGGAGTGTAAATAACTTCAAATCTAAAACTTAGGCTGGGGTCTTTAGCGCATTATAAACGTCTATGCGATATTACGATCTGCGTAAAAAGAATTTATAACTTCAAATAGAACATTTACAACTACCTCTATAATATTCAATAGGCAAGCTGCGGGTAACACCTGGTCTAGTCGGGAGAACTTCGAATGCTGACCCGAAGCCCCGGGTTCAAATCCCACGCACACCACTGTCTTTTCCAAGTCTTGTACATAATGGCGCTCACTCAAAACTTAATGGCACACACCTAGAATCTTTCGAGGTTATGTGTCATCCGCCTACACGCATTAGGCCTTGCTTATGCTTATCTTATGCGGTTTATACCGTAGAGAACAGCCAGAGGAGTAAGTTATTTTGCAAGTTGGTGGACATTTCACTCGACACCTTTTGACCCCAAACTAAGCTGAGTTTGTATTATGGAAGCGAAATATCTAAAATATTACTTATAAATACATCCGTATTATACATATAAACACAGTACAAATGTTTGTATTCATTACATTAACATTTGCACTGGGTGAGAATCGAACTCACGACTCCGTTTTGCAGGCATACTTACTACCAACCAAGCAACGACGCCAGTCAATTTACAATTACTGGTGTTCCCTGCGTAAGTCAGTCAAGTAGAAACTCCGAAGAAAATCCAAAACAAACAAGTTAAACGTCTTATACCCCGCAGATCGTCTTGCGGTCAGACGGGAGCCTTGGACCACACGTAAACAGCTTACAAGGGTGGCTTGCGGTGCGTCGCGCTTTGTTTGAAAATATGGGTTTATTTTACCAAATTAAGGCATCTTGTATGATAACGCTTGTTGTGTTCTGTTTACTCGGTTTACTCACGTTTTCCTAACATTTATCATTGTTGTAAATTAAACGTTGATAATGATAGGGATTATATTCATAGCTTTATAGATTCCAACTTCAAAAAAGGAAGAGGTTCTCAAGTTGTATTTTACTTTTTAACCCCCGACCAAATCAGGGGTGTTATAAGTTTGACGCCGATGTCTCTTTATGTGTCTGTCTGTGGCACCGTCAAACGGATGGCCCGATTTCGATGCTGCTTTTTTTTTATTTGAAGGTTGATTTCCGTGCGGTGGTTCATAGCTTCTATGTTTCGTTAATATCGATTCAAGATGGCCGCCTCCACAAAATGGCGGACAAAATATTCTTTCACAACCTACCTCAATATGGGCGTTAAATAAAAGGGCTTAACTAATACAATATTATACACTATAATAAATTTCAAATCCTAGATGGGCGCCACCACAAAATGGCGAAATTCTCGTAATTTCTACACATACATACCTATGTATATTATTATACATCATCATCATCATCATCATCAGCCGCAAGACGTCCACTGCTGAACATAGGCCTCCCCCCTAGATTTCCACAACGATCGGTCCTGCGCAACCTGCAACCAGCGGTTTCCAGCGACCTTTGTGAGGTCATCTGTCCATCTAGTGGGAGGCCGTCCAACACGGCGTCTTCCGGTTCGTGGTCGCCACTCGAGAACCTTTCTTCCCCATCGGTTGTCAGTTCTGCGAGCGATGTGGCCTGCCCATTGCCACTTCAGCTTGCTTACTCTTTGAGCTATGTCGGCCACTTTCGTTCTTTTGCGAATATCCTCATTACGGATTCTGTCGCGCAAAGAGACTCCGAGCATAGCTCTCTCCATAGCTCGCTGTGTGACTTTGAGCTTCGTTATGAGGCCCACAGTTAAGGACCACGTCTCAGTTCCATAAGCCATCACTGGCAACACGCACTGGTTAAAGACTTTCGTCTTTAGGCATTGGGGTATTCTGGACTCAAAGATGTGCCGAAGTTTCCCGAACGCTGCCCATCCGAGTTGGATCCTTCGCTGGACCTCTTTGTCGAAGTTGGATCTACCTAATTGGATCTTTTGACCCAGGTAGACGTATTCGTCAACAACTTCGAGTGTGGTATTCCCAACAATAACCGGTACAGGTGAGACTGATTTGAATGTGTGAATGATGTGAATTATTATACATACTTTTTCACAACTCCCTTAATATGGGTATCAAATGAACGGACTTGACTAGTAGAATGTTGTACAGATAACAAATCTGAGGTAGTCGAGGGTTAGTCAAAAGATTTAATTTTGTTCTTGTTTCATGTATATTACGCGATAACGCCACTTTTTGTGGAATCGGTGTGGCGGTTTGTGAAATATGAACAAAAAACTAATATTTGCTCACATGTTATACGATATGGGGATAGATTCTTATGGAAGTAGGTCGAGAGTTAAATTTAATTTATTATTAATTATATTAAAGTTTTTTTTTTGAGAAACTAGATTATAAAGTTAGGCTTCTTTTGGCTTGTTAAAGATAAGTTATGAGAGTAAACTTGTGTGCGCACAACGTCGCGAAAAACCGATGCTACCGATGATACTAACTTCACGTTAATACTTTTTGTGTTGAAGACAAACAATATGTATTCTGAGGTTGAAATTAGATTTCTTAGTTCGAGGAATAATGAGAAGAAGAATTTGTTCTGTTGACAGAACAAATGGGATTTTTCCCCATTGGTTCTGTTACCTGGAAGACTATACTTTACACCAGACTTGGTGTCTCTACTATTCCCACCTGTTCTGTTCGTCTATTCCCACCTGTTCTGTTCGTCTATTCCCACCTGTTCTGATCGTCTATTCCCACCTGTTCTGTTTGTCTATTCCCACCTTTTCTGTTTGTCTATTCCCACCTATCCTGTTGAGTAGTTCTGGGAAATATTACGATTTTTTAAACTCCTTGCGCGCGGACGTTAGTACAGATATGCCTCCCTGTTATCTGCCTGTTCTGGCTAATCTCCACGGCTGGACTGTTTATGATAGGACTTTCACAAATAAATAGCTGATTTTATCAGGCATAACATCTTCTTCTTAATCGTATCGCTCTTGGCAGAGCGGTCATGGTCACGACGAGGCGTCCACGTCGGTGGTAGGGGTGGACACAGCTCTCCGTACGATCTCCCGCCATTTCTCCCTATTCGCGGACAGCCTGGCGCAGTCAGACACGTGGCTTCCTATCGCGGATTTCACTTGGTTTGTCCAGCGCATAGGTGACCTACCGCGCGATCTGGTTCCATAACACATAGGTTACTATTATTTTAGGAATGTAATTATGATTCTGTAAAAAAATAAGCCCCTTAAAACGCGGGTGAAACCGTAGCCACAGCTAGCTATCTATAAATTTGGCAGTTCTTATTACAATCTATAGTACTATTATAAAGCTGAAGAGTTTGTTTGTTTGAATGAAAGCTAGGTTCTCGGGAACTACGGGTCCGAAATGAAAGATTATTTTTCTGTTGGATGATCTATTTGTCGAGGAAGGCTATAGGCTATATAACATTACGCTACTAACATTGGAGCAGAGCATGAATGAAGAATGTACCAAAAATATGAAAAAGTATTCCTTTTTTTAAAGCTTTCGTTACGCGCGCTGACGTGCGCTGAATTCCGTGACATCCTAACTAACCAAATGACTAACCTAACCAAATTTGTTCTAAATCTGAGTAGGTACGACCAGTGCCAAACGGGCAGCCGCCGCGCGTGTGCACTCGCCTTGAAAAAGGCCGCCGGACGCGGCCGAAGCCCGAGTCGGATTGACCGACCGTATATACGTGAGTGTCCCGTTATCCAATTAAATAAGTACAACCAATTTTCGAAAGGGGTCAGCTAGTTTAGTATAACTATGTTTCGTTGCGTCACTTCTCAGTATTCATGTATATCATATCAGTGAAGGGTGTTCACCCCTCGTAGATGCCATTAATCTCGCCGTCACCTCCAGTCGAGGATGGACAGGGTGGATCAAATAGGCGCTTATTTCGTCTTTGAGGTGGATTTCATTTCTACTTTTACTTAGATCATGGTGACCAAAACAGGGCTAATATTATCTACATACACAAACCACAAGAATACAATTAATATATGATCTTTACCTACAAATTATTATTTTTGTTTATTTAGTATTTTTTAGGGTTCCGTAGCCAAATGGCAAAATACGGGACCCTTATAAATTAGTCATGTCTGTAGGTCTGTCCTTCCGTATGTCACAGCCCCTTTTCTCCGAAACTATAAAAGCAATACTATTGAAACTTGGAAAGTAGATGTAATCTGTGATCCGCATAAAGATTTTGCTACAAAAAATAGAAAAATACAAAAAAAATTACGGGTGTCTTTAAAAAACTTTTTTTGATCAATACTATACGTGTAGGATATCTATGGATAGGTCATCAAAAATGATATTAAGGTTTCTAACACATTTTTTTGCTAAACTGAATAGTTTGCGCGAGGTACTCTTCCAAAGTGGTAAAAAGTGTGTGTCTGTAACTTCTAAAATAAGAGAATGCCAAAAAAAAAAGTGTATGATGTACATTACCATGTAAACTATCAACGAAAATTGGTTTGAATGATATCTAGTGAGTAGTTTTATTTTAATACGTCATAAATGGACTATTGCTAAAACACTGATTAAAGTAACAACGAAGTACAAGAACTTTTATGTTATGTTACTTGCTGCTACGGGAGCCTTTATGGGCGAGCTCGACTCGCACTTGACCACTTTTATTTACTTATGTTTTTAAATAGAGTATTATTAAGCACTAGGAGCGCCCCGCGCGTTTCCCGTTATTTTCTCGGGATAATAAATAAACCTGTGTCTTCTCCCATATTATGTATAATGGAGTAAGATCCCAGGGTCGCCAGACGTCATGTATTTTCTTTCCGTGAAAATCAGTTATTAGAAAATACGTGAAATAAGTAATGTTTTTGTACCTTCTGGACCCCATGTCTCAAAATTGGCCGTCTAAGCAAGTTAGCGGGTAAGCATGTGTTCTTAGTACGTACTAACTCTACTCAATCGTCCACATTTCGTTCATCAGAAAATACGTGACGTCTGGCGGCTCTGGGATCTTGGACTATAATCTAACTTAGGTACTGTGTGCCAAAATTAAGCGCGATTATTGAGCAACAAATATCCTGTCACCCAAAGATAGAAACACGGGCATTTATATAATAAACTAGCTGTACCCTGCCACGCTTCGCTGTGGCACATTGTGATGCAAAAAATAGATAAAACAATCCTTGATGCGGATTATATATCATTGTAAAATTTCTGCTCGATCGGTGCAGAACTTTTTGAGTTTTTGAAGCGTACACAAACCAACATAACATTTTTATATATAGATATATAACCTCTACTTACGATTTGGTGAAAGGTGCAGTTCGATCACGACACACGATGTGATTACACACAAATGTTCCTTAATTTAAGTGAATATTTAATTCAGATTATATAATAATCAGAATCAGATCCAATTTTTTTTGTAAATGAACAATTCAATGAGAGTATCTATCTCTCTACTTAGTCTATGATGTAATGTAATGTCAATAAAATATAATGTCAATATAATGTCAATGAGTGGTTTCATCGCTTCAGGGAGCATTGGTACACAGCTGATCGTTAAAAAAGCTGTTTTCTCGAGGTCGCGGATATAAGATTGATGCAAAAATTAGACTAAAACAATCCTTGATGCAATTTATATATCATTGTAAAATTTTAGCTCGATCGGTGCAGTACTTTTTGAGTTTTTGAAGCGTACACAAACCAACATAACATTTTTATACATAGAGAAGATAATATTTAACTTATGAGCATCGATATAATTAAATAAACGAAGATGAGGTATGCTATAATCTAAAGACAAAATAACGTGGCAAAAATTTGTTTGAAAAATTTGAAAATTGAATTGTCAGCGAACGTATAGAGACGTCACCTGATTTTGCATCGCCATAGTAGAAGCGTGTTTGCCGCTTCTGCCGTTTTTAAGAGTTCGATGCTTATGAGCAATGAGCATTATTAAAAATTTCACGTAAACGAAATTCCATTTTTAACTAAACTCTATTCGTCAAACAATTCGTTTGCTTAGAGTTTTGAACAGCCCATTTTGAAGTCACCAAACAAGGTCACTACTACGAAGAAACATAATGTATAACATTATTCGCATCGTACTTAAAAATTTTAAACGTTTTAGTTCCGTGATAACGTTCCTTCCTGTCGTGTAACCGTCACGGTAATATTTCGTTGGGTCGTCGCATGCGCGGGCGCAGGTGTGGAGAGCTTGCGTGTTCGCGAATACTTGTCACCGGGAGGTCATCGTTATTGTGTGGCCATAGAGTTACAGTTCATAATAATAATAATCATCAACATCACCCTCATCACCATCATTATCATCATCACCATCATAAATATCGGCCTGTATGCGCCCACTGCAGAACATATAGGTCTCTCCCATAATACGCTCAACCTCACTCAACCCCATCTTCGGTCATACGTTTCCGACCGCTACTAGCCGTCTATCGTTTATCGTCACTCCATCTAGTTTCAGGGCGTCTTACACTACGTTACCGATCTGCGGTCTCCACTCCAGAACCCATGAATCCCAAATTCAGAATATGATAAGAACTTGTAAATAAAGAAGGTCTTAAATACGAGTATTAAAATAAGCTAGTAACGCTTGCGGTAATTTACTCACAATAAAATTGCCTAATTCCTAAGTACTTATTATTTTGGACTATAAATATATTTTTTTGTACGAGATATGTAGAATTACGACACGAGTAGGACATGTGCCTGATGGTAAGCAACATGCCACATCAGTTTACCAAGTTTTTTTCTATCAAGATTTTTTCCCGAATCTTGTGTTAATGACAAAGCTTCACTTATAAATATGGTCAAGAATAACATAAATTTCATTCATAATCTCAAACCATATTCACTTTGCCAAATTCTTTGGCGACATCGTTTCATGGTTGATGTTCCAAAAACGCGAACGAAGAGATTTGACTCCACGTTTGTGATAAGAACGTCTAGGTTGTGGAATGCGTTGCCTGAGTGGGTTTTCCCTGAGGGTTACAATCTTTGTGTCTTCCAATCGAGAGTGAATCGGTTTTTTCTAGGTAAGTACGCTCCATCGTAGATCTCATCATCGCTTAACATCAGGCGAGATGGTGGTCAAGTGCGAACCTATTATAGTTAAAAAAAAATGTGTTGAAACAAGTGGGTACCTACCATTTGTCGATTGTCAGCGTCTTTACGTGTTCAAACAAACTCTTCAGCAATTGTTAGTATAGATTTCGAGCTATCTACAGAATTACCAACTTAAGGGCCCGAAATTTTAAAGGATCTCGCTAAACGCGCGTTAAATTATGTTCTTATGACCGTTAAACGCTATACGCTATCAAAGTGGCAATTAACTTCGATAATTATAAAATACTGAGTAAGAACCCTTTTCCCGTTACCCTGCAGAAAACACGAATGTACTACGTAGGTATATTTTTTTTAAAGAAGTTTGAATAAGCTCTGTACAAAGTACCGTGTTTCCTAAATATAATTTTGTAGTGGTAGGACTCTTGGTAGAGTCCGCCTGGGGAAGTACCACACCTTTGCCAGTTATTCTACCGCCAAGCAGTAATGTGCAAACATTACTGTGTTCCGGTTTGAAGGGCAATGTTTCCAGAGAAATTACAGGGCTTAGAGATATAAGATCTTAGATCTCTGGGTGACGAGCGCAGTGCAGTGCTAGGTAATGATTTGGACTCTTCGTGTTCCAATAGCTGCGTGTCACTGTGCTGTTATGTGTCAGGCATGTTGCTTACCAACAGGCACACATGTCCTGATCGTCTCGTCACTCCTTATTTAAAAAAAAAAAAAATATATATACGCACGCTTCGATTTAACAGCGACGTAAAACGTCGCGAGGAGGCGTTTATAAAAATATTGTAGATTTACACTTGACAGCCATCTGGCCTGATGTTGCGCGACGATCTGGTCTACGATAATTTGTGCCTTTTTTATGGAAACAATGATGTATTTTTGACTTTAATTTCCAACTTTTGTATGAGACATCACAAATTTATTAAACACATTATGTTTAGAACCAGATAATTTTCTGGGTAGCGTTGATACCATTATTTCACTAAAACACTTTAAGAGTTGTGATTACTTTGCCAATTGTTAAAGATCATCCTTTTAATCTCTTTTAAAAACACGTACATTTCTCTAACGTCTTCCGGGAAACTATGGAAGCGAAATAATCCATCCTAATGCGCAAAATTACATTCGGAGCATGTCCCAAAGAATAGTAAAAGAGTTTGCATCTTAGGGTGCGCTCACAGGTTAAACACAAAATCTAAATAACAATGCCAGCGTTCGCTAATAGGCGTTGCGGTGCGAACGACTATTGTGTACGGGTCCTTAGATAATCCGTCATTTTAATATTAGGGAGGCGATGTAGAGTTGGACTTAATATCGATAAGATTCGATAAATTTAATATAGATGTTTGCTACCACTTTAATTACAAGATTATCTAAAATTGCAATACACTAGCAGCATCCCGCGGTTTTCTCGTTCCCGTTATTTTCCCGTGGCATGTACTATTAACTAGGTATGTTGAAATTTTTTTTCCGATGATTTCAGACACTCCGACATGACTGAACGACAAACTTCGCATTAATAATATTAGTATGATTGCCTGAACTACTGGATATATTTTTTTTTATCTTCAATTCTCAGAATAAATCGGTTTTGTCTAGATAAGCGATCTCCATCGTAGTCCGCATCGTCACTAAACAATTTTTTGGCATATGATTTTGATATTACGGACGTGAATATAAAATTTATTGATAAAAAAATTAGAGCTTTTAAAGCAAATGAGTGAGTTACTTGTTTAAAGCTATGTTTACTTTAAGAATATAAACTTTTGATAGGTTTCAGATTTTTGTTAAATTTCATATACCTAGGTTTGTTTTCATAGATCACTAATCCTTCACATTTCGAACATAAATTAAAATTATTTTATCTGAATGAAGACTAGTGAGTTTGTTTTCACATAAAAAAAGATTTACAAATAACGCTTGTATCATTTATCTCAACAGGTAGTCTCAAAACTCGTATCATTTTATCGACTATCGATACTTTGTCCAACCCTACTCACAAATCAAACACAGATTGATGGTATTATGTCAACATGCACAATCACAATACGTCTACTTTGCATCATAATTCTAATGCTTGTCTATTACTGCATAGAGCATCCGCTAACAAGAGCAGATGGTATTCCAAAATTTTGTATGTGAGAAATGTAGGAAGAAATCTTAGGAGATGCAGCATCAATTTGTCATTGCCAAATTTTGTATGAGACGGTATAATATGGAAATTCGAAGGATTAAACGATATATATTTGCATGGTCTAGTGGTATGGGAACGAAAATGAAAAATAGTACGTGAGTAGAAATTTTATACTAATTGTGGGAGATTTTGTGTGACAGATTTGGAACGGAAATGCAAATCATGGCCACTTTTTTTTTAAGTAAATACGTGTTTTGGCGTTCCTCAGACAGATTTTTCGTGGGCTGTGAATTGAATTCTAGCGTCACGCTCGGGAATGATAAAAAATCTTCGGGTTAACTCAGGACCTGGTGGATTAACTGGCTGCATGTAGTACTTTGGTACCTGAGAAATCTCAGGTGGACAATGCAAAGAGTTCTGCCACTTCAAAAATAGCCTACCATAAGCACATATTAAATAAACAATGACAATAAGCAGGGCTGTAATAAGAAAAACAGTTGCTTTTTAACCGACTTCCAAAAAAGGAGGAGGCTATCAATTCGACCCCTATGTTTTTTTATGTATGTTACCTGATTTCTCGAGAACCCCTGTACCGATTTAAAAAATTATTTTTGTGTTCGGATGGGTATGCTTCCCGAATAGTCCCATATAAATCTTATCGAGATCAGTCTGGTGGTTTTTGAAATATGAACCATAAACTAAGATTTGCGTACAATTTTATGGATGACGTAGTTGTAGATTTCACAAAAGTTATGAAATTCGGTCCTGTCAATACGAAATTGTGTAAATGGATGAATAAAAAACTTGTTTTACACTAAAAAGGGTAAAATAAACTATTTTCGTACATAAAATTAAAGCGACTACAAGGCTGCTAATTTAAAAGGGTGAAGGAAAACATCGCTAGGACCGACATACACCTGGGACATTTGTAGGTAATATATGTCATCCGCCAACCCGTATTGGGCCAGCGTGTTGAATTATGGCCTTGACTCTCTCCTTGCGAGAAAAGGTCCCGAGTCCCAGCAGTGGGAACATTTAGTGGGCTGCTTATGGGATATACCATTGAAGCTGTAAAATATCGGAGTATGCCTTAAAACCTCAGGAGTGATTTCACTAGTAGTGTCAACTACCTTCATGTCTCAAACGGTGCAGCAGCTTATAATCTTCTACATCTGAATCTTCTCCCTACAATGTCTAACGCCAAAAATTATATGATCATCACAGTAGCACAAATAAGTAAAAACGACATAATCTCCGCATAATAAAAAATAAATTTAAAATAAAGATTAGAGGTCACTTTGTAATTTTATGGAGTTTGTTACGGAAAATGTTCTGATGAGCGTTTTAACCACGGATATCGGGGGATATGCCTTGAGGGCGTGGCATTGTCTTCTCGATACAGTTAATATGACCGCATAACTCTGACATTTGTTCAGTCACTCTGAAGAGAGTACGTTAGCGAGTTAGTGATGGGTTAATGGAGTTTGCCGATGTGAAATTTCTTCGAACATTTATTCGGTAATTTACATGGGCAATGTTCGTTTTTTTTTTCATTTTTAATTAACTACCTATTTTTCCATTTATTTTTACTTGTTTTATGATTATTATTAATAATATATACAAATAAATAAAATAGGAGCGTTTATATCAAATTAACAACTGTTTACTGAGTTCAAATGAAAGTATGTACGTTACCTATACCTAAAAACTATTTTAAAATTTTTTGTCTCTCTTGTTTGTTCCGCTAATCTACCAAACAGCTGGACCAATTATGACGGTATTTTCGCTACCAGATAGCTGATCCTCTAAGGCATAACTTTTTACGTTTTTTTAACGTGTTCTTTTCTCTTGCTTGATGAAAATAATATGTTAATATTATTACTAGCCTAGATTGTCCCACTGCTGGGCAAAGGCCCCTCTTCCTTCCTTGCAGATGACGGCTTCGGCCGTGGTACATAATACAATATAGCCTAGAGCAAGCACTCAAGGAACACAAACACATCTATCCAACGGTAAAAGATTTTTTTAAGCGGTCCATTAGTATCCGAGATGACCGCGTTCAAACAATTAACCTTTTCAGCTTTATAATATTAGGATAGATGTATTATCATGATTAATGTTAAACTGAATAACACTCCCGTTTGTTTTTACGGTGAACGTGTAGGCTATGGAACATGGAATACTTTTTCTTCAAAGATTTTTTCTATGGTATCTGTTATAACGGGTTTTTTCAACTATTACTAGTTTACAATTGACCATGGACGTATAAAAAAGTCGGACGTAGTCTCGCTAAAACAAAAACTGTGTCACTAAAGTCGGCCACATTTGGACGTGTGCGTTGTCAGGTTGTCACTGATAGGCTGATACGCAACATATACACAAGTAGCGCGTGTAATAACCCACTGATGTGTGCGTGTCTGCCTGTATGTGACAACGCACACTTGCATATTATGTGGCCGACTCGGTGGACACAGTTTTTGTTTTACCGAGACTACGTCCGACTTTTTTATACGCCCATGCACCTAACTATCTTCTGAGCTGTCGTTAGGCAACGACGCAGGTTTACCTAGAAGACACAAATAAATGTCAAAAACCTTGGACTGGATGAAATAGGTAAAGTTGATGGTTAACGTTAAAGTAATGCAACATCTCGAGATGGTCATTAATCAGAAATGATATGCTTCAAAAAGTATCTCTAAATACCTCTCTGGTATTTAGAGATACAGAGATACAATCTGGTTTGACAAAACATCGTCCGCAGTTTTAAAGTTACAGATGTTTTTAAGAATTGACTACAGCTTTTTTTATTTTATATAAGAAGTGACAGTACATGTCCCTGATGGTAAGCAACATGCCTGCTACATAACAGCACAGTGACACGCAGCTATTGGAACATGAAGAGTCCAAATCATTACCTAGCACTGCACTGCGCTCATCACCCAGAGATCTAAGATGTTATATCTCTTTCCATTTCCATTAGGCTTTCCATTAGGCGAGCTGTATGCTTATTACCACTCATCCTATAAAACAAAAGCTAGTCTACTAAAACATAAGCGTATTCTTTAGCGAGATTTTATCATCCTTTTATCCACAAAACACTTTCACACAATCCTATTCAACATACAAATCATTCCTCATTGATAGTAACTCAAAAGTTCAATAAAGTACTTTCAGTAACAAGGTCTTAACCCTTTGCCTTGGCCCTTCTCGCGCCCTCAACAATGGCTTTATAGCCAATAATCTTATAATAGGGACTTGAAATACCCTTCGTCGACAATGACTATTGATCGATTATCGAAGGGTTAAGAAGATTTTGCGTGACAGCTGTTTTATTAAAACAATAATTGAATGAAAACATTGATGTACCTCCTCGAAGGTGAAGATTTTAAAGATTTACCTAAATTAATACCTAAGTACTTACAGAATTTCGCCAATGAATATGTTTAGAATTTTGGTAATAGATACCTAAGTATAGAATTTTGAATAAAGAATTTCGATGATAAATTCAAACAGAATATTTACAATATCCATAAATTTAGAAAAAATATGTACGTATACGTTATACGTTGAATACGTTGACTGCCAATAACTTAAAAAAAGCGACATAAATGGCTTGTTTTTATGTTTGTCTACCTATGTCAAAAAAGTAACATGTATAAAACGCGCTTAACTTAAAATGGGTTATCGAACATAATTACTTATACCTACCTACACCTATATTAAAAATAGTAACATATATGTAACGAGCTTTACTTAAAATGGTTTATCGAACATACTTGTGTTGTGTTGTCAATCTCACATCAAATTTTAAGTTCTTCTTAGTTGATTTACTTTGAATTTGGGATGAATAACAATATGTACCAGCTGTTTTAATATTGCGTTATTGCTTAACGCGTCTAATTATATATTTCTTCCACAAAAATAAAGGAAACTGCGGCAGTAGATAACAACATCATTTAAAATCAGTTGAGACAGCGATCAACTGCGAATTTATTATCATTTCATTACTCTCAATACAAAACCATATCCAAATAGACTACCCTAACTTCAATACCTAGCTATTAACTAATAATATTATAAGCAATGATTATGACAAGAAATTCAAACTAAATCGTGACTG
The DNA here is from genome assembly GCA_017562165.1 of Ectropis grisescens. Taxonomy (NCBI): domain Eukaryota; kingdom Metazoa; phylum Arthropoda; class Insecta; order Lepidoptera; family Geometridae; genus Ectropis; species Ectropis grisescens. Next base: position 11,703,900 of record CM029793.1, on the reverse strand, counting down.
CGGTCATCACAAAAACGATAAAATTACAAGTGAACTGATCTATAGATCATTGTAGATCGCGCACGCGTCAATGTCAACCATTGTGATCTACGAATCAATAGAAAATGTATCAATAAGCAGTTATGATTCCAAAATAACCCTATGTAACATAATATTTTAAGGGTTGTTGCGTGCCACAGTAATTGTAATTTCTAAAGATGTATACTGCAATTTCATTTCAATGGGTTGATTATTGAAGATTGGAAGAGGTGAACTTTGTTTGGAAGCGTCATTGAGTCTGAAATCATATTATATAGTCTATGGATGTGTAGACTTTGGTCCTCAATGGACTTGAATATCTGACGAAGTAAAGAAACTGTGACTGCTGCATGCTCTATAAAAATAAGTATATTCCGAAGCAAAGATATTGGTGTCACCTAGTAATAGAAAAATTAGACAACTGAAGTGAAAAACTTATTCTAAGTCTCAATTCACTACTTAGATATATGAAATAATCTTGATTTTAATAGCATTTTATTGTGTGTCTGTTATTTATAGGTAGGGTAAGAAAATATGATGAATTAATGAATTTATACAAATAATAAATACCTTGTGAAAAATCTCGTATTTTTTGCAGTGCAATCCATTGCTAGTTCAGAGCAAAAATCTTGCCTTCTCTTCATGTTCTAATGTATGAGAGTAATTCACCTCTATTGTTAAAAGACTTCCTGTCACTTTTTTAATAAAACAACGTAAAACTAAAACAATTTGATAAACAAATTCAGAGCTTAAACAATGTAAAACAGTCAAACAACTGAAACTAACAAAACATTTAGATCGATATTCTCAATAAAAAAAAATTATTTTCGTTTGTTACCATACCTAAAGTTGGTAACTTTACCCTCTGATTAAAAGCACAAACGTCTTAAAAACAGTCTCACTAAAAATATTGAAGTCTCAATCAAAAATTAATTAAATTATCCAAACGTCATAGAGAACCTCACTTTGACAGAGATTATACACAAAACAAAATTACTAGAACCGTCATAACCGCTTCTAACGAATAACGGTATCTAAATACTCGTCTAAAAATTATCACTATTATGTTACAAAACTTAGAGATCCCCATATTCTCACGTTTTTTTTTCTAATTACTCACCCTAGCAGCTGTTTTGTTCCTTATCCTAAAACCAAAAGCGTAATCAAAGTCTATATAGAAAAAGCTAAAATGTATTCAACAAACAAGAATGACGCATCAAAACTTGAATTCACTCAAATACAAAAGAAAATTATTTGTGGGGACAAACTTCTTGTTCCAATAGCAATTATTCAGGAAGATCCACCAAAAAAACGCTCACACGATACAAAAAGCATCGCTAATGAGACTGACAAAGCAATTACAATAACTAAAGAAAAAACCTGACCCCACAATACAAAACTGAATGAAATTAAAAATTCTGCTATCCTTAAAATAAAGCTGAAAGTAAACACTCAAGTCTTACATCATATGCAAAATACGCGAATTTAAAAAAGGGCAAACTGGATATGCAAATCTCCGTGCGAAGAGAACGAAAAAACAAATAGTTGAAAAAACCGCTTGTATGGCAGTGATAGATATAAAAACAATTTTTGCATTGTCTACCATCGTGCATATTAAAGAGGAATATGTTAAGGAGTAAAGGGCCAAGTTTGGACCCTTGCGGTACACCGGTTCTCACAAGATTTCCGTATGCAAATGTGTAATAGTACTTAATCTTTTATTTTAATGGCATCTTATTGTGTTAAATCTATTCTTTTTTTAGGGTAAGAAAAAAAATGAATAAGAAATTAATGAATCTATGCAAATTATATCTTTCAGACTATCTTGTGGGAAAAAAACTTGCATTTTCTAGGGTGATTGCAATTTGCAACCCATTGGCGGACTATGATAAAAAGCCTGTCACTCATATAGTAAATTCTATTTATAATTTAGTGAATGTACGTTAAGTTTGTTATGGCTCTTAAATAGAATCTATGTATGATATGACTTCCACTAAAATATATTAAATCGCAATTATTCGATAATGAAAATTACATCTTAAATATGTAACAATCGATTATTTACCAACGAAATAAACATTTAGCTAAGTAAAGTTGATTATAATGTGTTTTAAGTCGTCAATACGATATGAAATTGTTATGCTATATCTGTTTTATTGTTACTAGTTAATTGGCACTTCATAAACATCATCTTAATTTTTTAATTTCATAACTGCTTTGTAAACATTTTCTGTTAAAACAAACTAATTTTTTTTTTACTTTTTTCAGGTACGTAAATCATCGCTTTTTATGTGACGTAAGTACTATCATCGCCTAAAACTGATTTAAAAAATGTCAATAATATATTTATAGATATATTTACAATTTATTTGTAAATTTATGCACCCTCCCAAAAAAACAGCAAAAACTAAGACTTTACACGGGACGACATCTGTGAGCAACGCGAGAAATTATGCATTTGGTTCGGCACAATTACTCTAGATGGCGCTAGACGTAATAAAAATCAATAATTGAAAATTCGATAGGAACCCTAAACTGTGAACTGCGTAAGTATAGTTTTTGACAAAAATTAGGTAGACGTATTTTTCTGGATTGCAAAATTTTACTAACCTAAATGTGTTTGTTACTTATAGGCTGGACAATACAAATATTATAATGAATATTAAAATGTTCTTCGTTTTCAAACAAAATTTTTCGAAGTAAGGTACAACTTCAACATAAAATAAAATCGAATTTAAAGTCTTTTCTGCCAAATATTTTTTCACAAGCGCAGCGCGAGCGCAATTGACACACACATTTACAGTAGACATGTGTGCTTTCAATCTATACATTAGAACAGTACACAAGATCTCTTATAAATTTGTAATTTTTTCATTCTAGGCAACACAGTATTAAATTTTTCTTCCTTCCTATTCCGACAACAAATAACGAAGAGGTTCTGAATTCCATTGTATGTTTTTTGTATGTACTCGATTTTTACGCCAATTGTAAATCGATTTTGTTGTTGGATTATCTTCAGAGGTGGCCCCATTTAAATTACGCCATTTACGCTTCTTTCTGTTATTTGGACTGGCATTTTGAACAAAACTAAATCACAATATAATTAGACTGGCCTCGTGGCTTAGTTGGTAGTAACTCAGCCTGCGAAGCCGAGGATCGTGGGTTCGATTCCCACTCAGTGCAAATATTTGTGTGATGAATTCAAATATTTGTACTGTGTCTAGGTGGTTCTATGTATAATAAGTATGTATGTACAACTATATAAGTATTATATTAGCTATCTGGCCGCCATATTACAAGCTTTGCTTAGTTTGGGGTCAGATGGTGTTGTGTGTGAATTGTCCACCAACATTTATTAATTAAAAAAAAATTAAGGCTCATGTTCAGCTATATACGATGACACTAACAAGCAGAATAGCAGTGTTTGAGTTTAAGGCTTGTGAAGCGTTGTACATGAGTAGTGTAAGCTTTTTTACTTACATATTTAGCTTTAAAACGCTTAGTATTTTTAAAATTAGGTGATGAACCGTGCCTCAAGGATTATCTATGTCTCAACTAAATGGTTCAAATCAGAAACATATTTTTACCTTCAAGAATAATACAAAACGTCAAATTAAAAAAAAATTACATGAGTAGTTGCCGTTACAGTTATTTTCCCGCGGTAAAAAATAGCCAATGTACTAATAGGATATAGGACTGGGTAAAAAAATAAAGCATTCTAATTATTCCGTCAGCTAGACCATGGAAATATATGTGAAGTGTTTAATCGGCTAAATTAAAAATAACGGCAAATTATGAAAAATCGACAAAGATATAAGATCATCAAACTACCAGACGTGTTTGTAAATTTATAATTTTCAAAATACGATTTCGTTTTTTTTTAAATAAAGAGTGACTAGACGAGCAAGACATGTATCTGATGGTAAGCAACATGCATGCCACATAACAGCAAAATGGCACGCAGCTATTGGTATAAATCATTACCTAGCACTGTACTGCAGCACTGCGCTCGTCACCCAGAGATCTAAGATGTTAATAACATGGTACTTCCCCAGGCGGACTCTGCCAAGAGTCCTACCACTACAGATTTGTGTGTCGCTTAGCACATCAGACTAGATTGCCACATCATAGGTTTTCATCCAGTTAAAGTTAATGAAATATAAAGTTAAAGAGCTTATCAATAAAAAGCATCTGTTTAAAGCCCGAATATCAAATAATATTCGCAAGAGGCTGATTAAGATCTACATCTGGAGTATTGCATTGTATGGCAGCGAAACGTGGACCATGACTCAAAGGGATAGGGAAAGATTAGAGTCATGACGGCATGGCTGGAAGGAAATGAAGAGCAATGAAGAAGTTTTGAAGATGGTAGAGGAGAAATGAACATTAATGGAAACAATAGAAAACGGAAGTGGGAAGATGTTGGGATTTTCCGCACAGTTCCTTTGTGGCAATCGTAAGCAGACGACGTGCGTACTTTCTATGGCAACAAAGTGATGTGCCGCGACAATAGTATGACACTTTCACAAGAACGACAACGCAAGAAAGATGCTACCCGTGATTTCGGTGTAAAGCGTTTGTTCATCTCTATAAATAGTATATGTTCTTTGACTCGTAATTATTTCATTCAGATACATTGATTTCTTTAGAACTCAGTCACTGTGTTGCACTGTAATGACGTCGTGAGCCCGTGAATAATGACTGGCAAGGCATGTGGTAGCCTGTCGGGTATTCTGACGAATTCCTAATAGACATCTACCTCGTAATGAAACTTTATACGTATTGACCGGCTCTATATTTTGAAGTGAAAACTTCTTTTGGCGCGCTACGGACAAATTTTTCGTAGGCTGTGAATTTAATTCTAGCGTCACGCTTCCGGAATGATAAAAAATCTTCGCGTAAATTCACGACCATGTCCTTTGGCCGTGCTTACGTATTTCTATATGGCCATACTCACAGCCACGTTGCCCGGTTTCACCCGCGTAGTAAGCTATCAAATTCTGAGCTTTCACTTCTATATTTTCACACTATAAGTTGTATTATTCAGATTCAGACTGGCCTCGTGGCTTAGTGGGTTGTAACTCTGCCTGCGAAGCCGAGGGTCGTGGGTTCGATTCCCACCCAGTGCAAATATTTGTGTGATGAATTCAAATATTTGCACTGTGTCTGGGTGTTTCTATGTATAATAAGTATGTATTTACAACTATATAAGTATTATATCAGCTATCTGGCCGCCATATTACAAGCCTTGCTTAGTTTGGGGTCAGATGGTGTTGTGTGTGTGAATTGTCCACCAATATTTATTTATTTATTTATTTACCATTACAACATGTTAGTTGTACAAGGTACGTCATGGATACAGGAATAATCAATACAAAACAGATATACTTAGTACACAAAAATTAATAATTGAAATTTACAATATTGAAAATCTTGTATATCAAAACATCACAAATTACTTGTCTATAGATAAATAAAATAATATTTTTGTTTTTGAAGTATACATGACACATTTCAAATGTTATGTAATTAACATTAAATTAAATAAAATTGTTTAATTTTATCCAAACAACTCCCAAAAACAATTGACAAAACATGCATATTATTTGCAGATGACGTATCAATATTGACTTCTTGTAAAAATAATAATAATTTAATTCAAACCCTAATTGACATTTTTAATAATTTTATCAAATGGATGACTGATCATAACCTTGACATAAATTTAGTCAAAACAAATTTAATTCAATTTAGACCCCATCAAAAACCCCCCCTTGACATCAATTTTTCTTACAATAATTATAAATTTGAATTTGTTGACGCGGCTAAATTACTAGGAATAGAAATCGACACACATATCAACTGGAAACGACACATTGATAAATTAAAAACTAAATTATCTAGCTTTATTTATGCCTTGAGGGAATTGAGAAGGGCGACAGACTTTAACACTGCTTTATCAGCCTATTATGCTTATGCTTTCTCCTGGCTTAATTTTGGTATAATTCTTTGGGGAAATAGTGTTAATGCTAGTGATCTATTTGTTATGCAGAAAAAATGCATACGGATTCTGGCAAACATTAAACAACCAAACATTAACATAGCCCAGTTCCATAAAAATATTTTGTCAAATTTAAAATTCTAACCGTAGCCTCCATGTACATTTTGGAACTTTGTAAATTTGTGCGAAGAAATCCGCTATTCTTCACAAGACTGACTGACGGGCGAAATTACCCTACTAGATCCAACCACAAACTCAATCTGAATCTACCATATTCAAAATTAACATTGCATAGCTCGGGCCCAAATTCAATGTCAGTAAAAATATACAACAAATTGCCCTACAAACTAAAACAAATAAATTCTGACGAAAAGTTTGTCAAAACCTTAAAAAATGTATTACTCGAGAAAGCTTACTATACAATAGACGAATATCTTGCCGACAAATTAATAATAGAATGAGTCGATCCGCTCCGCACGATACGAATTATATTGCCACACCCAATCAGGGTAATTATGGTAACTACATAATATGACATGATGTACTTATTAATAAGACCAAGAAATGTACCATAATATTAGCAATAAATGATTGAGTAATAAGTAATGAGTAAATAAGTAGTTAAATATTAAAAGTCAAAATAGAAAAAGTAAAGTATTATAAATAAATGTATATATAAAAAGTATTTATCTCCTATTCAGAGTATTCAGAGTTAAACTTTTTTATCGTTAAATACAAAATTTGCTGGGCGAATTTAATTTAAACAATTTTTCAATTTAAATAATAATTTTCATGATTCAATAAAAGGTTGTACTAGACTGCCATCTTGCCTGATGTTAATGGACCATGCAGTCCATAGTCCAATATCCGCATAGATCGGCATGGTAGAGAGTGTTTACCTGAATGAAATTACTACTTCAGTAGTGCTAGGACTTTTGGCATAGTCCGCCTGGGGAAGTACCGCACTTTTGCCAGTTATTGTACCGCGAAGCAGTAATATTCAAATGTTACTGTGTTCCGGTTCGAATGGAATGCTTCCAGAAAAATTACAGGGCTAAGAGATATAATATCTTAGATCTCTAGGTTATGATTTGAACTTGCATGTTCCAATAGCTGCGTATTAATAGGTAGCAATAACTGTCCTGTTATGGGGCAGGCATTTTGCTTACCATCAGGCACATGTGCTACTCGTCTCGTCACTCTAACACTTGATGACACTAAGATTAATATTTATCAGGAAATATTCATTCAGGCTACGTATTGCAAAGTTCAGATATTCATATTCCTAAAATATGATTAAACCGCTTCTTAAGATCCTATAGAACATCAACCGTAAAACGATGTCACCTTTTGGAGCTGAAATTATCCCGACAGGAAAAAAGAGGCAAGGTTGTATTATGTAACGTTAATTAAAGATTGCCAAGCCATAATGAGTTTATTGGCTTAAGCCTTGAGCTTTTCACCTCGTAAGATAAAATTTCTTATAAAAAGCAGATATCATTAGGCTTTAGTAATCAAAACCAAAACTATTTGATTATATAATTATTTTAAGGTTCAATAAAAATTATTGATTGAACTTTGTGAATAAAATTTTTTAATACCTAATATTTAATGTAATAAAATTAATACTAGTTTTAATGCCATCTCGCCATGCAGCTAGATGACTAAGTCAAGTACGAGTAGCTATGTGGTCTACAGTGGAGTGTTTTTATCTATACTTATAATAAAACTGTAACGGGTCGAATTCTGTACATTGAAGATATTTTGAAAATTTTTTTTTTGGGGCACTCCATAGTCGATACTGATGGCGAAACTGCATTTTTTTTCTTTCATGTCTGTCTGTCTGTCTGTCTGTCTGTCTGTCTGTCTGTCTGTCTGTCTGTCTGTCTGTCTGTCTGTCTGTCTGTCTGTCTTTCTGTATAGGGATCACGCATCACGCCGAAACTACTAATTCAATTCAGCTGAAACTTGGCATGATTTTAGTTTATACTAAGGACATTGCTGTAGGCTACTTTTGATCCCCAAATTCTGATCGGTTTTCTTGCGGGAGGAGGTGAAAGTCAAAATGTATATTTGGTTGTAACTCATGTTTGCGTTGTTTAATTTCATTAATTCTTTTTTTGTTAGAAAGAACACATTTTTTATATTGTCCCGTCAAAATTTGAACAATATCGGTCTGTTGGTTCGGAAATTACACAAACATTAAATAATAACGACACGCGCGGCGCGTTCGGTACTACTAACTTCTAAGTATTCTGTGTATCACAGACGATCCACAGAATATCTAGATATTCTAGAAAGTGCCCACGTGATAGCGTCGCGTCGTTTTGAATGACAAAATAATTGTCAAAAATATATTTTTGTGTGGAAAAACAAACATCATTCGGTTATAATCGACTTCAAACAAGGAGGATGTTCTCAATCGGGTTGCATTTTTTTTTATTTGGTTTTATTTTACGCGATAACTCCGCTAATTGTTAGTTGATTTTGATAATTCCTTTTTTGTTTGGTAGAAAATACTTCAGATGTGATCTTAGATATCGAAAACAGGGAGGTAGTATTTCAAATATCAACAAAAAACTAAAATCAGCTTACATTTATCTGTACGACATAGTTATACCTTCTAATAAAATTTAGTCGAATGACAGAATTAAATTACCTGTCATTGAAGTAGTATTTTGTATTTTGGAGAAAACATATCAGCATAATAAGTAGCAGCATAAACAACCCATTAAATGTTCCCACTGCTGAGCGTCGGGGCCTTCTCTCGCAAGGAGAGAGACAAGGCTATAATCCACCACGCTGGCCCAGTGTCGGTTGGTGGATGACATATGACTTAGAACTTAGATTATAGGTAGATTTCGATTTCTTCACGGTATTTTCCTTCACCGTTTTAATTACCGGCATTACAAACATGACTCTGAAAAGAAAGTGGTGCGCGTGGTTTTGAACCCTGGGTCTCCGGATCGACAGTCGCCGTTCTCCCGACTAGGTCAGCTGTAACTTACTAGACCAGCCGTAACTTATTAGAAAACGTATTATTTCAATCCAAATACTGTTTAAAATTTAAAGGTAGTCTTCAACAAGCTTCGGTAACCGAAGCAGACCGTTGTTAGGGTTCCGTACACAAAGGGTAAAAACGGGACCCTATTACTGAGACTTCGCTGTCCGTCCGTCCATCTGTCCGTCTGTCACCAGGCTGTATCTCAAGAACGGTGATAGCTAGACAGTTGAAATTTTCGCAGATGATGTATTTCTATTGCCGCTTTAATCATGGCGGAACGTATCAAGTCATCGGGTTGAAATTTGAAATAGAATTAGATTACAGTCTTGAAGAACACATAGGCTAAACATTGCCTATGTATAAGTACTCTATGTATTACGTAACAAACATCCGAACAGTGACATTCATAATATTTACAGGACAACGTTGGAACGGCTGAACATATTTGGATGGAATTCGAAGCACACGTAGTTTGAACTCAGAAATAGCAAATCGGTTACTTATAGGTTACTGTGACGTAGGAAAGACTAAGCAAATTTGGTAGAAAATTGAAACAGAGATAACTTATAGTCTGAAATACCACATTTATGTATTTATTACCTATCAACCTGAATAGAAGCAGGGCCCTAAGGAAACAAATATTAACTATCACGTCAAAACGGCACAACGATATGGGTTGACATACGAAACACATATAGTTTAGAGTCTAAAATTTCACATGGGCTAATAAGTCTACATTTTCATTTAACTCCATATTAATAGAAGCATATATTTTCGTAAGGAACTTGATGTGATGATAAGGTAAAAGCCAAAAAATGAAAAATATATGCACCCGTTTTGGCGTAGATAATATAGGTGATTTGCGTTCTCAATCAAAATAACAAGAAACATAATATTCTCATTCGACGGCGCTAATGCCAGTTAAAATCTAAAAGCACTAAAGGCCATTTAAATCGATGTTTTGCTATTGTGGTATGTATTTTTTCTTTCATCACTAGGTCGCGTTACTGGTATTCTAAATTGTACTAATAAGTTTTTGCTGGCTAAAAGGATTATGATGCCAAATTTGGATTCTTTCGTTCTTGATTTTTTTCTGTGTTACCTACAATTAAATTCATACATTAACATTTCACTAGGACTTGGCTTAGATTTACGGGTTCAACTTGCTTGAATATCATTAAAACTCAAAATTTTAATTATTTTGATTCCACACATGCTTCGTTCAAAATTTTACGCCGGCGAAGTCGCGGGTAACAGCTAGAAAACAGCTTGCGGATAAAAAGAAATAGGTAAATAGGTATCAGATCATGCACATTAGCTTCAGACTTTTCATAATGTATCCTATAAAAATCCTACAAACTTAACACTTGCGGCTATGTTCGATACTACGAAACCTTACTAAGTATGTTTGATTTTGTTTAAAAAAAGAAAAATAAAGATGATAAAATTAAATAAATTTTTGTGTGGAAAAAACAAATTCACTCAAACTCAAAGGTTTTTCAATGTTTGACGTACGATACTTCCAATTAATGTATAAGTCAGTAACATCTGCTTACGCGAACGAAGTAGCGGGTTCAGCTAGTCTAAAATAATTCAATGTACTGTCGCCTTGAAAACACCATATACTATAATTGTTATTAAAAATGCTTACCACACGCCTAGCATAAGCAGTTAAATGTTTCCACAGTTGGGACTCAGGGCTTTCTCTCAATAGGAGAGAGTAAAGGCCATAATCCACCACGCTGGTTCAGTGCTAGTTGTATAACCTCAAAATATTCTAGCTGGTTTCATCAAGATGTTACCGTCGCCTTTAAGACAGGAGGTGTAGCTCGGATTCGATTCCGATTCAAGCTCCCATCATTTTTATTGTGAACGTAAGAAAGTTCTAACCATCATACAGGCCGGATCCAGAGGGGTTCGTGGGGATCATGACCCCCCTGGACTGTCTTCTCAAAGGTGCGAAGGTACTTCAAGTCTGAACAGTTGCTCACGTTATGTCAAGCACAGATTCACTCTTGTATGGAGTACTGGTTGCAACTTTGGGATAGATCGCCTAAGTATTAGCTGGAGGCTCTGGAATCGATCGGGAGACGTATCAAAAGGTTCATAGGCAAAGACACTCTCGTACGTAAAATACTTCAAAGCTTTGAACATCATCGGAAAATTGATAGCTTATCGGTTTTTTTTCGGATACACTTCGGAAAGTGTGCGACTGATCTGCACGATCGAATACCACCTTGCCTTTTCTTCTATCGGACTTCTCGTATCTCGAAAAAAGCAACATCGTTTCATGGTTGAAGTTCCAAAAACACGAACGAAAAGATTTGACTCCGCGTTTGTATAGAAACGTCTAGGTTGTGGAATGCGTTGCTGGAGTGGGGTTTCCCCCGATAGTTACAATCTTGGTGTCTTCAAATCGAGAGTGAATCGGTTTCTTCTAGGTAAGCAGTCTCGGGAAATGGACAAGTGCGAACCTATAGGTAATACATAGTAAAAAAAAAGGACTGAGGTGGACCACGAATAAAAACGCACGCACGCTCATGTCGTACGGTTTTGTGACTTGACCGACCACGATTATATATGATTATCTAGACGGCATAGTCATAGCTTCTGTAAAATTTAGCCGAGTGTCTAAATTTGTTTTTAAATTAAGTCGGTTTTTTTCTACGGAGAAAATCTATACTAATTTTGTTAACCCCCGACCAAAAAAAGGATTGTTATAAGTTTGACGTCGATGTCTGTCTGTCTGTCTGTCTGTCTCTGTGTGTGTCTGTCTGTGGCACCGTAGAGCTCAAACGGATGGGCCGATTTCAATGCGGTTTTTTTTTTATTTGAAAGTTAATATCCGTGCGGATGTTCTTAGCTATGTTTGGTTAATATCTATTTAAGATGGCTGCCGCCACAAAATGGCGGACAAAATATTTCTTCACAACCTACCTCAATAAAAAAATAAATAAAAAAAAGTAGAATACTATACACTTTAAAAAATTCAAATCCAAGATGGCCGCCACCACAAAATGGCGAATTATAAAAAATTTTTCACTACTACCTCAATATGGGTATCAAACGAAAGGGCTTGATTAGTCAAATACATTGCACTATGACAAATTTCAAATCCAAGATGGCCGCTTCCACAAAATGGCGAAATACGTGTATTTTTTCACAACTCGCTTAATATGGGTATCAAATGAAAGGGCTTGACTAGTAGAATGTTGTACAGATAAAAAATCTGAGGTCTGAGGAGGAGGTGAAATAGTAGAATCTGAGTCGGGGGTTAATCAAAATTTTTAATTTTGTTCTTGTAAAGCTGAAGAGTTTGTTTGTTTGAACGCTAGGATCTCGGGAACTACTGGTCTGAATTTAATTAATAATAATAATACATTTTATTATGTTACAAAAATAATTACATTAGACAAATTTACGACGTGACATGATTTTCTCGATGAATATATTTTATGATACAAATGCAATATATTCAACTGTCGGTGTACGTAATTGAAAGATTATTTTTTTATTAGATAGTCCATTTATCGGCGAAGGTTATAGGCTGTGTAATATTACGCTACTATCATGAATTAAGAATGTGACATTGAAAATAAAAAAATATTAATATTAAATAAATAAATAAAAATGTGTGCGCACGGCAGAAGTGAAAACTAAAACAAGAAATACTTATAAAATATAAAAAATGTAAATATTGGTGGACAGTTCACACACAGCACCATCTGACCCCAAACTAAGCAAATTTTATTAACTATATTTAATTAGTATATACTTAGTAAGCACATCAAAACGACAATAACATGTTGCGAAATGATTAGTATGTATGGCAAAGAATAAATTCAAAAACAAATTACGCGGTTCGGAAATAGTGTATGACTAGATTTTTTTTTAGTATTAGCTATTTTATTTATTTTATAGGCATTTCGCTAAAAATGCTTATATCTGTTCTGTTTAAAGTGTATGTGTAAGTACTGTGATGAAAATAAGTATCATTTTGTGTGTTTACGAAGTGTAAGTGCTGTGATAAAACAATAATACGAGTATATTACAACAAAAACCTTTTTGCAATGGATGTGAAATGCAAATTTAATGTTTTGTGACAAGTTCAATTAATGACATTAATGTGGTAGGTACTAGAAGTTAATGTCGGTATAAAAAGAGATATAAGTATACCTAATAAACACAGGTACACAGGGGCTTATTATCTGCTCACTCTCACGCGCTTATTCACTGTATTTTGTTTCTCGCTCTAGCATCCCGAATTTACCCGAAAAGCTATAATCATACTCGAGCGTGACGGTTCATTTCAATTCACAGCCCACGAAAATTGTGTCCTAGGCGCGCCCAAAGAAGTTTTCGTTTCAAAAAAATATTCCTTTAATAATAACCCTGTTTGAGAGCTTTCGTACCCTCAGACCAGTTATTCTTTTTAAGGATAAGCTTGGCAAAGTATGTAGTAATTATAAATATTTGAATACGGAACTTTATTAAAAGGAAATGATCTCACTCTTGACCCTTTAGACCATTTTATCAGTGAAGTCAAGGCTTCATGATCTCTAATATTTCCAGTCCCACGAAGATAATACTTATTCTGAGTATGACCTACGATACCAGTGTCGACTTTGTAATCAGAACCTAACCTAATAATTATATTATTATATTAGTTTGTTTTGAACATACACATTTATCGTTTTCAAGTGCTTGGGTTATCGCAAAAATATTATAACATTTAAAAAAATACTGTCAGCTCTTTTTTCGAGGTCTGCTTGTGTAATTTTAAATGTTAACATTATATTATAAAACTTACATGTGACAATGTTTGTCCGAGAGGATTTCTAAACTATTCTAATCAAATTTGCTCAGTGTTTGACTTGGTTTTAACCGATTGCAATAAAGAAGGAGCTTTCTCAATGTGATTGTATTTATCTTTTTTTAAAGTAAGTACTTATACACTTCTTTTAAAATAAGTGACGAGACAAGCAGGACATGTGCCTGATGGTAAGCAACATGCCTACCACATAACAGCACAGTGACACGCAGCTATTGGAACATGAGTCCAAATCTTTACCTAGCACTGCACTGCGCTCATCACCCAGAGATCTAAGATGTTGTATCTCTGAGACCTGTAATTTCTCTGGAAACGTTGCCCTTCAAACCGGAACACAGTAATATTTTGACATTACTGTTTGGCGGTAGAATAACTGGCAAAGGTGTGGTACTTCCCCAGGCGGACTCTGCTAGGAGTCCTACCACTACAAAATAATTTTAATTAAAAGAAAAATGCGATTTATTCTCATTATTATTCACCTACCAATAAATATCCTATTTTATATTATGGTGTTGGTACAACACGTGTGCTTCATCTATATAAAAGTAGTTAACTCAGATAAATATGAGCGCTATCTACTACTACATAGAAGTATTTTTCATGTTTTCTTCTTCGGTCCAGTTTGTAAAGGCTATATACATAATTCATTTGTTTTTTAACAATTTTTGGCTTCAGTTTTCCAACTGTTCAAGGTTTCTGCAAAAAATGAGACAAAGTGATAATAGATTCTAACTCCGCGTATTTCAGTTTCTTATTCAATGCATCCCCCTGCCTAACAACCGCTGTATTTAAAAAAAAATGTGTGTGTGTGTATCCGCACGAAAGAAGTTAAAACTTCTTTGCTTAGAAGTCGAACTTCAGCTATAGAACGGATAATCTTCAACACAATTAACCAGAAATTAGTTTAAAAGAAGTAGTGGTAGGACTCTTTACAGAGTCCGTCTGGGGAACTACCACACATTTACCAGTTACACTACCGCCAAGCAGTAACGTGCACGCAATGCTGTGTTCCGGTTTGAAGGGCGATGTTTCCAATGCGTCAGCATTTCCCATAGGTCATCTCGAAATGCGTCCGCAATTCTAGATGGGCATACTCATAGCCACACTCTCCGGTCTCACCCGCGTAGTTTACAAAGTAACATATCAAATTCTGAGTTATATGTTTTCGCTTCTATCGGCAGTTCCTATGACTGCCAATTTTTTTGTGACAGTATGCGCACGCGCCGTTGAAATTTATTCGTATATTTTTTCCCTAACACGCCAAAACAAGAACGTATAAATCCATTTTTTTTTCTTGTATCGTAATTCAAACGTATACAAAACTAAATGAAGAACCTCTTCCTTTTCAAAAGTCGGCTAGCTACCTACGTTTTCGTCGGATAAAAGTAGTTTGTAGAGATCGACGCACACGCTTCTATGACGCGGCGCCCGCGCAGCCGTGTCGGTGAAGTGGGGGGAGGGAAACCTGATTTTCGGTCTATCTTGACCTTGTAGCGGACACATTACATCACTGCTTCATCTCACAACATTTTCAACCTCACGTGTTCGAGATATGGTGTAAAATTGAGTGTAACGTGAAATGCCGTTCCAGCGTTTTCATTTCGCGCATAATACCGACGCAGTGAGATTCGGTATCAAAGATCGCTACCTACAGGTTTTTCCTTTCCGCTTGTGGCTTTCCGTGTTAGCACTTTGGCGTCTAGTTTTCTTTTTCAGTGGGGCTCGATTAGCATACTGAAGTGGCAGTGGACTGGTCGTATCTGTAATAGGATCGAGAGCAGACAAGTCCAGAGAGACCGTAGAATTTCGACGGAGCGACCGATGTACGATGCAAGTAGGCAGAGTCTGGAGGAAAAAAGCCGTACATATTTATTAGGAAATTACTTATATTAGGTAATCTTTTTTTTCGTAAAAACAAAAACCAACTTCAATTTAAAATTATATTCAGACACGCGACTGAATTTTATAAGAAGCTGTGACGACGTTATCCAGATAAATGAAAGCAAATTTTAGTTTTTTGTTAATATTTCAAAACCCCACACCGATTTCTATTGAATGTATATGAAACCAAAAAAAGTATTTAATGTCAAACAAAAAATATCAAAATCGATTTACAATAAGCGGAACTAGCACGTAACATACTCGAAGATACATACAAAAAAATGCAACCGAATTGAGAACCTCCTCTTTTTTGAAGTCGGTCAAAGTGCGAAAGTTTGGATGTTTAATGCTTAGTCACTTAGTGCGAAAAAGACTGCAAAGTCTCGAACATCGCCGGAAAATTGCTAGCTTATCGGTTTTTTATCGGATACACTTCGGAGAACGTGCGACTGATTTGTACGATCTAATACCACCTTGCTCTTTTTTCTATCGGAATGCTTGTAGCTCGAAAAAGCGGCACATGACTTGCTTGTAATTTAGACTGACGTATTTAGCATAGAAGCGTCTACGCAAAAATTAAAATGATGCTAAATTTGACTAATTTTATCATGGGCATTTCCGCAAATTTATGGCGAGTTGGATAATAATTAAATAGTATCCATTAACACTCGACATATAAATTAAAACGTTGATACCAAGATAAATGTGTCATAAAAACCAGTTTAAAATTGAGTTATTCTAATACATATTTATTAACTTCGTCGATTAATTGCAACTTAAAGTCATGTCAGATACCTACCTACCTATGAGCGGCCTCAAGTCTCAATTGATAGTAAATTAATGAATATCTTTAAACATAAAAATTCCTTACCTACTAATATTCTTCTAGAACATTGTGGAAAATTCTTGATTCTACATGAATTTCTGAACTATCAAAGTAGAAGAACACGGCAGAAAAATATTTTGTTAGATAAAAGTAGAGATGGTAACATCGAACTCTTAAAAACGCAGAAGCGGCAACCGCGCTTCTACTATGGTGATGCAAAATCAGGTGACGTCTCCTGATTTAGTCTCAGTCGCAACAAGGAGTTGTTACGTTCGCTGACAATTGTGTACGTTCGCTGACAATTCAATTTTCAAATTTTTCAAACAAATTCTCGCCACGTTATGTTGTCTTTAGATTATGGCATACCTCATCTTTGTTTCTTTAATTATATCGATGGATGGTAAGCAACATGTTTAACAATAGCATCGCAGTGTGACACGACTACTTCCAAATCACAGTAAATCATTGCCTAGCAGTTTACTTTGCTAGGCGCCCAGAGATAAAAGAAGATTTGTACCTCTTTGGCCTGTAATTTGTCTAGATGGGTAGTTAAACTGGAATAGGTACAGTAATTATTGCACATTACCTACAGCTTGGAGGTAGAATTATTGAAAAAGTTTGATGCTTCTCCAGGGAGACTCTGCAAAGAGTCCTGAAACCACAATATAAAAGTACCTACTGCATATATAAGAAAGCTTGAGACAACGCGGCCTCTTTGCTACGTGATGCAAAAAAACGCAACATGCATAGTACTAAGATGTCTAGTAATCACTATACTATTAAAATTATTATCGTAAGCATCCATGTATGTGTTTTTGTAAAGACCACAATAAAAAACTAGCTACCAAATTACACACAAATCGATTTTTTTTATTAATAAACACAACAAAAACTAACTTTCATTATCACTCCTATGAAAAAAGCCGTTTAATAAACAATGTACGCTTTCCGAACGTCTTAATCCGCCATTTTGTTTTTTGTTTCAAATGCGCGCCAAAAAACGTTTTATTACAACAAAAAACCACAGAGTTTTTACGAACAGTTTTTTTTTCTAAAAATTCTGGGTCAATGTGTTCCGATTTGTCCTTTTAACAGGTTTGCTTCTGTTTTATTCAAATTTATCGGTTCTGACTCATTTTTGCTGTTAAAATGCAATAATTTACACGATTGACCGTTTAATGTATTCCTTATTACGTGTTATTGCTTAATTAAATACGTGCTTAGGGTTTTTTGTTCAGTTTTGATACTTGATTGTTTTATTGGTGATCTTGACATTGATAATAGTGAATCGAGAGTTATATCTTACTAATACTTATAGTATATACGAAACGTTGTGTCTTTGTATATTTGTTTTTTTTTAATGACTCTGTAATCTTTGTTGAATGTTTGTTGTTCAATCGCTTCGAAATGACTAAATTGTATGGAAATTGTAAATTTGTATTGTTTATAAACAGATAAATTATACATAGTTTAGTTTTATACAATTTACTTTATATTATTCATAGGCAAATGTTTGGCCGATAATTTCACCTGAAGCTGTTTAAGATCTAGAGCGCTTACTTACAAAAAAAATAACGATATACTCTTGATTTGAGAACATTATGATTGTCTACATCAGTACAACATACTTCCGTTTAGTTATTATAAAGTAGGTTGTTTAATTAAGTTATCGTCAATTACAATTACTAGAGCATTCTAATTTAAAATTTATACACGGGTAACTCACGGCTAAAGTTTCAACCGCCTCCAGCGGCCTTTTTTTAAGGAAAGATTGACACGTGTGACCTCTGTCTGTTTGGCCAAACGTACTCGAATGACTATAACACCCGTGACTTACTCGTGTATTAATTAAAATGTATAATATCTACGCTAGTTTTCGTACCTACTAGGATTATTCTAATATAATCTATCCTTTGACATAAGTCAAATTTTCTAATAGGGCGATTAGAGATTGATACTTGAGATGCCGTCGCTTATTTGAGCTCCTTTTTAAAAAGGGACCTTTGGAAGTTGACCTCAGAGGTCATTTACTGTCTGCCTAGCGTAAAAGTAACTGGGCTCTGATAATCTCAACATACTAGCTATACATACGCACATACGGTGAGCATAACTGAAAGTATACTCGAAGCATAAGCATTAAGTATAAGCAGCCTATTTAATGATCCACTGCTAGGGGTCTTCTTTAGCAATGAGAGAATCTTTCGAAAGATTTTAGAAACATCTCGGTTTCCTCACTACGTTTTTGTTTTACCGTTTTTAAGTTAGTGGCATTGCGTAATACGTATTTAACTTGTGACTTCGAAAAGACAGTGGTAATACGCATGGGATTCGAACAACGGGTTTTGGATAGGCAGTTGCCTAAACGAAGCATTCCTGAAGGCATTCGAGATACTTCCTAAATTCAACGCATTATTTTCGAGCTCTGAACTGTCCTATGAAGGTCTAATTTTATCGCGGAACTAAGAAACAGTGTTGAAATAAAATAATTTGATATAAGGAAGCGAATCAAATCAACTAAACATTGTGTGAAGGTCACGAATTATTAAAACGTGATTATCGCTAAGTAACTTAGCGCAAATACACTTGTAATGATTCGCAAGGATGATGAACACGGGAATACGCAGAAAGGGTGTATAATATTTGAAGTGATGACTTCTTTAGTCGTATAGAAAACTATTTAGTAAAGGAATATCTTGTGGGCTTGCTTGTCTTGCTCCGCAGCGGGATATGTGCATCAGAGAGAAAAAACAGACAGACAGAAAAACTGTATTATGCATACCAGAAAAATAACATACAATTAAACAATACGAACAATGACTTATATTTTAAATACACGGGTAACTAACGTTTGAAACAGTCAGTCCAGTCCGACTCAAGTTTCGATCGCGTCCGGCGATCTTTATCAAGGAGAGTGCGCGCGCGTGTTCTCGGCTCCTTTAGCACTAATATGGCATTGCTAATTTTTCCATGGAAGTTACGTGAAAGCTCTGCTAATTTATTGCGAATTGATTTTAATGATCCTTCTTTTTTTGGTAGAAAATACATCGGAGGTGGTTCTTTTTTTCTTAGTTAAATTTAGCAACTCCACAGACTCCGGAGTCCGTGACTTTTGTCATTTGCGCTCTCTTCAGAGGTGGTTTTTTTTTTTTTTTAAATAAGGAGTGACGAGACGATCAGGACATGTGCCTGATGGTAAGCAACATGCCTGACACATAACAGCACAGTGACACGCAGCTATTGGAACACGAAGAGTCCAAATCATTACCTAGCACTGCACTGCGCTCGTCACCCAGAGATCTAAGATCTTATATCTCTAAGCTCTGTAATTTCTCTGGAAACATTCCTCCTGGTGGTACCTACATTGTACCAAAATCAGTGTGGCGGTTTTTGAAATATTAAGAAAAAACTAAAATTAGCTTACACTTATATTTTTGGATGATTCCGATCTAGTCATAGATTCTTATAAAATTTAGTCGAGTATTTGAAACGAATTTGAAATTCGTTTTGGTTTTTTCGTTGAAAAACAAAATCTTATTTCTCGTTTTTCAAATCTCTTTTTCATTTCAAATAAATACACGGGTAACTCACGTTTGATATAGTCAGTATATAGTGCTAAACGAGCTGCGAACACGTGCGCGCACTCTCCTTAAAAATATCGCCGGACGCGATCGAAACTTGAGTCGGACTGGACTGACTATATTAAACGTGACTTACCCGTGTATTTATTTGAAACCTGTAATAACCACGTTAGTTTTCATACTCTTTCTCATTGTTCAATGTATCAGTATAACCTATCTGATTTACCTCATATAATGATAAATCACTTATAATGAGTATCCTCGGAAAATACAATAATGATTGCCAAAAAAAATCTCTGAATGATTTTCTTTAATTGGCTCATTTGTGTTATTTTGGCAAACACGACGATACAGAAGTACACTTGAACTACCAAATGTTTGTTATAAATTATAGCGATAAGCCAATCACATCTTGATTGGCTTATCGCTATATTTCATAGGGTGTCTGGTGATAAACAATACGCCTACCAAAATATTGCATTTTACGCAGTACTTTCAACACGTGGAGTTCGAATCTTTACCTAGTAATTGTACTGCGCTCATCAGCCTGAGATATTAGATGTTTAATCTGTTTGTAATAGTAATTTCTCAAGAAGCATTGATTGCTCTTCCAACCAAAACACTGTAATGTATCCACATAATAAAAAAATAATAAAAAAATAAGAAATAATTTGATTGAAAATAAAAAATGATTTGGTTTACTTAATCTACAAAAAAAGACAGTTAAAAACTGAAGATAATTGTTTTTAAAAAACGTAATTCATTGGGGTGACATCATTTCTTCAAATAAAAAAATGCTAAGAAATCGCTATAATTTTTTACGTCTAAAACATTAATAAACATGGATTCTTTGCAGAATCTGTCCGGGAAATTACGCTTATCTATCTTCGTCTGTTATTCTATCGCCCAGCAGTGACGTACCAAATATTACGTCTGTGTTATTCTGCGTTCCGGTTTGAAGACCAATTTCTTCAATTTCCCAGAGTCCTACTACTACAAAATTAATGTGAGGAAGTAGAACTAGTAGTATCAATATACTCTTAATTCATATTTTAAGTGTTAAAGCAACCGTTGAACGAATCATGTTCACATTTATCCCAAGAACATCACGAAGACCTACCCGGGTAAAATAGCAGGGCTCTACTAGTAAGTGTAATCCAAAAGATCCGTAGAACTGCGGTAGTTCATCTACTATAATAAAGTCAGACGAACGTCTTTCTATCCGTCATGTATATCTATAAATATTATTACACCCATGTATAGTAATCGAATGTTTTTGCCATACCAATCAGGATGATTGACGTGCAAGCATTAGGTGTTACGTGCTTCCAAGCTCGGGCAAGTCGGGTCACCATGATTCAAATAAAGCTTTAGATCTAGTGATCTTTATCAGCGCTACGGCGGTTTTACCCGTGTAGTTCTTGTTTCAGTCATTTTTCCATGATAAAAATGAGTTTATATGTCATTCTAAGGTATAAATGATCCAATCACATTCTTAATTTTAACTCGAACCATCCAACAGGCTCTAACGTGTTTCAGCAACACATTATACAAACATCCAAACTTAAGGATTATTAATATTATTTGTGGATCACATTTATATAAGTGTTATATGAGGATCTTTGATGATGGATGGATTGATGTAGAACCTCAAAAGGTGTATATTTTTAATCACGGTTTCCTGCACCTTCTCATTGTGAACTATACCAATCTTGTCTCTAGACCACCACAGCTTATTATAAAAAAAACTGTCCTGAAGAATGATGGTCCCCCCTATCAACAGGTTTTCGGCTACAGCGGGGCCGACCGCACGATCCTCGTAGAACAACTCCAAATAACACTCTCGAACGTCGAGTATCTGTCATCATCAACCGCGTCCTCACTCACACCGATGTGTAACTAGACTAAGTACCCCGTCCATTCACTACATAAGCATTACACACCATAAACAGCCCACTAAACGTTCGTACATAGTACCATAGTGAATTCGTATCGTTACAGTGCGAGCAATATTGTGCAAATGTATTTTATCCGATAGCTTCAAATGGTGTTTAAATGAAACTTTGACTATCATTATTCCATGTACGTATATACCTATGACTTCGTTCGTATAAAATTTAGAAAACACCCCTATAGAACATTGAGTTACTTGTGATAAAAAGTAGTCTTCTATTCTGGTCCATAATTTCTCTATGTAAGTACAAAATTTTAGACTTATGCGTGGTATTTTATTAACAAATATAATTAAATTTATCCAAAGACTTAAATATCCAACTTTTCACATATATAACACTAGTAGGAACTAACTAACTAACTACACGACAGGTTAGTTTATTAGCTATTATTATCACTATATCTGGGAGTCTTTACGATTCTACAAGATTAGGACTGTTTATGTTCCAATAGTTACCTTGCACTATAAGTACTACTACAGATACGCGTGTTGCTCGCTGTCAAGTAAATGTTTTGCTTGTCCCGTAACACGTAACATATTATGTCGGCTTAAAACTGACGGTGACTATTGGAATGTACATTCGTTACAATTCGATGTAATAGAGTGTTGCAAACTCTTATAGATACTAAACACTTCCTCGCGGCAAAACTCACAGCATTTAAATTATAAGCATCATAACTCGAGATTCGATACATGACATCATCATAATAAAATACACGTTATGTAAGCTTACACTTAATTATACCTATGTGTTTTTGCTAGAGCTCGTTGCTAGGGACGTAGAGGACGCACTGGCAGTGCCTTCAACAGGGCGGTGCCACCAGTGACCAGTGCCCAACCGGACCCGGTGCAAAGTTACGGCTGGTCCAGTCGTGAGAACGGCGCCTGCCGATCTAGAGCCCCGGGGTTCAAATCCCACGCACACCACAGTCAAAGTCATGTGCATAATGCCGCTAACTTAATAACGGTAAAAAACACATCCTGAGGATTGTCACATGAACCTAGAATCGTTTGAGGTCATGTGTTATCCACCAACCGCCACTGGGCCAGCGTGGTGGATGCTGGATTTGACTTTCTCCTTGCGAGAGAAGGCTCCAAGTTTCAGCAGTGGGAATATTTAGTGGGCTGTTAGTTTAGTTGCTGTTAATGCACTGGTGCACAGGGTGTAGACTTGGAACTGTAAATTGGACTCTTGGAATGGGCAGACCAAGCAAACCTTTAAAGTAGACCCATACAAAGTTTAATTTTATATTAATAAGACCTATTTACAGTTGCTCTAGCCAAGGTACTTACAATATCTCAAAAACCAAAGGTGCTGCTATAAAAACTGGTGTAGAAAAGGGAAGTTTTGGCACTGCGCACCGTGCCTTTAGTCTAACCGTCAAAACGCGTTTCTACTAGAGTGTATATAACTACGTCATCACTTGTGACATCCTTTTGAATAAGACACAAAAGCACTGTCCTCAGACTAGCAGGTCTCCGCCTAACTTTCCTGCTTTCTGGTGTGCTTTGATTTGTGACGCCTATTTTCCCTGGAAACATTGCCCTTCAAATCGGAATACAGTGATGATTTCACATTACTGCTTGGCGGTAGGATAACTGGCAAAGGTGTGGTACTTCCTCAGGCGGACTCTGCAAAGAGACACCACTGCAACTACTGTAATGTTGATTTTAGTACAAAATATAATATTTAGACTAAGAACTTCAAAAATATGTATTTTTCTTATGGTATATTAAGAAATCAATTCATTTCCAACACCAATAATCATTTTAACGTATTTAATGAGTAATTTCGTGTTAAAGACAGCAAAAAGTCCAAGGTTATTAGATTATTATGTTTAATAACGAAAGGCAATAAATTACTTACAATAATATGATTTAGTGTTAAAATTAGCATAAAAAATATGTATTTAATTTAAATGATTACGTGATGGCTTTAAGTATTTTAACGTAGGTAACTAAACGAGAATAAAATATACATTAGTAACATTTTTATCATACAAAGTACGATTCGAATAAGACATGCGCTTGGTTGTACGCGCAATATGTCTGTACATAATGTAACGCTTCTAGCTGGGTAAGAAAAAAAAATAAACAGTTAGAATCATGCATAAATTTAGAGTCTATTTGAAGGATACAATAATTTATTAAAAGACATACAGAGAAGAATGGGTCTAAATAGTTCAATGATACGTAGCTACATGAACATAACTGAAGCAAAGCCCAATTTTTAGTTTTTACTGTTGTAATTCGGAGCCTTCTCTCTTATGC
This sequence comes from Ectropis grisescens, assembly GCA_017562165.1. Lineage (NCBI taxonomy): Eukaryota > Metazoa > Arthropoda > Insecta > Lepidoptera > Geometridae > Ectropis > Ectropis grisescens. The sequence continues at coordinate 11,679,536 of CM029793.1, read as the reverse complement.
CCAAGCTACACGAGGCTAGTTTTTCAAATAGGGATTGCAAGCTAGTGTTAGTAAGCTGGCAAGCTATACTTATAGCTTCTTGTAGACATAACTAGCGTTGCGTAGCGTTATCTACACGAAACTAGAAGTACCTACTAGCTTTCTAGATTGAAAAACTAGCCTCGTTTCGCTCGGACATCAAAGCACCAAAAACAAAGTTGTATTTTTAAACACATTATACATTTAGTTATCATTTTGTTTGTTTATTTTCGTTTCGTTATTAATTACATTCTAGGGTTTTTTCAAGTGTCAAAACAAACCTAAGTATCTATTTTTTGAAGACTAAAAATATACAAGACACAAGTATAAAGGACACAGTTCTGTGATCGTTGTGTGAACCGATGTACCTAGATAGAGTCTTCGAATGTGACTCGCAGTACACATCTACCAATACACATTTAAATTCAAGACCATCTAATGTGTAATTTGTCAAAATTGACCTTTACTTCAAGAAGATTAAGAATAATCCCACTAATATTATAAATGTGATAATTTGTATGATGTTGCTCAATCTTAACGGTACGGCTGAACGGGTGGAGTTCAATACTCAAACATTTATTGCTTCATTATGTTACAGATAATCAGGATTGAAATTTAAAAGATATATTATAGTCTAGAACACCACATAGGCTACTTTTCATTATGATACAATTACGAGAACGAGAAATGCTCAGACAAAACTACGGGGAACTGCTAGAAGAAAATAAATTGTACAGTGACATTTACAGTTACAGTTGCATAATGTGAAACTGAAACATTCCATTTTGCCACTAGATGGTCAACTTAAAAATCGACCTTTAGACCATGTTGCATATAATTTGTTGACAGACACCGGTCAACGAATCGAAGATATTGAATACTATTAAGTAATCATTCACGTACAATCAGCTATCTGTAACAAAGTCAAATGTCAAACAATGGAATAACTTGATAAGTGGGCGGTGTTACCGGGTTTTAATCAACTATAAACAAATCTCTCCTTCCTTATTGGTGGACAGAAAACAAATAAAATTAGAATAGGTAAAGATATCTAAAGTCATTTAAAAATAACATGATCGTCACGTTTTGGTGACAAATCGAACAAACTAATGAACCTAACTGTGATAGCAACAAATTCGTCGCCAAAAAAACTGATCTAAATTTTTTACTATTGCAAAAACTTCTTTTTTAATGACGGAAATTTAAGAGCTATTTCAGAGGTAGTCTGATTCTGGGGTTCTGAAAATTTGGTGATGGGGATAGGGGCTAGGGGACAGTAAAACTTTGTATTTTACGCTATGGAGAAAGTAAGAAACAGCATTTATTTATTTATTGTTTTTACTTTTGAATTAAAACGTTTAATTACTAAATTTTTGGATTGACCTTCAATTCTTTATTCAAGCCTTTTTTAGGACAACGCATTATTTTTTATCATTGGTTCTTTACGTTATATTTTATGTAAAAGAAAAATTATGTTTTTTTTACTCTAGTCAAATACTGTAATAGTAACATGTAGACAATATTGTTTTACACTAATAGCGTTGCCCGTAAGTTGCCGTAAATTACAAATCCAATTACGATGACTTATTGAAGTCGAATGATGTAAAACAAATGACAAGCATGCTTTAGAATAAAATAAAAGATAACCTACCGTAGTATTGCAAAACCTGCATTAAAATCAATTTTGTCTCTTTAAGGTCACAGATATCCCAAATTTCGCTCGCGGAAATGTTGATCAATTGTTTGGAATCCTGAATTTTAAATTATCATAAAAGTTTCACTCATAAAACAGTCACACTCAACTTATCCTGGCTTGGATTGGTCTGACGTTCCGTCAGGAACATTCAATCTCACAAATATTAATATTATAAATATGAAATGGAAAAGTTTGAATGCTTGTTGCTCTATCACGTCGGGAAGGATAAACGGATTAATAAAGTAAATTATAGCTTGAAATCGTAGATAGGCCATCCCCATACGCACTCTTCTCGCAAGAACATTTTGGGAACGGGAACACGCTGGTAAAACAGCTGTGTGTTACATCTCTCAATAAATTCTAATAACGCAAATCAATAATAAAATTTTCCAATTTTAAAAATTATAAAAAATGAATCAATACAAAAACATAGTAATAGTTAATTCGAATCACACAGACCATGAGGGGCAATAGGCCAATACATCACTTCGAGACCAGAAGACAAATGTCGCACCAAACTTTGAGCACCACTGGTAATCAGTGATCAAAACGATAAGTCAGGAAAAGAAATCAGGCGCCTTCACCTATCTGTCCACTGATCCGCGACAGCAGCCGAAGGTCTAGGAAGACCAGTAATTGGACGAGCTAACAAGACAAAAACAACCAGGAAAAAATACGAAGGCCCAATCATTATCAGAAACGGTCATTATTTTAATTTTTAAGAATTAAGTAATGTTTCTTGACCTATTCTCACATGCATACTGTTGAGCAATTACGCGTACCCGGAAGCAAAATGATTATAAAGTATTCAAAGATAATATTTTAGTAATATATTAATAATATAAATGTGTTAGTGTGACAAGGTTACTTCACGTCATTGCACTGTTATCAAATCAGACTATGTAAAAACATGCAAGTTTTATTTATTTGTCGCAACAAGATGCGACGTAATATGATAAAATGTAATGTATTTCTAGAAAATGTAAGATTTTTACTTCTACCGAATATTGTATGGACATAAATGTAGTAGTGTGTTAGTTTATTGTTTTACAATTTCTTACTAAAGTACCTAAGTTAGCAACAATGCGGTCTACGATGCAGCATGGCAAAAAAATGATTCACTCTTGGTTTGAAGCCACCAAGATTTTTAATAAATAAATGAAACAGACCAAAACTAGTATTGTGGGAGCCAAATAGTTGATGTCACATAATTTTACAAGTCCAAATGTCCATACCATACCATAATTAGATTTAGATAGGTACTTACTAACACCCCGACATACACACAGCAAACATTCGTAATCATCTCACATTTTATATTTAAGAGTTACCGATTATTTGTGACGCTAGTTCATAAGTATTTCTCTGTAATACTTTAATATTTTTTGTCACAATAAAGAGTTTCTATCTATATATATATCAAACATTTTTAATAAAACTTTTAGATTTAGTATGCGGTAAACGTTTTTATAGGTTTTCCGTAAAAAGTTTCAAGTTTCGTCAAACGTTCGTTTTTTTTTTTTGCAAAACATATTTCCACGCGCCATGCAATGTTAAAACCCCGACTATATCGTCTGGTTTATTATTATTTTTATTCTTCAAATATTAAACAAAATTTATTAAATTAAAAATTAAATTTATTAAACTAGAAAATATCAAAATTGCATATTGCTTCAAACATATTCACTGAACAAAAAATAAATAGAAATTTTATATCTATAATATAATATAAATGTATAGTCTATCGTGGACTTTTTTGTAGATATTGATGTGTTCTATAAAACTGTTGTACATTACTCTGCTCTGCTCTCAATAGCTTCCGCAGCGTAAGCAATATAGTTATCTTTTTTGGAAAAAAAACCACCTTGGGTTCCATTATCAAAGTTTTCATGCGGATACCTAACTTTTATAAAATACTAGATAGCCTATGTTCATTGCATATAATATGTGATTATAATAGTGAAGTAATTTTTCAAATCGGTCCAGTAGTTTCGGAGCCTATTCGATGCAAACAAATCATTCCTCTTTATAATATTAGTGTAAATATAGATGATCTACCAACCAAGAAAAAAACATCAATATTGATCCTCAAAATTGGTGAAGCTTTCGTGTGCTATTACGTACCACAAAACATGCAACCGAATTTAAAATCTCCTCTTTTTCTGTAGTAATTCCACATTATGTCATCCAAGCACCAGTGACTGAAATATGAGTGACAGTAGCCGACTAGACAAGTGCACTGCACATGTTGTGTCGATAAATAAATAATTATTTCATCCTACGCTGAATCTGTCTTACTCAGAAGCTTATGAGTAGTCTTCTTTGTTATTTTATTTATTGGTTCGATGTCTATCAAATTCGACAAAGTTTTTAAGAAGTCTAATGACCGAAACGTCAGATTTCCTAGTTGGGTGGCCGTAGGTTCGAACCTTCCCTGCAGCTCTAATCATTTTTACAAGTTTGTCGCCACCACTGGCGAACGGCGAAGGAAAACATTGTAAGAAAACCGACAAGTTTCAAGATACACTTTGATGGTATGTGTCATCCACCAACCTTTACTAGGCCAGCAAGACAGATTGGCACCATGCACTGGTTGATGGAATGTGTTCGGAACGACAGTTTCAGGAGATTGTGTTTTAAAAAAAATTGTATCAGAGATATTGGATACTGTAATGTGACATTAGCCAATGCTAAATCAAATGATGCAATTATGTTGTAGAAACACATCCATTTAGGACTTTTATTAACAATTATTTCTTAGTCCTAAATGGATGTGTTTCTACAACATAATTGCATCATTTGATTTAGCATTTTTTTTTTGTTTAAGTATAATTTTATGTTGTCTTAGCGATATGGTCGCTCAACGACAAAGCCCTTTAAATAAATAAAAAAAATAAACAGATAGGCCTTAACTTCTCTTGAGAGATAAACCCGACTAGGACCATGATGTAGGCTGTATTTAGCAATCGTTTTAGTAGTAATTGGGCTCTTGGCAGAGTCCGCCTTTGCCAGTTATCCTACTGCCAAGCAGTAATGTGAAAACTTTACTGTGTTCCAGTTTGAAGGGCAATGTTTCCAGAGAAATTACAGGGTTTAGGGATATACCATCTTAGATATCTAGGTAACGAGCGCAGTGCAGTGCTAGGGAATTATTTAGACTATTCATGTTCCAATAGCTGCGTGGCACTGTGATGTTATGTGGCAGGCATGTTGGTTAACATCAGGCACATCTCCTGCTCGCCTCGTCACTCTTTGTTTAAAAAAAATATATTTTATAGTTTTATACAAGTTGGTAATTGGTATTACAAAATATCCCAAGAGCTCGCTCGTACACCAATTTATTCACGTTTGTGATTGATAATTTCAATCAGGCAGTGCAGCTAATCGGATTTCTCGAAATATCGTCCATGTATATAGCCTACCTACGAATTATTACGTACCTAGTTGATATTTCGATGTACATAAAACTCCTGAGTGGTTATAATTATTCAAAAATTGATTGATGATACTCGTTTATATATTACTAGCATGTTTTTGCGACTTCGTTCGTGTCCAAATGGAAATATAGCTATTCTATAAAAGTCGTTGGAATGAGGCGTTTTCCAGACGCAAAAAGACTTGTCAAATATAGTTCAAAATATTGCCAAGTGCAACACCACTGTTGGTTTTTGTAAAATTTCGCTAACAAAATAAAACAGTGGTGCCACCTACGGTGAAATTGGGAACTGTCTTTGACACGACTTTTGCATCTGGAAAACCGCCCCATTAAAAATAGATACCCTTTCCGGACGATGCTTTATTTTATGTGTGTTCCAAATTTCAGCTTAATCTATTAAGTCCTGACATTTTCAAACTCACTAACATTCATACAAATAGCCAAAGTTTCATATTCATATTATTTATAATATTAGTACCTACATAATAAGCCTTCATAATTGAAATATTTAAACATTTAAAAATCAAGTCAAGTGCAAGATGGTAAAATATTTATTATCAAAAATTACTTTTAACATTCTATACTTTTGCATGAGTCAACTCAACCGTTCGTGACGGGACAGGTTGAGCTAAGTATTCTAAAATGTCATTATTTTCACCACATCCACATAAAACACAACCAAAATTAACCTCACAAAATGTTCCCACCGCTCCTCAAAACCGTATCGCCTCCCTAAGATTTCATCCCTAAAAAAATCCGTACCACCTGTTGCGCCCACGCATCCGTTGCTACGCGACGCGCCATCTTGTGCACGCCATCTGTCAAATTCAAATATAGAATTAATTAACGGATAAGCACCCATAAAAAACAATTATACTTGCTAAGTGAGCTGATATTGAGGAAGTGAGTACGTAAATGTACACTGGTATGTAATTTTCATAATTGTATAGACGAATTAAGTTAGGTGCTACCAAATTATACTTTAAAAATATTAAGTTAATGTACTATGTAGGTAATATTACAATATAATTCAAGGTCGGTAATTAACAATAGACAAAGGAATATAGACAAGTATTCCGTGTTTGTTTTGTATTTACTTATTCTGATGAACTATCTCGAATCTTAATTGATACAGGAAAATATGTATGATACGAAGTTTTGTACTTAGGTACTCATCAATAAAGTTATTACTTCTGTCTTCAGATATCACGGTTGTTCACTAAACTAGTATTATTAGTTACGGAATATTTACCGTGGTGTGCGTCCCGAAATTTCGATGTAATTTCATGCACCATAAATTGACGAATTGAATTTCCATTCGTCAGTTTACCGCCGATAAATAATTAATTTGTAAGCCAGTATAATTAAAAACGAAGTATTTATCGTGTTTGTATGGTGCAGTAAGTACCCGACATGTCGATGTAGTTTCATGTGTTTATCAGTGAACACTGTCTAGGCCATTGCATCGAAATGTAGGGAATTTGCTCAAATTTCCTTATCCTTAATAATAATACTAGTGTACTTCTATTAAAAAAAACATGATAATTATGCCAGATGCTGACCTTCCCGACCACACTCTGCATAATATTTGCCGTTCTCTGTTTGTCAAGTCCTTCGACCGCAACTAAAATGGTTTTGGTTTAGTTGTTGCTGTCTCTTTCATTTAAAGCAAAAAAGAGAGCAACGCTAAAGCCAAATACCATTTCAATCAGATGTAGACCCCAGCTCGAAGACCATTTTAGGGGTCTACCCATAAGCTTGCTGGGGTTCATCACCCCAGCTCCAAAACCTTTTTTGAAGTCAACTGACTAAGCTAGATCCCATGGTGTTTCAATTCCTACCACTGTTATTACAATATTTAGTGAATCTTGTGTGTCAGCGTTTTAGTTTATTTCCATTAAACTTACCGTCGTTTATAAAACATGTACTTGAGCCAATAAAATCGCTGAATTTTAGGTGAAGGAAAAACCCGTGGTGGCCTAGGAACGACAGATTTCACAAGCATGAGGTTCGAATCCTTCTCTTTCTTCTGCTACGAGGCTTTCCAAATACATATAAACGAGTTAATTATCAGTCATCACTGACTTCAAGGGTGGAGGAGCGAGTAGTAACTGCTATTATTCGAAGAAAGTTATCTTTCAATTTTTTAATGTTATAATTCATCAGTGGTATCATCATCAAGCCAGCACTTAGACGTGGTGGGTGGCCTTGCCTATCTCCTTGTGAGGAAAGACCCTGAGTGCTAGCTATGGGAACATATACTGGCTGCTTATGCGCAAATAAGTAGCTTTCTTCGTTCTTCGTATATTGGTTTAAAAAAATTCAAAGATTATTAAGTCAAGTTTTGTGTTACGGATGGTAATTATGCGAGCCACAAGTCCTGAGCATCCAATACCAATTACCACTTCAATAATCTTTCATATTTTTGTATTATTTTATACGTTTGGTCCAGTTAATATCAGCAGGTACCGTAACCCTTGATCGGCCTTGCCCCAAAAGATTTCTAATCGACGGTGACGACCGAAAAAAGAACCCAATCCAACTCTGACCCAGACCGTTGCGCAATGGAACGCAACAAAAACGACCTAAAGCACCTAAAGGCCAAAACCCCATAACGGGTTTAGGAGGAACGGTCAAAAATTTCCTTTTTTCCCTCCAAACGGGGGCAAAAAGGGTACACAAAAAAGACCACAATGAATAAAATGTTTTTGCAAATACGAGAATCGACTTTTTCTTGGCACGTGTTCGAATTTTAAACTGGCTTTTTGTTGGTTCTGTTGTTTTTATGTCAATAATATTGAGGAAGGTTAGGAGTAACATGAGCGATGCAGACGCGACAAATTAAACGAGGTTAAAGTAAACTAAGTTATGTTAGAACGGCGAGACATCGTTTGTGCCAAAAAAATGGCCGACTTAGATTATACTATCTGCAACTCTTAATTCTGAAGGGCAAAAGGTCTTGACCTTTCCTTGAGTGAATTTGCTGTTTTGTCTCATTAAATGATTGGGCTTATATTTTTTTACACACGACATAAACAGCACGCGTTTAACTGCGTTAATGTTGATTTTTTATTGCATTACTTTTTGAAATTAGTGCTTGTTTGAGTGACAAAGATATTTTTTATTTTTTATATTTACGTACTTACTTATATTCTGCAGAAATAATGTAACTTTAATTTTGATATCATTATTCGTCATGTGTTCGAAGTCATTGTTCCAAATTTTAATATGGTAAGTGATTAAAAATGTATTGTGGCAGAAGAGAACCCAGTACTTTAATTAATGGGTAAGTATATTGCGTACAATTATTTTATGATTTTCAAAACATTTTTTTTATGTGGTCATTATGGAGATTTGGATTGTCATGTGTGAAAAACATCAACCTATTACCGTATAACAGTATAATGACGTGAGAAAAAATGTAAACATTACAAAAACCACCTTACTTTTTCGTAGCAAGTGAAATTCCTGTAAAAAATCTAGCAAAAACTATTCAACCCCTATTGCAAAGCCGTAACAAGGAAAAAACTATTTTTTCGTTCTAAATTCAAAAATGCTAGAATCTGCGCACGGGCACGATGGCAGGTAAAATTTGGGTTCGCAGGTAGAAAAAACCGATGGTGGATGTTTGAAAAAAAAAGGTTGCTTTTATGCGACCCACCCTTAGAATGTCCGCCTACGATTTGTTACTCGTAGATAAAACTGACTAGTTTTGATACTTTGAGACAGTTGTATTGACTGTGGCTTAGTGCGCTTCTTTTGGAATTGATGGACATAGTCTAGGTCCTAGACTATTTTAAATAGTCAGTTTTATCGAAATTAGTAATCGTAGGCCGACACGTCTAGGTGTTCTCAAGTTTGATACCTATATATATTTTTTTAAGTTTTATAGGTTTTCACTTGACCGCCATTTTGCCTGATATTAAGCGACGATACGGTATACGACGGAGCGTGTTTACTTAGAAGAAACCGATTCACTCTCAATTTGAAGACGTTACAATTCCACTCGTATATTTCCAATAATGTTACCAAGTACACTATTTTGTTTTCTCTTATCCTGTTTGTATTTTTATACTTATATTTTAAATTTTTTTTGAGCTCTTTTTGAAAACACTTCTAAATTAAATGAGTTTATTTGTAATTGTGTTTTATATTCTACTTTTAATTTATGTAATCCAACGAAGAGTCCGCGCAAATGATTTGGCACTCTAATCAAAGCAGGTGGAAGTTAATTGCGGACTGGACTGACCAACTGGACTCGTAAAAAAACTTTAATTAATTAAAATGTGAATTAACCACGTTAATCTTCATTCTTCACACACCTTTATAAATATTTTTTTCGAATAACGCTCCTCAAGTATCAAACCGTGTCCATCCCCAAAACCAGCGGGGGTGGGAACAGCGTGCAACAATGCAATGCGCCCGCGCACACTCACAAACCCTCTCACACACACAGTCTCACAAGTGTCAGATTGCACACACACACACACACACAACAGATTGATCTAGCATGTGGCAAGTTGCAAGATTTTGACCAGAATTTGGATCTTGAATTCATACAGGGGCAACGCATATCTAAATCTACGAAATACAATCAATTTATAAACTCATTTAGGTGATTTCTTTTAAGCCAGAAGCCAGAAATTAATAGACGATGAATCAGATGATATATAACATGATATAACCGATTAAAAGCTAAAAATGAAAAAGATGAAGAAGACTTTATCAGCTGACTATTATTATCATTGTATAAATTCAGACCAATAGCAACTGTGTTGCCAGAAATATTGCATGCCTCTAGAAGAAGAGGTCAGTTTGTATGGGTCAAATTTTAAAATGTTTTGTATCGCCTTATCTTACCTGCAAACAGCAATAAAGATTTTTGTATTTGTATTTTAAGTCTCACATTAGCTTGAGTTCGCTTAATTAAATGATTTATGTATTTATAAGACAATGTAATAAATCCTATAATCATTATCTATAATGCAATTCAAAATCGCAATAAGTCATCATTTTGCTTCTAATCTAACTGACTACCGACCGACTAGGTATTCCGTATTATATTTCGTATAATCGGCGTAGCTTATAGTCTTCAAAAAGTAATAGTTCTGTTTTAATATTTGAAAAATAGCAGCAAAACATTACATTAATTAACGCGCTAAAATTTGGTGGAACCTAAACCATTTTAGCTCCTTAATTTTATTTTTCAGTTTAATCCCAAGTTATGTATGCACTTTCTAGGGTTTTGCTCAAACGTCAAAACGCGTCTATTAAGTATATTTTGTTTAGTAAAAGTACTTATATTTTATTATCTGCACTGATCCATGTCTCATTCTCATGTTACTTTGTTACTAACTCACGCAGAAATGATATAGCTAAGAAGATATTATGTAGTACAATGGCTATTTTATTAGGTTTGTTGTTATATAACCGATTTCATTGTCAAGTGTACGCCAAACATCAGTAGGTGTAGACAAAGAGACGGGAGACCACTTCTCTAACGTGGCATATAAAACAGCTTTAGCATTAAAAAGAAAATTAATGTAAAAAAGTATTATATTATGTATATCAATTCGACCGTAAAAATCTATACACGGCCGAATTGAGAAACCTCCTTTTTTCTTTGAAGTCAGTTGAAAATAAATTAGTGTTTCAGAATAATGAGCGAATGTAAAGAAAGAAGCGATTTCATGATACAAATTTACCTGTCAAAAATAATTCTCAAATTTGCCAAGTTTGGCGCCAATGTTTCGTTTTATGTTTCTCCGCCAAAAAGAAGCATTAGCGCCACTTCGGATGAAATTGAGAACTATCTTTGAAATATCTATTAGCATTTTTGGATTTTACGTACTTAGTACATAGTGCAAAAGTTTCTTTGTTAGACATTCTCGTTTGATATTCTTATGTATTTCTACTCATTAATAGAACAGAAACTACTTAATTTGAGATACGGCGAGAGCTTATTAATTTTATTTAATTTTTACAAACATCGTAACTGTGTTCCTCATTATCTTTTCACCAAGTCAATATACACGAAATTTGGAATTTATGTAATTCTTGATCAAATTTGATAGATAAAACAGTTTATAATTAAGATGAAAATAAAATGTTTCAAGAATACATTTTCCAGACATATGTAGGTACAATGTATATTGTATATCATCAACATGTACTCAACCAGCTTGGTGGAGTATACTGGTATCTTGATTACCAGCTTTGCTCTCCCCTTGATTCTATAGTGAGAGTCTCAATCCACCTCAACAAAGTGAGCCATGATGTGTTTTGCACTCTTTACAAAGTCTACAATGAAATTACATGACATAGAGATGAAACAGCTAAATTTCTGGGTGACAAGTGAAGTGCAGTGTTAGGTAAGGATTTGAACCCTTCCAGTTCCAATAGTTGCGTGTCACTGTGCTGTTTTGGGCATACGTGTTGCATGCCATCGGGGACAGTCATGATCGTCACTTTATACCTACTATAAAAATGTTACTGTATTTGTGCCTACTACTTTGTATTGTACCCTTATACAAATGATCGACAGCTCTCCACACATAACACGTAATTACACCTAGAGCCCGCACTAGATTGCCGATGTTACACGGTACGTGACTGGTGGAGTCACACTTATACTACACGTAAACGAAAAAACAAAATGAATTCTTCAAATTCAGTGGTAAATTTGTCTTGAAATCCTAATTCTTACTATTAAATGTGCAAGTTTGTGAGCTTAGATGGATGGATCTTAGTTATTCTTTCACGCAAAAACTACTGAAGGTTTCTGGATAAAGTTAAATATAGAAACACAGATATAATGTACTCTGGAATAATACATGGGCTCCTTTTTACCCCGAAAACATGAGGGGATTGGGAACTATGCTATACTCTTTGGTAAAAACCATTTTGTTCTTGAAGTCTCTTCTAGAGCATTTCCAATACCTTTTTACTTTTTGGGGTTGTTGTGATATGCGCTTCTCTAACAATGAAGGAATAAGAAGAAGGTAACACAAAGGCATCCTAATCTCTATCAATCTGGTTCAAATACCCGTGAAGCAATGCCCCCAGAAGCAAAACAACGTCACCATCAAAGGAATCCAGACCTCGAGGCCAGTTTCTGACCACCCCAAAAAGAGTAACAAGTCAAGTTCTGGAGTTCAGACTTCATCTACTCACTGGAAAGTTCGTCTACCATTTCATAGAATCTGGTGGTATATTTCCTGATTTTCTGATTTGGTTACCTGTGTCTGGTCCAACGCCATTTGACCTTTTTAAATCCATTTGTGTAAATCCAAATTATCGAAATTCGTATGATCGTTCCATTATAATGTAATTTCGTATACTTGGAACATACACAGATATACTTACTTAAAAAATCTGCTAAATAAATATCCATAGAAATCAGTACCTTATAAAGTTTTATTGCCTCTGACTAAGACTGGCTTCGTGGCTTAGTTGGTAGTAGCTCTGCCTGCGAAGCCGAGGGTCATGGGTTCGATTCCCACCCAGTGCAAATATTTCTGTGATGAATTCAAATATTTTTACTGTGTCTGGGTGTTTCTATTTATAATAAGTATGTATTTAAAACTATATAAGTATTATATCAGCTATCTGGCCGCCATATAACAAGCTTTGCTTAGTTCGGGGTCAGATGGTGTTGTGTGTGATTTGTCCATCTACATTTATTTATGTTCTTAAATAGTTTTATTAATTTGAACAGTGAAAATAATGACTAACATTAACAGATTACTACCGTTCTCAACTAACACACACATCACACATACCAATCGAGACCCACACATACATAGAGACCAGTTTTTATAGTTTGTACTGGAGTCATGGTCATTGCCTAATAGTTACTTGATAGTCTTTGTACCTACGTCTAATATTCTCATATACTTGAACATCGATCCTTCTATACTGGTATTTGTAGTGACTTATTGTCAACTTTGTTTGTGGTGCCAATAAAGTGTTTTTGTATTGTATTGTATTTGTAGTGACTCTGTGCAGAGTCCACCTGGGGTCCGCCTACCACACATTTGCCAGTTATTTTACTGCCACAAGCAGTGAATGACGATTATCAATGTGAAAACATTGATAGTCGTTTTCCAGTTTGAAGGGTTATTTTCCCAGCGAAATTACAGGGCAGAAAGATAAAACATCTTTAATCTCTAAATAACGAGCGCAGTGTAGTGCTAGGTAGATCTAATGATTTGGACGTTTCAAATTCCAATAGCTGCATGCCAATGTGCTGTTACAGTTGATTACCATCAGACATTTGTCCTGCTCTTTCTATCTATATTATATATATATTAAAAAAACATCTACACTAACATTATAAATGTCAAAGTGTGGATGTTTGTTGCGCAATCACGTCGGAGCTTCTAAAGAATCTTTCTTTATAATAAAGTATAAAAACATGACATTCAATTGTAAATCCACCTGGAAAAACCACTAAGGCAACACATTCTACAGCCTAGACGTTGTTATAACGAAAATTTAACCATACCTCTTTTTAACGTCAACCATGAAACGATATCGCTTTTTATGAGCTACGAGCAGCGAGCAGTCCAAAAGAAAAAATGATACTGTGTACATGCTAGGTATTTTATCATGTAAAACATTGCAGACTCTCCAAATTGTATACGAAATGTATGTAACTATGTACATTTTCTTTCGTATATCGTCACTCCATCTAGTCTCAGATATACGAAAGACGGCTGGTGGCGGTTGGAAGCGTAAGACCGAGGATCGGGCTGAGTGGCGTATTATAGGAGAGGCCTATGTCCAGAAGTGGACGAACACGGGCTGATAATGATGATGAAAATGTACATTTTGATAACGTGTATAGCTCACACATACAAATATACACGCACACAGACAAACTTCTACGTACATATTATAAGTGTGATTTAATAGAATTTCCTTCCAAGAATAATTATAATGTCTCAAATACCGTCTACTTAATACCTAAGTTGAATTAAGCTGGTACCTCTCTTAATCTTGATGGCCTTGACTTGCCTTTGTACATTGAAGCGCTGATGTATTATCTACGCTGAACTTGACTTGTAAGTGTTTGCGTCTATCTTATAAAGCGAATAGCTTAAATATGTTTTAACCGACTTAAAAAGAGGAGGTTCTCAATCCAGCTGTTTGCTATTTTTAACCCCCGACCAAAAAAAGGGGTGTTATAAGTTTGACGTCGATGTCTGTCTGTCTGTCTGTCTGTCTGTCGGTCTGTCTGTCTGTCTGTCTGTCTGTCTGTCTGTCTGTCTGTGTGTGTGTCTGTCTGTGGCACCGTAGAGCTCAAACGGATGGACCGATTTCAATGCGGTTTTTTATTCAAAGGTTGATATCCGTGCGGATGTTCTTAGCTATGTTTGGTTAATATCGATTCAAGATGGCCGCCTCCACAAAATGGCGGACAAAATATTTCTTTACAACTTATCTCAATATGGGTATCAAATGAAAGGGCTTGACTAGTAGAATACAATACATAATAACAAATTTCAAATCCAAGATGGCCGCCACCACAAAATGGCGAATTACATTATTTTTTTCACTACTACCTCAATATGGGTATCAAATGAAAGGGCTTGACTAGTAGAATACTTTACACTATGACAAATTTCAAATCCAAGATGGCCGCTACCACAAAATGGCGAAATACATTTATTTTTTCACAACTCCTTTAATATGGGTATCAAATGAAAGGGCTTGACTAGCAGAATGTTGTACAGATTACAAATCCGAGGTAGTCGGGGGTTAATCAAAATTTTTAATTTTGTTCTTGTGTGTGTAGGTGTTAGCTGTTTTGTAGTGGCAGGAGTCTTGACAGAGTCCCCCTGGGGAAGTACCACACCTTTGCCAGTTATTCTATGGAAACATTACTGTGTTCCGGTTTGAAGGGCAATGTTTCCAGAGAAATTACAGGGCTTAGAGATACAACATCTTAGATATCTGGGTGATGATCGCAGTGCAGTGCTAGGTAATGATTTTGACTCTTCATGTTCCAATAGGTGCGTGTCACTGTGCTGTTATGTGGCAGGCATGTTGCTTACCATCAGGCACAAGTACGGTTCGCCTCGTCATTCTTTATTTAAAAAAAAATACGCCATACCGCTATATCCGCGAACTGTGAATAGATTTTGATGATTATTTTTCGGGCAGTATCAAGGCCGTTTTGTAACACGCTAGCAAATATGGCGTTGGTGAATGACACATGTCCTCGAAAAATGTCTTTTTAGGAGCACACAAGTTTCCTCACGATGTTTTTTTCTCCCAAGACACGGGAACCGTTCTCTCCCAACGAGAGACCCAAGGCCATAACCTACCACGCTGACCAAGTGCATTGGCGAATCACGCATGACCTTGAAATATTCCAAGAACATTCCAGTTTCCTCACGACGTTTTCCTTCACATTTACAGCCAGTGGATGGTAACAAACTTGTAGATCGTCGAGCATCGAACTTGGGAAAAAGTAGGAAAGATTTGATTGTTTTACAGTTGAAAAACGGAAGTTCTTACCACTATAGGACACTATGTCGTCACTTCTTTAATTTTATCTAAAAATATATATTTCAAAGTATCAAGTTGAGGATATTAAGCCAAAAATATTATTAAAATCTAATTAAATAGCCAGATATTAACAGATAGATTTCTTAGACCACTCACATTATTTTCTACAAAAGCTTATCTAAAAACAGATTTTATACCATTTATCGCAAATTTCAATGCTATTCATTCGAATCTACCACCTGACCCTCCATAAAGAAACGTCCCTTAAAAAAACTGAGAAAAAATCTCCCACGATATACAACTCACTTTTTTTTCTCCTTTTAGCTTTGTTGGTTCTGTCTGCAGTTTCATTGCTTTTGATTGAAGTATTGTCGAAAATTGTTCGTTCTTCAATAAAATTGCGAATTGTGATTTAGATATTTCCGAATTACGCTTTGTGATCTTTTTAAACGCATGGCTTTGTGGTGGGCCAGCTAATAATAATTGTTCTATGGTGACGTAGGGACGTGGTGACAAAAATCTCCAATTTTTATATTATTTTATTTATCTCCGCGGACTGTTGGATCCATGTTATATTTAAAAACATTGGTTTTCATTATTTTCCATGCAGGAAGACTAAACTATCAAATCTGTTCTTAAAAACTAAGCACCTATCCCTAAACTATTTATACAAATATTATTATGTTACAAAAGCTTCCCCCGGCATTGAGCTTTCATCACCACCGCATTTCCATGTATGTAATGGCCATCTGTTATGGCCTCTGATGGCACTCGGTGGCGCGGTCCACTTCGCAGCACAGACTGCAAATATTGTCATCCTCGATATTGTCGGTGTAGTAGATAAAAGTCCAAGAGTGCCGAGTCAAAGCCACGACTGCATGCGGAACACTCTCATGTGTCCTTCCCTCCGCTTAGCCTTGGTCTTAATGGGGCTTACTGACTCATAAGTTAGTCCTTGAGCCTTATGGATTCTTTAAGTGCAGGACCTCTTTCCTCCCCTTAGACCTGGAGGATAAGAGTCTCCTGCTCCTCCTGGATTTGAACTACCTTGCCTCTTCGTATGATAGATGACCCTGTGTTGCAGAAAAAGCCTGTGAGTACCATGAGGTACGTGTAGAATTGTAAGCATGCACCAAAGGTAAGTCGTCCCGTCGTTATGTTTTATAAAAAATGCTTATAAAGTTAGTAGAAGTTTTCGGATTTGTCTGGAATTTGGAGTCTTCATAGATTTGAATCTTGAATAACGGGAAGATACCTACTAATCATACAAATGCCTCATGCACATAAATATTTTTTTATAAAAAAACAATTAAAAGATCATCAGCCTGTATTCGTCCACTGCTGGGCATAGCCCTCTCTTATATTACGCCACTGAGCGTAATCCTGGATTTAAGGCTTCAACCTCTGCAGCTGTATTTTGTATATCATCACTCCATCTAGTGTCAGGACGTCCTACACTACGATTGCCGATTCACATTCTCCAGTCCAAAACCCGTCTACCCTCGGTTATCAGATCATGTTTATGTACCTAGGTATCAAAATAGCAGCACGCTTGCTTTTGCTCACGTAGCTTCCTTTTCTGTTATTTTCTCTCGATTAAAAGTAACCTATGTACAATTCCAGATTATATGTGACTGATGCTATTTACCGTATTTATGCTTATAACAGGTGGTATTTACTGTCTTCCATATTTTAAGTTACGGCTGGTCTAGTCGGGGAGAACGGCAACTGCCGATCCGGAGCCCCCGGGTTCGAATCCCACCACGCGCACCACTGTCTTTTCGAAGTCATGTGCGTAATGCCGCTAACTTAAAAACGGTGAAGGAAAACATCGTGAGAAAACCGACATGTACCTAGAATCTTTCGAGGTCATGTGTCATCCACCAGCCCTCACTTGGCCAGCGTGGTGGATTATGACCTTAAGCTCTCTCCTTGTGAGAGAAGGCCCCGAGTCCCAGCAGTGGGAACATTTAGTGGGCTGCTTATGCTTATGCTATACTTTGAGCTACCGCCAAAGGTGCAGGACCTAGTAACCTAAGCATATTAACAAACTGTACAAACTAAATAATAAGTAAATGTATTGCGATTATAGCGAGTAATACAGTCATGTCCTTTTTACTAAATTTTTTAATCAACAATCTTGAGTCACATAATGTTTGTTACGTAGAAACTAGCGAAATTTACAATTCTTCGAAATTCAAAATCAAAGTGCTGTCTTCCGGAACACAGCATGCATGTAAGATAAAGATTTAGAAATACATCTGCTGACCGTTGGATTGTTTGTAGAAATCTTAAAACTATGAGACTCCACAGGATGCAGCCGATAAATTCCGACGCTACGGTAAAATCCACATTTTTGTAAACTCCGTAGCAAAATTAAGAATTGCTTCCCGACGACGCCAACTTGCTAATGATTCCACCCTCAAAACGTTTACAGAAATCTCACCCTTCGACATAACGCAATAAGATGAAAAATCAATTGATTCCAATGACGCTGTAGGTCATTAAGTCTTAGGGGATGCTATTCAAGATGTTGCAGATGCAATCACTAAGCAAAACGACATAAAAAGCATGGCAAACGGTGGAAATAAAACTATAGATTGTAGTAACAAGGTTGACAATGGAATGGAGAATAGAAATGACTTGAGTTACATGGACGTAGAAGGGATGATGCAGGTAGAGAAATTCGAACAGTTTGAGGGATGGATGAAAAAAATGAGGGTCGTATCTAAGACACAAAAGGCGGCGTTGGCGTCACGCTGCGCGATGGATGGCCTGCGGATGCAGTTTTAGATTTTTGTGAAGATTTGGAATGGAATATTGAGACTGTTAATTGAATGCGACCACTTGCAGCTTCGGCAGATAAATTTTAACTTGATGGTGGCAATAATGTTTGAGTTTTAGTATTCTATGATGACATTTTTAGAAAATTTGTTTGTATGATGTGTAAGCCATTGTTATGTGAAATTATTACACTAAAAATAAAATTAGTTATAGAGATACAAGTACATAAACACGTGAATAACGCCAATGCATCTATATACACATAAAATCTTTTTAATGTACGTGTAGGTCAGATTGATTTGCAGCTTAGCACCAGGTAAAAAGACAATCAAGCGCTAACTTAAACTTGTTAATATAAAAAAAAAAAACATTGGCAGCAAATAAGTGTAAAGACATAGCTAAGATTATGATAATTAATTAATTCCACTACAATATAAAAAATGTGAACTCTGTACAGGTATAACCACCATAGTACAAACATTTTTTGGTAGGATTACGGGACAAGCAAAACATCCACCCGATAGTACTGCTGATGATCATGAATTACCTTATTTTTCTGGATGAAAAACGCAGTGCAGTGTGAGGGAGTGATTTGGACTCTTCGCGTTCACTTAGTTGAGTGCCACTTTGCTCTTATTCGCAGGAATGCCGCTTACTATCATAATCATGTCTTGCTCTTGTATGTCATTCTGTATAATAGAAAAACCAAACCGAAGCCTTTGAAAGGCCATGGCATCTGCATAAAACAATCTTTTTGAACAAACACCCATAAAAAGCAATCGAACACATTGCCCGAATAAAACCAAAAAAAATCTTTAAAACTGACCTTTATTGCAACCAATAAAAGTTCAGAATAAAAACACACTAGCTTAACTTTTTATGACGATTATCGAAACAAAAACTAGGCGCCCACATCTTCCGACAGGAAGAGGAACTTATTTGATTATAATAAACATTAGAAATGTATAAAAAAAATCAAACCAGGTGGATTATATAACCTCTTTGTTTTTTATTATGGCAATCAAAAAACTCTAGTGTTTGTTTTGTGAGAACTGAATACCGCCGGCCACCCCTTCTTGAGCAAAAAACAAAGTTTCAGAACAAAAAGTTTTTCTTCGGTAGCTAAAAACTTTTTTTTTGTAACTTGGAACAAAAAGTTTAATTTAAAAAGAGAAAGTGTTTTTAAAGATATTTGTCTCCAGCATTATGGTGCTTTTTATGATTGTAAAGAGTATTTATTTATAAAAAAAGTGCATAGTATCGAGA
The DNA here is from genome assembly GCA_017562165.1 of Ectropis grisescens. Lineage (NCBI taxonomy): Eukaryota > Metazoa > Arthropoda > Insecta > Lepidoptera > Geometridae > Ectropis > Ectropis grisescens. The sequence goes on along the minus strand of CM029793.1, from coordinate 11,659,821 downwards.
ATGTTCTATTTTAAAAACATATGGCAGTCATATAGGTATACTATCATCATAGTCTAATGATTTTATATGCTGTTCTATCATGGCTTAATAAGTTTAGATGCAAAATCATTTTATTTTGCCCGTAAGGTTGTATAGCTTACCATCAAGCACATGTCTTGCTCACACCATTACTCTATGTTATGAGTATAAAAGAGATAAAAAAGTTTGCAATCGGAATGACGTCTAGTCAACAGTATACCAATCTTAGTTACTCTGTTAAGTACAATATGTAAAAATATGAGACACATATGTTTTGTATTACCAAATTAATAAAAATCGACAAAGATTTAGATTTCAGATCATCGAACTTCTAAAGTGGAACATTGTGACGTCACATCTTCGTAAAAACTGTATATAGATATGACGTTACACGAAACGGACGGACTTATTAGTTTTTTCAGTCGCCATGCCTTTTTCGTCAATTCGTATTTCAGTGTGGTATATCTACCACGCTGGTCAAATACAAGTTATGCGTAATCTATTGTGGCCTTGACTCTCTCCTTGGGAGATAAATAAATTGGTCTGTTTATGTTATAGTTTGTATAGTTTTATTGAGCACTTTTACAACTCTATAACGTCCAGTAGTTATATTAATAGTTGCTTTGTAGTCACCGCCGCATTGTTCTCTATTGTGCTCGTCAAATATTTTTCTCATTATTAGTTCGTAGAATATTTTTTGTGATGTAATCCGATTAGCCTTGAATTTATTCTCGCGTTGTTTTTCGGAATTATCTTTCTTTATAATAAAAAATCTGATTTTCGGTAGTGGTAGGACTCTGCAGAATCCACATGGGGAATTACCACAGGTTTGCCAGTTATTCTACCGCCAAGCAGAACAATGCCAAGATTGTGTTGCGATCGCAACATTTCTCAGAGTATCTCCAGAAAAATCGCAACGAAAAGAGATAAGTCATATTTCTCTGGGTGACGAGTGCAGCGACATTATAACTAGTGATACTGACTGAAAGAAAAAGAGAGAAGGCTGAGAGGGGAAATAAACTGTTGCGTGTCACTGTGCTGTTATGTGTCAGGCATGTTGCTTACCATCAGGCACATGCCCTGATCGTCTCGTCACTCTTTATTTAAAAAAAAAAACCTTTGCTCTGCAATGGGACAGAATGTAGGATAATAATAATATCCGCTATCTGGCTTCTATTAATACAAACCTTCATGTTTGTGGCTAGACGGTTTTGGTGAAAAAGTCGAATAATAATAAATATTTGTTGACAGTTCATCGTTCACATTAGAATTAGTAACAAATTTCATTAGAAACCAATTGCTGAACATAGTATTAATATATCTCGATACAAAGTAGTATGTAATAGGTAGATAGACAAAAATATGCCCTAACAATTATTAAAAAATATGACAAAGAACATGCCAAATGAAAGCAAAACAATTTTAAAAACTAGTAGCGCAATAACTTTTATTTATAGTAGCATTATTTGTTATCAAAAGCAATGAAGATACTTCAACATTCGGACTCGGAACCTGTCTACAATCCGGTTTTGAGCATTGGCGTGATGGATCACCGGGCACTTGTACACGTAATCCTGCCTACCAAGCTTCCTTCTTCAAGCCAAACTTCCTCGGCTGTATCGCTAACTTCATCAACCAGTTCTGTTTCCACTTCACCCAGCTACTTTTTAATAGAAGCAAAAGCAGTAATGACACGTATCTAATTTTATGAGTTCTCAAGTTTTTTTGAAACGTGGTCATTATAGTGATGAGCTATAAATTGAGTAGATCAAAATGGCGGGTTCCCAAAATACAGGTTCCGTGAAGGAATACGTAAGATGCATTATGTTATCTACGAGTATTTTATGGATTATAAATCTAACTTGCAATATCTATTCATGTTAATGAGATTATGTAGAATCAAGATTCCAATGTTCACTGTCAAGGACAATTTGGATTTGGCTAGATTTTGCTGAGCAATAATTGTTATAGCTTGCAAATTTTATTGGTAACCAATTGATATCATTTCATTTTTCTCATATTCACGATTTACAATAAAAATCGAATAAAACAATAAAATTTGCATATTCTGGCAAAGTTATAAACACGTACAACATAGCACGTTTAATTTGCGTAATAGGTCCTTTGCGGTCAACTTCTTTTTCATCAACGACTTATAAAATGAAATCGTATTATGATATACTAACTTAGACATTCAGAAAGACAGGAAAGTGCAAAACTATGTTATAAACATGGTAACATTGAGAGAATTATTTTTATGAATTCGACCACCATGTTTTTATAGGATTATTAATTCAACTGACACTCTAAAAATTCATGGAGAGATTTTTCAACAAGACGTAGCAACAGGACGAACCTGGCAAACGTCTGATAGTAAGCAACGCGCCTGGCCATTGCAGAACAATGCCATGCGTATATTTTAACCCAAAGAATCCAAATTACTATCAACAAAGAATCCAAATGTATGTGTAGTTTTCGTAAAAATTAATAGCATAAATGCGATTCAAGGCTAGTTTCCAAATTTCAACTAAATCCAACAATCAATTTAAGCTGACGACGTGACTGAGTAAACATCCAAACGTTTGCATGTGTAATGCTAGTAGGAAGTAGAAAGATAAGAATTTAATTCATGCACCTGAAAATCTTGATAACAATACTAAAATACTACTTCTGACATCCTGCTTCCCCTTTACAATAACAGGTGATTTGAAATCAAAATACGAAAAAACACCTATTCATACAATTGACAAACCCTTCCAGTAGGTACTTATAAAAACTTAAACGCATATGAATGAATACAATCATAAAAGAGTAAAAAATGAAGGTCGAACGAAAATGAAAACGTAAAAAGTGAACCCTTTTGGAAACAAACAAATAATGAGGAAGTAAAAAACGGAATCAGATGTTGACAAATTTTATGGGGAGAACAAAAAGAGTTAAACAATATCGAGACATATTTTCTTGTCGGCTTATCTAGTTCTTTAAAACAGCTCTTAATTTTTTATCAAAAAAATAAAGTAGAAATACCTTTTTTTTTTTTCATTGTTGCAAAGAGCTTAAATAAAGTGATATGCCTAGCAATCAGCAGCAGCATCATCATCATCAGCCGCAAGACGTCCACTGCTGAACATAGGCCTCCCCCCTAGATTTCCAGAACGAACGGTTCTGCGCAACCAGCGGTTTCCAGCGACCTTTATGAGGTCATCTGTCCATCTAGTGGGAGGCCGTCCAACACTGCGTCTTCCGGTTCGTGGTCGCCACTCGAGAACCTTTCTTCCCCATCGGTTGTCAGATTGCCACTTCAGCTTCCTAAATCTTTGAGCTATGTCAGCCCCTTTCGTTCTTTTGCGAATATCCTCATTACGGATTCTGTCGCGCAAAGAGATTCCGAGCATAGCCCTCTCCATAGTTCGCTGTGTGACTTTGATCTTCGTTATGAGGCCCACAGTTAAGCAATCAGCAGCATGAATAATCTAGATTGCTGTTTAGCATTGCACTCTGCTCGTCAACCAGTTATGTATGATTATTAAAATGTTGACCTTGTGATTTCTCTGGAAACGTTGCCTTTGTAACAAAACAGAGAATTGTCACACGTTATTGATTGGCGGTAAAATAAGTAACAAAGGTAGAATCTACATAAAGTGCCCTGTCGCTATTTTAATAAGTAAATGTCATCAAAATTTGTTCAACTTATAAAAAAAAATAAGGTTGTTCTATTAAGTTACGGCTGGTCTAGTAAGTTACAGCTGGTCTATCTGGAAGAACGGCTACTGCCGATCCGAAGCCCCTAGATTCGTATCCCTCGCACTCCACTGTCTTTTCGAAGTCATGTGCGTAATGCCGCCAACTCAAAAAGGTGTAGGAACACATAGTGAAGAACCCAACATGTACCTAGAATCTTTCGAAGTCATGTGTCATCCAACAACCCGCACTGGGCCAGTGTGGTGGATTGTGGCCTTAATTGTTTCCTTGCGAGAGAAGGCCCCGATTCCCAGCGGTGGGAACATTTAGTGGGCTGCTTATGTCATCAAAATATATATCACCTACGTATCTGAAACATAATCTGGATCTCTCAATAATCTATATCTCTAGAAGAATTGTTTCTAGTATTATGGTATTTTTACTAAATAAGCATGCTAATGCAAGCATTCATCATAACATGTTATCTTATACCAAAAAAGGTACAGCAACATCACTTGCCAATTTATTTTTTAAAATTTGGATTGTTTTGGTTCAAAAATGTACACTTTTTTGAGTTTAGCTTTGAGGAATAACATAATCAATTCTTTAGCTTTACCTGCTTTGTCATAAACAGCAGTTTAAAAATGAAAGTATTCCTAAACTATCCATTTTTATGGCAGTTATTTTGTCATAAAGTAAGACGCCAGTTCCCGACGTTTTTATTTTTCTTTTGTAAGCAAAATATTCTAAGCATTTGAATGCTCCAATACATTTTTTGACCTTACGAAATTATCAGAGATGTAATCTATAACTTTCATGGTCTGAGTGAAAAGGCTTATAATATCTTTTAAGCCAGCGTGCCTTTTACCAACCTGCAGTGGGGCACCGTGGCTTGGTGTGGTAGCGTATATTATGGAATTAACTCTCCCCTTGCGAGAAAAGTTACAATATTTGATCAAGATTCCCAATGTTTTTTCCATAATTTTCATATTTTTCTCCATATTTATTATGATATACAATGATTATTGTAATAAAATTTGAAATACAATGGTAAAATTTTAAAAAAGCATGCTGTATTTTTGAAGCGGTAAGCAGAGTTGGCATGGAGACATACCACACCTTTGCCAGATATTCCACCGCTAAGCAGAAACACGAAAATATTACTATGTTCCAATTTGAAGGGCAATGTCTCCAGGTAAAATACGGTGCAAAAGCATACATCACCTTACACCTCCAGGCGACGAGGACAGTTTCAATAGCCACTTGGCACTGTGATGTTCTTTTACGGCAAAGAGTAATAACTGAATTTTCTAGTACTTTCACTTTTATAATATACATTGGAAACTGTTTTTAACATTCATAATCGTATAATAATCCAAATTTACTAGATTTTGTCAGAAATCACCCCTCTGTCCAGAATCCCTGTCCTGGCCGTCGTATTGTAAGCTGATGCATCTGCTCGCGATCTTTCATTGTCATCCCTCTTGCCTGTCTAAATTGAAAACCTACACGGCCAATACAAATTGATTCTTATCCAATGTTATTTGTATTCACATTCTAACAGTTTGCTGTTGCGAGTATTGACTGACCTAGTGGTTTAGTAAGTCTGCTTGCGAAGCTGTGGGTCGTGGGTTCGATTCCCACCCAGGGCAAATACTCGTGCAATGAATACATATATTTGTTCTGTTTTTGAGTGTTTCAATGTTTAATAAGTATGCATTGCATATGCTATTTATAATTATACCTACAAGCAATATATCAGCTATCTGGTGTTCATAGTCCAAACTTTATAATATATATTTATATATCGTTTATTCATTTTTTAATTTACTTTATATTCGTTGGATACGTACTGGCAAAGTATAAGACGAACACCAATACCCAAACAATACTTCATCATATTTTTCTTGAACTTGGATCCTTTGCACAGTTTTTGTCTGAAGCAGTATTAGTCTACGACCAAACAGTAATATTAAAAAAATAACTATATTCTGATTTGAAAGGCAGTATTTCTAGAGAAATTGTAGGATGTATGATGATGATGACAAAGAGGTGTATGATCTTAAATAGAGATGCGCCGAATGTTCGGCTGAATATTCATATTCGGTATGTTCGGCGTATATTTTCTATGTTCATATTCGGCCGAATATTCGATTGATTTACCGAATAATTACCGAATATAAAATAGTATAATTTTATAATGAAGGCTTTATTCTGAGCGGTGCTCAGAACAGGAACAGAGTATTTGATAAATGAAACAAACACTATTCTTATGTAATCATCATCATATATTTAAAAAAAATTAACATTATTCCAATTTTAAATAATCCACAGATAATATAATCTTTTCGTAATCAACAGACTTAAAAAAATCTAACAAACATACTCAATATTTAAAATTTAAAAGTGGTAAATTGTGATGCAGGAAAACAAGACTCTCTGCTCTGTGAGGCAACAATCTATTTCTTTTTTTCTTCGTAAATATTTCCTGCTTCAGAAAATAATCGTTCGTTATATACAGAGGTAGCAGGAGATGATAAGAAAATTCTAGCCAAAATAGCCATGTGTTCATATTTTCCTTGGTTTTTGGCCCACCATGTGAAAGGACTCAAATGGCGTTGTAGTAAGTTTTCTATCAAATATTTTTGTAATTCCAAAGCTATTTGGTTTTTGTTTTTATTCGCAGGATTTTCTTCCGACGTTACTGGCTGCTTAGTGGAAGCCAACTCTTCATAACAACTCCAAAACGCCAAATGAGAATCACGAGTTTCCACATTTGTCACATTTCGTAATGGTAGTCTCTCTTTTTCATCGTCACTGCTGCTGCTCTCTAATGCATCAGACCTTCTAAGATGTTCTCTAAATAATGTTATTTTAATTGATTCAATTTTTTCTTTAGAGAAGAAATTCAACCGAAATCTGGGATCTAACAATGTGGCCAGTGTATAGTATTTGTCCTCCTGAATATTTGCAAATCTGTGCTTCAGTTCTGTTTTTAATGTTTCTAGCATATCATTAACATTAGGGCACGCTTGTTTAGTGTCCGACTTACTTAAATATTTTAGAAGTGTCGTAATGTGGGGTATCACTTCAGATATTGATGAAAAAGTGGAACTAGTGAGCTTTGTAATTTCTTCAAAAGGTTGTAATAGATTCAGTATCTCATTCAAAATTAGCCACTGGCGCTCTGTTAGATTTTGAAGATTTACTGTACTGCTGTTGTCAGAAATGTATAATGAGACAGTCCGTTTTTGTTCCAAAAGTCGTTGGCACATATAAAACTTACTATTCCATCTAGTTATAACGTCTTGCACAAGTTTATGCTTGGGTAAATTGAGCTCTTCTTGAATTTGAACCAATTTTTCTTGAGCTTGAGTGGAATGATTGAAATGGGTAACAATTCTTTTAGCTGCTGTTAGAGCTTCGCTTACATTTTCTTGGGCTTGCAATGCGTTGTTTATAGCCAATTGTAAATTATGTATAAAACAAGATTTTCCAACATATGGAGTGTCATTGATTGCTTTAACAATATTAGGTCCATTGTCTCTAACTACCACATGAATAAGTGAATTGATTTGCCACTTATTTGCCATTTCTTTCAGGTGAGATTGGATATTATGTGCTGTGTGCTGCCCAGTAAAATGAGTCATCTGCAAAACCGCGTGCTGAACGGCAAAATCTTCATCTAGCCAGTGAGCTGTGAAACTTAAAAAGCTTACCAAATTGTTCATACAGGTCCACATGTCTGTAGTAATAGATACTGATTTGGCCTTCATTAGTTTATCTCTGATAGCCGATTTCACTTTATCATAAAGACTAGGTATGACCCCCTTCAGTCATATATTTTCTTCCGGGTAGTTCATATTTTGGTTTAAGTAAATTAATCAGTCTGTTAAATCCAGAGTCCTCAAGTATTGATATTGGCTGATTATCAGACGTAATCATTTCAGCAATAGCGTTATGAATTTCCCGAGATCTTGGATCATTAATATCCCACTTTTTAGCAAATGCCTCCTCAATAGTTCGTTGATTTGGCTGTATAATTTGGTGACTTTGGGCACCCGACGTTGATGGTTGATCGATATAAACTTTCCGAGTTACAGGCTGTAGTGTGTCTGCTTCTTCCTTGCCGACGCCGACCGGCCTGTCCCACCACGCGAAATTAATGTGCCACATAGAATGCATGCGCGGGTAAAGCGGAGCGGGCAAACGCCGGCCCCCGCAAATCATCTTACGAACCTGTAAAAAACCTGTTTATCGCGCGAAAATTAACCGAATAATTCGGCCGAATATTCGGTTCGGTTTATTTTGGACCGAACATTCGGCCGAATATTCGTATTCGGTTAAACCCATATTCGGCGCATCTCTAATCTTAAATCTCCCGGTCATGAGCGCAATGCTGTGGTAGGCGTTGATTGGATCACATCATGCTCAGAAAGTTATGTATGCTGTTAGATGTTAAAATGTTATGTTATGTATGCAGGTGCGTTGTTTACCAGCAAGTGAAGGTCTTGCTCGTCATGACATACCATTTCATTTAAAATAAAAGTGGTCAAGTGCGAGTCGAACTCGCCCATGAAGGCTTCCGTAGCAGCAAGTAACATAATATAAAAGTTATTGGCTCTGTGATGAATTCAAATGTTTGCACTATGTCTGGGTGTTTCTATGTATAATAAGTATGTATTTAAAACTATATAAGTATTATATCAGCTATCTGGCTGTCATCACACAAGCTTTGCTTAGTTTGGGGTCAGATGGTGTTGTGTGTGAATTGTCCACCAATATTATTATTATAATTATTTTATTGTAGTTCGTTGTTACTTTAATCAGTGTTTTAACAATAGTAAATTTATGACGTATAAAAATAAAACTACTTCTCATATATATAAGATCTAATATAAGATCTGATTCAAACCAATTTTTGTTGATAGTTTACATGGTAATGGACATCACACACTTTTTTATTTTTGTTATTCTCTTATTTTAGAAGTTACAGAGGGGGTACACACATTTTACCACTTTGGAAGAGTCTCTGGCGCAAAGTATTCAGTTTAGAAAAAAAAATGTTAGGAAGCTCAATATAATTTTTGAAGACCTATCCATAGATAACCCACACGTATGATTTTGATCGAAAAAAAATATGAGTTTCAGTTCTAAGTATGGGACATCCCTTAAATTTATATTATATATTTTTCCTATTTTTTATATGAAAATCTTAATGCGGTTAACAGAATACATCTACTTACCAAGTTTCAATAGTATTGCTCTAATAGTTTCGGAGAAAAGTGGCTGAGACATACGGACGGACAGACAGACAGACAGACATGACGAATCTATAAGGGTCCCGTATTTTGCCATTTGGCTACGGAACCCTAAAAATCGTATTTCCAATATTAGACTCTAAATCTACAGAAGCAATAATACCAATTATTATCATAGGTCGTTGACCAGGAAAAAACAGTTAGAAATTAATAAAAACAATTTGCAAATAATACTGATAAGAACAAAGTTTACCTACTTGCATACTAATCAGAACGACTGGAAGTTAAATGAAATGTTTAATTTGTTTTATGTGATGACCAAAGGATAAAAATAAAATGTATAATAATAGTGTAATATTTGTACATCTTAACATACTTAATATATAACTTAATATTAAGCACGAATGCATAACTTATAATTACAAACAAAAAATAATTCAGAAAGATGTATGTGTGGAATTTAATTGTTTCATTGAAAAAACTAACGAACGAACTTTTTTGAAACAGACTTACTTAGACGGATAAGGTTTTTTTAGCGAGCAGAGCCTTTACTATCAAAACTAAAATAGAATGAGAAGTCCACTACGCTACATATCTAACTACGAGTTAAGGTTTATTGATATCTGTGGGGTTCAGTCCATGAGAATAACCCAAGGATCACTTGAAATTAATGGAAATGATTCCATTTTATTTATTTTTCTGATTTCATCAGTATTCTCGTACTTTATGTAAGTAATATAAACAAAGCGGCGCTTTCAGAATGCAAATAGTGTATATATCGCAGCCGGATCGTATAATCCGCTGTATTACATTACGACTAGCCGTTTTGAAAACCAGGGCCGTTTTGTAAAGCGGCGGTTTGACGATTAGCCAGATGGAAAGCGGCTGATTTAAAACAGCCGGAATGTGTTCGACGCCATACATCATTCAAAACGGCTAGCCGTAATGTAATAAAGCGAAAGATTAGCCGCCGCTTTGACAATTTTTAGTTCCGATTGTTAACACTCATGGCGCTGTCTGACATAACAACAACATGGCGTTGAAAATAGTACGTGTGTTGCTAAATTGCTAAGGTGACTGTGGATTCTGGTGTTCGGCGGAATCCTACACAATATTATTGGGGTGGTTTACCACCATCTACCTTGCTAAAACTAAATCGAACCGGGTAGGTTAGGAAGGACCCAGATCCGACTCGGAGCACCCCGACTCTACCTAGTCTTGTCGCTACTACCCCTAGAGTGTATATAAAAAAATGCGGGAGCCCACCCGGAGTCAAATCTCAATGATGACCCTTGTCTAAGTGCACCATATTTCTTAGGTGTACCAGCACCAATATCAAGTTAGGGGCTTTCAAGTTTTATCTGAGAGGTATGTTTAAAAAAAAGTGTAAGAAATATGGCAAGAGATAATCTGTCAGCTTTTTCTGATTATTATTATACAATTAATGTTCATTGTTTATTTTGTAAGTATGGTCACCCTACAATTTAAGCAGTAGTACAATGCGGCTAAACGTTAGCCGCCGTATTGAAGAACGTATCGCAATGACAATGCGGCTAATCGTTGAACCGCCGCATTACAAAACGACCCTGTTTTTCAAAACGGCTAGCCGTAATGTAATACAGCGGATTATACGATCCGGCTGCGACATATACATCACTTTCTGTCAAAAACATTTCTCATATCTTTAAACGTGTGCCAATATTACATTTTGTTTTAATTTTCTAGCAAAGAATAATATTGGCGCCACCTACGGACAAATTAAAAAAAAGACTTTGAAAGTTCTACTTATTTGTATCTTAAAACGGCCTCATTAAACACATAACGCTAGATAATGGAGATACTAATTAGTTTGGCGTCTTTTAGAATATTTTAGAGTTCCGGATATAGTACGGCCTCTAAGTCCTGATAAGTGTTAAACATAACAATACCTTTAACATGAAACAGATAAAAGGTAGGTACCGTTCTTTTTTCATTCTTTTGAGAGATTATGTTTTAAAACTTCGAAGCCCTAGTCTTTCTTAAAGTTTATTTAGTTGTTATTTTGGCTTTTGCTCCTTTTATGTATAGTGATGGTAACAGCTTTGTTAGTCTATCTACCTGTCTTTATATTTTGTACGGTTGTATTGTTACTATAGAATTAATCTGGCCTGTTAAGTGCTTAGTTTTATCACGGTTAGATAAAATTTCCTTTGTTGGCATTATTTATTTTACTGTAGTATGGATACCTATTTGTAAGCGTATTTCTCTCAAAGAACTGACTTACACTTAATTTTGTCATATGGAATTTCTTTAACATTACAGACGTCGTAAATATTTGTAATGATTAGACTTTAATAAAAAAATATGATAAGTTTATTACTCACGTAAATTTATTTGGAAAACGTCTATGAATTTTTAAACAAAATATTAGGAGAATTATAAGAAAGACAACAATATAGTACTAACCACTGAAAATTATACAAACTTAAGTTATAAACCAACAAATGTGAACATTTTTACTGTGTTCCGAGTTGCAGAGCAATGTTTCCAGAAAAATTACATAGGTATATCTATCATCATATATCTTTGGGTGACGAGCGCTGTGCAGTAAGTACTTGGCAGTGATATTAATTCTCAATGTTGAAATAACTGGGTGGTGCTTTGATGAGTTTGCGTGTATGAGCAGGCCCGTGTCTTGCTCGTCTTGTCACTATATTACAAAGTAACTAAAACAATACATACCAAAATTGTTTATTACCATTTAATTAAATTTCTATTAAAATGACTAAGCTTTATAATATTCTTATATCATTATAAAGTACAAACACACAACAAAGTCCTTATACAAAAAAAAAATACAAAAAATGTATTTTTTTTTGTGGCCTTTCACAACAAAAAAAGTTATTTACTAAAATAAAGAGTTTTTTTATCTTATCTTATTATTTCTATCGCGAATGAAAAATGTAACTACGAAAGGTTCGCAAACTTTGGACCGAATCCTGTTTTCAATTTTAAATCGTTCCTCTCGGAGGGTGATCGATTCCTACCGGTTCCTCCACTGCATACAATTAAGCACCCTCATTTACGTCTGGTCAATGACAGCCCTGTTTTAATCAATAACTTCTTTTCGCGCGTCCTTGGTTTTTTTTTCCCGGCGCGACTTTTTCTGCGCGCATTACGATTATTATGTGTCAATCGGTGGCTGTTTTTTCATATCGTTACGTCTTACCTCGTTCTCGTCGATTCCGCAAAAAGCTTCGCAAAAAAGGCAAAAGCTCAGCCAAAAAATCGTCTACCGAACAGTATCTCGTATCGCCGGTCTTGTAGCCATTTTAATTATTATTTAATACCGGGGACGAGCACGTGGCGGGGTCCGCCGTCTCGCTCCCTCCAGTGGGGTGAGGCGCGCCTGGCGTCCTTCCTCTCCCTCGCTCCGAGCCCACTTACACACATAAAAATCGTGAATAATAAAAAAATGTGTACACATTTTTTTCGCTTAACCACCGTTTCGTTGTGTGAGTGCGCCTCACGCCGCTAGAGCGAGATGCGGCTATGCAACCGAGCAGGTAACACTGCTCCCCTCTACGATTTTTAAGCTCAGCTGTGAATGTTTGCGTCCGTGTGATTTTTTTCATTTTTATGTGTTGGTGTACCCCTCGCGCGGTGTAGTTCACTTTTTCTACTATAGATCTGAATTTCAGTCTCGTTTTTGCCGCGTCGGTCTAAAGGCGGGCGAGGTAGCGTTTTGTATTGCATTTTTGTGATGCGAGTCTGCCGCTGTACTTGATCGGAGGTGCGTTCTAGAGACGCCGGCTTTTTGTGGCACCACATGTGTCGTGTCCTGCTGAGTAGTGCCACTGCAACCGGTGCACGCGCAAATCACTTGGCAAGAGCAGGACAGCACTACCTCACGTGTGGACTACCCACAGACAACAACATTATATAGCTACACTAAAATATTGAACAAAAAAATCTTGTAATTCGGATCCTAGTAACGACGGCTGGCATTCATAACTTTACCGCAGGGTCAAGAGCACGCTCGACGTTTTTTTATCCGCTGAAATAAATCCGCCGGTATTTTTTTTAATGTTTATTTTAGAGCACGTGGATTTTTTGAATAATTTTGGCGATAATTACGCCTCGGACTGTTGCCTTTTGGACGTGTTGTGACGGTAGTGTTACCATATTATGTGATATTTTAGTGACATTATAGTAATAAGAACAAACTGTGATTTTATTATGGTGATATAGTTGGTGATTGTGAAGAATTTTTGGACAGTGACAGGTGAGGTTTGAATATTTTTTGTTAATTAATTTGGAAGCGAGGTTTTTGTTCTCCCTGTGGGTTGGGGGAGGGTTTCTCCACCTCAATGGGGTGAGAACATTTTACGTAAGATTCTCAAGTAGATACATAAATCGTACGACTCCGTCTGTCAAGGCGACCTTGAATATTTCCCGACTAAATATACGGAAATATTTTCGGACAGCGAATGCGTGACGTTAATTTAGTGTCGGTTTAATTTGTTACTGACATGTCTGACTGTTTGACAACAAATGGCTTTAAACAACATCTTAGTGTGGACACGCTTCCAAATTAATTTAAGATTAGATTTATTAGTCACGAACATCCAAAATTTTGTTCTTGTTTTTTATTTATATTGTATATTTTTATTTTCTGTTGTAGAATATCTAAAAGTTCAAACAGGTGGAAATATGTTTTTAGATTTAAAAAGTGATAGGTTGTGTCAATTGTCTTTGTCAAATTGCTATCTAAAAGGAAACGAGTTGCTCTAGCTCGTTTTGCATACTGCTTAACCAATGCACCTGCTTTAGAAACAACATTCGCGTAATTTGCATGACAAACTGTCATATTTTACATGTAATTAGTAGTATGTGGTAGCAAATTACTCTCGCCATAATAAGTAACTTGAAACAATATATTTTTACAAGAATCTGAAGTAAAATAAAAGTGCAGTAGAGAGCAATCTCGGATCAGGTTATAAGCAAGGTCAGGCAAAAAATCTACAAAATATTATTATGCTACACTAATGAAAAATAAATACTGAACTGAATTACAATTAAATTTAAATGTAACGGATTGGTTGCACCTAGAAACTAGGAAAACTTTTATCAAACTAGTTAAATAAAATTGCTGGCATCAAAGAAACAGTTAAAAAAAATAAACTTTTTGAAACTCATTTCCTTTTAACTATGTTTAGTTTTGTTAACTCATCAAAAACTTATTTCTTAGTAAAAAAAAACACTCTTTGAGGATAATAAACAAAATTTATAATGATTAGTTTACGTTATGTCCACAATTTTAAAATAACTTATAAATAAAAAAAACTTTAAGGTATAATATCTCGACTTCAATGCAATTATGTACTTTAATTTATAAACATTTTTGTGCTCTAAACTGAGTAATAAAATTCATGAAATTTTAGAAACCGTCAAATAAAACGACCACTCTAACAGATGACAAATACCTGTCCGACAACCTTGTGCTTAACGCTTCAGTAACCAAGAAATCTCCAATAACTGCTCAAACCGTATTAAAAACTAAGACGACAAAAACTAAACTGAATAAAAAAGAACAAGTACTTAGCGACAGCTAAAGACTAGAAAAAGTGGCCACGCGTCTTGGACAAAAAAAATTGACAAAAAACTGCTTAGCTTTTAATACGTTTGCAGTTAGCTTGCTTTGAAAAAACTTTGAGAAGAAAATAGCAAAATTTTACAGAATACGGAACTGAAAAATTTCATTCAATTACTAAAAACTTGAGATACCTATACAACTTTAACTACTTCGGGGGTGTGTGGGCTTACTGAATGTTTGAAACAAAAAATGTTTTTACTTATTTTTTGATGAAACCTAGTAATGCCTATAAACATTTATTGATTTTTAGATAAAAACTTTTAAGCAAAAGTAGCTTGAATACAGCTAGTGTGTTGTACTAAAATGTAGAATTTAATTTAATTAATAATTTATTCATAACTCCAAAGATAGGTGATTAGTATGAACCACCTAACCCAACACAAATAGTTAACAAAAACCTAATTACATGCCTCGAGCCACTTCCCTGGACCAAACTAGTATTATGATTACAAATCTTAGAGTCGATCAACCATGGGGCCCTGTACATATACATCACCGAATAACCAAACTGAACTAGATTGGGAACTTCAACCTTAATGTAAAGACATAAGACTCGATGTATGCTAACATAGTTGACTGGTAACCACAAAGATACTTTGTTTTCTTTTCTATACGCGCAATTATATCTTTGACAGCCGTGTGTGCCGGTCTCAGGTACAGATGGTTACAGAAGTAGTTTGCTAATGATCACCTTTAAAAAACTCAAAACAACTAAATAATATTATGCATGACAAATGTTCTTACAATTTAATCTAAATATCGATATCAAATAAATTATGGTTTCTATTTAAAGTAAATTCTCATTTTTAACTCTTGGCACAACCCAGTAGCATTAATTGTTTTCATTTACGAGATAAAATCGTAATTAACAGTTAACACATGTTACGAATCGTTTATTAAAGAAGGAACATCTTAATACGTTGTTGTACAAAAACTACAAAACCATGTTGTAATAAAGACCATACTAAAATTATATCGCTACTGGAATTGGCATAGAATAACATTAAAGAGACAAAGTACGTTAAAGTTGAGATATTGAAGTTGAGTGTACTACGCAGCTATGTGATTATAGATGCCTTATTCGATCCGGCATGTGGGCTAGGGGCTAGATCATTGACACAACCTACGCAGAAGCTACTCGTCACCTGCTTGCAACAAAAAAAACTATAACTTTTTGTCCTTTGAATCCTAAAATAGAAGATGTTTTTTTCTATTTCTAATTTCAAAATATGTGTGACTATTAATCAAATAAAGTAAATTCTAAAATTAATATTTTTGAATGGATCTGAATGAACTTTTAGGCGACTTTTCGGATGGAAAAATTGTATCATAAAATAATTATAAAAAACGCTCTATTTCCAGCCCAATGAAAACGGAAGATCTCGGTATAATTCCATGACAATTACTGGATTAAGACAAGTATTTTTGTAAGGCAGTGCCAAATTAGAGAGAATTTTTACACTTTAGATAGACATATTATTGAAGATATCAAGATGATGGAAGGAAGGACTATTGACTATAGAGCGGACGGGGGTGGTCTTGACTACCACAACTCTCCGTTAATGGCTGAGATACATGTAGATAATTACTCGCATATACACAGAAGTATAGAACACTTAAGATCGATAGGGGTGCCACCCCCTATAGACCCGCATAGGCACTTAGCAGCAAACCTAGATTTAAGGAGATACGAACACCACGAAGAAATGCCAGAAATCAAGCCGTCCGTACTAAGACTATCAGAGTTCAAGAGTATACAGGACGTGAGATCACAAGATCAAGAGAACGACGCACATAGAATAATGACTCCACATTCGCAAGACGATGGACCAAAGGGGTACAGCGCGCCCTCCACACCGCTGTCGGAGAATGGAGGACAAAATGTTCCAGAGGAAAAGGTTTGACAATTTTACTAAATAATTGCTTTTATATTTAGAACATCAACTTAAGTCTACGATACGCTTGATGAACTTTAGATTCTATAATTTATATGATATGCAATAAAATTTATGACGGCTGTTTGAATTATGATTCCAGTTTGCATACTATAATCGACAAGGTCACATTCGTGTGAGATTTTGTCCATTTAAATAATGTGTATTTATTTGTAAGCTAAAATTGAAAACGAACAACTTCATAGCTATGTAAGAATTATGATCATAAACCAAGTTATTATACAAAACTACTTCTAAACCTTTTAATGTTATGGCACGATGCTCACCAATTATATATGAAAACGAATCGTAGGTAGGTAATTTAAAATCCTTGAGCACTTCGGAAGTCTTCAACTGTTTGACGTCATTGAGCTTGTATAATTCGGCAGCTCAGCACATTGTTCGTTGAGTGATCATTATAACATCACGAACGTACGCCTTTTCCGTGTACAAGACTATTAATCTTAGATATTGTTGCATTACCATCGTAAAGTTTAGAATTGACTTTATTTGAACTCGTAATCTTCTTTTGTCCATGACATTGTTACCATTAGTCACAACAACAAAACTATTTTGCAAAATCTTTATCACTGCTGTGATATCAGTGTCTAAGGCCATGGTTTTAACTGCTAAAATTGCTTATAATCCTATTATCTAAGTGGCAAAAGTTCAAAGATAAATTGGCCTTGGTCTTTTTACGATATCATGAACCTTAACCAACGCAGAATTGTGCAGGACATGAAAAAAGATTGAGATAACCTTCCTCATAGTGACCAATATGTTTGTCTGATGCGAGTTACAATATTCTCATATATTCTGTACTTGAAAACCAATAACTCATGAGTATAATATGAATTATACGGGCATGTGTACATAATAATTTAAATCAAGTTCAAGTGCGATGTCAGACCTTGCCGAAACACGTTACAAGTGTTGTCTTTACACAGTAATCTCAGCAATCTCTTATTAGAATTTATTTAGCATTTAAATACTTCCTCGTTGGTTTTATACTTTGACAATTATTTTGTGCTAGGAAATATAATTACGTTATTATTTTGGAATTTTAATTTTATACTTTACTAGCTGGCATAGGAAATGTTGTTCTGTAATATGATTCAAGAGTAAAAACTTAAGGGGTACGATATTTTTAAAATCTTTAACGACCTTTTGTTCCTTAGCCGTAACGATATATTTACTAAACAAATTTAACAAATCTTAAGATCTAAAATAGAGGTTTTGGGGAGTTCGAACACAAAGAATATATTAAGTATTCATTGTTTAATTAATAATATTACAACCTCAGTTTACTATGACGATATGTACGTACGTTTAACACGATTCACGATGCACTGCATCAGTAATAAATATTATGAATGTTATATTATTATTTGTCAATTTTATCACAAAGTTCATTTGAATGCAACAAAGTTATAATCGTAAAATTAATCAACAAAAAATTAATTGCCTTGTGAATGAAAATGTAAATTTATCTCAAAACACTACTGCGAAGATTACATAATTATGATAACGTGAGCATTGAGTCCAGGATTTGTTTTCGTAAGATCACATTTTTGATTAAAAGAGAAAATTCAAAAAGATATGTCCAATAGATGTTATTTTTTAATAAACTAATATTATAATGGACTAGCAGCGCTTTGCGGGTATACCCGCGTAGTTCCCGTGTCCGTGATTTCCCCGAAATAAAAATAGCTTATGTTATTCCAGATAATAAGCTTCCAGTGTTCTAAATTTCATTTCATTCAGTCGTTGCCACATGATTGAGCAAACAAAAATCCAAATATCCCAATGCATTTGTAATATTAGTATGATTTTCAATCCATATAAAATCGTTTATCGATCGTTAATAATAGTGCAGCATTTTTTAAATTAAAGTTATGATGTACTCGTATTACCAAAATTAGGTATAATTCTTCAATTCGAGTATTGCATGACGCGAAAGCTTGAGTACCGGCAGTTAGACGTTTGATGAGTACGGATGTTCCTTGAACGCGCACCAAGGTCGAATGAAGCCGGGTCGTCTAATGGTCGTATAGAGGTTGTATCGGACAGGGAGAAACCTATTGTCTGAACGGTGTTATTTTATACAATTACATAGATAACGACCCGTGTACGGAATTAATGAATTTTTATGTATTACGATTCTTTATTTTCCGGGCGATATAATCTCGAACTTATTTTTTTATTTGGTGTATTTTTTATACTGTTCTGATTAACTATGTATGTATTGAAATTGCATACACTCTTAATTATTATTTTAAATAGCTATTATATCGTTCTTTTACTTCGACTTCGACTGACCCCGTGGCTTAGTAGGTAATAACTCTGCCTACGAAGCCGAGGGTCGTGGGGATCAATTCCCACCCAGTGCAAATATTTGTGTGATGAATTCAAATATTTATACTGTCTGGGTGTTTCTATGTATAATAACTATGTATTTACAACTATATAAATAATATATCAGCTATTTGGCAGCCATAATACAAGCTTTGCTTAGTTTGGGTTCAGATGGTGTTGTGTGTGAATTGTCCACCAATATTTATTATTATTACTTGACAACCAAATAAAAATTTAATTTGTTCAAATTCTAAAACTCAAACAACAATATTTTTTTTAAATTTTCTGGGTATAAATATGATGCTAGAACCAGAAACAATTCTTACTTTTAAAGTAACAAAATAGCGATAAGTAGGTTTGTAAGTAGCTAGACTTCCTAACCTAACCGTTACAAGGTCACTTGATAAGGACCCCTCAAGCGGGCTTATCTGCAAGTTTTATTAGTAAAATATGCTTATTTATATTTGTACCTAACCTTACCTAAGATTTTTACATTACTTACATTTTAGCATATTTGGAATTCCAATGTAAAAAAATGCAGTTAAATCTTTTGTGTGGTCCAGAAATAATTGTGTGTAGCTATTTCTTTTCATATTGGAGCCTTATATTCATAATATCAAAGAAATACTTGGGGATTATCTTGCTTGATTTCAACAATTGTTTTTTCTTTACTGATCCGCATTTTAAAAAAAAAACATTTTGCCCCATGTGTAGCCTCAAACGCCTGCCAAATTTTGGGCTAGCGGAGATGGCGCAATTCACTGATCTGTCTATTTGATGTACCATACGCGCAAATAAATCGTGGATACAAAATGTATTAAGGAAAATGTATGTACATTGAAATAGGTGCCGACATTATTTTGTGAAACATGGTTTTGGTGATAATTTCCATATATTACGCCGTCTAGAAATTTAAATTCACGTTCGGAGGCCAAGGCTGTACGTTATTTTGTAAATAATTCCGCATTTTAGCATTATTTCATATGTAATTTTCAGTTTTCATCTGAAGTCTGACCCCGAAAATATTTTAAAAAAATTTGACTTTCAATTTGTGGAATAACCTTGAAAATATTTGTGTTGTAAATTTTACTTATGAAATATGTATCCATGTTTTCAAAGTTCCGATGTATAAATAAAAGTACATATGCTGCTTAATAATCAATATTTTAGCATTTAAATTAAAGAAAAAAAAAACAAAACAGTGCATTCAATTAAGTTTATGACATAATTAATGTACTTACAAGACTTATTAGAAATTTAATCATAAAAGTTAAAAATAAGTTTCAACAGTTAAAACATTGCTTCTAATACCAAATCGTATCGAAATTTATGTTGCTAATCGAATCGAATCTATTCTGCACGTCTCAACTCTAATCTATCGAAAAAAAACTCGATCTCGTTTCCCGCGCAAATCGCCCGCGCTCCGTCGAATTCGATTCAAGGCCGCATTCCAATTTCAAAGCATCCATTGTCAATGTCGCCGGCCAGTGCGCATGACGGATATGTTTTCTTTGGCTGCAGCGTTAAATTTACGATATTTTTAATTTAGTATTTGACATTTCTCTAAATTGTCTTCTAACATACTTATTATAATTCACAAAATTACGTATTGTAGAGTTGCAGATTAGCCATAAATATATTACTCGATAATTTTTTTGCCGTTTTATTCCAGACAATATCTGCAATTTTGTTTTTATTTTAACTCTTTCAAAATGTTTACCAGCTTGTACAAACATAATAGGTCCCTATAATTAAGTTTTTACACAAACTAATTATAACAACTATTTAAACACAAAGCTTATTTCTTGCCGAAACAAAACGTGACAATATCTTTTTTATATTCGGTCACTGACACAGGCTATTATCTATTTAATTTTTTTTTTTTTTTTTAATTAAATGGTGACGAGACGATCCGGACATGTGCCTGATGGTAAGCAACATGCCTGACACATAACAGCACAGTGACACGCAGCTATTGGAACATGAAGAGTCCAAATCATTACCTAGCACTGCACTGCGCTCGTCACCCAGAGATCTAAGATCTGATATCTCTAAGCCCTGTAATTTCTCTGGAAACATTGCCCTTCAAACCGGAACACAGTAATGTTTGCACATTACTGCTTGGCGGTAGAATAACTGGCAAAGGTGTGGTACTTCCCCAGGCGGACTCTGCCAAGAGTCCTACCACTACAAAGTTAATTAATGCCCAAAGTTAGAAGTAAATAACAAGTTTCACTAATAAGCTTTCCAGCCTTTATAATGAAAATTTCAGTTTATATATTTACTGCATTTCTCAACTTTCTTATATATTTTGTTGATATGGTATGTCCATATTTGATAGCGTAGATATTTTGAAAGATTTCTTTTAGTTGAATTTAGCTTTTTTTTTTAAAGAACAAATTAAGTTAATTAAAATTATTTATTTCAAGTCAGGTTACCCACAGATTACACAACATAGTAAGTATACAAATCAAAATATAAATTATGTTCCAAAAAAAAATCAATGGTTTTCAATAGTTTCAATTCAAATAATTTATTTGAAATCAAATCTCAAATAATTAAAATAAAAACAAATGTGTCCTAAACCAAATTCACTAATTACTGCTATTTCTACTCGTATTTTATAATAGTCAAAATAATTACACACAAGTACTAACCAAAGGTATAATTTGTCGAACTTCAGACATGTTGCTCTAACATTATTCTCAGAATAGTTTTTTTTTCTGTTTTCTAACATAAAACTTGTATTTATATTCTTAAATGTTTTACACTAAGGTCTAAAATGGCACTTAACACAACTTTAAGATCGCAAAGACTGAATTTATTCGTGTGTAATTTTGATTGACACCAACCATTACGGCTGAGTAGGTATTGCGTCACCGTATACCTAAATAGAAATAATGATTACTGCCTAAAAGTTCCGACACTATTTTAAACTTTGTAACGAAGTAACAAAAGTTATTTTACAACGTACCTTTCTACTGGTATTTTGTTTCTTCTATACTTTACAGGTTCATCTTGACATTGAAAATTTAACTTTGTATCTTCAAATAATGTACTGAGATACTTATCCTCTTATACACATAATTATCTTTTTTTTTTTCAAATTAGTTGTAATATTTTTGAACAGTTTTTCACATTTACTACTACTAAAAAAAATTTACTACACAATATCATTCAAAAACATATACAATTTGTAGAGTCACAATTAAGATTACATATTTTTTTAATTTGATTAAAATTATTCGGTTGGCTAGTTCAAAGGTATGAGTGGATTTCCAATTCTCAGTACTTGGCTTTTCAAATACGTTTAATCCTACAAGTTGACAAATCCGACACTGCGAAAGAAAACTGCAATATAATTAAGAAAGTACATTTAATATTGTTTTAAGCTGCATACAAAAATATCCTCAGTAATTGTTTCTTCACAAAAGCACACGTGATTATCTCTGCGGGAGCAAAAACGCCTAAATAAGGCAAAGTACATGGTGCGAAATTACAATGCCAGGTCGGTAATTACCCGTTAATGTAAATGTTCTAAGTTATTAATATTATTAATTATTGTTTGTCGCATAATAAGCTTTACCTAACTTAAAAAAATTGTTCGTTCCATTTCTGATTAAGTGCCTTATGTCTCTGATTTAAAAAAAAAGTGGTCAAGTGCGAGTCTGACTCGCCCATGAAGGCTTCCGTAGCAGCAAGTAACATAATATAAAAGTTCTTGTAGTTCGTTGTTACTTAAATCAGTGTTTTAACAATAGTCAATTTATGACGTATTAAAATAAAACTACTTACTAGATCTCATTCAAACCAATTTTCGTTGATAGTTAACATGGTAATGTACAACATACACTTTTTTTTTATTTTTGTCATTCTTATATTTTAGAAGTTACAGGGGGAGGGACACACTTTTTACCACTTTGGAAGAGACCCTCGCGCAAACTATTTAGTTTAGAAAAAAAAATATGTTTGGAACCTCAATATAATTTTTGATTACCTATTCATAGATACGCGTAGGGATTTGATCAAAAAAAAATTTTAAAAAAAATCTAAGTTTTCAATTTTTTTTTTGTTTTCTCCTATTTTTTGTATCAAAATCTTAATGCGGTTTACAGATTACATCTACTTACCAAGTTTCAATAGTATAGCTCATATAGTTTTGGAGAAAAATGGCTGTGACATACGGACGGACAGACAGACAGACATGACGAATCTATAAGGGTCCGCTTATTGAAATGTCATCTTTTTAATAATTATTTGAGTTTATTTTTTGTTTTTCCATTGTGGCTTTTAGTAAAGAGTTTTATTATCTTATCTTGCCTTTTTATATATTTTTATTGTCTAGTGAGAAAAAAAATCCTATTCAGTTAGAGTGTTCCCAATTAGATTAAGTTAGGAAAAAGGTAGGCACTGAAAAAGTTAGCGCAATCAAAAAGCTACTTTAGTGCAACTTGCATAAGGTCAATGACTTCTAACAACGGACAAGTTCCGTCGGGTACTCTATCCTATCTCACCTACTCAGTTTTCAGTTTTTTGAAAGAAATACTATACATATCTACTAAATTTTATTCATACTGTGTATTACTGAATAAAATTTCAGAACATTTTTACAATTTCAATAACAGAATATATTTTTTACACGGGCCAGTTAGAGCTTTTACTTGCACACCATCATTCAAACTTTTTTATTAACCACTAATGATCGTAATATCAACGCACCTTAACCAACTTAGACTGTTAGCCTAATAACGTCAAATTATAAAAATAATCTGTATTTTACTTTCCAGGTTATTAAACCATGCAACATTATATTCAAAGTGTATAAAAAATTAAGCATTAATCACAACTCAATTCAATATAACTAAAAAAAAGATATTACTTATGTTAAAATATTCACTAATGCGTACCAAAATTATATTACTATGATCATAAAATAAATAAAAATAGAATATCGAGATATGCGTATTTAAAATGCTTATTTTATGTAATCATTTTTACTCTCGGATTTTATTTATACTAATTAATGTTTACACAAATAGACAATAATATTTACCAAGGATTCTTTATTGTTACTTAAAAGCAAATCGAAGAATATTTTTATTGCGTATTGAGAAACAAACTAGATAATTAGGAATAAAATATTTATAAAACAATAATTTAAATATGTTTTACGATATTTGTTTTACAAAAAAAGTATTTCCGTATACAGAGAATCACTTAGAATACTTTTTAGAAATATTTTTCTCTACCTTGATGTACAGCTTAGCGGAAATGAGTCTGAGCACCAAAACACCATAACAAGTGATATAATTCGTGGTATAACCGAAATTACTCTAATAGTTGTTCTAACACGCGATTTGTCTATCTCTCCGAGTAATATAAGTTGATGCCGGAGGCTGCGGTCTGCATTCTTTGCTCAGATGGTCCTCAATTTTAAAAACAGGATTTTTTTAAACAGATTCTGACTCACCTGCCTTATAATAGTTTATTTAAATTGTCAAAATAACTTATATATAAACTGCAACAGCTCAAAAGTATTCAAAAAACTAACTTCATTTATTTATTCAAACGTTCGCCTCTTAATTTCATGTTGGTCAATTTAATAACTTTCATTTAGTTTAGGATAGTATCAGAAATTTTGTTTTCATGTGAAAAATATTTTTTTATATAGAAAAAACAATGAAAATATCGATCATGCTACATTGCCTCTTTATAACTTACACAATTAAATTTACTCAATAATCACAACATGAGTATCAATACATATTGGCAAAACCTATAAAATATATAAAATATTATTTTTCATATGGAAATCATTTATAAAATCCACATAATAATAATCGAAGATCATGACGGAACATACCGTAAAACTGATAGTTTATGAATGAAAAATAAATTTCAACTCGCTCAATAACAAAACTAGCTAAAACTATTTATAATCGTTATGAAAGTGAAATGATTACCACATTTTGCTATATTAACTCAGACGACACAAAATGTACCAAACAAATAAATATACTGTAAATGGGCTAAGTTTATTAATGTTTATGGTAAACGCGTGGTTGATAGCATCACTTCCTTTTAAGCTGCTCAGTTACCATTCGTATTAGACAAACACCTGTGAAATGGAAACAAATACAGTTGCTAAGGTTTTTTTACAAATTAATTTCATTCATATTTTGATAACTACTCCGTAACAGCAAACTTTAACCTACTTTTCAATTTCCATGAAATTACCAAAGAGATGGCCGAATTCGTTAAAGTTTTGGGGGGGGGGGTTTAATTACTCATCATTTGACATTTATACGTAGTTCCGTTGATTTTTATTGTATTTTATTTTTACGTTTCTGTAATTTATTTTGCAGCTTTTGAAAAGTTGTAGTACTGTCTATATCTATGTATGCACTTGTCTTTCTATTGGTATTAAAATCCCATTTGCAAATCATATTTTCCTTTCTTATCATTCTGATTTCAACCTTACGTCTTAATGTTTAAGGCTTAACATATCATAATAATCATTTTTGGCAGGTGTACTTGTATATCATTGCGTGCCTCAGACTCGTTGAGGCAATTCTACGTTATTTAATTTGATAAATGCTTCGTCTGAATCTCAGCTAACCGTGAGTTCAATGGTTACTTTAAGTGTTTTTGTATACTCGAGTTTATGTTGACTAGTTCGTCAGTTTTAAAACAGGCTATTTTATATTCACTTTCAGTTACTATGTATTTTTTCATTATTTATTTAGTATTTGAACACAATTTTGTGTCATTCTGCGATTTTCGTTTACTTATTGTTATAATTTTGAGTAACACCTATCTATGTAGGTAACATATTTGCAGTATGAAAATCAAGTAGATTATTGGAAAAGTTTATTTTTGTAATTTATTTGGTTTCGATTTCGATTATCATCATTATAAATACTTAGTTTTTTTTGTTTTTGTTTTTTTTTATCTGGGCAGAGCCTTTATTAACTAATACTTAGTTGGTTTAACAACCTCAAAATTATACTAAAGCCATGTGTTAAGTAATATTTTACAAGAAATTTATCAACACTTGAGTAATAAGTTATGGACGTAAATTTTACATGTACAACGTGTTATTCTTGTAGTATTATTAGTATGTTCTATGACATTTCTTCTTCAACAGATGCAATTTAATATTTATAATCTATTTCAGTGAGTCAGTTCCTGTTTCCTACTATCACTTCTGTTAATAAATCGACTATTTCTCATTCTAAACCGGTTTGACTGCTATAAATCATTGTGGTCGGCACGAAATTCTTGTCCAACCGAAATGTCATATGTTGTATTATGTTACTCGCGGTACAGGCATTGTTTGACGTACTTTGTCAGTAAAACAGTAGCGTTATTACAGGTACAATGCAGTAATTACACCCAGAATGTATTTTAGGTAGATTAGAGCAGATGTTTAATTGATAGAATGTTGATAATATCTTATAAGAAATTGCAGTTAAGAATTGAAATGCAAAATGGATATGAGCTATTTTTTTGTTTTACTAATTTTTCAACCGAATTTATTTTTATTAAACAAAGACTGAAAACGACGACTGAGACATAGTTAACATAATATTTTGTATGTTCATAGCAGGCTAAATAAAAATGTTTCCAAAACTTATTTCAACAAAGCCTATTTCAAAACGGCTATGCTAAGTTTATCAAACATAGTCGAAATACTTCTGTAGTTTCGAAATTATCTCGAACTTTTAAACGCTTGAATTGTAATTTATGTGGTCAAACGTCAATCAGGTCCTCACAATCCCATAAAACCGGTATAAAGTTATTTATCATGATCCTAAAATGACGTTACATGTCAATCATAGTCAAAAATTCAATGTACAAAATTATTTTTCTCAAATATTAATGAGATGTTATAAAAACTAAATTTAATTCATCTGATAAAATAGTAATTAAAGACTTTGATTGAAGCGGTAATAATTTATGTTTTAATTCAATTCACTCAAGTGAGAATAAGGATAATTAGATGAATCCGGTTTCATTATAACTGCGTACATAGGTATATATAAATACTATATAATCATAGTTATCTTTATAAACAGGACATAAATCTTGTAAATAAAAACTAATTTAATTTATTATTTTTATTTTATAAATAGATCAGCGTATATATAAATAGCTGAAATGTTTTTGTAGTATACTTTCTACAATTAATGCCGAATTTTGTTAATTTGTCATTCAAAATCCTATTGGACTTTTTTCAAGTTTAAACGAGATTTTATTGTCTTCAACATTAAATAAAATAATTGTATGAATGACGAGTTTTTAAACAAATTAAGCTCTCTTCTATTTACTTAAACGATGCTGGTACTACTTAAAATGCTGTAGGTTTTTTAACTAGGGTTGGGTGCATTCTCTAAAGATACAAAATACACATAATTATTACGATGATGGTGATGACTTACAAAGAAACAAAAGAAGCTTCACTCATCGAATGACAATAATTACTATCACCTAATTTTTCAAAATTTAGAAAATCCGACGCTAGGTCTGGCTTGGCACACCGACTACGGTGACGTCACTCATGTCAGTTTTAGTGTGACCTTGAATCTGTTCATTGCCAAGCGGAATTGGATAGTGTTGCCATGTGGTTATTTCTGCTGGAATATTTGGTAGCGTAAGTTACTTTACTGGGATTTGCTTGAATATCTATTATATTTTATTCTTATTTCGGCGCTGCTCCAAAATTTTGTACATAAAAGACATTTAAATTTTACCTCATCCAAAAAAAAATCTGACTATCATTATTATGGTGGAAGTGGTCTATGTTATCGTATGCCTTCTCTATTAGTGAAGTTGGTAGTAAATTGTTGACTATATTATACATTCTCAATCCTTAGTGCAGTTGGTAACTTATTATACATAATAAGCAACATACAAATTAGGATTGTGTTACTGTATTACATTTTCCTTACCACTGCCATTTTATATGTAGTTAAATAAATACGAACAAGTCTCACTTTTTATGAAGTACATTTATCCCATAAAAGAGGTTTTTGTGCGAGAAATACCAACCAATACCAATAAAATAAAACAAGAAAACATATAAAATTCACAACAACACACTTTACGTCTATGATATTTTCTGACTTACTAAACTTTACAAACTTAAAAAAATATTTAAAAACTATCCAAAGTTTGTATACTCTTAACATAAATTACTTATTTACAAAAGATCTTTCGATTCTGTTTTTTTTAAGCGATACAATTTTTTTTTTAGTTTTAGGCACTTTCACACTTTGACATGGGCACCCGCGTCGATGGGTCGCATCCACACTATTCTTGCGTCAACGTTAGTTCGCGCGTCTGTTACGCAATACCGCCCGTTGTTTTTACGTGTTATTCATTCGAATCATTTATTACCCGACGAGTCCAAAAGGAGGTTGATATATTTAGGAGTATGTTTGTATACAGGATTAGATCTACTCTATATTTTGGTGTTTGAGCTGTCAATAAACGCGCTGCTGCCCGAGTACGAATTAGCAACAAGAAAGTTATCGTCATGTAGCGTTATGTTCATTCGAACGCCGTCTCTAGTAGACATGCGGACTAACAAACAGAAACAGTTTAATATGTAAAAAAAACATTAGACTAAAACCAAAAAACTCACACCGTTACAAAAGATTTTATTTAATTAGAAACAGTGTCAAGAGGTGCTAGACGTGCGCCGGATGGTAAGCAACGCGCTTACATTAAATTACCACGCAATAATTTAAACTTGAAGTTGTCCGAAAATTTAATACCCATTAGGTACTCTTAACCCCTAATTTATCTAGATCTATTGACCTAATGTACCTACCAAAATAAGTATCTATAGTAGGCTATTTTAAAAGTTCTCCGTCTCCTTTTACTAATTTCCATCTAAAATCCCGTAAACCTTAGAGCCAATAAATTAAGCCGAGGGGTTAAACACCCCTTCCAATGATGACTGGCGATTTCTCAACAATTCGTAATTTCCACTCGGGCCGTGCACTTGCTAGTTTTGGGTTAAAATAATTAATAGTTTTAGGATCTAAGGTGCAATTTATAATGTTAATTTTAGTCCTCTAAGTTTGATATCGGATTTTCTGATATAATGAAGGCATGTGCTTAATGTTGGGGACATTATGCGAGTCGGCCGATGATTCAAGTCTTGAAACACGTTAGTTTCCTCGCGATGTTTTTCTTCACCGTTGTGTTGTTACATGGGTGGTGATGCAACCGTAAATATATTAACGCGTCAAAATAATTAAGAGATGAAGGCGGGATTCGAACTCACGACCTCACTGTTGTGAATTGGAAGTTCTAGCTATTAGGCCACCTACGGCTTCACGGGCAAATCTTTATACATATATAAAAATGTGTATACAACAGTGTCATGATGTTTGTTGCCAGTGTACTCTTCACCAAGTCAGCCCATATTCACAAAAGTAGGCATTTGTGTATAATTTGGTTCAACTTGAGAGATAGGATAATTTTTATTTCGATTAATGGTCGTAACAGGGCAATGTAGTGGTAGGACTCTTGGCAGAGTCCGCCTGGGGGAAGTACCACACCTTTGCCAGTTATTCTACCGCCAAGCAGTAATGTGCAAACATTACTGTGTTCCGGTTTGAAGGGCAATGTTTCCAGAGAAATTACAGGGCTTAGAGATATAAGATCTTAGATCTCTGGGTGACGAGCGCAGTGCAGTGCTAGGTAATGATTTGGACTCTTCATGTTCCAATAGCTGCGTGTCACTGTGCTGTTATGTGTCAGGCATGTTGCTTACCATCAGGCACATGTCCTGATCGTCTCGTCACTCTTTATTTAAAAAAAAAAAACCAAGCGAAACTGAAATGGGCGGCTACGCTAGTCTGTTTACAAATTTAATAAATTTAAAATAACATACAAATGCTGTTAACATTTAAGACTTGAGTAACTGAAAACCAATACTTCCCTACTAATATTTCTTTTCCTCTTCCCCTTCTTCTCCTAGAAATATGTAAAAAATAGTGTAATTGTAATGACAAAGGTCACGGACCCCGGAGTCTGTGGAGTGGCTAAAATTAATAAAAATAAATAAAAAAAGACAACCAATACTTCTAATGTAGCAAAAAAATGGCAGTCAGAACTGCCTATAGAAGTGAAAACTTATAGGTAACTTAAAATTGATGGCTTACTTTTTTTTAACTTTTTATAGGTTTACACTTGACCGCCATCTCGCCTGATGTTAAACGATGATGCGGTCTACGATGGAGCGTGTTTACCTAGAAGAAACCGATTCACTCGCGATTTGAAGACACAAAGATTGTAACTATCGGGAAAAACCCTCTCAGGCAACGTATTCCACAGCCGAGACGTTCTTATCACGAAAGTAGAATCAAATCTCTTCGTTCGTGTCTTTGGAATATCAACCATGAAACGATGTCGCTTTTTCGAGCTACGAACATTTCGATAGAAAAAAGGGCAAGGTGGTATTAGATCGTACAAATCAGTAATCGTACTTTGGAAACTACGCGGGTGAAACCGGAGGGCGTGACCATGAGCATGTAGCCCCGAGTATACCCGAAGTTTTTTTATCATTCCCGAGCATAACGCTAGAATTCAAATCACAGCCCACGAAAAATCTGTCTTAAAAAAAGTTTCACTTCAATAACATCCTAAACCAATTGAATCATCTACCCCCTGACTCAGTTTCCTAACTAAGAGAAGAATTTTCACATCGTTTATTTTGATCTGCATCACTACCGACGAAAAACAGCGAATCTAAGGCTTCACGGCATATTTAGGTCATATGGTTAGCGGACCACCATAGTCGAACTACCAATTATTATGGGAGAATGCGCAATGTTGCCACACCTGTTAACATCCTCCTGTGGACGTCATATGGTCAATAACTGATTTTTTTTCTTTACACGTCCAGATTTCGTCTTATTATGGCCTATATGCACCTCGTGGTCTTCCGCGGCTTTTACATTGATTATTTTTTCTTTGAACTGATTATATCCTTAACTACCTACAATCCTTCTTGTTCAATCACGTCGTAGCGTATGAACGGGTCTTCTACCGCCTAACTAAATAGACTTTGGCGTTACTATTGCTATCTCTATCATTTCAAACGAAAAAAAAAAGAGAGGGAATCATCAAACTAAGATATTCGTTCGACGGTAGAACCCCGGGTCGAGTTGAAATTAGGAACC
The DNA here is from genome assembly GCA_017562165.1 of Ectropis grisescens. Lineage (NCBI taxonomy): Eukaryota > Metazoa > Arthropoda > Insecta > Lepidoptera > Geometridae > Ectropis > Ectropis grisescens. The sequence goes on along the minus strand of CM029793.1, from coordinate 11,628,740 downwards.
CATATTTTAGTCTGGAAGAACATATAGGCTACTTTTATCATGGAAAAGTTAGGAGCGTGAACTACGCAGGTCAAGTCGTGGGGCACTGCTAGTACTCACATATACAGAACTTGCGATATTTTATAGTTTCACTAGTAAGGGTCAAGTCAAAAACATATTAATTATTATCCCAACCCCTAATTAGCATAGATAGGAGCAACCCTTAGATAAGGGTGGGTAAGACGTATTCTAAGAGGCCTGATTTATCTGAACCCTATTAATGGCTGAAACTACATAACGTAAATAAATAAATACTTAAGTATTATTTTAAAAAAACTCACACAATGCCTAATTCCAGATATATAGCTCTAAAATAAGTTAAGCTGGTACTATGACATAGGTATTATAAGCAGACAACTAAATGTTCCTACTGCTGGGACTGGTATCTACTCTCGCAAGGAGTAAAGGTCATAATCTACCAAGCTGGCCCAGTGCGGGTTGACGAATGACGTGTAACCTCGAAAGATTCTTGAAACAAACATTACTGTGTTCCGGTTTGAAGGGCAATGTTTCCAGAGAAATTACAGGGCTTAGAGATATAAGATCTTAGATCTCTGGGTGACGAGCGCAGTGCAGTGCTAGGTAATGATTTGGACTCTTCATGTTCCAATAGCTGCGTGTCACTGTGCTGTTATGTGTCAGGCATGTTGCTTACCATCAGGCACATATCCGGATCGTCTCGTCACCATTTATTAAAAAAAAAAAAAAAAACATACCCTATACATATGCCACCGTAACATTTCATAATCTTCACTTTAAAATAAAACACGTAAAATTATAATCTGACGGTTGGTTAGATTAGTTGAGTTTGTAATCTAACGTCATTATATTATAAACGCATTTGTAATTTAACGGTGACAAATAATACACTCTTTCATGGTAAAACTACAAAATTATCTGATTTAAATTTAATGCAGAAATTATAGTCTGTGATAAAAAAATTGGTTACTTTTATTTCGAGAATATTAAGGAAATTACGCGAGTAAAACACAGGGTAAAAAACGTCACAGTAATATAATTTACCTATTATATATTTAGGTACCTATACAATATTTGGTTCCTATTAGTGTTTATATTTAAACTGTTCCATATCAATTGGGTAGGTAATTATAATTTCTACATGTTCTTCTTAATGTATTCGAGTGATAAGTGTGGGTTTAAAAAGTTATGATGTGAGGAACGTCGTGACAGTCACGTCTTAATTGGACGTTGGACCTATGACGCTACTATACAAACTTTGTCATTTAGTTTGACTTTGTAAATTACTACTGTGTTTTTTTACACTGTGTTTTTATACTGATACGTACGATACGATTGGACTGATACGTAGATACGTCCTTGCCTTACAAGGATGTACTTACGTTCCGTATTATACGGGGTACTATAATACAAGATCTATGGTGTAACTCTTATACTAAGAAGATACAAATTCACTCTTCATCGAAAAGTTCGTAAATGTTTATCGTAGATAATTTTATTATGAATTACATAACTTATAAAACAAGGTCTAAAATACACTTGTACACCATACCGATAAATTTCACTGTTGCAATGAATAATAATATGTATAGAGTTGTCGAATATTTTCCCTTGTAAATAACATTAAAAAACATTAACTCGCTTACAAATCAATGTTTACGGTATCAACTTACCTACTCGTATTTCTCATCGACTCGCTTCTTCAGTAAAGGCTTCAAGGAACCAAGTTTTGTTTTCAGTTAAAACTTTACATATAATGTGACTAAAATTGCGTTCATTTATTAAATTGCGTATTGTATATAAGTTATATTTTTGTTTAATTTATTACCTATCAGTCAGACAAAAAACTTTGATTTAAATACTGGGCGATGCAATTCCTTCGATCTGTCCCCTATTCACAAAATAATGATGTATTTTGAAATACTAACACAAGAAGACAATCCCCAATCACTTCTACAATACCTCCAATAGATGCAAAAGATCTACACAACAAAAGAATTTCAATATCCAAATAATCCCTAATATCCAAATAAATCTGTTGCACAATACAGGAAATGGCAAAAAAAATATCTTAAGAATTTACGTACTTGCGTAAAATTCGTTCCCACGAGATCTGTTCAAAACCCTGCCCCATTGGAAAATTATCCTTAATACGGGGTATTTTGGAGTCGTTATGGTTTGCGTTGAAAAGTGCCATATGATACGGTAACCTACAGGGTCGTGAGACGTATAAGCATCCCTCTTTGTACATCCTGTGTAAATAGAAATTCTGCGCATCCTGTAGACAATATGGGATATATTCTCTATAATAGCGGGCGATTGCTAGCAAGCAATGCAATGTTTGTCTTGTTTTAAAGATTGCCATAGCATAAGCTGAGCTGCTTACGCTTTAGGATCCCACTGATAGGATTCGAAGCCTTCTTCTTTAAATGCCGGGACGAGCACAACACGAGTCTGATAGTAAGAAACACGTTTACCCATAACAATAGCACAGTGGCACGTGCTGTTAGACCATGACGAGTCCACATCATTACACACCATTGTACTGCGTTCGTAATTTCTTTGGAAACATTGCGCATCAAATCGGAACACAGTAATATCTGCGCATTACTGCTTGGCGGTAGAATAACTGGCATAACAATAACTGCGAACTCTGTAAACTGGACTCTTTACAGAGTTCGCCTGGCGAACTACTACTAAAACTACCATGTCTCTCACACGGAGAGAGTCAGGCCATAACACAACAAGTGTGAGTGTGTGGGCTAGTTTTGCTACATCTGTCAATGTAGGCAAAGAATGTACTCGCAACATACCAATTTCTTCACGATGTTTTTCTTCACTGTCAAAGCCAGTGGTGATAACTCGTATATCTGCACTTGAAAAAAAAACAAGAAGAGGCGATTGTTTTTGCACTAACATGAAGACACTACATACATTACGGTCATCACTACAACAAAAATTAACTTACAAAAACTAAGCTAAAATGATTCCAAATAAACGTGAGTCCAAATCTTTGCTATTTGAGTTTAAAAGTTAATAATTCCCATCGCTTATTCAAAACAACCCTCAGCATCATAACGGTCATCGGATCATCCCTCCCTACTCACGACTCCCCCTATACGACCTCAGTGACCTATAAGGATATAGGCAGTAAGGGTACATACTCCATTGTATTGTTGTTGTGAGTTTGTGTGAGAATCTATTTTTTTTATAGCATAGAGTGACGAGACGAGCAGGACATGTGCCTGATGGTAACCAACATACCTGCCACATAACACAGTGACACGCAGCTATTACAACATGAAAAGTTCAAATCGTTACCTAGCACTGCACTGCGCTCGTCACCGAGAGATCTAAGATATTATATCTTTAAGCCTTGTAATTTCTCTGGAAACATTGCCCTTCAAACCGGAACGAAGCTAGGGTGTAGCTAGGAATGGCAAAGTCAGCTTAGCTTCAGTAACTTAGAAAGGGTCTACTCTGAGGATTATCTATATTTATATCTATAGGATGGATATAAAGATATCGGCGTATATGCCCAAATTAATTTTTTAAATAAATAAATATTGGTGGACAATTCACACACAACACCATCTGACCCCAAACTAAGCAATACTTGTAACATGGCGGCCAGATAGCTGATATAATACTTATATAGTTCTAAATACATACTTATTATACATAGAAACACCCAGACACAGTGCAAATATTTGAATTCATCACACAAATATTTGCACTGGTTGGGAATCGAACCCACGACCCTCGGCGTCGCAGGCAGAGTTACTACCCAATAAGCTACGAGGCCAGTCATCCGTAATAATTAATCCAGGCGATAATTGGTAAACATTTTATTCAAGTCTTATTACAATACATTTTTATAATAACAATATTAGACAACATAACCACACATCAGTCAGATTACAAAACCAAATTTACATTGTCAAACATTGACTTTATTAGCGTGTTTGTGACTCTTTGCCTTTCTTAAAGCCCGCAAAAAGCTAAGTCTTAGAAAAGTACTACACCAGTTGCCACTTATACGACCGCCAAGCAGTACTGTGCATTGTGCAAATATTACTGTCTTTCGCTTTGAAATGCCATGATTCTAGTGTAAAATGAGTAAATCTGTGACGAACGCATTTCAGTACTAGGAATTGTTTTAGGCTCTGTATCTTCTTGTGTTGTTGTGGGCAAGTCTATTACTTACCATCAGAGGCGTGTCTTGTTATAACCATTACACTCTGTATAAAAAAAGAAATAATATTGCTATTACATACACTTACACTCCGCGAGGCATAAGCTGAGCTTTGCATTTGTGTGAGTGTACATGGATAGTGTAGGTGTGACAACCGGCCTTAGGCGCGGCGCCATTCTGTCTGCCGCGCTCCTGCCTGATTGGTGATCACTCACACTAATGCAAAGCTCAGCCTATACCTCGCGGACAAAATTTCAAGCTCCTGCCTGATTGGTGATCACTCACACTAATGCAAAACTCAGCTTATGCCTCGCGGAGTGTACTAACCGATCACTAACGCGTTCCTACATTTTCAAAGGATAAAAAATAAATACCCGCTCTTACCGTCCATACGTACGTACGTACTCGTACATCTAGCTACTTATGTATGGGGCAATATTGAATGGGTCAGCTGTGACCGAGTCCCGCCGACCGAGTTTTTGTGAATAGAAGAGTGAACTTCGGAAATACACGTAAAAAGTTCACTTTTTGTTTCACAGTTTTTACGGCTGAATGAGTGGTGACCCAAAAAATGTGCTATCATACGAATATAACGCGATAGTTTAGGCTTAGATGAATTGTAGCGACTCTACGGCGAGTCAGCCTGGAGACGTACTACAACTTTATTATTATGTCACCAATCAGTATTGTGCAGACATCACTGTGTTCCGGTTTAAAGGGAAATGTTTCCAGATAAATTTTAGGGCATAGAGATTATACGAGTACATCTTTTACAGCGTTGCGAGTGCAGTACTAGACAAAGATATAGACTCTTCATGTTCCAATAGCAGCGTGAAACTGTGCTGTTATGTGTAGGCATGTGTGGCATCATATTACAGATGTCCCGTTTAAACCGTCACTCTATAATATATAAAAAAAAATACCACTTAGCCTGATCCTCGGCTTCACGTTTTCAATCAAAACTAGCTAGGTACCTTAATTAATCACTCCTTCTTGTCTCAGAATATAATACAATAGAATATTCTTTATTATCATGGAAGTAACATTCACATATACTATAATTACAAAAATTAAGTTTTATGAACGCCACTACACAGACTCGTCACATTATTACAATTTTATTTGATGTACAAGATATGTTTGTACCTACTTAGATCCGTTGAAATAGGTACCTACTGCTTTTGTACAGGGTGTATTCCACTACGGTTTGGGATACGGTGAAATGAAAATTGTGCTTAACTGATCTTAACGAAAACGAAGGTAAACTTTTGAACCTTCGTTAAAACTAATTATTAAATTAATTTTGTCACAGAACCCAAAAAGAAGATATCAATGGTCTATTAATATTCTTGTAAGAGTCAAAATTTGAATACCAAGTGCTAGATAAATATTCTTTTACATGTCTTGAAGTGTCTTTTATTGAATAAAATACCTCTTAATGTATTTAAATTGTTAGATAACATCGTGATTGATTGGGATATATACAGTGAACAGAATTGGCTCTTAAAGGCGAATTATTTCAGTCGTAAAAGTAATTTAAATATTAAATAATGATTGTTTTACGATTATTGCGTTATAATGCCTTTTATTCATCAATTAACTAATCACTCGAGCGAGTATCGCCTTAAATCTATAGTGTAATAAAAATTAATTTAATGTGTTTTTTGATTACAATAAACACATGCTTAAGTACATAATAAAAAGTTCCATTCATCGCACAATGCAAAGTTTTAAATTTGAATCAGCTGAATTTTGAATTTGAGTTTGTTTTATCGAAGTCATCTGCGTAATGCCGCTAACTTAAAAACGGCGTATGAAAACATCATGGTGAAACCGACATGTACCTAGAATCTTTTGGAGTCATGTGTCATCCACCAATCCGCAGTGGACCAGCGTGGTGGATTATGGCCTTGAGTCCCTCCTTCCGAGAAAAAGCCCCGAGTCCCAGCAGTGGAAACATTTAGTGGGCTGTCTATGTTACGAGTATGTTGTGAAATCGAAACACAGTAGGTACACATTGACAAAGCTGTAATACTACCTCAGTTCTTCAAAGACTCCTAGCACTACAAAACTATAGGTAAACTTATACCTACTAGCTAACCAAATTAAAAAAAAAAACAATATCCAAAATTGTACGATGGCGGCCATTTTGGATTTACAATTTGCCATAGAGTACGCGTATAGTATTTTACTGTGTTTGTATACTCTTATTTTGTTTTTTTATAAAATTGACGTGTATATTGTACATTTATCAATAAAGAACGTTGACTTTGACTTTGACTTACTACTCAAGCTTTTGAGCATTCGATGCCCATTTTTTAACATAAGAACTGACGATACGAGCAGGACATGTGCCTGATGGTAAGCAACATGCCTGTCACATAACAGCACAGTGACACGCAGCTATTGGAACATGAAGAGTCCAAATCATTACCTAGCACTGCACTGCGCTCATCACCCAGAGATCTAAGATGTTATATCTCTAAGCCCTGTAATTTCTCTGGAAACATTGCCCTTCAAACCGGAACACAGTAATGTTTTCGAATTACTGTTTGCCGGTAGAATAACTGGCAAAGGTGTGGTACTTTCCAAGGCGGACTTTGCTAGGAGTCCTACCACTACAAAAGATATTGCCCATATTGAGATAATGCTGAAAAAATGATCAATCTGTGGTGCATTTTGATTTTAAATTTCTTATAATATTCTACTAGTCAAGAACATTCGTTGTTTACCTATGTTGGATGTTGTAAAAAAGTATACAAAAATGTGTTGTATAATCGTACAAATTGATATAAGTGCTGTGGTTTTAAAAAACAGAGTGGTGCCATTCGGGTGAATTTATTTTAAGAAAACAATTAAGTTTATAACCATAATGGTAGGCGTTTAAACTTCGAATACCTGAAAAGCTCAAAGAATTCTTTTTCAATCATCGAATTACTTTAATAAGTTTTGTCGGACTGTTTGAGTTGTTTATAAATTCATAATAAACACATAATCGTTATCATTTCATGTAACTAAAATCTTAATATTACATGTTTTTAATCGCGAATGAACTGAAACCTGTTTTGAAATAATTTAATAAATGTAGGCGTATAAAATTTGAACAGATAAACATCTGACACTCTCTGAACCAACTTACAAAATTCCTAAGTATCTATTAGAAATAAATAATTGATAAATATTGTTGGACGTGCCTTACACAACACCAACTATCCCCAAACAAAGCAAAACCGATATGATACTTAAATAATTGAAAATATAAGTAAAAGGCCTTTTCGCGGGGTGTAGTTTCGTAAAAATGCTGCGAATACAGAAATGTGAATTTTATGTAAAACGGTTATTTATATGACATTATGGGCAATACAAAATAAAAACAATTTAATTGATACTCTTATATATCTAGACCTGAAGACATTCAAATCATATTGGCTTTAGGAATGAACCACTTAGGCATAAAATTTGGATGTAGGTAGATACTTATTGTGATTTTTATAATGATAATTTAATACTTTCGCTAGACGGTTGGATTAAGGGTCAGATGCAGAAGGCTGTTATTCTCGACACAACGCGCATCGTCTGGAGGTTCCTCAGTCCTCACCCTGCAGCCTTAACCACCGATATAGCTTGGGCCCTCACAGATTGAATACCCTGGTATGGGGTATATTGTCTTTTTTCGGCCCTGCCTGCTCCGCTGCCGGCGGTGATCTATAGGTTTAGGATTTTGTAATGTTTTTATGTTATTTTAATATAAATATTGTAAAAAACCTAAACCTAAGAAAATAAATAAATGACTGAATTGTTATTTAATACTATTTATTATATACATATCAGTTAATACTTCGCTAGCATTTTCCACGTATATAATGATGCTTTTCTAACTGTGTTCAATTTCAACTCTATCTGTTCAGCCGTTCTAACGTAATTGCGCAATAAATATCAAAACATCCAAACTTTGACATTTATAATATTAGTAGCATTTATCTAATTGGAAACGTCGCCCTTCAAAGTGGAGTCCAGTACCTTATTCACATTTCTGCTTGAAGGTACAATTTTAGGTAAATTCCTCTAGAGAAAATATTTTGAACTACTGAGTACAGTAGTGGTATACCTACTATCAAGTTAGGCAATTAATGGAGTGTGAATTTGTTTCGTCTAGGTGAGCGCGTTTCGTAGACCCCATAGTCGCTTAAGATCAGCCGATGTGGTGGTCCCCGCAATGCTAATTAAAATAAACAGACATTTTAAAATATGCTAATATATGTTTATTTATTAAAATTATCACAATATTCAAATTTGTTTGTGCAATAACATAGCAACAGCCGTGAATAATAGAGCAGAATTTGTAAAAGTATATATTATATCGCGTACACGTGTTTGATATATAAGGTGGGGTCAAAATCTCCCGACTAGTTTGCCAGTTCATTTGCACTTAGAATAATAGTTCGTTGAGCTGACGGACCGAGGACATGATTATGGTCTATTTTAAGCCTTTGGAGACGAAACATTTTAGTAACAATTTTTTTAATACATGTTTTAAAAGTTATATAATTTTTCACCGAATTTTCTTTTGATAACTGTTGTAGGTAGGTATATATTTTTGGGCAAAAATTACTATATTTAATTCTTTAATCCTCATAATAAAGTCATCTAGCCTTGGTTTTCTATGTCTGTCGTGCTGTCGTTTGAGATCTAACTTCCACTGCCTGTGTTATTTGGCGTGTCTAAATGATCATCCAACATGCACCAAACGTGTCTTAACCAATCATGTTTAAAATGTATTTCATACTTTTTTTTATGTATAAAATAATACTTAACCAAAAGTGCTTTCACCACGAACCATCAACATCATTACAGATTCGCACTGATACAACCACTATACGCCTAAATCAATATCATTATCTTTAAACTACTATAAAAATAAAAACAAAAGACTTTTCTGCGAAACAACTCGTAAAATTTTACGTGATTTTTAACTCTATGTCTACAACAATAAACGCCAAACTGAAACTGCAAGGATATGACAGCACCAGTTGATGTAATTTCAGAGCATGTGAAGTGAAATAAATCCTTATATCGCTAATATTACGGCCGATTATTCAATAATACGACAATGAAATATGGTAATACAACCTTTTCCTGTATCGAATGAAAATGCACTTCGATGCTAAAGAAATAGTGTTGAAATTTGGTAACAATGTAAAATTGTAGTTAGGCCGTTTTGGATGTATGGAGATTGACATGCGCAGGAGCATCTCACGGTGAAGGGCGGAAATCTTAATGGATCCTGGAAGCCGAACTAACGATGGGATCCATTGATCTCTTGTTTTGTAGTGCTTATAAATTTCAGACAATCCTGTTTTTAATAAATAAATTCATACAAAACTATTAACTACCGTCTACTACGTCCTTGCATAATTTAGGAAAGTGCTGTAATAAGAACTCTAAAATTTTTCGCGGTCATAATATATTATCTATCTACCACATTTTGACATTTACACATTGTATTAGTAAAATAACTGTATTTTTGGTGAAAATGAAAGCTCTTGAAGAAAGTAGGTACATGAGTTTGTTGTGTATATATTATTAATATTTTGTGCTAAGATTTTTTGATAAAACTTCGTAATATATTTTTAAACTATTGAAACTAATGGTATTATCAAAATTTGTTGTGATAAATGAAATACGTGACGTAACTAAATACATGATTAAGTTAAAATAGCACAAAAGCATGTTTATTTGCTTCAAATTAAACAACTTTTACTATAAATTCAAACATTTGAATTTCATAAATTTTGTAGCGTAGTAATATATTCTTGCAAAAACAGTATTTTCGATTTTAGCGGCATTAAATTTGGGTAAATAATAAAATTTATATAAATAAGTAAGTTATATGTACATTTTTAGGCTTAATATATATATATATATATATATTTACAATGAATATATATATATATATATATTCATTGTAATCTTGTACATCTAGTTATAGCGTGTTGGATCAGAATTGATCAATGATCTGTAATAAAATTTATTATACTTTTATATCAATTTATCATTGCAAAAATCTTAATTAGATGCATTAAGTTTCTTTTGGATATAAATAAGTTTCTATTTATAGATTATAGTTTGGAAATACAATTAACATACTAAAAATAGTGACCGTCCTCGAAAGTATTAATAAGTCTAAGGTTAAATGTAGTTTATTCGCATGTATAAATAATTGAAATCAAATAAAATTGTTTTGGAAACAGATTTTTTCTCAATATTAACTAAGGCCACTGAGGTCGTGTATAATTTCATTAATTACGCAAATTTTACGTTACACGTGGCAAATGGCCGTATTACAAAACATATCTATAAATATGTCTTATAATAAGCTCTTGCATGTTTAGCGTTCATTCGTGATGACTTAAATAAATACTCGTATAAACAGTTATAAAAAAGTAAGTGTTTAAGGATTTATTTTGTCAGTTCTAACGAGTTACTAGTCTACCTGTCATTACGTGAACCTATTTGCACTGCCAATGTCGACGTAGATGCAATCCGATCAGTGGCGGGAGCACACTACATACATTATAATGTGTGTGTTTTAATATTTTGTCCGGAATTATAGTGAAAGTAAAAAAAATAATGTGTAATGTACACAATTGTCAATACAATATCTCTGTACATATTTCTGGATGAAGCGTGAAGTTTATAGATTGCGTAAGCTACGTTTAGTTATTTAGTTTGAAGGGAAATATGAGTCAGTCCAGAGAAATAACAGGGCATAATATACCCACAAAATGGGCATAGTACACAAAAATAAGCGACTAATTAATCAACTTATAACATTCCTCTAATAATAAATCCGAAAGTTTGTAAGAATGTATGTTTGTTTACTCTCCCAAACAAAAACTACTGAAGGGATTAGGATGAGATTTAGTACATACATAGATGATGGCCTGGAATAACATAGATGCTATTTTTTACCGGGAAAAATATCAGGATCTTGAACTACGTGAGTGAAACCGCGGGGGGTCCTAGTTTAAAAAAAAAAACATTAATACCAGTAAAAATAAATTTATAAAAAAAATCCTTAAGATTTGTATCTTAGTCACACTTTGTAAGATCAATGTCAATGTCGATGTTTGTATAAGGTTTGTATATCTTAATTGTTGGATATATAAATGCAAATATTTTTTCTTATGTTTTCTTTCGACGCTTCCATATCTTTGTGGTCTCAAATTTTTACATATTAGAACTTGAGAATTCCATGTTGTATCCTGATTGAACCAGATTCTAATAAAAAATGAATTATCTGGTTGTCTAGTTTGAACTAGATTCTTACGAATCACAATCAATATTTATTAATTCTCAAAAAATTTGTGACAAAATATATACCTAATAATTTTCGTGAAGCGAATCAAACATTTCTGTGTGGTTATACCTAATTAAGATTATCGATGGCATTTTGGAATCGAAAATTCGAATAAATAAAATACAATACTTTTATTCAGTTAAATGCAGTCTCAAACATTGTCTGTGTACACAAATAAAAATTAGTAGGATAAAATGATCATTTTAAATATTTGTATTAATGATGTTGCATTTTTTATCATTTTTAAGAAAAAGTGTAGTGAGAATTGCTTTATTCTTTTTTTGGTCACGCTATCACGCTATTGCCACAATTCGAGCCATCTTATTTTTCAAGTTTACTGACACCGACTATACTTTAAAAAAATGCACAGATAATGCAGCGTTCGACGGGTTAACTTACAAATGGTAAATGTGAAATACATTACTAGGGATAGTTTCCAACTATGTAGACTAAATGTAATTACTAAATGAAAAATAAAACATTTTACAAGGTTTTGCCAACATTCTCTATTTAGGAACAGCATTTGCAAGCCAAAATCGACGCCAAACATTCGTTCAATGTCGATATTAAAAGGTTTTTTTTGTCAAACAGCACGATTTCAAACTTTTTATTCGTTTCGTTGACAAAAGGTGAAAAATTCGAAAACCGTTAACTCGTATTACGTCGGCGTAAGGATTAAATTGCTATGAAGGGTCAAGAATCTAGTCTCGGACAACTGCTTCTTTACGCCAAAGCTCCGAAAATTAGAGACCGGAACGGTTTTCAATTTGGCACGAGCGGGCTCCCGCTGGGTTCGAAATTCAAAATTATTATGCATCACGTCTACGATTAGATTTCATCGGGATTTGACTAATTTTCCTTTTTTTTAAATACTGAACCTTTCAGTTGGCGGGGAAACCAATCAATGGTGGGCGTCGGAATTTTTCTTCGTAAGTAATCTTCACTTCACTGCACCATAGCAATCGCACCATATGTGATCAACATATATTTTTCAATAAATATGAATTTGAAAACTGGTACTAAATATTTCTTAACAGTTAAAACGAATTTTTTTGTATTAAAAAAAAAAAATTAATGTTTAAAAAAAAATATTTTTATTATCTATTAATTTTGAAAAATATTTTTCAAATGTAATAACAGAAATAATATTTGCATTTATAAATAGTTACAAAATGTTTCTATCAGTCCATAATTCAACCGCGATAAAAATATTTAGTCACATATTTGTGGAGAAACATTTTATATTGAATTTAATTTTATATTGAAAACTACATATAAATAAATATACATAACTATGCACTTATTAGAACGAAGTTCCTCACGTCAAGCTTGGAGGAGATAGGGATTTGGCTGCACGACTTAATTGAAAAAACGTGAAACTTAAACCGTAAAAAAATGTATAAGTGACACTTGAAACTCTCCGTGACCAGTGTTGGCACTGTGGCTTGTCAAGTTTATTTTACAGATGATTGTACCATTTTTTTTTATCTTATTTTCATTCTATATTTTCCGAAGTAACTTCGTTCCTGTCTCCTGTCCCATGACAACACATATTTAATTTTTTGAAACAATTCAAACTATTACGGGTCACCGATTAATTTAGACGTCAACACTGATAGAATGAATAGCTTACGTTTCCGCATCGAGCAATATTATAAATTATTCAAAACTAAATCTTTAGCATACAACTACTTAGAATATTGAATGGCCGAATTTTTAGATATTTTTTTACATTCAGTATGTGCCGTGAAGCGATCGAAACCAGATTAGGTGCTAGGACACTAAATTATTCCAAATTCAAAATTATTCTACAAATGTTTCGTCCGTTTTAATTCTTTGGGGCTACGTTTTCTGAATTTGAAATGGCGCGGTTGATGCTTTACACTTGTTTAATTTACAAAACGTAATGATTGTTGTTGGTGATTATAGTGACTTTTTTAGAGAGGAATTGATTTATTGTGTTAAAAGTGTACAAATGTCAAATCCACCTTTTAAATCGTTTTTGACACCTATATGTCATAGAGTGGTAAGTGTTAATTGTCATTGTTTAAATATACTTAAGCTATATTCTATAAGCCATATACTTATGTCCTATCGTTTGTGATTCTAATTTAATGTAATGTAATTTCATATCGTGTTCTCTAAATGCGAGTGCAGATAAATCTACGATGTAGACATGATAATGCCTGAAATTTCGACATATTGCGTAATCCACTGGAAGGTCTAACGCCGTACTGAAATGACTTTGATATTTCTTTCTCAGTTTTCGATTGAAATTAAAGAGAAACCTAATAACTTTTCATAAGGTCATGGGGGCTGTTAATCCTTGTAACACCACGTTTCTTATAAGTACTTATGTACACTCAATAAAAAACTATGTGTACGGCAGAAACTAAGAAATGTAGTTAACTGCATAACTAGACGTAGATTTGTACTAGCTGTATGTACCTACGTACTTTGACTAAAACTTCCAATTTTGTTTTGTTAAGTATTTTGAAAGTGTATTGAATTCGTTCGAAAAATTTGACAAATGTTTCAAATTTTTGAAAAACGAACGCGTTCGTTTGCTTGTCTATGAAGACGCCATTTCTTCCAAATATGATAGGCATAGGTAGGTGTGAACAAATAAATATTGGCAACTTTGAAAAGTAAAAAAAAGTGTTGTTTTGGTTTGTCCCATGTTAATTTCCAACGATATACAAATATTGACGACATAATTTTCCAATTAAAATTAAATTTTTACTATTATTTGAAATTTCTAAAAAGTGAGTGTTATTTAGTTTTTAATGTTTAGATTCTGTTCAGGTTTCGCTCCATACAAAATTAGCCCCGTTTTCGTGTTTAATTCGATTCGTCAATCATATCTCGGGTTTGGTAACATTGCCGGTTGATTTCTTGCTATTTACCTAGATTACTCGGTTTTTCTCAACGGTTGCGCCAATATTTAACGCATGGTTGGTGTTGACATTGGCGCGCATTCAACTTTTTGCCGCCAAAAACGCGTCGGCTAAGGTCGATGAAAAACTGGCATTTTTCAATACGACACATTTTTCTGTGACATAATGATATAATAAAACGTTAAAAAACTTCCATGGATACAGTTATAAAGCAATTGAAGACGTGATTGATTTTTTTGTCGGTTTTGTTGAATGAAATAAAACTGAATAAAACTCGTAACTAAATCTGAACTAATCTCAGTTAGGAATGAACGAGCTAGTAAAAAATTGGGCATGTAATTTTTTTACGTCTGTGCCAAAATTTGAAAACTGAAAAAGTAGTATTTTTCATTTGAGATTTGCGCGCGCTTATAAATCATTTGGACTGGCCTCGTGGCTTAGTGGGTAGTAACCAGCGAAGCTGAGGGTCGTGGGTTCGATTCCCACCAAGTGCTATGATTTGTGTGATGAATTCAAATAATTGCACTGTGTCTGGGTTTCTGTCTTTCTTTGTATAATAAGTATGTATTTACTACTATATAAATATTATATCAGCTATCTGGCCGCCATATTACAAGCTTTGCTTAGATTGGGGTCAGATGGTGTTGTGTGTGAATTGTTCACCAATATTTATTTATTTACTAGCTGAACCCGCTACTTCGTTCGCGTAAGCAGATGTTACTGACTTATACATTAATTGGAAGTATCGTACGTCAAATATTTGGATAAGTAGTCATTGAAAAACCTTTGAGTTTGAGTGAATTTGTTTTTCCACAAAAATTTATTTAATTTTATCATCTTTATTTTCCTTTTTTTAAACAAAATCAAACACACTTAGTAAGGTTTCGTAGTATCGAACATACCCGCAAGTGTTAAGTTTGTAGGATTTTTATAGGATACATTATGAAAAGTCTGAAGCTAATGTGCATGATCTGATACCTATTTACCTATTTTTTTTATCCGCAAGCTGTTTTATAGCTGTTACCCGCGACTTCGCCGGCGTAAAATTTTGAACGAAGCCTGTGTGGAATCAAAATAATTAAAATTTTGAGTGTTAATGATATTCAAGCAAGTTGAACCCGTAAATCTAAACCAAGTCCTAGTGAAATGTTAATGTATGAATTTAATTGTAGATACCTAACACAGAAAAAATCAAGAACAAAAGAATCCAAATTTGGCATCATAATCCTTTTAGCAGCAAAAACTTATTAGTACAATTTAGAATACCAGTAACGCCACCTAGTGATGAAAGAAAAAATACATACCACAATAGCAAAACATCGATTTAAAGGGCTTTTAGTGCTTTTAGATTTAAACTGGCATTAGCGCCGTCTAATGAGAATATTATGTTGCTTGTTATTTTGATTGTGAACGCAAATCACCTATATTATCTACGCCAAAACAGGGGGGTAAGGGGGAGAATGACAATAACACCTAGTCAGCCCCAAATGTCAACCTCACCTGCACGACCGGTGCGACGGCGTTTCAGCTGTCGCGGTGCCCCCTGCTAGACAACAGACGAGGCAATGACGACCGAGCTGTGGCGGGATAACCACTCACCTGCTTGGGCAACCAGGCAGTAGAGGCTACAGCGGCCTTGGGATCTAAATAATCACTAAAATGTCTGATGCAGAAGGCAAGGGGAAACCACTGCAATTACATTCCCAAGAAAGTCACATGAGAGCACAGATAAATGAAATACGATCGCCCTGCGAACCGATTAGCGACCGGCGCTGCGCTGCGTCCGGGGCGCGTGGTGTGAAATTGGCTACCGGCCATGGCGGGGTGGGAAACCAGGCCCTCCATGGAAATTCTACTACTGGGAATTCCATCAAGCTACGGCGCTTCCAAACGATAGGAACGTGGAATGTACGCGGCTTAAACCAACCTGGAACACTTACAGTGTTGGAACGAGAAAAAGTTAGAGCCGGTGTGAACATTTGTGGTTTAAGCGAAACACACTGGAAAGGCAGCGGACACTTATTGACAGACCACCATGTCATATACTTTTCTGGCAACGACATCAGCTGCAGTAATGGAGTGGCTTTCTTAATACCTATACATCAGAAAGGGTGCGTGATGGGATACGAGCCGGTAAGCGATCGGATTATCAGCATTAAGATAAAAGCTTCACCAGTCAATTTTAATATGATCCAAATATATGCCCCCACCTCTGCCGCGAGTGACGAGACGATCGAGAAGTTTTAACATCTACACCGAGCTTATAATGCGAATCACTCTCGAAGGCTGGACCGATGGGGTTGCGATTGGTGGATACAAAATTGCAAACTTGCGATACGCGGATGACACCACCTTGTTCGCTAGTAACGCGGCCTTTATGGAAGAATTACTTCTCAAAATGGAGCACGTAAGCCTTACGTTTGGATTAAAAATAAACCGATCTAAGACCAAGATTATGATCGTGGATCGCGTCAACAACAACTCGCCTGAAGTGATACAGATTGCAAACTGTGACGTGGTTCAGACCTACGTATACCTTGGGGCCTTAATCTCAAACAACGGCGGCTGTGTAGATGAAGTGAAACGACGTATGGCCATTACCAGAACCGCGATGGAGAAGTTAAGGAAAATATGGAAGAATCGCAACATTACCAAAGCCACCAAAGTCAGGCTCATGCGAACGCTTGTATTCCCCATTTTTCTTTACGCGGCAGAGACGTGGACAGTGCGCGAGTTGGAAAAAGGGAAGATAGACGCTCTAGAAATGTGGTGCTGGAGGAAGATGCTCGGCATATCGTGGACAGCGTTCCGCACCAACGTGTCCATAATTCAAGAGCTCGGCATCAAGCAGCGTCTGTCGGCTGTAGTACAGTCGCGCATACTACAGTACTTTGGACATGTCTCCAGACGAAATGACGACTCCATAGAGCGGCTGGTTGTGCAGGGAAAAGTGGAAGGAACCAGATCGCGCGGCAGGTCACCTATGCGCTGGACTGACCAAGTGAAATCCGCGATAGGAAGCCACGTGTCTGACTGCGCTAGGCAGTCCGCGAATAGAGAAAAATGGCGGGAGATCGTACGGAGAGCTGTGTCCACCCCTACCACCGACGTGGATGCCTCGTCGTGACCACGACCGCTCTGCCAAGAGCGATGCGATAAAGAAGAAGAAAACAGGTGCATATTTTTTCATTTTTGGCTTTTACCTTACCATCACATCAAGTTCCTGACGAAAATATATGCTTATATTAATATGGAGTTAAATTAAAATGTAGACTTATTAGCCCATGTGAAATTTTAGACTCTAAACTATATGTGTTTCGTATGTCAACCCATATCGTTGTGCCGTTTTGACGTGATAGTTAATATTTGGCTCCTTAGGGCCCATGCTTCTTTTCAGGTTGATAGGTAATAAATACATAAATGTGGTATTTCAGACTATGAGTTATTTCTGTTTCAATTTTCTACCAAATTTGGTTAGTCTTTCCTACGTCACAGTAACCTATAAGTAACCGATTTGCTATTTCTGAGTTCAAACTACGTGTGTTTCGAATTCCATCCAAATATGTTCAGCCGTTCCGACGTTGTCCTGTAAATATTATGAATGTCACTGTGTGGATGTTTGTTACGTAATACATAGAGTACTCATACATAGGCTATGTTTAGCCTATGTGTTCTTCCAGACTGTAATCTAATTCTATTTCAAATTTCAACCCGATCACTTGATACGTTCCGCCATGATTAAAGCGGCAATAGAAATACATCAACTGCGAAAATTTCAACTGTCTAGCTATCACCGTTCTTGAGATACAGCCTGGTTACAGACGGACGGACGGACGGACGGATAGCGAAGTCTTAGTAATAGGGTCCCGTTTTTACCCTTTGTGTACGGAACCCTAACAACGGTCTGCTTCGGTCACCGAAGCTTGTTGAACACTACCTTTAAATTTTAAACAGTATTTGGATTGAAATAATGCGTTTTCTAATAAGTTACGGCTGGTCTAGTAAGTTACAGCTGACCTAATCGGGAGAACGGCGACTGTCGATCCGGAGACCCAGGGTTCAAAACCACGCGCACCACTATCTTTTCAGAGTCATGTTCGTAATGCCGGTAATTAAAACGGTGAAGGAAAACACCGTGAAGAAACCGAAATCTACCTATAATCTAAGTTCTAAGTCATATGTCATCCACCAACCGACACTGGGCCAGCGTGGTGGATTATAGCCTTGTCTCTCTCCTTGCGAGAGAAGGCCCTGACGCCCAGCAGTGGGAACATTTAATGGGTTGTTTATGCTGCTACTTATTATGCTGATATGTTTTCTCCAAAATACAAAATCTACTTCAATGACAGGTAATTTAATTCTGTCATTCGACTAAATTTTATAAGAAGGTATAACTATGTCGTACAGATAAATCTTAGCTGATTTTAGTTTTTTGTTGATATTTGAAAAACTACCGCCCTGTTTTCGATATCTAAGGTCACCTCTAAAGTATTTTCTACCAAACAAAAAAGGAATTATCAAAATCAACTAAGAATTAGCGGAGCTATCGCGTAAAATAAAACCAAATAAAAAAACATGCAACCCGATTGAGAACATCCTCCTTATTTGAAGTCGATTATAACCGAATGATGTTTGTTTTTCCACACAAAAATATATTTTTGACAATTATTTTGTCATCCAAGACGACACGACGCGATCACGTGGGCACTTTCTAGTATCTAGATCTAGAATCTAGATATTCTGTGGATCGTCTGTGATACACAGAATACTTAGAAGTTAGTATGTACCGAACGCGCCGCACGTGTCGTTATTATTTAATGTTTGTGTAATTTCTGAACCAACAGACCGATATTGTTAAAATTTTGACGGGACAATGTAAAAAAATGTGTTCTTTCTAACAAAAAAAGAATTAATGAAATTAAGCAACGCAAACATGAGTTACAACCAAATACACATTCTGACTTTCACCCCCTCCCGCACGAAAACCGATCAGAATTTGGGAATCAAAAGTAGCCTACAGCAATGTCCTTAGTATAAACTAAAATCATGCCAAGATTCAGTTGAATTGAATCAGTAGTTTCGGCGTGATGCGTGATCCCTATACAGAAAGACAGACAGACAGACAGACAGACAGACATGAAAGAAAAAAAATGCAGTTTCGCCATCAGTATCGACTATGGAGTGCCCCAAAAAAATTTTTTTCAAAATATCTTCAATGTACAGAATTCGACCCGTTACAGTTTTATTATAAGTATAGATTAAGTTCAGAATAATGTATTAAATCAGAAGACGTTATTTGTTTAATCGTTCCATTTAAAAAAACAATATTTTTCCCCAAAAATAAAGAAACTAATTGGATAATTTAATATCACGAATCAGGTCGAACCAGTTTATAAATACATTTAGATTTAGAAAAGACAAGAATACTTTTTTTGTTCTTAAAATAGAAATGGTATTTCTTTGGATCGGTCGACCGTTAGTAAAAAGCTCCTGAAGAAGTTGCATAATATTTTTTTGTTCGAAAGATTCTGAATGGTCTCATATAAACTATCGAATTCAGTGCTGCTGTTTTCAAATCAAATCAACAAAAATACTTCGTACATTTTCATAAATATTCACACCTTGCTCATATGTTTCGTTGATTCTATTAAAATTAGTAAACTGTGTGTTTCATTTTTATGTGGAAATAGGTTGTTCGTTTTTAGGCGAAAAATCATTATTATCGTTGCATACTATTTGCGGTGGCTTATCTTTATACGAGTAAGTTACTAACGGACTGTTCCAAGTTAGTCTGGGTCAAAGAACTATATCTGTTAGGTATGTTATATACCTAATAATAAAATTTTGCATACTAATGAATAGAATTTCTAAAGCTACTCCAGTACTTTTTAAGTTTATTCGGTACAAACATAATTTTTTTTCTCGTTATAAGTAATATTAATATTTATATGAAAATATTCTTATAATTTAATTTTCTCTGAAAAAACTAAACCCAATTTCAACTTTATATTAAGCCCACAAAGCATTTGACTAAATTTCCTAATTTTTGTGAAACCTAATTTTCTTTAACTTGTTT
Organism: Ectropis grisescens; assembly: GCA_017562165.1. Classification (NCBI taxonomy): domain Eukaryota; kingdom Metazoa; phylum Arthropoda; class Insecta; order Lepidoptera; family Geometridae; genus Ectropis; species Ectropis grisescens. The sequence continues at coordinate 11,608,194 of CM029793.1, read as the reverse complement.
CTTTAACTTAAAATTTTCTAAAACGCACTTTTTCAATTAAACAGCGAGGTATTACGATTACGTTGTCAAATCAAATTTTAGTTTTTTGTTGATACATATTCCAAAAATCGCTACAGCTAAATATCTGATAGGACCACATCTGAAGTATCCATCTACCAGTGAAAAAAAAGCCATAAAATCGATTTAGGATTGGCCTATCGCGTTACAAACATACAAAAAAACTTGCAGCCGAATTGCGAACCTTTTTTGAAGTCTTTTGATAATAGAAGGAATCGGAGAAGATTCGAAAAGACAGCAACAAGAACCGCTATAGAAGGATTCTAAAAAATACAACACAATGGAGTACAATATGGACTGAAAAGAATGTGTTCAATCGTTTCTTTCTGTTCAAAAACAGTAGTTTCAAAACTTCACTGACAAACGTGTAATTAAACATCAATCGTCAATCGATTAATTAGAGGATACAGATTTTATTCGATTAGCAATTAATTCCATCATGTTAAACCGTTAAATCGAATCGGAAACTCAGTAATTGATTTGGGGACTATTCGAATTGATGTTATTTCTACTGTGAGTTTTAACGAGGAAATTATGTTTATAAATACTAAAGAATAATGATGTTTATTTGCATTTTGATAAGTAAATGAACCAGAAACTTGAACTTGAATTTGTGAATGACGCATTTATTAACTCAAACGTACGCCATGTTTTTTTACATGTAAGTGTGAAAAAGCCAGTCCGGTCCGGTGTTAGAGAACGCGTAAGTGTGTAGAGCCTTGGGAAAAAAACGGTAGAAAATAAAAGCAATCTGAAGCAAATTCTATCTCTTTCCTAAAAAGCTTCGAAGAGCCATGACTGACGCATGTATCAAACTCGCTAACATGTTCTGCTTATGGAAGTTTTATAGCATATAGCACAAAAAAACGAAGGTTTACTCCAAAATGTCAAATGTAATATATACTAAAAATTAAATCAAAGTGCACGGAGGTAACTTATTTTTATTCAGTTGCTTAGGCAATTCAATTATTCCTACTGTCGGGACTTGAATACTTCAGACTCAAGAATTTAATCCAACACGTTGGGCAAATGTGTTTAAACTGATGTAACATTTATACGAATAAGCTTTTCTCGGTGGTTTCCTCACAATTTATTCTTTTACCGCAAGTGAAGTGTTCAGAATAACGCTAAAAATTTAATTAAGCCCTTTAACTTCTAAAGTTCAGTAAAGTAGTATAGGTATAACGATAGGACAATTTTGTAGAGTTCGTTTAGTTGGAAAAATAAAACTTGTTGTTTATCAATAAAATAGGTTGGCGCTTGAGCACTATCTCGCCGAGACTTCCCACATTTTCATTCAAGTTGTATGTAATTATAAGGTTACGTTTGGCCACGTTGTTATTGAGCAATATCACGACCTAGGAAGCGACCCTTTGTATATCCCCTTATTCTGCCGTCAAAGAATGATGCACAAATATTACTGGGTTCCGATTTATAGGGCAGTGTGGAATTACAGAACAAATAAACATCACTTAATATATGTCATTTTATCAGACACCAACTAATTTATTACTAAAGACAAGTACAATACGACGAGATATTGACTATACAATAAAGTATCTATAAACGTAGGTAAAGATTTGTTTTCTAAAACAAACTAGATTGTGTGGTTTCACCCGGTTTAACCTTCAACTGTCCTTCATTTTTAGCGAGAAGTGTTTTTTTTTTTGTTTAGCTTATAGTGAAAACATTTGCAAGACATAACAAAAACAAGTAATTTTAAAGTACCTAAGTAATCAATAATTCGAACAACGGTTAGGAATAAAGGTTACGTAAATCAGATTCCAAATTTATATAATTCGACACAAGACACATTGGTTTGTATCTATTAAATTTGTGCATGTAATGTAAAGAATTGTATAATTTTTGTTAACTTTGTTTTGTGCTGCCATTTTTATTTAATTCTGCATTTGCTAAATACTCCTTCCCTTTTGGCGTAATAGAGAAACAACTTTTAAATTTTATCGATTTAAAGTCATATTATAAATATTATAGAGTATGGAGGGCTTAATCGCGATTTTAACGTTTTATAAATTACTCCCAACGTTTTTTAAGAGACTTAATAGTTAACTTACCCCGCAAAATATGTTGGTTACTATTAGTTCGATTTAAAGCTAAACAGTTCATATCAATATAATTACGGACAAACATTTTCACTCATTATTAAGTTATATAACTTAGTTAAAAAGAAAAGGTTATACAATTCGCACGTTTTTGATAAGTGTATCATGTTGTTAACCAGGCAGCTAAGTTTTTACAGAACATGTGATAAGATGTATAAAATAAAATTCTACTGTGTTATGAATTGTCAATTTCCGAACGTGAGATAATATATTTTTGTTTTAATTAAACATTTTTAATTTTAGTCATTTAGTTAATGTGGTGACAGTTGACAAGGTTACATGTGTATAGTGCAGATTTTTTAAAATAAATTGGGAATTACGAAATACTGAAGTTTTGCAAGTGGTTTCTTTTGTTGGAAGAGTGTAAATAGATTTTTCGCCATGCTTACAATGGATTACTTTTTTGATGACCAGGTGTGTGAATTTAATATTTTATAGTAATATTAGTAGTACTAGTGTTAGTTTTACAAAAAAAAATTGTGCCTTTTTCTCGGATCTTCATTACTTTATCTTCATTTGTGACTTCGCGAGTGTAACTGACATAGTAACTTTACTCAACCTTACGCAACGCAATCTTTTTTTAGATAACTAGGTACCGTCAGATCGGTACAGATGTTTTGATGAGTTTGTTGTCAAAAAAATACCTTTACTTAGATTTTGAAAAAGTGATATGAATATTAAATGATATGATTTGAATATTCGTACAAAATACCACCAAGATTTATTTCGTAGTTTTCCCAAAATTACGTAAACGGTAATATGCTCTTTAATTTTAATCAATTTCTCAGCACATTGCCATTAAGATATAAATATTGTTATTGTATTAGTGCGATTATACGTCCTCAGTTTTTGGGATAGTTACAATTTAACTGACTATGATTTTTTAACTGGATTCCAAATTTTATGTTGTTTCGTAAAAAAAATAAGACATAATTTTGGAACCGACATCTAAACTTTCGCATGTAATTTATCGAATTACTCAAACATTACTTGAGATAGATTATTTATTAGATTAATTTTTTACAAAAATATTAAAGAAAAAACAAACCTAATTTCTCCTCCAAACCAGAAAAAAATGACTAACAGCTTTCATTTCGCACCCGCAAAGCTTTCGTAAAATTAATCCTCCTCGCAAAAACTATGCCTTATTAGAGACCCTTAGGACAAACCCTACAACCCTTAGATAAACAGGGGATGTATGGTCGCAATTTATAATCATTTTAGGGCGGCAAAAGGACGGCAAAAACAGCGTCCAGCGAAGTGCGGCGCGGTTTTTTGCTACTTTCCCGTTTTTGCTGCGGCGGATTTGTCATCCCTTTATGATTTTAAGAAAATTAGTTTTCGCGGATTTTGGCATGACATGACTTTGTTTAATTTTGTTTTCTTATTTTTTTGTTTAATGGAAAGTGTGGCCGAGTTTTTTGGTAAGAAAGGGGTACGTCCGTGTTGTGAGTTTATTTATATTTAATTAGGGATTCATGGGAAAAGAAAAAAAACATCGTGAGGAAACTGGCTTGATCCAAGAACCTTTCCAGGTCTTGGTTCATCCGCTAATCTGAACTGGCGGATTATGACAATGAAAACATTTAGTGGACTGCTTAGGTTAATATAAAATAAAACATTCCAAATCAGCATTTGCAAAATTTTGTTTGTAACCTTGTATTTTGACATTTCTATCTTCGGTCTTTTAAACTATTATTTTTTGATTACCTCCACACATAATTTGATCGAAATAGTTAAATCCGTTATCAAGATAAGCATCTCGGTAAAACATTTATATTTACATATGTACAAGTATTTCTCGTTAGCTTTAAGTTATTAGATAGATAGATTGATAGATAAATACGCAAAATGGTGGTATCGGACAGTTTTTGATAGAAGTGACACCAGTCTGTGCCGTCGTTTAGAAGAAAAGATAAAAATACAGTCTTGGACTTTGAAACCTGTTCTACGTACAAAAAAATAAAATGTGCAAAATTTCGTTAAGTCTTAGTGTTTTCATTAAATTTCTGTTCCATATTAAACTATAAATTTAAACGATAAATATGCATAGTTGCACAATTGTACATAACACATTGTTTCGGAGAGTCTGCAGCTGCTCTGAATGTTCTAAAACCCCACTTAACTCAACTTAACGTTCTGTTAGTGGTGGGACCACTAAAAGTTAGCTTATGAAATACTATATATTACCAAACATTATAACATATTAAATAAATGATTGCCAAATTACAACATCATATTTATCACCAAATTTCATATCCATTCAGTAGCTTTTGCAGGAAGGAATAACGAACACACATACAAGTTTCGTAGTTTTACAATTTGTAAGAAATAAAAAAGAATGATCCTGCAATGCCTCTGCATATAGCAATGGTAGATACCAATATACTAGCATCTGCCCCCGACTTTGTCTACGTAGAATTTAGAAAAAGACACTACCATGTAACGTATTTAGTACTCGTATTTGCTATTATCTAAGTTCAAATTTTTAGACTGATGAACGTGATTGGGGAACAAACATCCAAATATTTAAACATCCAAAATTTACATTAATAATATTAGTGATATTAGTTTTTAAATATACACTATTAACTCCCAACATAGTGGTTAATATAAATAAAATACCTACTGAATATAGCGGTAGACCAGTAAAAGTGATAATACATCCAATATCCTTAAGAATACTAGTAAACATTATTGTTTTAATATGTTGCAAGAATCCAACTCAAAACAACTAAATTTAAAAATAAACTAGAAATAATTCTGGTTAGACGGCCGACTGTAAAGGCCTGCGAAATATCAACCAGGCAATGTTGCCATGTGTTAAATTGCATTTGCATTTTCTATCATTGAAACATACACGTAATAGATTTTAGTAACAGGTTTTTGTCGTTTTTGTTCTCAATTAAGATCTTTTGTGCGTCGCCTCATCACCAGTTAGACGAATCTTTAGACAAACTTTTTGTTGTGTTTTGACGTACGGTTTTTGCTGCTCGAAATTACTCATGTCGATGTTTATTATTTTCGTTGCGGTGATTAAGTCTTAAATCAGTGTTAACCTTTTGCATTAACTCTGATTACGTACACAGTTTTTTATCGCCTTAATCAATTATGGTGTCTTAAATTCTTCTGTTATTTTAAGCCTCATCATCTAGTGGAAGATTCTTTCTACGACGTTTTCGATTTGCCATGGAGGCCTCCGACATCCTTCACGAGGTCCTATTAAACTCGGCTCGCCTCTGGTCGTGCCATTAAATAGTGCCACAAACTTTAATTATGTTCTGACTGTGACCAATCACGTTCGTGCTCGGATCTCACAAGTCATGCGACGTGCTACTGTGTCCTACAGCTTCTACTTCATCATCGACTGTTACCCTATTACCAGTTTTATCTACTATAGAGTTGAGTTTAGAGTCGCCTGCATTATCGACACCACTGAAATCATTTTCTAATGTACATTGTTAACTTCATGATGATGTAATCTGAGTCTTATGCGCCTAGATTCTAAGATTAGTATCGCGTTTTGCTCCATTGAGTCGTGTTTCATCAGTAGGTTTAGGAAGGACCGTGGTTTCATTGTTGGGCGAATAAAACGTATCGCCGTGGATGACGAGACGCTTTTCGTTCGGAAACTAATTTGAGGCATCACAATGAATGTCGACGGTGTACCGAAACTTTTGAGAGTGCCGCTGTCCTTTAATAGCTCCGTATTGTTGGCACGCGTATTGAAAGATCCAAGAAACTTAGATTAAGTAGTCATAAAAGTAAGATTTGAGGAAGCAGCAATGCTTACAGCGCGTGAAAAACTCCGTGAAGTCGGCATCCTGCCTTTATTAACGGAAAAAAACAGACGTTAGTGAGTTAAGAGCGATGTATAATTTGTTCCGGCTGCTCGCGGATGTCGTTCAAGGGCACGTTATCTTGATTTAGAGGAATAAGCTTCTTTTTCGTGTTCGCAGTGATATTTATAGACATTCCAATCGATGTGTTGCGTAATTCATTCATGCGCTACTGTCTCATTCAGATCAGGTGCTTTCGTATCGCAGACAATAAATTCAAATCACGTGTTGTCTAAGTACCGTCCATATTAGAATAGTCGGGAACTTGGCCTCGATAGTAACAATTACGTTTTTTCATTCCAGGTGTTCGGGTCTAAAGCTGATCTGCAGCTACACACTCAAATACATCTGCGCGAGGCGAAACCTTACCGCTGCACGCAATGCCCAAAGGCATTCGCAAACTCCTCGTATTTGGCGCAACACTCTCGCATCCACCTAGGAATCAAGCCATACCGATGCGAGATCTGTCAACGGAAGTTTACGCAACTCTCTCATCTACAACAACACATCCGTACGCACACGGGAGACAAACCCTATAGATGCACCCAAATCGGCTGCACGAAGGCCTTTTCCCAGCTCTCGAACCTCCAAAGCCACAGCCGCTGCCACCAGACCGATAAACCTTTTAAATGCAATTCCTGTTACAAATGCTTTACGCACGAGAAGGATTTGCTGGAACATATCCCGAAGCATAAAGAATCAAAGCATTTAAAGACGCACATCTGCCAGTATTGTGGCAAAAGTTACACGCAGGAGACATATTTAAGTAAGCATATGAACAAGCATGCCGAAAGGGCAGATAAGCGACCGCCTATTTCGGCTTTAGGACTGAGTGGATTGAACCGGTCTCTAGGTGCTGCCGCACCAACGGCTGCGCCGTTTGATCATCCATACTGGCCTAAAGTGAGCCCGGATTCAGCGGCCCATATGTCTGATGATGGTGGGTACCACCAGCAGAGAGAAGCTGAAGAGCATCATGAGCAGCAGCTACAGCAACAAAGAGCTCTGTTTGCTCAACATGAGAGCCAAGATGACAGGATCCAGCCACCCGTGTCTTCCGCAGGGAATTCTGCCTTTACGCCGATCAATTCGATGGCGCCGCATTTAAATGGGCTATCGCACCATACCGCGCTGCCGACTCGGCCCTATCTCTACGACCCGCTGCACTTCCAGCAAGGGAAACAACAGCCGAACTCGTTCCCCAACCAGCTGATCTCGCTGCATCAGATCAGGAACTACGCTCACCAACCGTCTGCCTTGCTCCCGGCGGAGCACATCCTCCCTCACGCTCTGTCGCACAAAGACAAACAGTAACTTGCCCTAAGTACGCCTACTTTAGTACTTACCATGGTATTACTAGTATATAAATTTTAAACGAAATATTAAAATATTTAGAATCTCGCTCTTGAAGACAGTGGTATTAAGAATACGGATTGGTACTATTCTTTAGTAAAACGAATTCACGTTTTAGAAATAATATTGATAATATTGTATGAATACTCGGATTCCCTTCATCGATTACGAAAATTATTGTGAGAACTATAGTTTTACTATTTAAGTTTGATGTTATTGAAAAGTAATTGACTCAAACTAATATCCTTTTGAGTTCTAAATAACATTTGATGGTTTCAGTGAAACAATGAATGTTTAATTATTTTTCTTAAATGTGCTCCTTATCAATGTACAAAAACTTTTCTTATTGTATATTAATAAAGAGTACTAATAAATAGTAAACATCGCAAAAATTATCAAATGGATTTTATGAACCGTTGCTAGGATATTGTTTGGTTTTGTTTTTTGATAAAATTAAACTTCAATACGTCATCATATATGGAAACAATAATTAATCTAAGTTCAGACGCATAATATTTTGTTAACACATAATTTGTTACACATAATAATTTGTTAACACGTAATAACTTGATAACGTATAATAATTCCCAGTGATATTAACTATTTATTTTTCCTGCCAATATATTTCGTTAAAAAGAAGAATAACTTTCAATTACAAATTTATGTGTCACATGTTAGTTCCAACGCACTAGACAAGATGATAGGAGAGCATAATAGGTCCAATTCTCAAAGCACAAAACCATTTTAAATTATTGCTGTCTCGTTTACAGTCCAAATGACAAGGACTTCGTTATATAATTTTAATTTTAAGCTCTGTCTTCAGAATTTATCCGAATATAATGTTAAATAGTACTACGAATCAAATTTCATAAATCGTAGATACATCAATAAAATGTTTCAATTTTTTTCGTGAGACTGCATTAGGATACATTTCCCTGTCGTTAACAAAATAATATTACACGTATAATAAACAATTAATAATAAAGTTCCTGAAATGCAAATTATAATAATAGCTAAATATCATGTCTGTACACTTCTGGCGACCTTAGTAGATCATTTCTAATTTCTGTTGCATTTTTATTGTATATTTTAAGATTACCTTTGCTAAATAGATCTCTTATTCATCACATTTTCACTCAGTTCCTACGTAGTTCATATTATATTTCTTTAGTTTAACATCACTATCATTTACATGCACTTTTAGTTATTTTTAAAAGAAAATGTCGTCTTCCTTCAGTGTTTTATGATCAAAAATTAAGTTAATTCTTTTTAAGTGTTACTGAAGGTCGAATATATTTTCTAAATTGCCTTATAATTAGGCTTTCTTTAATGTTTCAATGTAAAATTGTTGAGTGGCCAAATTCTTGTTCTCGTTACAACATTTGGTAAAAATGCACACTTTTGTACATATTTTGTAAATAAATTTTTGATGAATCTTTATTTTTTCTGTTTACCGTAAGTCTTGAAGCTTATGTGCTCAAATGTAGTGATAAGAAGAATTCATTAATGTGGATTGGAATTGCAATCGTTTTGAAGTACTTAAACTTGGATTACTTACAGGCCTTTGTTTCTATCAACGAATGTTTTTAGACTTATTTGATGTATACGAAAAGTTGTTGTTTTTATTTTTACCAAGGCAGCGTTTGCTAGAGTGTGTAAAAAATTGTGATAGGAACGGAATGGGGGTAGATCGAATATTTTTGGAGGAAACGTGTACTTTGTCCTTCTAAATTTTTTTGCTATTGATCTTTTTTATTAGTTATTAAATTGTTAGGTTGTGGTTATCGATTCTCGAATTAAAAATCGAATCTGTCACAAAGTTAGCCAAATGCTAATTTTAAGTTCTTTGTACAAAAGTTTTTTTTTGTTTTATAAAATAGTGTAATCATGGCAATACTTAATTCTTCCGAACTGTTAAAGTTAGTGCGTGCACTTTTTAATGTATAAATATAACATGACAATGAGCCAAGATTTTATCCAAATTTTTAAAAATTTCTTTGTATTTAAGGAAATTTAAATCGCCAATATCTCTCTATTGTAAGTAGAAATGTGATATTGTAATTTGATTTTTTTAGTTAAGTGTAAACTTATAATTAAATGAATATTTTTGTAAGTAATTTTCGTTTATCGTTAAGTTCTGCTTTGTTTAGCATTATGAGTTAAGATCTATAGATGGAAGTGAACAAAAACTTTTTGTTACTTAAAATCGATTAAAAATTAATTACAATTATGCCAAGAATTTTGTGTTCCTTATTATTTCGTCCTATAATAAGTACTCCTCGAAAGACTTTTCTTAGTTTACCCCACATGCCTCGATCCTGCGACCATTTGAAATTTATTGAGATTTGTGCCTCATGTAGAGGTACAGTGCTTAAAAACTTATTATTTCATATATATACCTCACGAAGGTCGCTGGAAACTGCTGGTTGTAGGTTGCGCAGGACCGTTCGTTCTGGAAATCTAGGGGGAGGCCTATGTTCAGCAGTGGAAGTCTTGCGGTTGATGATGATGATGATATACCTCACTTACCTCAGTAATAATTAAATTGTACCACACTGATAATTATCAGTATCCTTCCATCGACCACCAATTAAGTCCACTCTGCCTGGCATCGTGTCCAGCCCAAATATCAATGTGTAGCATAGCTGAATAAATTAATTGGGCTGGACAGTGGAGAGTAATGCTAGGTGGGCTCAACCGGGGACGGCTTGGTAGTTGATGGAAGGCAGAAGAAGAGTTGGGCGCCCAGCTAGATGGGTCGATGATATTCGAATAGTTGCGGGTCGTGGGTCATGCATAGACAAGTAGAGGCTCGAGACAAGAAGTAGAATACATGAAGAGAGACCTATACCCTATAATACTCAACAACAGGGGGCGATAACGGACTGGGAATAATGAATGATGACGACTCTGATAGTATAATTCTGTCTGCCAGCCTAACTAAAACGATTATGGCTTTGTTCTCTCTTTCACTTCAAGCGAAAATAAAGAGGTAGCAATTTGAACCATTTTAGTGAAGTGGTAGACCAGCTGAGTCAAGGATTTTAATATCAGGGTGGGGTCCATTGGTCCATCTAACCTCTAAATAGGTACTTACCTAAAATATATCGACGAGACAAACCGATCATGTCCCGGATGTTAAGCAATATGCCTGCAAGACAGCACAGTGACACGCAGCTATTGGAACATGAAGTGAGCAAATAATTAACAATGCACTGCGCTCGTCACCCAGATAAATAAGATGATTTGAAATTGAAGAGATAATATGTACCTATAACATGAGCAGATACTCAATTATTGCGCATTACTGCTTGGGGGTAGAATAACTGACAAAGTAGTCCCTCGGACTCGGACTAGCGGACTCTCCAAAGAGTCATACTGCTACAAAACGTATACATCGGAAAGCAATGTGACTTCATGGTTTACCTCGTTGTAAATCTACGAGTCAGATGTCATTAAAAAAGGCACAAAACCTGACGCCCGTGCAACAGTATTTTTAAAATAGTGATGGCCTCGCCACCAGTTTGCAGTTTCCAGATTCTAACTGAGGGCGCCGTATGTAAGTAGACAATCTGTACATATTAAATTTTATATTTTATCGATAATAGGCATCTATAATATATTAGGTAATATGGATAAAACGGCGATCATTCTCGATTAAGTCGATAAGATGAAGTACAAATGCACGTCACCGCTATCTCACCTAACGTTTAACGATGCTACGGTCCATAATGGAGCGCACTAATCAAGAAGAAACTTCAAGTCTTCATTCGAGACTTGAAGACAGTCAAATAATATCCGTCAGGAAATATCGAATCACGCAACGCATCCTCAAGCTTAGATGTTCTGATAACGAAGACCTAGTCAAACCTTTTCTCCAAGGAAGAAGTTTGAGTCCAGTCTTCTCAACAACAACTACGAAAAATTGACTCTGGAGCTCATTTTAATCATGGATTTACAATTGATCGCCATATTGCCAAGGCAAGCGACGATGCAATTTACGAGTACGACGTGGGTCGTTTATCTAGAAGAAACCAAGTCACCATCGACTTGAATACACTAAAGATTATAGTCATTGGGGAAACCCCACTCAGGTAACGCATTCCAAAGCCTAGACGTAGCCTACCACAAAATTAAAGACAGACCTCTTCGTTCGACCGAAGACAGAAACGATGTCGATTTTTCGAGGTATGAGCAGTCGGATATAAAAAGGACAAGGCATGCTATGCTGATCAGTTGCTCACTCTCAGAAGTTTGTGCGAATATTCTAGACTTGTATAGGTAGTATTTTTAGAACAAGGTTGTATTTGCCTATGAGCCTGAGAATGAGAGCGAATCGGTTTCTTCTAGATAAACACCCTCCACCGTGGATCGCACCGTCGCGTCGCTTAAGATCAGGGTAGATGGCGGTCAAGTTTAGAGTGACGCTGTAAAAGTTTAAAAAAACTTATATTAGGAGTTCTCTTTAAACACTTTAGTATTGGGAGTATTGGAGAGTATTTTTTTAACTGTATTGGGAGTGGAAATTAAACAATCGTAGAGAACTTTACCCTTTTTATTAAGTTAACAGTCGCAATACATTATAATAAAAACTTAAAATAGAGGTATTTACAATATACGGGGTCATACTACCTACGTAGGTAAACACTTCATACACAAACCATACAAAATTAGAAAGCGAGAATTAATTATACTTAGATAAATGAAGTAGTGACATCGTAATCTTTAAAAAAATGCGTCAAATTTTGACTATAAACAAGTTGTAAAAGTAATAAGTGATAAAAATTTAACGCTGTTTTTACAATCCCAAATATGAAAAGCGAATTAGAAAAGAAATTCTCTAACGTTAAACTTTTAATGAAAAAAGAAGTAGAAAATTCCGGTTAAATTATAGAAAAATATAAATTCGCTAAAAATATTTGGCGAGTTCACAATGCCACCACTTTACCTTAAATTAAAGGGAATACTTCAAGTTAATACTTTATATGTATTGTCATTTAGTCGCCCTAAAAACTAAACGAGAATCATATAAGGTCTGTGAAAACCTTGTATGAAATGGGAATGTCATTAATATATACCGAATTTTAAATAAGTACCAAAATCATTGCCAAATCAAAAACCATAATGACATTGCCATTTCTACACGATTGAGTCAGATTGTAAATGTTAGGAAAATACTCATAATAAATAAGTAAAGAAAGTAGACAATCAACAACAAAAATATGTTTACGGTATACGGTAATAAAGAAATGAGAAACACAAAGAGACGGCAAAAAGATTAGACATAATTCAATATTCCTAACTCTTTGGAGATCACTTGAGATATTGGTTTCGCGATAAATATTGATCAAACGTTTTGCCTTTTGCCGCCTCGATAATAAATAACTAAGCTTACACATAACACTAGCTGCACATCAATATAAATAGTATTTTTGTATACATTACGAAAATAATATATTAAAACAGGTTAAAATAGTAAATACAAACTTATATTGATGCTCAAATAGAGTTGACTAGAATAAAAAGACAAAATCATTAGATCATCTAGATAAACTGCTGTTGACAGCGCATGTAGATACTTGATTTACATATATTATGTAAATAAAATAGAAGCGTATTTCAATGCAGCACATTGCATTTCAAAATAACCTTAACACAATTTACAACAAACCTGAATTCAAGAATTTGCAGAAATGCCTTGACTAAATCTAAAGTAGCATACAATAATTTTGATCACTTGTACTTTTACTTCAAGTAAATTTTCTACCGTTGAGAACTAAAATAATGTATAAAGCTTAAAAGCAAAAATGAGCATCAATCTACATACGCTGTCCTAAATACCACAACCTTAAACTTCCACCTTGTAGGGTGATCCGGGGATGTGTTCATCTCCCCATTTAACGATGACAATGTAGTCTCCCCTGTCTCTGACCACGTACCAGCATTCATAGTTGTTCTTTCCTTTGTGCTTCAGCTGAACTTCATCACAAGGACCCTTGGGACCATAAATGCCGACGTAGAGAATGTTGGTGCCTGGAAATTTACAATGGGCGTGTGAAAGAAAATCGATAAAAAGTAATTTTAAAATAATCGATAAAATTGAACTTTTCTTTCATTTTAATTACTTTTTACCAGTTTGTTAGTTGTATTCTAAGCTACAAGACAAGTAGGAGAACTATCATTACTAAAATCGAAATAGTTATAAAAAGTAATTCTGTATTTCGCCTTTGTATTGATAAATTACTATAATATATCATTTCTTCTACTGTTATATATTTTACAAAGGATGCTGATAGTAGTAAAAATCTGTAATTTAAGATTTTAGTGCTAAACACACATGACTAATGTTGAACAATATTATGTCATTTGTATAACTACAAATATACTGCTATTATGCATGTCAGCAATACAAGATTACACACATCCAAAAAACTGCTACTTATATAAGATTAACTAAAGAAATTTCACTTCAAAAAATTCTTAACAGTTAACTTACCAGCATCGCCAGCATGGACGGTGAACTGATTGTGTTTGTTCAAGTACGCCTTTTTCAATCCCATGCCCTTGCTCTGAACCTTTGACGCGTCTGATTTGAAGTTGGGCAGAACTGGACCTTGCTTTTGTGCTCCCTTGGCAACCTTCTGAACGGTTTCTACTGTGACTGATGACGTCTCCTGAGCACCGATTTCCGCGAGGTTGTTACCTATACAAAAAGTATATGAGTGAATGTAATGTAATTAAAGATAAGGGGTTGATAATAATTCAGAGTAAAATTTATATGATTTTGTAAACTTAATTTTTTGATTTGGATTTGATTACATTAATATGGTAATGTAGTCTAAAAGGCTGTGGTCAATGCTTCTTATTCTAAATTATTTGTAAAATATGGTTAATCACGATGATTCTGATCTATAATGAATAAGCAAAACTTTATTCTTCTTCTTCAAATTGAACAAGCAACTGCGAAGGTAGAAAATAAACATAGTATTTATTTGTAGGCAGTCACTGAATATCTGTCTGCGATAGTGACTTAAGACCTAATAGTTTTAAGGAGTAGCTAATAATAAAGAAAACTAAACAAACCGAAGCTCAAGATTTTGCTAATCATATTTTTTCAGATAGTTATCACTTGTTACTAACCTTCAGCTTGAATCTTGAATGGCGATCCGACAATATGGTGACCGTTGTACTTGACGCTCATGTAGTAGAAACCAGGAGCCAAAGGTGTGTAGCGCACCTGAAAGTAACATGAATATACTTCAATAAATAAGTTCACTTACAGACTTTAAAATATGCTTGAACTAGCTATTTCCAAAAATTTCATGATGACGTTTTGTCAGCCCGGAGAGACGTTTAAAGATAGCCTTAGGTGTTTAAAGATACCCAAGCGTATGTTTCAAGTTTGCTTCACAAACACCTCAGTAATTGCTAAACAACATAAATTTTAGCAGGAATAATCTAGTACATGGAGTAATTATGACATTTAAAATTAGAACATACATTTAAGAAGCACCGAAGTATTCATGGAAACTAAAACTAGGCCATAGGCTTGGATGGTCTCCTATCGAAGGTCCCTTACATAAAATTGGCTCTATTAAACATCAAGATCTAAAAATAATCTTAAGCACCCACCTTGTAACCTTCTTCCACTTCAGTACAATCCATAGCAACTCTGGAAGGTCCATCCATGGTGACTGCGAGGATACCCTGTCCAGCGTTGCAGGTATTGATGATGAGGTCGGTCTTCACACCTGATAAAAAACATAAAACGAGCTTAGTAGACTGATTAATATAAAATGGGCTACAAATTAATGCAACCTGATTCTATCTCTCATTTCAATGAATTCGAAATGTTAAGTTTATGCCAAGATGCAACAAAAACGTTTTGATTTCATTTCTATAGAAGGCCAAAAAACTGAAAACGTTATAGTTTACAAATTAATTATTTGCGTGAAAGTACGTTTATCCGGCAAGTACAGGTATTCGCGGTTATGAATAACGTATACTTTGACTAAAGAAGAAATAGCTCTTTTACTTTTTTCTTCGATTATAGTGTTAGCGTTGGCATTGAAATGGGGCAGCAGAAAATAATATATTCTGTGTTTTTTTTTTTACATTGTATGAAGTGACAGGCCGAGCCAGACATGTACCTAATAGTAAGCCTGCCCATAACATCACAGTGTCACGCAGCTATTGGAACATTAATAGTCCAAATCACCTAGCATTACTCGTTCGCCACTCAGAGATAAAAGGTGATTAATCTCTAGTCCCTGTTATTTCTCTGGGAACACTGCTCTTCAAACCGGAACACAGTGATGTTGGAACGTTACTGCTTAGCGATAGAATACCTAGCAAAGTTATGGCACTTCCCCAGGAGGACTCTGTGTAAAATTCCACTACAAAACGTATATAAAATAGTATCGCACAACCGTTCATCATAATAAGAATCGATACATTATTTATGGGAAATCGGAAAATATATTTAATTAACTTACCAGTTTTTACAACGCCGAGACCAGGGCCGTGTGCGTGAACGGCGGCAGGGTCAGAGTCATCTTTTCCGACCTGTTGAAATAAAGTTACTTCAAATAGACAGTCTCGTCATAAGTGATGGTGGTGATATTGAGACATTTTGCTTCGTATCACTTTGTAAGATTGGAGATATAGCCATTAATGTTCAAATTTACATCATGGAATTTTTTTTGCGGTTGATACATCACATATTAGATCATTAAATTAATATAGACGTAAATACTAGATACTTATAAAGAAGTAGTACCTAGATGACCAAGCTTCGGTTTCATTTCCTAAATATACAGGTAAAACGAAACCTAGCTAGATCGATTTATTGCCCCCAAAACCCCTACTACTAACTATAGGTACCTACTACGTTATTTATACTGAATACCATACAAAATTTCATGAAAATTTGGATTTTTATTTTGGACGAATAGCTCGTATAGGTAAAGATGTAAATGTCTTCATAGAAGTGACACAAACCTTGATCCTAAGCGGCGAGGCGGGTATGTGGATTCCGTTGAATTTGACGTTGATGTTGTGGACTCCGTTCTCGTGAGGCATGAACCTGATGGAATACTGGTCGCCGTCGATGTTCTGGATGAAACAGTCGTCGGTCTTGCCAGACGGGGAAACAACCTGGAGGAAGAGGTAAAAAATAAAAGATAACTAATAAATAAATGAGACACTATCATGAATCTAAGTATATTTCAGATGTTTTATGATTGAGTGATGTACGACGGGCTGTCATTAGTAACTTACAAGGCTGTCCGTAAAGGCGGAACACGTAGCGTACACGCAGTGTTTTAACAAAATTAATTAAAACTACTGTGCACATTTCAATGCTCTCCTTGCCTATTGACTTGCCCATTCACCCCCTTATTTCTATGATAACTTTGCATGGATTTACACAATCACAAACCTAGTAGGAGCCTTTGATTTGAAACTCACGCACAGCATATTTTTTAAGGGAAGTGCGTAACGCTAACATAAAAAACGGCGCAGGAAAACTTGGTGAGGAAACCAACACTTTCCTAGATTTTTCCAAGTTTATGTGTCATTCTCTAATCCTTAGCTTTGCCAGTGACGATTATGACCTGACTGTCTCTTTGAGAGAGAAGTCTCGGAGTCCCAGCAGTGGCAACATTTAGTGAGCTGTTTATTAATCACCATTCAGCACTTAGTACGCTCAAACTTGCGGGATGGAAGTCAGGCATCTAACCTCTTTCAATAAAGCTAATTATTATATAGTTTGCCTACATCTCTTTACATAAAAACGTTATGTTGGTTTCTGTATGCTTCAAAAACTCAAAAAGTTCTGCACCGATCGAGGTGAAATTTTACAATGATATATAATCCGCATCAAGGATTGTTTTTAACCCCCGACCAAAAAAAGGGGTGTTATAAGTTTGACGTCTCTCTGTCTGTCTGTCTATCTGTCTGTCTGTCTGTCTGTCTGTCTGTCTGTCTGTCTGTCTGTCTGTCTGTCTGTGTGTGTGTCTGTCTGTGGCACCGTAGAGCTGAAACGGATGGGCTGATTTCGATGCGGTTTTTTTTATTCGAAGGTTGATATTCGTGCGGATTTCTTCACAACCTACCTCAATATGGGTATCAAATGAAAGGGCTTGACCAGTAGAATACAATACATAATAACAAATTTCAAATCCAAGATGGCCGCTACCACAAAATGGCGAAATACATTTATTTTTTCACAACTCCCTTAATATGGGTATCAAATGAAAGGGTTTGACTAGTAGAATGTTCTACAGATAACAAATCCGAGGTAGTCGGGGGTTAATCAAAATTTTTAATTTTGTTCTTGTTATCTAATTTTTGTATCACAATGCGCCACAGCGAAGCTTGGCAGGGTACAGCTAGTTTGTAATAAAATACATATGCATAGTCTTTATGTTATCATATTTCGAAGTAGTTATCAATAAATGCGAGTGCGTATGGTCCTGCTGCATGCTGGTTTGACCAAAAATTGGATCCATTGTTATCTATTTCAATTTGATGGTATGACAAATAGGTAGGTAAATTTAAATAATCGTTGGTCTAAATGTACCTTTATATACGCAAACAAAAATCAAAACACTTCACGTAGTTTATAAAAATAATCCACAGATTTACAATTTTATTGTCGAATAATAAATCACCCGAAAATCAGTAAAAAAAGAAAGCAGATTTATCATACCGAATAGGTAATCGCAGCTCATAATGTTTGACCAATACTCAGCCATTCAAACATCCCCTGAGAAAATGTTCGCGCCTTCGCAGACCGCTTGCAAAATTGACAATGCCACTGAGGGTCAGTTGATTTATAGCGTGAACATGACGGTCTGTCCGTGTGAATGTTGGATTTATGATAGATGGGTTGGTCGCGGCTGCGGTGGAAGTTTATGTGATTTTTCTACGGATATGAACAAAATGCTGGGATTGTGACCCAATGCAGTCATTTGATTGATTAGGGTTTATAAGACGATATGACAACTATCTTCGCTTAATCCTAGAATGTGTTTAATTGTAGTTTGCAAATGCGTCGATTTTAAATTCTTGACTATTAATACTGGATTGAAGTTCAGTGGTTACATGGCCATTTCCTAAAATTTACTTTAAGACTTACGAAAGCCAAATACCTAGCAAATTTTTAAATAATATTAAGTCTTGGTCATCGCCGAAAAGTTGCCAGTCTATCGGTTTTTTTATCGGATACACTTTGGAGAGTGTGCGACTGATTTGCACGATCTGATACCACCTTGCCCTTTATTTTATTGGAACGCTCGTAGCTCGAAAAAGCGACATCGTTTCATGGTTGATGTTGCAAAGACACGAACGAAGAGATTTGACTCTACTTTTGTGATAAGAACGTCTAGGCTGTGGAATACGTTGCTTCAGTGAGATTTTCCCGATGGTTACAATCTGTCTTCAAATCGAGAGTGAATCGGTTTCTTCTAGGTAAACACGCACCATCGTAGCAGTATCTTGCAAGTTCGTCATAAAAATAACTAAAAGAAACAAAACTGTGCTAAATACAATTTTTGAAATATGGAAGTCAATTATGTTCAACTATTTTACAAAACGTAAAGAAAAAATAAAAACTTAATTTAATACGAAAATTCGATTGTGCTCTTATAAAACATATTATGCACAGTGAGATTCACATAGTTGTAGTAAACTCTTGGCAGATTCCGTCTAGGAAAGTGGGTACTCTACCTTTGTGACAGTTAATCTACAGCTAAGCAGTAATGTGTAAAATAGTTATTTGTCATACAAGAGTGCAAAGTTGCTTTTTAACCGCGTGCACAATTTTGATGGCTGAGCAAGCGAAGGATTGTAAAATTAATATAAAAGAAAATTGTTATGATGCATTTGTAGTTACCAAAACAATAAGGTGTAAACTGAAACTTATGATTTCATAACATGCTTTCGGGAAACATCAACTTTTCCAACTAACGAAACTTTGGAACGAAAAACCATTGCACACGCCTGCACAGTGGGTCTTTTCTCAATTTTGCCGGACAAAAAATGTAATAAAACCATCGCCACACGTGACCGCGCAGTGGTGCGTATAAATCTCCTTTCTGCTTAATATTTTATAACAGTTTGCTATGTGGTGAATACCGTAAGCTGGTTGTGTTGCGTTGTTGTGTAATAAACATTAATATGGGGTTCGAGGGTTTTTTGTTCGAATGTGTTCTGAAAATGACCAAAATAGGGATGTTAACACTAATCACAAATTAATGTTTAGTGGTAATTGTATGATAGTTTGTAATCATAGAACATCTAAAATCACATTTTTATAATTTAATATTACTTAACAAATTTATTATAAATGATTTTAAATGCTATATACTTATTTCATCTGTTGTCACGTGACTGCAAACGCCAATATGACTTATTACGTCACTAGTCGCAAAACAAGTCGTCGGAGGCTGACTAGATTATTTACTTCTCTGCATTTTTATTATAGTATTATTGTATATCGCAATCTTAGCGTCGACGCGACGATCATGATTGTTTGTATTCAAATAAAACACACGTAAACTGAACATCAAAGTCATGAATCGCAACAATTGCGACTAGTGACGTCATGCCAGTCGTTAGTGTTTTAGCGGGAAAATTCAAAATAATCCTATTATTGTATATTTACTCATCGAAAATACGAATGTTTTTAAATCATTTTTTTATGGTAAACAAGCGCCAATCTCCAAAATAAAACCAATTCCGAAAAATTGTTAACATCCCTATTACATGTAAAAATTTGTCGCAAGTTTTTTAACGATTTTAAACGATGATACCGTCCCCGATGGAGCTTGCTAATGTAGAAGAAACAGATATTTTATTAACAGATTTACAGAGTTGAAGACACCAGATTATATCTATGAGGAAATATTGAGTAATAAAATAAACGCAGTCCACAGTTTTGATATTCTTATTACGAAAATGGAATCATGGTCAGTCAAAAAAATAAAAGAGAAAAAGACAGATATACTCGTACTATACACATGATACTGGATGACAGTTTTAGCCCCACAAAGTCTAAACTAAATCAAGAATATAAATAACATTATTTCATATTTGATGTTCTAAGAGCTGAAACGAAGAGATTTGACTCCATTTTCTTTAAAAAAATCAAAATTTAGATATTTTATTTTCAGAACTTACACAAACACAAAATCACTAAATTAACTATAAATAAGATTCTAACTTAACAAATTTTCTTTGAGACTAAAAAATTACGTTATCAAGTAACTATGAGAGATTTTCTAATTTCATTTAAGTATTTCTATTTATATAACATACTAGCTGTTACTACGTCCAGTGCGCGTTGCTACGCCTCCTGTCGAAAATTGGTCGTAGCAACTCAGAAACCTTTTTCGTCTCATACACAACAATTTTGCTATAGATCATCACATGATCAAATGCAAGTTTACTGTTCTATAAAGGACATACGGTCATTTACTCATTCATTCATTTACTCACCATGCCAGCCAGCGACCCCTTAGCGCCATTTAGCCTGATGTAGAATTGCGTTGGTTTGTCCACTTGCGCGGAGTCTGGGAATTGGGCAACCTCCAGCAAGTGGGCGTCGCCCACCTGTGGGCTGATATACACCTTGAACGGAGAATCTGGGATGTGCTGCTCGTTAAACTTGAGACCGATGCGGTATTCACCTGGGGAAGAAAACAATACATTATAATTATACCTATATTCGTGTACCAGCGGTCTGCCCCGGCTTCGCTCGTGGCACACATAAAATGAACGTGGTACACCTATAGTACTGAGCGATCGCGTAAATATCCAACGTGGAAAGAATTTTTGAAATTAGTCTTGTAGTTCCTGAGATTGGCGCGTTCAAACAAATAAGCTCATCAGCTTTATAATTTTAGTATAGATGTAGTTTATGCCATTTATGTAATAACTTTATCTATTTGTGTTTTTCCGTTTTGTAGTTTTAAACTACAAAAAATGATACCTACTCAAATCTAGAAAAGTTATGACAAATCTAACAAACATATAGGTAGTTTGTAATTTCGCCGTGCAGCCGTTTTGCAATTCCGTTTGGTGCAACCTACCAATGTTTCGTTTTGATAAATGTCTCAAACAAAATGAAATTTTACCGCCCCCTTTAGTGAAATTTAGAACTATCTTTGACAGGAATCGTTACATACTGTAAAAGCTTAATTACTGTTCCAGGTTTTAACGTCATTATATGTATTCTTAGTCTAAGTTTCTTCAAATCCTACTATAAAACTAAACCACTGGTCCAAACAGGAACTCAATACAACTAGGAGTAATAGGTAGATGAAACAATATGTGAAATCATAGATATATACCCATCAAATGTGTATAAAAAAGCGAAATAAAGCTACCTCTGGCGCAATGGAAAATTATTTCAGACGGGTTTATTCGTTCATCTGACACTATAAAAACAACCCATCGAAAAAGTAAAAAAAGCCAAAACTCTAATTCTTTACCTCCTTGCATCCGACAAAACGTTCTAATAAATTTGCACAGTGGGTTAAAAACTTGACAAAAGTGGACAAAAACTCGAATAAAAAAAGATTCACGAATGCAAAAACGTCACTTAACTCGGGAAAGAGGCTAACAATGCTTTCGATATTTCTTCCCAGAGTTGGACTAAAATTTAAATTTTTGCAATGTCTTTTTTTCTACTTTCTTCGAGGAGGGCATATAGGCAACAGAGTTATTTGCATCTCAAGTGGAGCTTTTTCTGTAGGTTTTTGCTGATCGTTAAAAAAGTTCTCTACTTTTTGGGCTGGTTCTTTTGTTCCGAAAATTAGGTGAGGTCTTGTTACATCGCACCGCTAACCGATGGTTAAGCATGTACTAGTTAATAAATTTGTACTTACTGAGTTCCGATATTATTTGACAGCATGAAAATGAAATACGGTTGTTAAGAAGTTCCTTTAAAATACACAAAACTATTTTGTACACTTTCGTACACGTCGATCTGTGTGGTTAGTTGTTTGTTGATATATGCCAATATTTTAAATGAAGTCAAGATTAATTAATAGCTTACGAATATAATTATCAGTTATAATTTAATTCTAAAACAATACAGTGGAATCACAATTCATCTACACAATTTAAAACTATTTGCAAACCATGAGTGTAGCCAGCTGTTTGAATGAGTGCAAGGGTGGGCAAAACCCCTATATTAAACCAATAAGAAAGCATAGTAACATCATAACGAAAAACGTTTACGATTTCACTATGGAAACTAACGTGTTTGTTACAAATTATAGTATGATTAACAAACATCACACTGTTGAATACATCTAACGTAAATAAAGAAGTGTTAAGTGACACGCCAACACAAACCACCTGTTTCACCGCCGCACCATGTAAAATTAATATTCAAAGACAGGCAAATTAATAAACCTAAAAACTATGCAACAAATAGTTTGCAAATTTTGGAATATTAAATTTTGAGCTGAAATTATAAAATTGGTATTTGAAATTACCAGCTTGAATTAGTAGCTCAGTGAAATTAATTTGTCCTGCTCGTCTTTTCTGATTATCCTAAGCGTTCTGTAAAACTTTGTATAAAATATTCATTAAATGCCTCATGTAAACCAAATATCTCTAAAACATGTAAGTAAATGAATACAATTTTATAGATAATTTGATTAGTCGGGAATAACAAACGTTTAGTTTTTCTTCGCAATAAGGTGTTTCCAGAATAGCATTATTCATGTTAGTGATCAATGGATTAATAAAACATGTGAAATTATTAAAATTGATATATACTTATCAATTTGTTGTAACAAAATTAATGTCGTTGAAAACTATTCTTTACAGGTTGTTTCATCCTGTAAACACCTCGTTTAATTTATTGATGAAGCTTTCGTAATTTCTAGTGGTTTTAAATAACCGACGGTTAACCGATTGTTGTAAAACCGACCTCGTGTACAACAAATAATGATGTAGTCTACACAGAACGGTGGTATTGACATGTTACGAGCGGGTTCGATGTCCGCCTTCCTGTTCCAGAGCCTTTTTTATATCTAAGAAAAACTATATTTCAATTCGTAAATCAAGCTGTTTTTTGTTTTCAACAGGAAATGTTGGATTATTGGCATAATTTTCCAGATTTTAATGCATAATAATTTAACTTTTTATATAGGTAAAGCAGAATATACTACTACTATACTAAATTACTTATTTAGAGCCAAAATTTGAAGTAAAAAACGAGTTTGAAAATTCGCAGTAAGACCGTAATATAAAACTAGAAAAATAAAACTGATAGTTAGTTAGTTTGCGCCAAAACTAGAAAAAAGAAATATTTTTTTAGAAAAATCTGACTAAGACCGTAAAATCACAGAGAAACAAACGCTTTCCATGGTTTAATTTAAAGCATTTTTAACAAAATAAAGGAAGAGACACTGGTTTGGATGCATTATAAAGTTTTAATGACTACGCCGTCAGTTGTTCTTAATCTATATTTCATTACCAGGGGGCTATCTCAAGTTGCTAATGTATTCCAAATTTACATTTTACACATTCTAATGGGATCATAGTGGAGTATAACTTTGAGTTTATAATTTAATGATAAAATGCAATTACGAGTAGGTATGTATTAATCTCCAAGTGTAAAGATTTCATTTATTTATTTGTTTAATACGAGTATATTTATATTATATATGAATTAGGATATTATACTTACCTACCTATATGTATATATTACTACACATGTAGATATTATGTCAACATAATGATTTACTATAGTAGTTCATATTCAAGAGTTGAAAATTATTAAATATTATTTATCTTCGTTACTTCGTATATTTCTACTGTAAATGGTTCATTTGCTAAAAAAAATTGCCGGCTAATATTATTATCAATAGGTGGCGTTATGCACCTGGGCGACAAATGACAATTTACTGCTAATATATTCTCAAAATTAGATAATAAAGATCTGGTAATTACAGGAAATCACAAATTCTAGATGTTTTACTTAAAACGTACTCGCAGAGGCTACTTCCTATGCAAAATTAGCCAATTTGTCGACAGTTTATTGCTTTTATTGACTTGGCTAGTAATAATTTCCAGTTAGCACTAGAAATCTTATAATAAATTACATATTTATTTGGAAAATATGGGCACTTCCTTCCATAATAATCAAATAAATATTAGGATATGTCATGTTTATAAAGATTGTCTATGCAAGTATTTAATATTAATGTATGTGTGTGTTGGAACTAAATCAAAATTTCAAGAAGCAAATAAACATATCTTGGTCTATGCTCGGAGTCTCTTTGCCCGACAGAATCCGTAATGAGGATATTCGCAAAATAACGAAAGTGACCGACATAGCTCAAAGAGGAAGCAAGCTGAAGTGGCAATGGGCAGGCCACATCGCTCGCAGAACTGACAACCGATGGGGAAGAAAGGTTCTCGAGCGGCGACCACGAACCGGAAGACGCAGTGTTAGACGGCCTCCCACTAAATGGAAACCGCTGGTTGCAGATTGCGCAGGACCGTTCGTTGTGGAAATCTAGGGGGGAGGCCTATGTCCAGCAGTGGACGTCTTGCGGCTGATGATGATGACGATGAATTAACATATCAAAGATAGTTATCCATTTCGTCAAATTTGACGCCGATATTTCATTTTGTTAGAGAAAATAGTATTTATTTGATCTATGTAAGGATATTTACCATTTTTACAGAATAACTATGTAATTTATTACAACTACTTATTTGCATCTAAAAACCAGCTAAATACATCAAACAAGCTGAATGACAAAAAGAGACAGAATTTAACTGAAATCAAGTTGTGTTGTGTTTCGCGTAAATCACTTGCGTATTTTAGATCCTTCCAAAATTTCTGATTTCATGTAATAATGAAATATATTTGCCGTACTTTTGAATACCCGAGTGAATCACGGTTAGTTAGTTTGACGGGAATTTAATTTATTTATTTAGGTATACAAAAAAGTACACAGTTAACAATAAACTTAAATAATAAATAACCATTTACAGTTTTGACCTAAACTATGCACCTAACTATGTATACACCACATGAGAAATTAAAACGAACACGCAAATTGGGTCAATGTGCGTGTGAATCACGAGTTGAAGTCGATTACCTACGTAATTACTCAAATATATCTCAAATATTAAATAAAATATACTATTAGTATAGATTTCAACACGATCCGTTCCGAAGTTATTGAGCAACAACCATGTAAAAATCTAAACTTTACGTTTATAATATTGATAGGATTAATTTCTTGTAACTTTTCCATCAAATCACTATGAGCACCAAGCTAAAGTTGTCCGTTGGTCAGTTCGCCACAGCTCACGGCCAAACCCGTCCAAAGTGGCATTCCGTCATAGCGCGACTCTCCTTTCTCGACTTTTCAAAAATCTTTTTTTGGCCGATTAGACCTAAGATGCACCGGGATAAAATATTAACCGTCGTATTATTAGACTTAAGCTTGACGTAAGCTTATTTTTATAATTGCAGCGCCTGGGGAAGTACTACAATTTTGTCAGTGATTCTACCGCTAAGCAGTAATGTGCAAACATTACTCGGTTCCGGTATGAAAAGCAATATTTTTCTGTAAATTTCTCAGGTATGAAAATATTCATAAGTGTTTTTCGCCCTCCTGACCTGAATCTTTATTAGTTCATGTATTTTTGTATGAACAAAATCAAGGAAAAAAATTGTATTCCTAAACATTAATCTCTATTCATTTTCGTGAAATCAAATGAATGATTGTCGCGACACTTTGACATAGCATTTATGACACAACGTTTGCAGGGTTAGCTAGTATTTTTTTTTTTGATCTGTGAATAAAAACTAAACTCTTTACAATTATTTTTTGTTATTTAATAAACATGTAGAAACATGTTTACTATAGGTAACTATTATAGCAAAATACCTATTGATGTACAAAAACATCGATTTTGAAGTTATATGTACTTCTTTCGGAACATTATAGAAAAGTTATGTAAGTTGTTAAATTGCGCGCGCGCACGCCGTCATAAACCGGCATCCTGAAATTAGCTAGTCAAAGTTTTAGTACGACTGCCTAAATATTCTAACTAATTTCAAGTTAAAACTTCAAATACAAATACAAAAATCTTAATTGCTGTTTGTAGGTAAGATAAGATGATACAAAACATTTTAAAAGTTGCCCCATACAAACTGGCCTCTGCGAGAGGCATGCAATATTTCTGGCAAGACAATTTGTTGCAGTCTTAATTTATACAATGAAAAAAAAATATATATAATGGTCAGCTGATTAAAGTCTTCTTATTCCTCATCTTCTATTAATTTCTGGTTTTTATTTATGTCATCTAATACTTCATCTTCGATTCATTTCTGGCTTCTATTTGGTTGTGATATATGTATATGTGTGAGATAAAAGCTTGGTGAGCACAAAGTCTTGTGTTTCATCAGGATGTTGTTTTGTGTTTTTAGAGTTTGATCAGTATGAAGATATTATGTATTGCATGGTTGAACATAAACTTCTTGGCACAAGGAATAAACAGAAATAAATCAGCAAATACATACATACATACACACACACACACACCGCATTCACTACAACTTCATAATGACTAATTCATTTTCTTGAATAGACACGTGATTTTGCTCAATAATATGTATTGTTTAAAATTTTAAAATTTTGTTTCAACACTTCGATAATTATCATTATTAGAACTTTGGAAGAGCTCTAGTCATTGCAACACAGCAATGACTAGTGTCTGAATGTAGAAATATGTCCAGAATGTTATTAAATTAATTTAAGATGTGAATTTTATTAAATTAATTTAAGATGTACATCGATAACAATTAAAAATATTGACTATGTTTTATGAAATATATTCATTGGGAAAATCATTTCATGTTGTAAAGTTGTCTAATGTTGATCTTTTGTTACAAAATAAATTTATTCTCTTCTCTCTTCTTCAATTAAGTAGGTTTAACACACAGTTTTTTTATTAGTTTCAAAACGAATAGCTTTTTAAACTGTAAAAATCGATCGTAGCAAGTAATGATCCTCGTCCAAATCGTGGGTCAATTAAAATGGCTGCTAAACACCAGTAGCTCGGAATTTGGCCTCTAAACTGAATTTGTCTCATGCCCCATTGTATTCGTCAGAAGAAAAAGTTCCGCAACATCCGACAAAGAAGAGAAAAAAGTAATCTTTTTGTTGGCGGATACTTCTTAAGTGTATCGCGATGGATTTCTTAAGTATTCGACTGCGTAATGACTTAAGTTTTGGACTAAAATTTGTGAGGCATGTTTTGATTGTGGTGTTTGTTTTCTGAACGCAGCGTGTCAAATTAACCACTTGGGCACGCTCTGTACGCATTTTCTGCTATTGGTTGGATTTATTATGTGATTGGAACAAGCTTATCTTATTTTATTTATTTCTAATGGTAGGACTCAGCGGAGTCCATTTGTCGACCAGTAGATATACCAGTTATTTTACCGTCAAACTATTGTGACATACCTAATTGTTATGTGTTTCGGTTTGAAAGGGAATGTTCCCAGATAAAATACGGGCACAAGACAGGCATCATCTTGTTTAATCAAGTGACGAGTATAATGCAGTGTTGAACAATGATTTGGACTCTTCATGTTCAAATAGCTGCGTGATGTTGTTATGTTATGGGCGTGTTGCTTACGATCAGAGGAACTTTCAATTTTTATTTAAAAAAAAAAGTAAGCCCCGTGCTGCAATTAGGACATGGTAGTAAAGTCATGTTTAATATATAAAACCTTTTCAAACAAATTGTTTAAATGCCCCAAACTACGCAAAGCTTTTGTTACGGATTCCTACCAGTTAGCAGTTATTATTATAACCTGGGTGCTTCCATAAATTGTAAATACACACTTATAATACCTATATAAAACACAAATAAATAGGTATGCCAAAATCGTAAAAACAGGATACTAGGAGGAATCCAGACACTGGGTCATTACTCCGTACCTACCCGTACTACTACCGTACCTACCCCGTTGATCTATCCAATTTAAAATATAAATTTCTTGATTGAACACATATTGTGATTGGCGATGAGTATCGATCCGATAATAGAAGTTATATTCAAAATTTTCTAACCCTGAAAACGTAGTTCTTCCAAATAAAATATTAACAAAATAAAACAATAGAGAAATGCGACACTTCGTGAAAATTATTTTAATGTTTTTTATGTATGGTTACATTATACGGATTTAGTTCGTACAATGACAAAAAAATTATAATTAAAAATGATGTATACTTTATTACTTATTCTTGTTCCTGACGGTCATATTTTTTATGGAGATATATTATAAATGAAGCGATCTTGTTTACTACACAAATAATAAATGATTACTCCATTTATGATAATGATGATAAAAACTTCAAAGATGAAGTTTAATTTGGACGGAATTCAGATTACTTAAAAAGTAATTGCCAAATCGATTTTGTTATCCTCACAAACTACGCAACTAAAGAAGATGTCAATACTTTTTTAAAGACACAACATGGGCACAGAAGCTCAACAATAAATAAACCTTGAAACTGAACAAAAAATGGGTTAAAATTATTACTTTCATTAACAAAAACTTTTATCGTAAATCGAAAGTAATCACTGGCCAGCCGAAAATGCGACAACCATTACCGTGTTTAAAAAGAAAAACTCACGACTGACCAGCTAAAAAAAAAAAGAAAACAAAATTAAAAAATCGAACTGTCAAAATGGTTCGCGGTAAAGTTTGCCGCGCTTGGTTTGCGAGTGGCCAGGATTGGCTACATGTTGAAGAGGCGTGGTCAAAGAAACTTGAGGATTTATTTATGAAGTGCATTTCTCTAAGTTTTTGTCCGGTCCGTATGGTATTGCCCGGGATGCCAGCCTTGTGGTTTTACTGTTGGTTTGAGCTATTTATTGGCTTACTGCATAAGATAGTATGACAAACAATTCAATGCACAATTGAATCACCACGATGCAATATTTACACTTATAGTTTCCATAGATTAGCTTCCTAATTTTATACTCAACCTCAAAGAAATAATTAATCAAGAATTTTTAAAACTATGTTAATTATAGCAAAATTGGACGAGACAGGGATTTTGCGGCGCGAAAAAAATATGTGAGACAGAAACCGTAAGAAAAATATATAACGGAAGCGGTGCGTACGGGCAGTTGCCCGTGACCAGTGTTGCCATTTTTGTTTTTCAGATGATCGTACTATAAAAAAATGTTTTTGCAAATTGTATTGCTTCTATATTATCCGAAGAAAATACGTTTTTACACGGTGCCCCATTTACTCCTTTTTTATAAATAATCTCTACTTAGTGCCATCTACCGACGATTTTTAAACCATTTAACCAACATAAAAAGAAAGGTATTACAAGTTTGACCACTCTTTAAGTGTGTCTATGTTTGGCACCGTAAGTAGCTCTGAAAGAGGTCAACTGATTTGAATGCGGTATTTTTAAATTGAAACCTAAATTTCTAGCGATGGCGCAGCATGATTTCTTAGACGTCTCATTAAATTAGGTTCAGATATTTTACAGATATTAGCTCTTTTATTATTGCATCGGGTGTTTTGTAAATTTTATTTGAGTTTGAGTTTGAAAAATATATACCAATACCATTCGTCGTCTCGGAATCCGTATCTCGACTGTATACGCGTGAGTGTGGGTAGACTCTGAATGCGTGTTAATGTATACGGACATCCTACCTATTCAAAAAAATGTTTCAAACGTGTGTTTTTATATTCAGTTTGAAAGAAAAATGTTATGGCGTTATTAATCAGCTATCTTTTCGTTAATTAAAAATGTTCGATAGTTTGTGAATACGTCCAATTTTTCTGAAAGTCTGTTATGAGAGCGCATAAACTGATATTACGCGTGTGAGCTTACGGGTGTAGAGTTTGATACGCGTCAATGGACTCCAAGGGCATTTTTACTATTTTGGCAATTTATTTCTTGAGACACTGGCAGCCCACGTTTTTGTGGCGTCCACGTAAGGCACTGCGGGTGGACGCCATTTGAATAGCAGATCGTACATGAGATAGCCAATGGACAGGGGTTCGAAATTCGAATTTCCAGTCTACGTTTTGAATTTACTGCGTAGAGAACGTTTCGTTTATTTCAATCTGCCTCAAAAAGGAGTCGTGATATTTTATGGTCCGTGTTATTTTAGGCATTTGTTTTTTTTTATTTCATCGAAGTAAATCTTGAAATGTTTTCATGGCATATCACAAAACTTGAAAGCACTGTTACAACACTAGTAAATGTAGTGGTAAGTATAGCTTTTGAATAACAGATTTACCCAAAAGAGATAGGTTTGTACTTATTATTATCATTTAAAATTCGATTCATTTAATCCTTGCGAGAATAGGTAAAACAATTTTACGTTGTGTTCTTCAGGTTGGTGTTAAATTAGCTCTATATTGATTAAAGGAGCTTTAATTTTAAACATAGAAAAGAAAGACCCTTTAATCAAAAAGAAGCCACACCAATTAAACATTATGGATTGTTTGTTTCACCAAGAAATTGATTTTCAAATCCGTTTTACATTCTAGTTTAGTGACATTTACCATTTATTTTATTAACGACACAGATTGAGAAAAATCAGAGTTGTTTTAAAAAAATCAAAAGAAAATCTAGTTAATTACATAATTCCAGAACAACTCTCTTGAGGCTTGAGGTAGCGCCAACATATTTCGGTGAGGTTGGTACCTCGTCATACTATCGGTTAAAGTAGGTAACTATTTACATATCTGTGCTATCGGCTTACATAGCATAGTGCGTACGTGTGTGTGACGAGAAAAGAAAGGGAATAGAGAAAGACTCAGCCTATATTAAGAGAAGAGCATTTTCTGAGAACACTTACTAACTAACTAACTGAGAAATATTATTTTTATGACTATTGACAGACGATGCAAACTTCATCCTCAAGCTTGCATACGCGTTCGAACATACATTCTACATGTTAGAACATGCGTATTTTATTTCCAAATTCTTCATGTTCTTCTTCCTCTGCCAAAAGTGCGACAATAACCAAGTCCCAATCAACCATATTGAACACGTCTGCCAACGTCAGATTTTGGCTTCAAACTGGTCATTCAAATCCACCTGGCAACCCAGAGCACGTTCAACAGAACTTGCTCTCAGAGAACCCGAAGAGATCAATGTCAAGGTTACGCATCATAATATATGCTACTACTGTGAGGCTCGATCGTTTTTTATTTCAGTCCGTAATCTTGGGGAGGCCGCCATATTGGATTTGCAATGACGTTTCTTAGTTAGTCATGTATTGTCATCAGAACTCAGAGCGTCTACAAAGTTTCATCCTAATCGAAGACCGGGAAGTGGGTCAAATTAAGACTCCAAGATTGTCTAACATACATAGTTAGAAGTGAAGCTAATAAAAGCGTGTCAAAAATGTAACACTTTCACCGTTACCTTAGCGACAGCCAGCTGCTGTAACTTAGGAGGAAACCGATTCTATGCTGATATCTATGTAACTTAAAACAAAAATAGAAACATAAGGACTAAAATAGCACTTACCAGGCTCTTCAACCTTGTACGAGACGTCGCAGGATCCATCCCTCCTGTCCTTGAAGTCGATGTCTCCTTTGCTAGGACCTTCTAGCGAGATGGCTAGCTGACCAGCACCGGCTTCCCTGGTCCACACGTTGAACTCGTTGAAGCGGCTAGCCTCCCCCCTTTCCAAGCCAGGACCACCAGCCTTCACCAAGTGAGCACCAGAATCCTTCAGAGGTCCCACGGTGAACTGGAAGGGAGAACCTGAAAAATAGATAAAATTACCCAATGATTTTTGTAAGGATGAAGATTTGGCATTTTGTACACAACAGAAATGCATGATAAATGACATACGGTAGGTAAATTATTGACTGGTTACATTTAAAACTCAGAAACTCTATTTTCTTTGAAAGATAGGGAATTCGGCTTGCTAAAACTTGATAAACAAAACACTAGACGTTAAGAGTTTAAGACAGAGGACAATGTTTATAAGATATGTAAAGTCAATCACTTCTACTCACCAGGAATATGGATCTCCCTGTATTTGACTGAGACTGTGTGTACTCCAAGCTCCTTGGGGACAAAGTGGACGGAGTAAAGACCATCTTCCACCTCCTGAATCTCAGCGTCTTCTGACACACCACCGGGGCTGGTCACTGTCGCTGCCAGGTCGAAAGATGTGATGCCTGGAAGAAATGGTACAATTTGTTTAGATATTCTTCAAAACACGATGATCACAGCGCTTAATAAGGACAATCCAGATTTTGCACTTACAATCTAATCAAAATTACAAAAATCTTAGTAATTTGATGATGAAACACAATATTTATAATCCAAAAGCTAAAGCTTTGGAGGTTTGTTTCTCAATCACAACAAAACGTCTAAGCAGATTAAAATTTGCATCATTCACACATCACATTTGGAATTTGGAGGTGGATCTTCGTAGAGGTTTAAGTCGGTATAGCCACCACTCGAGGTGTCGAAACTGATATATTCCGACAAGCCAAAAGGTAAGCGTCAATGTATTTCATGACTACACGTAACCAAAAAGGATGTATCGCGTACCAGGCATTTTGAAGGTGAGCTTGCAGTTGGTTCCGACTTCAGTCAGAGGAGCAGGATCGCGTTGACGCTGGATCTTTTCTCTTTGTCTGTTGCTGCCTTCACCAGTAACCTACGTACAGAAGAATATCTTAGCTTTGCCATTAGATTGCCGTTTTACAATACATGTTTGCCGAATACCAAAACACAAATAGGCAATAGTTACTACAGATTGGAATCTAAGGCATTCTGGGTCGACCCAGACGAGGGTGATGTGACGAAATGCAATAGCACGATAAAAACTTGGTCACGAAAGCCGTAAATTGGAGTATCTAGAAGGTGAAGGAAGGCTTTTGTCTTGCTGTGAGAGAATTTCGGCTCATAGTAATTAAAGGTACGCCCTTTAATTACATAATCATGTATAATTAAAATTATATTAATTATAAATATACCTAATTCAATAATAATTACAAAACTGTGGCGCGGTGCCATGCCCTTGGTCAACCTCATTGACGGGACAGCTGACAACCCTCGACATAAAATAGAAAAATTTGATTTTCCTGCATAATCTGTGAACTACTCTTTGTAAATTTTTTGAAATCCTATCCTTTTCATCCTATTAAAATTATGAACCTGAAAGTTTGGATGTCGATTGCTCCCGTAGGAACAGCTAATCTGATCGGGTTGAATTTGAAACACAGTTAGATTTTAGTCTAGAATAGTACATAGCCACATACCTACAGCTTCGCAGGCAGATTTACTACCAACTAAGCCACTAGGCTAGCACACGCATACCTTAACAGTGAAGGGCGAGCCTTCCACGTGGTGGTCGGCGAATTTCAGGTTGATGATGTAGTAACCGGGCTCCGTGGGCTTGTAGCTGATCACCAGCACTCCGTCCTTGCTGTCGGCGCACTGGATCTCCGCTTTGCTGGGACCTGGATCAAGGAATTATAACTTTAGCTTAAATAAGATAAAGATGAGTTTCCAGTGATATTGCCACATCAAAAAAAAAATATATATTGCAACAATTTAATTAAGTTATAACTATTAAAACTATTGTTGGACTCCACTCTGGAGACATGGCTCAAAACTAAGACCAATCCAGTCGCTCTCTCTCTCTTCTGACTACAGATGTGACAAGGAGATAATTTCTAAGCTCAATACGTCCTCTTATTCTCCTTTGCTTCTCTTAATCTAAGGCAGATGGAACAGAGAAACCAATTGAAGGTCACGGATGCTAAAGTGCGTGAAGTGGCTATAGAAAAAAGTATAAAATAATTTTAAATTTTAATTTGTGTAGAGTACCTTCAATGGAGAGTGAGAGACCACCGTAACCAGCATTCCTGGTGTCCACGGAGAAACTGTTCTCGCCTTGGGTCTTGCCTTCCTTCAGAGCATGGCCTGAAACCTGATCAAAGGATAAAATGATAAACAATACAAGAAAACGCTTTATACTTAATTTAAATTCAATAACAATAACGCTAGCTGAAATCTGTCTGTCTTAGACTCCAAAAATTACACGTAGCAAATTAATAGTGGTTGAACTGAAGCTGAAGTTGAAAGAAGTGTTAGTGAAAACTTTCCGAAAATTAAAATCTATTTTCTGTTTCAGATGATTATTGCATAAGTACTCAGAACTTTTCTTTGCATAAAACTACCATTTCACTGTACTCAAAAATCTTTCCCTTCAAACACAATATTGTATTGGAAAACGTCACATCCGCTTACCTTGACTTTCTTAGCATCACCAACTTCAGCGGTAGCCACAGTGATGTTGAAAGGCGAGTTCTGTATATGCACACCCATCTTCTTCACGGACACGATGTGCTGTCCCGCTTCACGCGGAGTGAAGCTGATGCCAATGTTGCCAGATGGCAGCTTCTTCAAGAAGCAAGGCTCTTCAAGACCGGATGGGGCCTAGAATAACAAAAAAAAATAGAGTCAACCTGAGAAGTACTAGTCTATGGACAATAATTATAGTTTTGGTGAGCATAAATGTCCAAAAACTGTGATTTGGTTTAAAGGGTATTTTTTGTCTTGTTACAAAGATATAAATCATTTTATATCTAAAGATGACCAGCGTAGTGCAGTCTTTAGCAGTGATTTAGATTCTTCATATTTATTTGAACATA
Organism: Ectropis grisescens; assembly: GCA_017562165.1. NCBI lineage: Eukaryota > Metazoa > Arthropoda > Insecta > Lepidoptera > Geometridae > Ectropis > Ectropis grisescens. Next base: position 11,573,107 of record CM029793.1, on the reverse strand, counting down.
ATGTGCCTAAATCAGCTGCGTAAAGGCCGTCAGGCGAAAAGTCGTGCCTTCCATCTTTATAAAAACCTGTGAGGTAAGTAGGACACCCTTGCAAACACATGTTGGTTACCATATTAAACTGCATAATTTGCCAGGTTTCTTCACCAAGTAATCTTTTAACGTCCTTGGAGTTAAATTCATGTGTTATTTAAACCACTTGGTCATTGGACTACGACTACGGACAAAAGATCACCATCTTTCGTTTAATAAGATAAATTGCAGCAGTTCCTATGAATTTTATAACAACTTGGCAACTCTTCGGTGTGCCGTTTTGTAGCCGCGTATGTTCTCTTAGTGGGCTTCTTATATTTATGTCTATATGGCAATCTTCTTGAGACAGAAGGTCCTGACCCCCTAGAACAGGATCATACAGTCATAGCTGCTTATGCAGTATAAGTTCAAGCTTACTTGGATAGAAGCGTTAAGACTACGAATGTCGCTATCAGCGACTTTTCCGGGCAGAGTGACTTCACTGCAGCTTCCCACCGAAATCTGGTTACGTTTGCGACCCTCACCGGTGACCTGGAAGTTAAAGAAGAAACCCCACATATTGACAATATATAAATAACTGTTACATATAAATATTCACATCATATGATGATGGTCATAAAAAAATTGGTTGCCTGTAAAGTCGGTATACGGGCGAAAGTTTTACGTGACAACGACTTTGAGTGGTAAAATAATTTTACGGAAGGGACGCGTGCCTTTCACTTTTTATGTCTGTCTCTCTTGCTCTTAGGCGGGCTAACCATGACCGAGTGAAAGGGACGCGTGCCTCTCACTCGCTCTCGTTGTGAGCGCATAACGTGAGCGGAGCGTAACGCAGTTTCTTGAAGTGTCACCCGGCAAACCAATTTATAAGACGTTGTCACGTCAAAAATGTTTTAAATTTTTGATACATTTTACAATGCAATATTGGAATTATATACAATTCCATTTCCCAGGATATGATTTATGGATGTCTTAAATAATACCTGATTAAACCCAAATTTTATACTTTTCTTAAAGAGCTTCGGAATTGTATAAACTTCCTAGGAGTTGTATATAATTCCTACATTTTATACATTTCCGATAACATACTCGTATAGATCGATTATAATTAAGAATAACAAATAAGCTACTTTTATTCTGAGAAAATAACGATATCAGGAACTATGTGGGTGAAACGACAAGATGCTACAAATATTATATAATATTTTGTAGTTGTAGGACTCTTGGCAGAGTCCGCCTATTGAGGTATATAATAGATAATATATAATATCTTAGATCTTTGGGTGACGAGCGCAGTGCAGTGCTAGGTAATAATTTAGACTCTTCACGCTCCAATAGCCGCGTGTCGCTGTGCTGTTATGTGGCAAGCATGTTGCTTACCATCAGGCACAAATCCTGCTCATCTTGTCTTTCTATACAATAAAAACTTTTATCTTGAAGGAACCTTTATTGTGTTTTGTAAAGTTTTCTTTCTTATACATTTGAAATTTGACTAGTTAGTTGTTTCACAATGTATATGTACTTATCTGTTGTGTTATATGTTATATATTTGTATCTTATCTATCTTCTGTTATAAAGCATGTTAGTTTTAAGTTCAGATCTGTTGGCCTAATTTTCATTATGATTTATCTCTAATTTAATATTATTATTATCAAACCACTGTATTTAAACAAATGTTGTTTCTAGGCCCACATAGCTTGGAATGTAATACAGTTCTGTACAGTATACTCTTATGTTATAGTTTGTGTTTATTACATTCTGTTTTGTGTGCTCATTGAATGAATAAATGAAAACGGTACCTTAGCCATGTAAGGTGATCCCTTGATGTGTTTCTCCCCGAACCTGACGGAGATCTTGTACTCTCCTGGCGCGGTGGGGGAGGTATGACACCGCTACAGTACCGTCTTTGTTGTCGTGACATGTGATCTGTAAAAAAAATGAAAAATATAGTATTCGGTGGAAGCAATACTTTACTCAAATATAGAACGCGTATCCAACGATTGTTATTGGTCGACGATTTTATTGAAACTCAGATTAAAGTACGTTAATTGATAACAAACATTTATAGTGGCCCAGTGGCCGGCAAACAAGTTGACCCAATGAAGTTAGCTGCGCATGACTGCGCAGAAACGTTTTTAAGGTCTCTTTGGTGGAAGTGCACATGCGCGAACTTTCCCCCTTGCTAACTTCATTTGGGTCAACTTGTTTGCCGGCAACTATACAAGTCATAAGTACGAGTACATTGGAAGTGAGTACACATTTCTCACACAAAACTATCGAGCTGCAAAAGGGTTGGATGTTTGTTAGTAGCTTAGGTAAAGAATAAATAAATAGATAAGGTTTTTCCGCACGGTTCCTTTGTACCTATCGTAAGCAGATGAGGTGTATATAAGCTATGGCAACAATGCCGAGACTTCCATTCCATAAGAGCGATTAGACCCGTACTTTTCGTGTAAAGCATTTGTTCTAGCTCTAGACGTAGTAAATAGATACTATTTGGTTAACAGTCAATCACATCAGAACAGCTGAACGTAATGTCTTGAAATTTAAAACAAAATAGTTTATAATCTGATATAGCACAAATACTACTTTTCATTGCGAGAAAATAGCGGTAGGAACTACGAAGGTAAAACCATGAGACACTGCTAATGCAAAAGTATTGATGTTTGTTTCTCAACAACGATGGCTGAACAGATTAGGTTGAAATTCGGAACACAGAATATAGCCTAGACTAGCGCATTTGTTACTTTTTATTTCCGGAAAATAACGGGAAATGCGAAAAAGCTCGGTAGTTTTGCCCGCGTAGTTCCCATTACCGGTATTTTTCCGGAATAAATAGTCGTAGCCTATGTGTTCTTCACGATTACAATCTGTGTTTTAAATTTCAACCAGATCCGTTTAGAGGTTACGACGTGATTGAGCAAAAAAACATCCAAACATTGACATTGATAATATTAGTAGAATGTATCCAAACTTAAGAAAATAAATTACGAGTAATAAAGGTAAGCTACTAAATCACACAATTAAAAATAACATCAACAATAATGTATCCAAATAAATAATTTCATTTAATTAATTACCTCAGCCTTGCTAGGCCCCTCCACAGCCATAGACAGGCCACCGGCGCCCGCCCCCTTGGTGCTGATGGTGAACAGGCTGGGTTCCCCGCTGACTCCGCTGATGAGGCCAGGACCGTATGCCGTCACGTAGCCGCTAGAGATGGAGTCCACGTGGAACTTGTAGGGGGAACCTGGAAAGGAACATGAGAAAAGTTTGGAAAGCTGAGACTGAACTCGGTAGGTCTCGCGCCCTCTTTTCCGCTTTAATACCCAGTGCCAAACCCTGTAGACGACCCGAGGCCGTAACCTTGAGCTAGCCCAGTACCGGCGTTAAGGTAGGGCGCGATAGGGCGCGCGATGTAAAGGGACGCGGGCGCCGCGCCGCAAGCTCAGGCCCCCCTATATGTCTAGTCTGTAACCAGGCCTTGCTCATCGATAGACCTAGTCAAAGTAAAAATAAATCTCGCCCAGGACGCTGGTACTGCTAAAACTGGCACTGAGCTTGCTATCCTAATGCCCGAGCTACACGAGGCGAGTTTTTCAAGCTAGGATAAAAAGCTAGAGTAAACTAGCAAGATAGTACTTCTAGCTTTTTTAGTTATTTTTATCGTGAGGAAATGCCTTTGTAGCGTCCACCGTACAAAGACACGCCAGGGCTGTCGGGCGCAACACCATGGGCAGAGATGATGCCTCAACTAAAAACCCCACAGATTTCTACTACCAAAATACTAAGGTATAAGTTTTCACTTCTATCAACTGTCCCTTTTTTTTTATTTAACCTCAACTGTCCCACTGCTGGGCAAAAGTCTCCCCCGATTCCTTCCACTTTATCCAGTCCTGAGCTACCATCGTCCAATCATTTTTACACGCTCCGAGCTCGTCCTTCCATCGCGTTGGAGGACGACCCTGGGGTCGACTGGCGATGGCGTCCACTCCGTAGAAACTCTGACTATGACTGCCAATTTTTTATATAACATGTTAGTGTTTTCTTACCCTGTACATGTTCTCCATTGTACTTGACCAACAACTCGTGCACGCCTTCCTCACGAGGGTCGTACTTGATGCTCACGGTACCGTCCCTGTTGTCCTCGATGACAGGCTGATCCACGTGACCGCTCGGCATTTTTACTTCCGCTGGAATATTACAACAACACAATTAATATACGTTGTGACTTCAATGTGAGAACTAATGTGGTAGTTTTACAAGTATTAAATTTTGTCACGGATAACTCATAAAATATGTTATAAGGTCGGTCCAGTCCGATTCAAGTTTCGGCCACGCGTGATCGCCGCCTTTTTCGGCACCGGCGCGTGCAGTCCTTGAAAAAAGGCCGTCAGACGCGGCCGAAACTTGAGCCGGGCTAGACCGCCCATTACATATCACATGTGAATTACCCGTACCCGTCACTTAAGTAGATATATATTGTAACTACAATATACCTCTCTATTGTACAATTAAGTAGGTAGGAAATTATTATTTTGCAAATACATTTTTTTATAGATTAACAATTTTTAATAGTATAGAGTAAAGAACTGATCTGGACATGTGCTTAATAGTATTAAACACGCTTGCACAGCGCCACTTAGCTATCTAGCTCTGCACTGCCCAGATAAAAGATGTTTTATCTCTCTCTCTCTCATTCTCGCCCTTTCTTCTCTTTCTCTAATGCCCTGTAATTTATCTGGGAGCATTGGCCTTCAAAATAGAATACAGTGATATTTCCACATTACTACTTGGCGGCAAAATCCTACTGTTTATAGAGTAAACGTTTCACATCGCTTAAGTACTTCGCATATCCTAAACAAATGTTTAGTCTTAGGACTGAGACATCAAAAGCATCTTATACTCAGAATTATGAATTAGATATACCATAAAACTAGCCTAGATACTGCAATAACTTTATCACGAAAAGGCAGTCTAACGCAAGTCTGTCAATGTTTTAAAAGTATAAGTTATACTCTTTTCTGTTTTGCGCTTACACGATGATTAAGACACTTTTAACAACTAAAGACAGAACATTGAAAATTTACAATTAAACTAAGGATGAAATTGGAAAATACGATGTCGTTTTGGCTAAACACTGAATTTCTATAATCGCTTGCACATTTACTGACTCATCCACAACACATAAAACCAAGCCAATACAGATCTCCAAAAATCCGCCGTACCAGTTTTACCACTAATAAATCTTCTTGAATTAGAATATGTTACATAATTTGTATAAAATGTATTATAAAATTTCCCAAAGAACATTCAGAAGCTGTCCATTACAAATACTTGTAGCTTTGACGCACTTAACACGTCATTGCCATCAAAATTATAAATTGCGTTTGTTTGAGTAGGCAGACCGCAAGATATGCAAATTCTTACTAGTTCAGTCATTACTTTTCCTATGCATTTTTCTCTCTTTTTTATTATATTTTATGTAAATACCTATGTATGTGATGGGATGAGCAAACATCACGCCTGTCTATAACATAACAGTGACACATCTTATACTTTTAAACGAGCAATTCTTGTATATATTATATATATATAGAATCTGAATCTCCCAAACGGCTAACGGCTCCAACGATTTTCATGAAATTATGTATACAGGGGGTTTCGGGGACGATAAATCGATCTAGCTAGGTTTTATTTTTTAAAAACATCATTTTATGCGCGTTTTTAGACAATGAAAAACTCCTACAATGTCATTAGAATACGATAACTTATTTAGCCACTGTTCTTTAAGTCTAAATGGCTCAGACGGAATATGCTCGCTCTCGGAGACAACGGAGGTTCTCGGAGGTTCGATCCTGGTGGTTACTTTTCTTTTTGTTCTTTTTTTTGCTCGCCCTCGGAGTCAAATAGGCTCCGGCTCGAATCCTGGTGGTCCTTTTCTTTTTGTTCTTTTTTTCTGAGAAAATCTTATACTTAGCGCCTTTTAGTAGGTCTAAGTAAGTCATCACTTCGTAATTCGTACCTGCCTACATATCATTTAAAAAAACCGAGGAAAGCTCGGTCAACCAGGTACTAGCTATTTAAACAAGAAGAATCTAAATTGCTGCCCAGCTCTGTTACACGTTTGTTTTTATTTATATGGTATAGAGTGAAGAGGCGAGCAGGACATGTGCCTGATGGTAAGCAACAAGTCTGCCATACAACAGCACAATGATACGCAGCTATTGGAACATGAAGAGTCCACTTCATTACCTAGCGCTCGTCACCCAGAGATATACGATGTTTTATCTCTATGCCCTACAATTTTACTGGAAACATTGCCCTTCAACCCATAGTAATGTTCGCACATTACTGCTTGGCGGTAGAGTAACTGGCAAAGGTGTGGTACTTCTCCAGACGGACTCTACAAAGAGTCCTACCACTACAAATCCACCCACATTAGGGTAATTCATCTTTTAGCCCTGTAATTTCTCTGAAAACTGAAACACAGTAATTATTGCTCATCACTACTTATGCCTGGGCCACACTAACGGGAAATGCTATTAATTATCGCGTTAACGGACGTTTACCGTATTTGTAAAATGTACTTTCGGTAAACGTCCATTAGGTGTATTTTACACCTACGGTTAACGCCCGTTAACGCGATAATTAATGTCATTAGTGTGGCTTGAGCATTACAAAAATGTTTTACTCGATACATAACATAATTCGTGGACTCTACCTACGAGTACCATTTTAAAAAATCAAGAATAAACATCAACTAACGTCTTAAGCTTTTAAAAAATACTGCTTGACGAAAGAAAAAAAACTGTCGTTCAGATTGTCGCGATTTACTAATAACTCAGACAGTTACTAACCTACAGCTATTCAGGAAAGTATCCGAATCTTGATCGCGAATAAAATAACATGATTCATCAACTTTATGAAGTGAATAAATTGAATCGGGCAAGAAATTATATTAGGTACGAGTGTTTTAATGTGCCCACGTATCTAGACTTCGAAAAATCTTTTGGATATTCTAATTCTGAACTGTCTGTGTAGCCAGAGCATATTTAATGTCAGCATACGACACTATTATGAGTTTTAAACTGTCACATTAGCTCATTATCCTTCTAATATTACAAATGACAATGTTTAATCTCTATATATAAAAATGTTTATTTCAATAAAATCTGTACAATCTACAACTACATTTCTAACTTCCCAAACTAGGTGTATAGAACACCTGTATTTTGGGGATTAGTCTCGTTCTTACATCAATTTATGTACATACATTTAAGAAAACCACACATGAGAAATTCAATCATTGAATTATGTTAGCTAGTTGAGATAAAATAATAATAATAGGAGCTCAAAGTTACAATCAAAATCTAAATAAATTTGACATGAGTCAATACAATTGTAATAAAGACATGTGTATTATACTTGTATAATGCTTGACAGTTTTCTGTAAAGTAGTCATTTCAAACTTTGCAAGTGTATACAATTTGTATGCTCTTTCTTTTGTTTTTATTTTTTATTAATTGACGTGTAAATTATTTTTTCTTAATTTATGGCGCGCGCTGTGACATAATATATTTATGGTTGTCATATCTCTGCTAATGTCCGTTTCGTGGCAGGACGTGTAAATTGTACATTTATGCATAAAATACTTTGACTTAGACTTTAAAATAGGAATCAAAAGTCATACATAATAAATAATAAATGTTTTGATGATGTTACTCAATAACGTCGAACGTATGAACGGATAGGGTTGAAATTTAGAACACAGTTCATAGTCTGTAAGATCACATAGGCTACTTTTTATCTCGTGAAAATAACAGGACACTACGCGGGTAAAACCGCGGGGCATTGCTAGTATTCATATAATTTTATTAATTACAGGATATTTCGTAGGGGCATCACTCTATACAAAGTGCGCCTACGTTCACACCTTTGCCAGTTATTCTACCGCCAACCACTAATCGTTAACATTACTTGTGTTCCGATTTGAAGATTAATGTTTCCAAAGATGTTATAGGGAAAAAGGATGAATCATCTTATTTATTTGGGGACCACAGTGGTGCAGAGCTAGGCAGTAGTAGTGGACTTTTCGCGCTCAAAAAGAGGGTTTTATTACTGTAGTTAGAAACTAATATTAAAAAGGCCAAAGTTTGTATGTTTCAATGTTTGGATGATGCTACTCAAACACGTAGTAGTAACCTATGAACGGATCGGGTTGAAATTGGAACACAGATTATAGTCTGTAAGAACACATAGGTTTTTTAATCCGGAAAAACAATGGGAAAGGGAAATACGCGGCTGCGAACCGCGAAGTACTGCTAGTATATAATATACAATTATGTTTGTAACATACACTTACAAACTTTGACCTTTTTAAAATAACTGTCAAACTACAGTAATAAAACCCCCGTCTGAGTTATCGAAAGTTTTCGCGGTTATTTCCTGTTTTTTCACATTTACCAAGTTTCTGCGCATTAATAACAACAAGTTGACGCAAACGGTTTGTTTACAATGTTTTCTTAATGCGCAAAAGTTTTTTTTAAATAATCTATTTAAATATTATGTTTATAAATCAGTCGATAACTATTCAGACAGATTGAACCGATATAGAGCCATTCTGTTTCAGTTCAACCCCAACCAATGTTGCTATTGAAAATTTATAACTGCCGTTAATTTTTATTTGTACTTTTCTTCTTGTCTTCCTCTTATTCAACCCTATGGTTGCCTTTAAGAGATTGCTTCACCTGATAAGGTATTGCTATTTTCTGTCTAGTGTCTAAGTTGTATATTTTTTTAATTGAGTTGAATAAAGAGTCAATCTATCATTATCGCAGACAGAATTGCTTTGTCCAAATCGTAAGCCGACGACGTGCATACTTGCTATGGCAACAGAGTGATGTACCGCGAAAAAAGTATAACACTTCCACAAGAGCGACAAAGCAAGAGCGATCAGACCCGTGCTTTCGGTGTAAAGAGTCTGTCCCAACTAGTGTAGTATATGAATGTAAACTCTTTGGTGCGTTCCTACGAATAGTTGAATATAATAAGTTTTACAATGTCTGTGTTTTATCATGTTATTGTAAGCTTAAGCAGTCCACTTTCAGTTCCCACTGTTGTTTTTCTTGGGCCTTAGCTTACAAGGGGCCTTAGAACCTTAGGGGGCCTAAGCTGACAACGTGAGAGATAAGTATAATCCACCGTGCGGCCAAGTGCGGGTTCACCAACCCGCTTATTTTCATTGTAAACGACAGTGGTGGCGAATTTATAATTCTATTCTATTATAAAACAAATTTCTAATAGAAGAGAATAATCATTATTGACATGAATAAATTGTAAAACAATGAATAACAGGGCGTAGAACATGTCTCATCAGATTTGTTGTCAAGCAATTAATCAATCAATATAATTTAGCTGTAAAGGAGCAGTAGGACCTAGAAACTTGTGAAATGTGATTATTTAACATATAAATTTATATGTAATTAATTAGAGTGTACAATAATAGTTAATGGTAATATAGCAGGAAAAGTAACATAAATATTACTACAAACCTTTTCTAGTATCTATGTGATAGCAAGTGATGAAGTTCAATGGCGTGTAGTTTAGTCCAAATCCTCCTGTCTTGTTGAACGATATGTTATGTGCTTCTCCGAACACTATCACGTTAGCTTCCTTATCTATCTCAGAGACTGAGAAATATTTTCTAGTACTGTCTATGTACAATTGTGAGATCCAGGACCAATCTTCTTCTTTGTCGCTGCCACCAACGATAGAATTCCAAAGACCACTCATAAACGCCATCTATTTTGAGTCATTTGGAACTTAGGCTGTTGTCAAAACGTTTACTGAGAGATAATAAACAGGGTTCCTCAAACCTGAAGCTTCGTGTACCCCTATTGCAAGTTAAAAAAGTGTATCTGAGACTTAGTTTAAAAAATATAAGTTGCCCGTTGAAATTCCATTCCTATCCTTAGAGTTGAATTACTATCCGAAGCACTTTATTTCAGTATACTACATATAATACATATGTATGAATACATTAATTTTATTGACATATTATTTATTAATATTGATAAACATATTTTTAGTTATTACTATATAACATTATTGTAGTATTAATATGTTATTTAGACAGTTTCATTCCACTGCAGAACAAAGGGCCGTAAGTAGAAATAAAGCTTAAAACATACTGGTACCCTATCCCATAACATGGTTTAATTAATTAAGAGATAAAATATGCGTACTATTAGCTAGTGTTGAAATCTCGAAATATCTATTATCTGTTAAAATGACGCCCTATATATATTACGCCCTTATAAGTGTCCCTATCATACAGCTGTATAATAGGGACACCAGTATTTCTGCATTATTCTATTTTTCAATTTTACAGACTTTGCCCTGCAGTGGTACGAAACTGGCTAAAATATTATTTAAGAAAATAAAGTAACGTTTAACTATATTAACAAATAGTTTGTTATTTAATCAAAGATATTGCATACTCAAATGAAATGTTTCCAACAGTAATTCACTTAGACTTTATTTCAATCAAAGAAAAGAAAGCACTTATTCAAATCGCTAATTTGTTACTCTCTGTTACATACAAATGTATCCCTAAAACTAATAGCTGAACTCGTGAGGTACGCGTACCCCACTTTGAGGAACCCTGAATAAAATATAGTTTGTGTCACTCGGTTACGTGTACAGAATTCACTCCTCTATGTTTAAGTAGAGTAAGGATCAAAGTGCGTAACGTTAATTTTAGCCAGTTTCTGACTGGATTATTAATATAAGTATTTCCGGAGTCCAGCATTTCCAGCTGTCTCTTTATTTTGGCCGATATTTCAGAGCGCTGATGCTTGTGACCTACATTTTGTTCATGGGAACTTTTAGCCTATTTGCTGTGACTCAATTTTCGAGCCACTGCCGTTTCGCAAAATTTTATGTACTTAACCTAAATTATTACAACTATGAAACTTAACTTTTTTGGATTGATTTAAAGTCACAAAAAAATATTTATCGACGATTTATAAATTTGCCAAATTTTTAACTTACTCTGAACTAATATTAGATAAGTACAATATTATCTATTTACATTAAAAAGGTTTTTGAAATAGGATTCGGTGTTTTTTTTCCATTTTTTGGACTCTAGAAAACTAGAAACTCCTTTATTTGTAGATTAATTCGTAATTTGTTTTTACACGATATAAATTTCGTCACAATCAGTACAGTAATTTGTGGACTGGTCGGATAATTCTTGGAAATAAAAATATTACGTCAAGTTTTTATTACTAAATACATACTTAGGATGCACAATGCAACAATATAACTCCACATGCTATATCTTCAGAACCATTGAAGCTAACGAACGGAAGTCTTGCCTGACTTTGGATTGACTATGATAGTTAGTCTAAGTTATATATAACTATTAAAAGTGGAACTGTAGATTTTTTTTGGTATTGTTGAGTTTTTACTTATTCTCTGTAATGAAGAGTAGAACTATCATGGTTCAGAACACCCGCTTTTCTGAAGTTATTCTTCTTCTGGCGCATTTAGAAAACACTATGAGAGTGAATGTTTAAGCTATGGCATATTGGCCTATGGCATTACCATTTGGACATACACATTTTATCGAATTCGGTCAAGTGGTTTTTTTTTTAAATCAACAAAAAACTAAAATTGCCTACAATTTTCTCCACATGAAATAATTGTATATTTCACAAAAGTAATGAGATTCGATCCTGTCAACACGAAATAGTTAAAATGCATTTGTGAAAACTTATTTTGCACTAAAAAGAGTAAAATACACTTTTTTATACAAAAAAAATCACCGACTTCATAACCACAAATAGGCACTCAAAAGCGAAAAATAAATTGACATAATTATTATAAGCGCTACTCACAAATATATGTAAAGTCGGTGCCAGCCAAGTCTAACAGGTAGTAGATAGATACATACCACTTACCTATGCTTACTTACTACGTACATACTATCTATGTACTAGCTCTTTGACTACTGGCACCGAATTGAAATATATGAGTTAGTAGTAGCGCTTATAATAATTATATCAATTTATTTTTCGCCTTTGAGTGTCTATTTTTGGTTTTGAAGTCGGTTTAATTTTTTGTTTAAATAATTTATTTAAATGAACCTACGGCACTTAGAGTTTGGTGGCCTCCTACTGCCTCCTGATCTTTGGGTTATCGCACGGCCCTACTAACCTTCACTTTGAGAACCAGTGTAACATCCTTAGTGTTAGTGTAATTATATATTTGAGCGTAACATACTTTTAGGGCGACCTTCAACTACTGTTCTGATAAATGATGACATATAAAAAAATCATGTTTATGTCCGCGTAGCACCCAATAAACATTCTTGGCATAGTGATAGGAGCATAGACGTCGAACGGACATTTTACTGTAATTTTGCGGACATTTTTATTATAACCACTAACCAGCGTCGACGTTTTCATTGCTTGGATGGCGACTATAGCTTTTAGGGTTCCGTACAAAAAACAGGTGCTTTAGCTCAGTGTCTAAAACATGTGATTCACAATCGTCAGCTTGTAGGTTCGAGTCCCGCCTGCACTTCTGTGTATATTTCCAATTCCAGATGTATAAGTTTGACATCACCACAAGCTTTAAGTTAACACAAGCAAGGAAAAAAACTTTGTGCTGAAACGCTATCTGCCAACCCGTACTGACCCAGCGTGGTCGATTATGGCCGATACTCTCTGTACTTGTAAGAGAAACCTACGAATTCTAACAGTGGGAACACGAAATGGACTGCTTATATAGTTATGTAGTGTTGAAAAAAATATTAACAAAGGTTTTTGCGAGTTTTTCTACTAGGTATATATCAATAAACGAAAAAATAATTTGTACAAGTATCTAATTTCGAAACGTTATTAAGCTTATTGAAAACCAAAACCTGCTCAATAAGTGTAATTTTTGTAAAAAAAATGTCTTGGAGAAATTGACCTTCGCCTATATTTTCGCCTAGTCTATACATAGCTTATAGTGGCGTTGTAACGATGCAATCTGTGATGGAGCGTGCGAAAAAAAACAACTGGACAGTCAATTTGAAATTGAATTAATTTATTTTTTATAATCGCACGGAACCCTCAATCTGTGACTAAATTCGCCTTGACCGGTTTATTTCTATAAAACTTGACAGTTTTTCTCAAAAATCGATGGTCGCTAAAGCGTGAGTGTGTGTTGACTGGAATGTTAAATTACTACTCATTATTTTCTGAATTCCTTCAAAACTGAGCGATAATTTGTGTGAAAATAGCCAGTTTAACGCTTAGTCACATGTTTTTCTTTCTCTTGTTAATTTAATGTGACATTTTTTGGATATAGCTATAATTATTGGCACTATTTCTGTCTAGGTATATTAGAAGTTTGTATCTTTTTTATTGAAAATGCCTTAAGACATTACCATGTCTTAGACCATACTTTTATAGATAACATCTTATTACAGTGGGTGACAAGATAGGGACGAAGATTGCCGTGAGCTATGTTTAAAATACTGCGGTAGTTGCGTTGTTTTTTGTCTTGCTAATCTAACGTGTAAAGAAAATATAAGTCAACGTTTGACCTTAAATTGCCAAACGGTAGAGTAAATATCAATTTCAATCGAATTTCAGTTTAAATTAATATACCAGCATTTTTTTCTAATGCTCTCTTTTTTTTTAATAAAGAGTGACGAGACAAGCATGGCATGTTCCTGATGGTAACACAGTGACACGCAGCTATTGGAACATGAAGAGTCCAAATCATTACCTAGCACTGCACTACGCTCGTCACCAAGATATCTGAGAGGTTATATATTTAAGCCCTGTAATTTTCAGGCACATTATCAAATAAGGTCTAAAGTATCTAAAAAAAAATGCTAAAGTTTTATAAAATTTGGGAGAAAAAGTTAAAATCAAAAATATTTTAAACACCACTTGACGGTGACCATAAAAGAAAATTCGTGGAAAAAGATAACACCTACACAACGTCTTTATTGCACATTCTAAGTCTAAAAAAGGGATATGAAAGATATAACAACGTTCAGCCTGTGGAATGCGTTGCCCGAGTGTGTTTTTATCTATGGTTACAATCTTTGTGTCTTCAAATCGAGAGTGAAGTTCGGTTTCTTCTAGATAAACACTAAACACACTCCATCGTAGACTGTCAATTGTAAACCTATAAAAGTAAAAAAGGAAAAAAACATTACTATTCAAAACTTTGAACTTAGAACAATTAAACGTATACAAAAAAAGGGTTTCTTGTATTTTTCTATAGAACAACCAATTGTTTGATCATTTTTCAAATTAGTTTAACAAATGAGAAGTGACTTTTTGTTCAAGATTTAAAATACGAATTTCCCATAATTATAAATGGACGGGCGACACATGTATGTCGTTTTGTAAAGGGCTTCTGTCAGCGATTAGATTCATGAGAGAATCTTGACATATTTATTGTTATTATGAACAATTACGTTGATTTATCTAAAGAAATTAAAGTGTAGGTATACACCTACACAAGTTTGGATGACTAATGTATGAGTATGACAGACTATAAAATTGTTTGTGAGGGATAGTAAAATACAGATTTTACTGAAAATGTTGAATTTGGTTTACTAGTCATCTTATTTTGAAATAATTAAAAGTTTTAATTTTTTTTGCATAATAAATTATCACAATAAATAATAAACCACAATGCGCTGTTGGTACATTATAAATTACACTAACATTATAAAGACGAAATTTTGTGTGATTGTTAGTGTGTATGTTTGTTTCCACATGTCTATGTAATAGCTGAAATAATTTAATTCAGCATCTCTCGGGAACGACTACTGGTAGAGATTGATCTAACCGATAAGGCTGCCAATTAAAATGCTTAGATAGTATGTTTTACTTTTTTATATTATGGTCTATTTTAATTTAAAAAAATTGTCTGTCTGGTTGTATGTGTGCCTGACCCCTAAAAATGTTTGTTTAAAACACTTTCCTTAGCCTTATTATTAAGCTTTCTACAGCCACCTTGAAAAATCTGCCGTAAGAAATAATATGTTTGTCCGCCGTCTACAGCCTCCCAAAGATACTCGTAACAACAGCTAAAATCAATTTTCAAATTTAGATTTCATTTTGACTATTCACAAGTTAGAATCAATAAAAATGTAGTTTTTTCTATTTCAAACAACCAGCTTCATGCTGTTCCCTGAGTATACATATAGCTATCTAAAAAGCAGGCTGCATTTCCCCGCTGGATCGCTATGGCCATCTTTAGCACCAGAAACTAACAAGCGAGCGAGGGTCACCACCCTGGTTACGTAAACGAACCCCAACTTCACAGACTGGGATCCTTCGTATCGGCTGTCTAATTTGTATTTTGTTTCATTTTAGCACTAGCACATTGCCGCGGTTTTCCCCGCATCGTTCCCGTTTTCCTTGCATAGGTACTAACTTGTTTTTTTAAGTAATTGTGTTCTTGAACCAAATAAATTTCATATCATTTAATTTCCTTTATTTTCCCGACACAAAAAGTTGCCTTGTGTTAGTTACTTCAGACTTTAGTCGAAATGTTTTCCACCAAAACTGTTCCAACGCTATAAAGCACCCAAATAGCTACATAAACATCTAAATTAGTAAAGTTTATAACATTAGTTAGATCGATCAACAAGGAAAATTATTTGAAGGCACACACGTGTGACCGAATTTTATCTCAATACGATTTCAGCACAGAAATCTATTTCTCCGAACGTCGTTTGTATGCTTACTTAGGCTCGATTCCAATGCAATTAATTTAATATATTAATAATAATCCCTCGGTATAAACCACAACAGTAAATCAGTTTTTATCGGGAGCGAACTCGACGCCACATTACAAAAGTATCAACTAAGAGTTATAGGTACAACTACAAAATACGTTCTTCAAGAAAGTGTGACACACGTACAAAACCAGACTCATCATTGAGAGTGAAGAGCTTAAGAGTTCGAACCCGACGCGACGATGAAAACATAAACTGGACTGTTTATCGTGAAACAGTTTACAATAATTTGTGTGGTTTAAAATCGGTTGTCGTCCGGTTCTCAATGGCGCTACTATTTAAATCAACATTGTTGTTGATTCCACGTTACAATGATGCAAGTAGGTAATTTGACAATTATGCTCTTACTTATTTCAAGTACTCATTTTATTTTTCCTGTACCACAATAATACAAAATCAAGTTAATCAAATTAAGTTATTCAAGAGATATTCAAGATGCAATATTCATTAAAAAATCACACAATTGAACCATGTTTAATCAGTCCTAGATAAGAACTCCTGACTAATTATTCATCTTTCCACCAAATAATCTCAATCGTAATCGGTTTTTTTTTAAATAAAGTGTGATGAGACGGTCAGGACATGTGCCTGATGGTAAACAATATGCCTGACACATAACAGCACAGTGACACGCAGCTATTGGAACATGAAATGTCCAAATCATTACCGAGCACTGCACTGCGCTCGTCACCCAGAGATCTAAGATCTTATATCTCTAAGCCCTGTAATTTCTCTGGAAACATTGCCCTTCAAACCGGAACACGGTGATGTTTGCACATTACTGTTTGGCGGTAGAATAACTGGCAAAGGTGTGGTACTTCCCCAGGCGGACTCCGCCAAGAGTCCTCCTACCACTACAGAATCCCATACAGGCTTATCCCTTCGAGAGCTACGATGCCACAGACATACACAAGACACGTTATAAGTTTGACGTGACAGGGTGTGTGTGTAAAATACTCCATGATTTCAGCATTCAGCATCAGGTATTATTAATACGTAAATTACTCATATTATCTTTCGACGCTCACAATATCATGACTTGTGCTACTGTTATCCCAATACCCATGTGTCAATGAACGAGCACAGTTTACTACGACTTATTTACAGTATTTTGATGTCTGATTTATGGCATTTTTGTGTTATATTAATTATTTTGACGCTGTTTTATGCGTCCGCTTCGAGAATTCAGGGAATGTTGAAATTGTGGAAAGTTGAAAGATTTGCGATTCAGAAATGAAATATCTGCCATGGCCTACTTTGACTACCTTTTATAAAGACTTCAAAAAAGGAAGTTATTCTTTGAACCAGTTTGTAAAGGAACACTGCAGAACAAAAATACTCTAATCCTACTAAAAAAACGCGAAAGTTTGGATCTTTAAATGTTGAATGCTCAATCACGTCGGAACGGCTGAATAGTTCGGGTTGAAATTCAGAACACAGTTAGGTTACAGTTTGGAATAGAACATATTTTCTGCTAGTTCAAATGCTGGACGCTGCGAATTTGCAGTGAAATTACAATAGAAGCCATAAAAAAAGACAAAGAACGCTACTTTTTAATATATACAAACAAAGAGTTAATCAGTACACTTAATAACAAAACCACAGTACCAACATAAACGTTGGAAGAGCCACTGACTTATTTCCACCAAAATCAGGCCTACAGTCAAACAACAATTTAATTCAGTCCTTATAACACAAGCACTCATAATGTGTCTCAGTCTATGTCATTTCCCTCTTAAGAATCTGATTTACAGCCACTAAACCCCTTTCCACAGACATAACTCACAATGTGATGGAAGTGGTTAGATCTCCGGCGAGTTCTTAGAAGAGTCGCGCTAATTGTTACTAAGATTTTATTAGTCTGAATTTAGGTCTGTGGTTTCTAGGTCACCAAATCTTTTCATAGACAAACATAAAGTTGTAAGTATTTTATACTAGCGTCGCCCCGCTTTGTAATTCTCACCTTACCAGCCAAATACGAACGACCTAATTTTGAAAATTAAATTTATTTATTGAAATCCCTAAGAGTAAGATTTAGCCCTCTAACTTTAAAAATGACGAAACTTCAATACAAATTTAATCTCTAAAAATACTTTTTTGCTTAAAAAGTAACCTGAGGTCATTCTCAGGCTCTGTAGTGTGCGTGGAAGCGTATCAGACATGTGCATTTATAATATTTATTTATAGATTAAGTTTATGTACGAGTACATATTGTTTATAAGAAAGTAAGGATTGAGTAGTAGGACTCTTTACAAAGCTAGTCTTTCTTATCGATTATAATAGGGTTGCGATTGACCAGCTTCTGAGCATCCATCCTGATGTAAAAAATTATGAGGTCTGGGGAACATACCCTTGCCAGTTATTAAAATGTTAAGCAATTTCAAAAGACATGGTTTATAGAGCAATCAGAAGTCATAGACACTAACGTATTTTTCTGTGTGATGAGGGCTAAGCTATGCGTTGATTGAAACTCTTCATGTTATTTTTCTCTAAATATAAATAATACGTGGCACTGTGTTACAAGTATGATGGGCATACGTTATTATCAAGTGCATGTTACCTTGCCTTGTCTCGTAACTCTCTATTATTGAATTATTTTTTTCATTGTTTGTATTAAGACTAAAACAAATTGTATTGCGAGACATATTGCATGCCTCTCGAAGAGGCCAGTTTGTATAGTTACTTTTAAAATGTTTTGTACTATCTTATCATACCTGTAAACAGCAAGAAAGATTTTTGTATTTGTATTTTCTAACACCAACTTCAACTTAAAATTTTATTCAGACATTTGATCAACATTTCATAAGAAACTATCACTATATCGTCTATATACCTACATGAAAGCACACTTTAGTTTTTTTGTTTATATTTCCAAAACAGCTACACCGATTTCGATAAAATTTGTGTGGGACCACTTCTGGACTATGCTGTAAGAAACAAAGAGCCGTCGAAATCGATTCACTATCGAGAGAGCTATCGCGTAACATACCTTTAAAAAACAAAGGGTTGAATTGAGAAAGTTGTCTTTTTTTGAACTTTTATTTATTTATTTTATTATTTAAATAAAGAGTGACGAGACGATCAGGATGTGCATGTGTCTGATGGTAAGCAACAGCACAGTGACTCGCAGCTATTGGAACATAAAAGTCCAAATCATTAGCTAGCACTGCACTGCGCTCGTCACCCAGAGATCTAAGATGTTATCTCTAAGCCCTATAGTTTATCTAGAAACATTTCCCTTCAAACAGGAACACAATAATGTTTGCATATTACTGATTGGCGGTAGGTTAACTGGCAAAGGTGTGGTACTTCCCCAGACGGTCTCTGCCAAAAGTCCACTACAGAAGTCGGTTAAAAATGTCTTACATTCTGTTTCCGCAGCTTATGTAATTAAATATTGTAACGGTTTTGAGCCAGGCTTCACAGAGTGACAATTTTTCACAAGATCTGTCACCTTGGCCCACTCTCTTGTTGACATGGGCCCAAACACTTTTCATGAAAAAATAAATTATTTTTATATGATCTCATGACGACAGAAAGACACTCCAGTTTCCTATGACTAATGAAAGCCTAGAACACAATTTCATTCACATTTTTCACTGACACCCCACAATGACAGAGCCTGTCGCTCCAGAAACACAGTTTCCATGCACCTTATTTCTGTATGCGTAGTGTCATATTAGCGTGACACAGATTTTAGTTCCCAAAATAATTGTCCAGATTGTCAGTATTTAAAATATTTGAGACAGGGAGCGGATGTGACAGATCGTAACATTGCAGAGGACTACAAACGAAAGATATAAATTATTTTGCGTTAGATTAAAGAAAATGGCCTATTTGTTGGTACGGGTCATTTGATAAGACAAAATCGGGGAATTAAACAAAATTTCGGTGACATGTGCGTGTTTGATGAAATAGTTATGGCTATTGTTGACATTGTGGTACTATGGTATGGTAGATATAAACTTAGAAAGTACTATTTTACAATCGACGTAGGTTCGAATCTCAGCCACACTACTGAGCATTTTTTTCAAATCTACATGTACCTGTTTGTCATTAGCAGTGTCTTAAACTGTAAATGAAAACATAGACAGAATACCGACAAGTTCCAAGGAATACATCTTTAGAAGACACGTGTCATCTGCCAAACCGCACTTGACCAGTGCAGTGTATTATAACCTTAAATCTCTCCTTGTAAGAGAAATACCCGAAAGGCTACTTGTGCTTATGGTGACACGTGTAGATTTAACCACAGTGATTTATTGAACGAAGCGCGTTTCCATGAACTTCTACATAATTCGAATTTATAAGCAAAGTAACGGCCAAGAGCTGGCCTATTTTGTATTCTATGGAAATTTAAGATTTGTCTCAGAATAGTGGTATAGTTTAGTCTTAGATTTAAGAAACGTATGTTTGGGCCAGATAAATAACATTGTGAACAATATTCTTAACTAACTATTCCCGTAATTTTTTCGGGTTAAAAAGTATCTAGTCTCTGTGTCTAGACTAAAATCTAACTGTGTTCCGAATTACAGCCTGATTCATCAATCACGAAGTGTCTGATCAACAAACATCCATGCATTGACATTTATAATATTACTTAGTAGGATATGTTATATTTCATGTTATGATACGTTATACTAGCATCGGCCCGCTGTTTTACAAGGGCAGTTTTTGTTCCCGTTATATCCTCGTATTACCAAGTAGTCTATGTGCTATTCCTGACCAAACCCTAATTATTTCAAATTTAATGTTTTTAAACTTTCGCGCTTTGAACACATAATGTTGATACAGTACCTACGGGGCTTAATGACGAAAAATTCATTGATTAAATATCTCGACGTTTCGGCAGCGTTACAACCGCCGTGGGCACGAGAAGAGTGAGACCGTAGGTAGTATATAAACATTATTAGCAACCCGCCCCGGCTTCGCACGGGTGCAATGCTGATACTAAATATAAGTACCTACTAAAAAAAATCCGGTCCGCCGGCAAGACGTTTCGTTTTACGTAGTCACATAAGTCACAGTGTTTTGTGACGGATACTTTTTTGGTGCGACGGACGCACACAATGTGTTGATTGATGGAACGAAACGTGCTTCACACCAAATATGGTGACAGCGGTTTGTTTGGCAGTGCCATCAGAATTTAACGAAATTCTCCATAATCCGAATTTTGTGGGCATATATTGTCGACTCAAAATCAATATTTTTTTGTGTTTTGTTATTCATATAAGGTTTCGATCAAGTCTACCGTACCCCTTGACGAAATTATTAATATAAATAGATATTTCAAATTTCATCACAATCCGTTCAGACGTTCCGACACGATTGAGCAACAAACATCTGAACAGCTAAACATTGACATTTACAATATTAGTAGGATATTTTCTTAATGATCTGCTGAAATGAAGAAATGTGATCATTAAGATCGCTTTCAAAGATAATTTCGCCTGTTGTTGTAGCTTTAGTTTTTTAGCAGTACCAATGTAACATGTTCTTAAGTTTTACAAGCTTTAGTTTTCAGTTATCTGTAAACCGCGACAGTCTAACAAGACACGTTTTGAAGTAGTTTACGATGCTACATTCCCGTCCAATTAGTAGGTATGCTGAACAGCTCCGTTCAAAGCAACTAAATAATAACGCGTTTCTATCCAACGAGTTCTTGTGAAGTTTCAACACTGGAGCTGTAATCATGAATGTTTATGATGATATCTTGTTTGTGGACGTAACTGTCGGTTTGTTCAGAAACTTGTAACGTCGGTTTTATTTTGAAGCAATTTTGTAGTGTTGTCATCAACAAAACACACTACAAGATTAAGTATGCTTCAAAGTCAAAACTATTATTGCCTTCGTAATCCGTGTACCTGAGCCCGTTATTTTATCGTAGAGCAGTTATGCGCTAACGTTACTGATTCTGATTTGAAGGGCAATTTCTAACTTGTCCACATTTTGTTTTCCATCCTAAGGTTGCCTGAAAGAGATAAGGTGTAAGGCGCTTTTGGTGATAAGGCCACCCGCTGTCGCACTAATTGACTATTTTTGTTTTTTTTTTGCTTTGTATCATTTTTTTGGTGTGTCAATAAAGATTATCTATCTATCTATCTATCTATCAATGTTTTCAGAGAAGTCGCAAAAATGTGTGTCGGGTTAACGAGGGCAGTAGAGTGCAAAATAATAATTTGTATTCTTAATGTTGAAATACGTGTGACACTCTTGTTAAGTGTAGTCATGGTGGACAACAACCATTAGATGTTTCCCTTGCTTATCGCATTTTTCTATAGTTATTGTATTGTGGTGGCGAAGTTTTAAAAAGTAGCACACATTCAACATGGATACGCTAAAACTGGCCGTCGTATCGTTCAATTATGCCATAGAATTAATGGCATAATTGATTGAATAAATTCTATGGCATAATTGAACAAAAGTGAGAACATCCAAAAAAACATAAAATAATTTGATAACGACATTACTAAATTCTAAAGGTATAGTTGATATTTTCAGTTAAACCGCGCGGGATAAATATTTCGTAGTGTTTTTTTTTTTTATATTTTATTGCTTGTAACACAAATGTAAAATCTTATATTTTGTCAAACTGGCGCCACTGGAGTCATTATTCACGCTCTTCGACGTTATCTGACGTAAAACAAGCCACAAACAGATTATGAAGAATGTATGAAGATCAAAAGGTTGGCCGACTTCAAGGTCACTGGAAAATATGTCACACGTGTAAATTCAAAGGTGAATAATTGGAAGGAAATTCAAAGTTGAATAATTGGTAGGTGACTCAAAGGTGAATATGTTTTAACATTAATCATTATTTTTTATTAAAATATTGCGGGAAATTAACTTTTTTTTCGTAGGTAACTTGTATCAAAAATTTAAATTTAGTCTTTTAGGATAACTAGCCCAGTGAATGTTCCCGCTGCTGGGACTCGGGGCCTTCTCGCGCTAGGAGTGAGGAAATGCCATGATCCACCACGCTGATTCAGTGCGGCAGGTCTACGGCCTAAGTCTCCGGCTTTCTGCTATGCTTTGATTTGCGATGTCATCGGCCTCTTTGGCAACGCCAGTGAAATCAAAAAACTACATCTGCTTACAAATACAAATACAAAAATCTTTATTGCTGTTTGTAGGTAAGATAAGATGACACAAAACATTTTAAGTTACCCCATACAAACTGGCCTCTGCGAGAGGCATGCAATATGTCCGGCAAGACAATTTGTTGTAGTCTCAATTTATACAATGAAAAAAAGTTATATAATAGTCAGCTGATTAAAGTTCTTCTTCCTCATCTTCGATTCATTTCTGGCTTCTATTTGGTTGTGATATATGTATGTGTGAGATAAATGCTTGATGAGCACAATTTCGCCAACATCTTGTGTTTCATCAGGATGTTGTTTTATGTTTTTAGAGTTTGATCCATCCATCCAAGGTCTAAGGTCTTGCAGTAGTAGATCTGCTTTCCGTATGAACTTCACGTTTTTGAAGTGAAAACTTCTTTGGGCGCGACACAGACAATTTTTTCACTGTCAGTGTGAGCGCGCACCGTAAAAAAATCACTCTCATCATATTTTTTAGGCGCGCAAAAAGAACTACTATAACTTAAAAAAAGAGGATATTTTTTTAAGTTAGCACGGAAAAATGGCGTTTTCGTCATGGCTTTTACATTGACGCAAATAAAAAACAATCTTTTCACAGCAAACACCGGATATCAGTCTAATTATGGCAGAATAATACATTACTGTTACATCAACACTCAGCGAATCAGAATTTAAAATGTTTACTTTGAGTAATGGCTCAATTTGACAGCTTATTATGATGTATTAGATCTTTAACAGATTACCAACTGATTTCGCTATGAATTTACTAGCGTTTTTTGAAATGAAAATAAGAAAACAATCTAAAATTAAACAGCACAATAAATAGCTCGATAAAGAACATAACTAAAAATCAATATCATCAATCAATCATAAATAAAAATCAATCAACGCAAATTTGCCGCTTACCACAGACTAAGAAGAGAGATACTCTCCGCTTAACATAAGGGAGACGGTTAGCTTTTTGCCACTTTTCGTAGTGAAAAATCTTTCGATATAATTTTTTCATCAAATTAAAAACTCTAATTATACTCAATGACACATTATTACTCTGTGAAACTAGGTCTACTTCCATTTTGCATGCCTTCTTCTAGAAGAGGCCAGTTTGAATGGGTCAACTACTTAAATGTTTTGTATCACCTTATCTTACATGCAAACAGCAATAAAGATTTTTGTATTTCGTATTTGATGTAACAGGGCGCATAATTTGGTATCACTCTAGTCCCAACCGTGAATGGCACACAGACCTTTTTAATTATGTCATCAAGCATAAACAAGCAAACACAGAAACAAAGCGGAGAAATTTCCAGAAAAGTGACAACTTTTCATTTTAAATTTTACAAACTTTCATTTCATAGCATAACCATGAAACGATGTCTCGTTTCATGGTTATGCTACCAATACTTGAACGAAGAGGTTTGCTCTATTTTCGTAATATCATCTAAGTTTTGGAATGCATGGCCTGAGTGGATGTTTTCTGATGGATACAACGGATGGATGGATGGATAGGTGGCTTCAAGTTTAGAATGAAGTATTTATTTCTAAATTGAAAAAAAATATGAAGTGCAGGTGGGATTCCAACCTACGACAACAATATAATGAATCGCATTTTCTATGTACTAACCCACGCTTATATCCACGGGCGAATAAAGCGGATATTCTTGTTACTCATAAATTAATCCGAGATGTTAATTATATCTCTGGTGTATAAATAACCAATTAGTTAAAGCAATTTAAAGCAACACGTACATTTGTTAAAGATAAACGTGTTTAATTATAATCTGAGTTAATTCTATGATATGCCATCAGAGCAGCTGTTATAGAACATACAGCATGATTTAAATTTATCAACATTATAAATGGTTTTGTAATGTGAAAAGGCATTATTTAGACAATCTAATAATGACATGAATCGTGTTATAATATCTTGCAACCGGTGATATGATATCGTACAATTGGCAGAATGCGGGAAATTTCAGTAAAAAAAGTGTTGGCTTTAGATACTAGGAGTCTGGATGTGTGTAAGTTAGTAAGATTTTTGTCTTAAGTAATGTATACATTACTTTAGAACATAATTATGTTTTAAGTCGTGTGTTGATTTAGAATAATACATACTTATTTTTATTATTCTTCGATAGTTATAGTGATAACACGTTTTATTCACCTACTATTCTATTCATATTATAAATGTCAATATTTGGATATTTGTTGCTCAACCACGTTAGAATCAAAATTATTGTTACACTCGGTTATAAATACTAGGTATACATAAAGTGTTTGGTCTCACTAAACTTTTCCCACAATACGTTATTTTCAAAAGCTTGTAATAGATTCAACAATATTTTAGTGACATAAAAATTAAGACGGCGAAATGAAACATCCTGTACAAGAATATCATATCGAGCGTAATATTTGCGCAAGCGCAACCCGCTTCATTTTAAATCTGGAAAGTGGGGCAGGGATTTACTGGAGTGTACCACATCACTTAGATTCCGCACTAATTTGAACCACTTTTATTCTGTCACTCATCAGAGTCAAATTTAGTCAGGATCGTAGTGATTTTGACCGACTTCCAATAACCTAAAAGTAGGACGTTATCAATTCGACCACTTTTTTCCTAAACAAGAAAAGTTTCTCTTACCTAAACAATTTGTCGTTGATGTACACAGAGCTACACGAAATGATAAATACAAGTTTGGATAAATATTCTCTAAATTTTGTTTTAGGTTAATAGATAAATAACTTTTTGTTGTGACACAAAACAGAAAAAATACAGTAACGCACATTATGAACCAGCGCCACAAATGGCGGCTTTATTGCTGAGAACAATCTCATCCAGGCAACCAACTTAAAGGAAAATCGCCTAGAAAAGGTTTAGGCGAGTCGAGGTGACATTTTTCCTTAATGCTATTAAATATATTTTATTATTAAAAAAAATATATTAATTAACTATATAATATTTAATTATACTATTACCTACCATACTATACTATACAATACAAATTTCACTAGTATTTACAGACTTTTTAATGATACAAAATTATTTCTGGAGAAAAGGCACTCATGAACCTCACCACTCTCATTCTTCTTTTTTGAAATTTCTCAAAAAATAACCTACACATTCGTGTATCATCATCATCATAATCAGCCTACAATCGTCCACCGATAGTACACCGATACTACACCTCTAATAATACTCCTCTAATGGGCCTCTCCAATAATACGCCACTCAGCCCAATCCTCGGTTTTATGTTTCCAGCGCTACCTATACGACTAGTCAGATCAAATTACAACTCTGGTATAAAAATGATTTAAAAAATACTGTGGTTTTAAACGTTCCAGAGTTTGTCAAACTATTTCCGCCAACACCTCAAAAAGAGATTATTCAAGGGATTAACTCTTTCAGCGGAAGCTGACCGTTTGCCACAGCTTGTGCTGAAGTGTTGCATTTTAGCTAACAAAATGTTCACATCGCTCGGCACTTGCACATTACGGATTGTCGGAACGCATTACGGGTAACCCACATTGTAGGTCGGGAGACGCGGGAATAATAAATCACGACACAGTAGTTGTGTGTCCATATATAATATACTTTTATGTTGTAACGTTGAATGAGTTATTATTAAAATGTAATGTAATGCCACAACAAAGGTAAAGGCTAGTTTTAATCATTGTTCAGAATAATAAGAAGATTCGTGATGCTGTTGAAGAAGTTGCAATATGGGTAGTGTTAACAAAAAAAAAAATTCTGCCGCAAAAAACAAAATCTGATTTCAATTTAAATTCAGACACTTAACTAACTTTCATATTTTTTGTGAAATTACTAATGCCAATAAAACAGCGATGTAGTACGAATGTATGACCGAGATTCAGTCTATGTATAATCGTATCTATAGAGTGCGCTAACTCATAAAAAAGTCATATCGCTGTAGACTTTTAGACACCCAAATTATTTCTAACGGGAGAAACTCGTACATTATATTCGACGAATATAGAATGCATTAATTTATAATACGTTTTTTTTCTATATTTACATATGTAAATTAATAATTGTCCATCAATATTAAAAAAAATAGTATCCACTGTGCACTGAACTTTGAGCTAGTGCAGAAAGTACAGAAACTAACTAACTTAAACTTACTATGGTTACGAACATAGTGTACAGTATGACAATCGTAAATTACGCCGTCCTTATTAAGACGAAACGTCGCCCCACCTCCCAGTCTAAAAGTTTTTCCACATCAAAGCATGTAAAACTGCGAGTGTTAAATATTAGTTTTGATGGCGGTAGAATATGTTGTAATATCAATAATTCACGTGACGCGCCGTCAGAAATATCGCGATCGTCACCGGCCCGTGACTGCGCAGGCGCGCCAAGAATGTCCCCGATTTAATACGTATCCGTTAGGTTACTATACATTCTGTCAAATTTTATCATATTTTAAACAACTGTGTTTTTGAAGTGAAAACTTCTTTTGGCGCATCACGGACAGATTTTTCGTGGGCTGTGAATTGAATTCTAGCGTCACGCTAGGGAATGATAAAAATCTTCGGGTAAACTCGGAACCATTGCCATGCTCATAGCCACGCTTCGGTTTCACCAGCGTAGTTTCCAAAGTAAGGTATTAAATTGTGAGTTGTACGTTTTCACTTTTTTTTTCACGATTTTTTTTTTGTGTGGATTTTCTTTGTCCTACTTATTAAAGTGGGTAAATTGAAAGTGTGCAAGCATTGTAGGAAAGAGTAAGTTACAGCTGGTCTAGTCAGTATAACGGTGACTGACGATTCCCTCAGCTCTTGGTTCGAATCCACGTGCTCCACTGTCTTTTTAAGTTATGTGCGTAATACATAGTAGTAGTAGATAAAAGGATTTATGGCAGTTAGCTGCTTTAAGTGGTGTCTACTGCCTATCGAACTTTTGACTAGCATAAAAAGCGCAATGTCCCAATAACCTAAATTTATTATAATTATACCCATACCTTCAGTATACTTTAATTTAAAAGTTTTTAATTATTATATTTTCCTTTCCATGTGTTTAAGAGACTCACTTATCGTACTCAATGAGTACTTACTATTTATTACGTCTGGTACGATGTCTAGTGCAAGGGCATCTTAGGCAGTATGACCTCGACTTTGGCTGACACCATTACGGAAGGTCAAGGAACGACCTGGCATCACCGAAGAAGGTGCCCTTCTGCCCTAAAGGTAACGATCTAGCATCTGCCAACTTGTAGCCGGTTTGTTAATCTAATATATTATTTTTGGTAATTATCTGATTTGGGGTGACATTTAATACAAACTTTGGTATTCAAAAATAAGGGTAAATATTTAACAAGTTTATGTTTTATATAATATAATTAAGAAAACAAATCACTTCAAACCTCAATAGTTTTGCTTGAATTCAATTTGACTTGTACTGAACTATACTATAACTTCTAATTAAAAAAAACTATTAACAGAAAGAAATCGCTTATCGAATTTACTATGGAATAAATCACCTTTTGTGCTTTTTAGAGTTTAATTTTTGTATTCTTCTAGTGTGTTGTCTTTGGTATTCTTGTACATTTTTGTGGTGGAGGTAAAAAGCTTTTGTAATACATTTATTGTAAACAGTTAGTAATTCTTTTGTCCAAAGGCACTTGGACTAGTCTATAATTGTGTTTCAGGTACCAAAGTTTAAATGACTAGGCTTTTGAATATACAGCAACAAATGTAACCCTTCTTATTCTCAAACAACAAACACCTGGTAATTGGAGTTGTAGTGAGAAACGTGTTATTGCAGTGTGGTATGCATATGTCCTAAACTAAAACAAACCAAATCTTATACCTATAATGGGAGCCAGACAGGTGATACAATACTTAAACAATGATAAATACACAACACACCCAGATACACCCTAAAGGACAAAGAAACGATTCAAATTCAATTCAAGTGTCATTTTTAAGTGTTTTTTTAAATTCAGTGCATTAATAGTTTATCTGTGTATTTACCTATTTACATAAATTAATTATTGAATAATAAATATGGTTTGGACATGCCTCATAGAACACTGAAAACCTCCAACTAAGCATATTTCGAAATGTGGGAGTAGATAACTGATACAATATTTATATAATGGTAAAAATGTGTATCGACGTTCTTCCGCTAGGCTACCACGGCTTCCGCGATTTTGTTCCCACTATCAGGGCTTGGAGTAAACCAGTAAACTAGATTTTGACGTTTCTTTCACAGATTTTCCTGTAAGTGTGCCTACATGTTTTTGGAACACATTAAATTCCTTGCAATGTTCACCACTGAAATAAGTGATCAAACCAAGATAATGGACGGAGACGTAGTAAAGAGGAGCCTTACGGACGTAAGCAGTGGGTGAAATAGGCTGAAAATAATGATTAAGCAAGTGGGAATAAATACCAAAGTTCAAAGTATTAAAAGGTACAAATGGAATTCGAATCTATATCCTTACGATTGGAATTGAAGCAACTTTGTCACTGATTCTCTGCATTTTATGTCATAAATAAAATTATTACATCTGCAACCACGTATTAATCATTTCTATCGGACGCACTAAAACCAGGGAAAAAAACAGCAAAGAATCCGAAGAATGCTATAAATTTGTTTTAAAATTCTATAACTCACTTTCATAGTTATAACTCATTTTCGTAAACCACTTTTTGTGTTTAGGAATGTTGTATATTATGAATCACATCTTAACCTACTCTGCTTAGTACCACACTAGTATAATAAATGAGATTTTTCGTGTTAGGTTATTTAGCAAAGTATTTCGATTCATTAAAGTAAATCAGGTCAAGTAAATCGATCAAAATCTTTTTTTACGAAAAACCTAAATAGCCCGCTCTTAACGGCACCCATCACAAACGTGCCCATACGCTTACAACATTAGCCCGCTGAACGGTGGTGGACCATCTTTATAGAAGTTTTAAGCCGGACATTGAAAAAGCGAATATGTCGGTGATTCCCATTGACGTATTTGCTTATTCGATGTCCTAACTCCCAAGCTAGCTCTCATACCTCACAGCTCTAACTACCCAGCGTCTCCCTCGCGAAGTGAACAATATATCCATAGACGTGTACTCTTGTCCCTTCTTTAAAGAAGCATCTCAATCCATATAGCTGCGTAGCGTGCGAATTGAACGAACAAGGTGATTTTCAGAAATGCCAAACAATATGTACGAACGCGAAAAGCTACTTTATTAATTTTTGAAGTGTAAACGTCTTGTGGCGCTAAGGACAGATTTTTTGTGGGCTGTGAATTGAATTCTAGCGTCACGCTCGGAAATGATAAGAAATATTCGAGTAAACTCCGGACCATGACCATTGGCCATCTAGATACGCATCAGCATTTCCCATTGGCCATCTAGCAGTA
This sequence comes from Ectropis grisescens, assembly GCA_017562165.1. Taxonomy (NCBI): domain Eukaryota; kingdom Metazoa; phylum Arthropoda; class Insecta; order Lepidoptera; family Geometridae; genus Ectropis; species Ectropis grisescens. The sequence continues at coordinate 11,542,775 of CM029793.1, read as the reverse complement.
TGTGCTAATGGCCACGCTATCAAATTCTATCTATATGCTATCGGCAGTTCCTATGACTGCCAATTTTTTTGATGTTTTTACTAACGGTAAACGCGTATCTAACACCCCTTCTAGCTAGCTAGTCTATTCAGTAGATACCACTACTCTGCTATTAGGAAAAAACGCATAACTACTCGTAACTTCAGCGTTTAGTTTATTGTGTCGCTGTGCGCGCGCGTATTCCAACGTGATTGAGGAAAAAACATTCGAACATCCAGACATTCGCATTTATTGTAATAGTAGGTAGTAGAATAGCTAAAGCTGTCCGCCTGGGGCAGTACCACACCTTTGCCAGTTATTCTACCGCTAAGCAGTAATGTGCAAACATTACTGTGTTCCGGTTTGAAAGGCAATGTTTCCAGAGAAATTACAGGGCTTAGAGATATAACATCATAGATTTCTGGGTGACGAGCACTATTGGATTATCTGATACTGCTAACATTTGGTTCAGTATGTAATCGTTATATAAGAGAGCAATAGAGTTTTTTTTAATAAAAAGTGGCGAGACCAGCAGGACATTTGCCTGATGTTAAGCAATATGCCTGCCACATAACCGCACAGTGACACGCAGCTATTGGAACATGAAGAGTTAAAATCATTATCTAGCACTGCGCAGTGCAGTGCTAGGTAATGATTTTGGCAGGCATATTGCTTAACATCAGGCAAATGTCCTGCTGGTCTCGTCACTCTTTATTAAAAAAAAACTCTATTGCTCTCTTATATAACGATGACATACTGAACCAAATGTTACCAGTATCAGATAATCCAGTGATGAAAAATCCAATAAAAATAATAAATTTTGGCTCAAACATCTGAACTAAAAAATATAATAAATCTTAAATTACTGTATAATAAAATAACCACATTTCCACACTGATGGTATCAAAAATAAATCACCAGGAACCGTGGACACCGGTTTAATGCTGTTTTGTGGTTGGATTTATTTAGATAGCTAAATCATTTTGGTTTTTCGTTAACATGTTTAAGATGTAAGAACTATATTAAACACTAGCTACTTCCCTCGGTTTTACCCACGATATTCCCGATCTCGTTATTTTCTCGGGATAAAAAGTATCTTATATGTTCTTCCAGACAACAATCTAACTGTATTCCATATTTCAGCCCGGAACGGATGTTCATACGTTACGACGTGATCGAGCAACAAACATCCAAATATCCAAACAGACATTTATATTGTTAGTAGGATTATTATTGAAGTGAAAAGTTCTTTAGCCATGATGAGCACTGTTTTATTGCAGAATATCTCATAGGGTCGCGTTACCGACATGGTTAAAACACTATCACTATATTTAAACATTAATAAACGGCGGTGGAGGAGCGAAGTGGTACATGCGCGTACAAGAAATCTGTGAACTCGAGTCACCAACCATGATATTCGCAGTAGGTATATCTGTTGCTATACAATGAACGTATACCATTATTGTGCAACATTATTGATTTTTTATACTAAACTTTTAAGTTACGTCTTTTTAGTTCTTTTGTACATATGACTGCCATTTTCTTATGTGAAAAAAATATATTCATATTTTTTTAATAGAGAGTGACGAGACGAGCAGCAGTACATGTGCCTGATGGTAAGCAACATGCCTGCCACATAACTGCTCAATGGCACGCTGCTATTGGAACATGAAGAGTTCAAATCATTATCTAGTACTGCACTGCGCTCGTTACCCAGAAATCTAGGATGTTATTTGTTTAAGCCCTGTAATTTCTCTGGAAATTTGTAATCCAAATAAATACAATATGCTTAATATTTTTACAGGTTGAAGGACCGAGCTAGACGTTTGCCTGACATTCAACGCTTGTATGTAATATCAACGAGATATGCTACTATGTCTTAATCTCATATTATCTATTAGCTTGATTGTATCTGTGGTTGGAAACATAGTGTAACCTGCTAACAGTAATAAATACAATGACGAGTGCAGTGCTTTGCAATTTTAACTCTTCATGTTCACTTTGTTCACAATGTATATCATAACCTAATTTTCACAAATGTAGAGTAAACCTCTCCTTCAGAGTCTTTAAAATATCAATCATGAAATCGTGTCGCTTTTACAAGCTACATGCAGTCCGATAGAAAAAGAGTGAGATACATCATGCAGATCACATTGTACACTCTTCGAAATGTATCTGATAAAACTCCGAAAAGCAATTTTGTGGCGATGTTTAAGACTGAAGTCTATCAAACAATATTATTTTATAGACTTTACTTTATTAAATTTATATTAGACTTTTTGTAGTGTGAAGTTCACTTTCGGTATCATTAGTTTTTCTGCGTATCCCTAAATGTGCTTTAGACTTAATACCTACGTAAATTAAGACCGCTTTTGAGTACACTTGTATCGCTTTGATTTGTATATTCGTCGGCTGATTGGACAAGAACATTCGATTATTTTGCGATGGGATTATAAGCAATGATAACCTACATAGTTGGTTCTGATAGTCTGATCCTAAAACTTTGTCATATTAAACGCCAACGCACATTACAAATTATGTAATAACAGGTTGAATGCTTTTTCCACTATTCATAGCATTTCTAATTTTTTTCTCTGAATCCATTACATTTATAACCAGGAATAATTTCTATTTTTTTTATAACCACTTATAAAATTCCCGAGTAAACGTATAATTTATATTTTACGACGCACCAAGGCTATATTCGAGGTATTTATAATACGTACATCACAATATTTTAGTTCAAAATGTTGGCAATATTGATTCGAGCGATAAATAACGATCCGTAGCAACGTTTTACAGCGCGTAGCAGTTTCGTAGCGCCGCGATTTACGTAACTCTACGAGAGACACAAACCATATTTTATAATCTATGCTTTAAAAAATATCATCTGTCAAATAAAAAAATATAAAATGTATAAATTCTCATACTGTCGCCATTCTCTGCTTAGAAAAACACCAACCGTAATTCCAAATTTAAATTTTACCGACACTGACACTACACTGGACACTTTTTTTTGAATTGGGATCGAATACTCCAGAATGTACCGCACGGCTTTGAGCGCGACGAAAGACTAGGCCGGATCGGGACGCACGCCGTAGAAACATGGATATTATATATAATTTTACACTAATTATGTTTATTTTTCACATTTCGGGCACAAGATATTTTGGTCACGTATTTTTGCCACAATAAATCGGTAGGTAATCGTCGTGTTTTGACGTCTGTGTCGTTTAAATTGTATGCACTTAGCCGCGTACGGGATAGAGAAAAATTAAAAATAACCTTTACTCGACAGCTTTTTAATTGACGACAGTCACCTTTTTGACATGCCAAAGGTTGACGAGTCTGACAGGTTGCAATAGCAAGGATATTTTTGCATCAATTTTGCTTGTATAAATACCACTGAAATTCTTGTCTCCTAACGTAAATATTTTATTATTGCAGCTGTCATAACTGCATGTGCATCTTGTTGAAGCTCAGAAAAATATTTTGATTGAGACATAAGTTTCGTTTTTTTTTTTCTTTTATTTTTAGTTTTTTCTTTTAGCATACTCGTGTTTAAACGGTAGGTACCTTCGTGACTAGAGTTTTAAAGACGTTTCATTTGAAAACTTCGTTAGCGTAATAGTGATTGGTAATTATTTCCAGTGAAGCGCAAAAATATTAACTTTCCTATTATGTTATTAATATATTTTGTTGTTATTAATTAATCATTTATTTTCAACTATTTGTAATCTACCATGCTTTGCTGTGACAAGTCATGGTTTCTTGGATAAAAATAAGGAATAAAAAAGAGAAAAAGATCTCATTCAAATACCGTTAATAATAATATTATTCTACTAATATGACAATGAAGTTCCATTTACGTCTACTAGTGTCTGTTCTGATTTCTAACACATTTGCTTACAAGCGAATTTTTAGATTTAGATCATTAAAAACCATATAGAGTAAAGGTCTATAACAGCACAGAACCAAAAGTCCATAGCACTGCAGTGCACGTCACTTAGAGAAATGAGATGATTTATATGTTCTGTAATTTATCTGAAAACAGTTCTGTTCAAACTAATAAAATTTTTTTTTTATTAATTTGTTTTATACGGGCTTTTAGACTACAGGTCTATGCCAGCCTCGTCGTAACCTAATAAAGCATATTTACAATATTTTGAATAAAAACTAACTATAAAGATATAATATGCCAGCTAGGTAAAATGCTTGACGGTAGAATATCTGATAAGGAATGGTAATTCCTGAAGGAGACTAATAATTTAAATAGTCCTGCCACAACAAAAACAATGACTACAATTAATTGATAACAATAATATTGCTAAGTAGACAACAGAGCCCTAGAGACAAGCTGCTTGTTTGAGATGTAACGTGACAGGAAGAAAAGATTCCTATAACAATTGAGCCTCATGTAAAATTATTTTCAAACATTACCGAAACACAAATTCAAAAAAGAATATAATCTATATTACACGTGCCAAAATCATCCTTTAAAAGTTACTTCACATAACCGATAAAAGTGCATTGAGCGATATTTCACATCTTCCTTTTATCTTTTTACGATTTTGGTTAGTAATGTACTGTGAGATGTGAACGATAACTTCGGCTGCTACTAACGTGAGAATACTGGAATTTGGCTGTACGCCTAATTTACAGGATGCATTATTTTAACTCGACAAAAGACTCTGTCAACGAACCTGACAAAAAAAACCTTTAAAAACAACAATCACTCAAAACACTTTAGTGTAATAGCGCGGAAAAAAGACGCACGACCGTTTTAAGATTCCTTTTTTCATCGATCGGGATTAACGTTGAATTTGGAATGTTAAGTTTGTTTCTTTTTGTTTTTTTCTTTCGGGCCAGTTTTAAAACAAGATTAATTTTAATGCGCAATGATTTAAATGTGGAAAACAAGTACAATGAATACTGAATGAACTAAAAGTTTTGAATGACGCATACAGGTTTTTAAACAGGTTTGATTTGAATTTAGAATGCACTTTCTTAGTATAATTTGACAGAGGTATCCTGTTGGCAAGAACAAAATAAGATCAAAATCATGAGGTCGTAGCTTCGAATCCCGTCTTCGCGTGTGAGAATTACAAGTACAACTTTATCATCACCACTATCTTTAACGCTAAATACAAATGTCGTAAAGAAATCAATACGTTCTAAGAAGGACTTCTTTCCCGAACATTCGTCATTCAACAACCCCTCACTTGGCCAGGGTGTTGGATTATGATATTAGGTTTCTCTTTAACAAAGAAATATTTATTTGCTTTAAAATTACACAAAACATCGTGTAAAAATGTATTTTTGGAAGTCGTAATCCATGTAAAAGGAAGTGCATTAGCACCCACTAGGAAAAACCTGTAAGATGGTGTGCCTTTACCTTCCGCCAAAATCTGAATTGTTAGTACACAACAATAATCAAGTCATTGTAATTCACGAACAAAAGACAGTATAAGCCGTAAATTCAAAAAATACGAACTCTAGTTGAACATTATAATAAGGTTTGACTTTCGGGAAAAGAAGGACGATTCCCCATTACTCCCTGGAGACGGGCGTTCTCAAAGCCTTCTACGATGCGATGGCAGAAAGTATGGCAAAGTCCATTTGAAGTCCACTGATATGACATAGGTATATGATGAAGACATAAAAATGTCAGACGAGCACGTTTAGGCGGTGATCCTAAATAAATGACTGCACTAGAATACGTGACAAATCCTCTCAGTACAATACTCATATTACTGGCCCCTATCTCTTTGTTTGACGGCCTATCATTTAACGTGTCTTTGGCGGAATCGTGAGGATAACCCACAAAGAGCCATTCAGTAAAAAAAGAAATACTGCACACAAAATTACATTTTATACATATTACTAGTATTATTTATAGATATTATATAGTGTATTATTGTAAAATTATTTTTAATTTGTTTTTTGTTTTTACCTTAAATTAGTATTAATCAATAAAATTTATTATATTGGGGTTAAACAATAATTTGAATTATTGTAGTAACTAAAATATCAAATAAACTTGTAAGTAATTTACAAACGCAAAAACTCAACTCTGGTTGGCAATTAACTGTCCAGCTGTGGAATCCGAAATAACAAAATAAACAGACAAATGCCAAAACAAGTAATATCTGCTGGAAAAGCACCAAACGTACGTTACCCGTTTCGAGGCAATCTGAGTCAACATACATTAATAACACGATCCCATTATATCATGCACAAGTCGCTTGCCCTGACTTCGACTGGAAGGTCGGCTTTTAGGGTATTGTACCTGTGTGACCGAGCTTTGCTCGGCTTAAACACTAAGTATACCTAGATACAGATAAAGGACTCCCAGTAATAGATTATCTAAAACAAAAAAAAACTTGGAAAAAAAAGAGAAACCGCCTGGAATCTTAACTGTTTTCGTGACCGCCCCCGCCTGAACTATTATACAGACGCGAACGTGGGGAAATTTACTGTAACTGTATTTCATCGGTTAAAAACGCGCATAAAACGACGTTTTAAACCTAGCTAGATCGTATTATCGCCCCCGAAACCACTTCAAAAATTCATGAAAATCGTACGAGCCGTTTTCTAGATTCAGATTCTATATAAATACAATATACACATTATATACTCGTAAATGTATACAAGAATTGCTCGTTTAAAGGTATAAGATAAGATCTAGACACACGGCAGTGTGGCCAGTCAAGTTAATTCAAGTAAACTAGCGAGGCGCACCATGTGTATCTGATAAAGTTTATAGCATACATTCCACACTTATTATGATTCGAAAACATGATTCCATAAAATTTCCTTGATAGAAAAAAAATCGGAAAATAACTTCTGTTTGTTTAATAAAACGTAGTTTTTTTAATACATACAGAAGATAGGTTCTTGAAAATGCTTACAATAATTTTAACAAGTCAAGTAACCATTATATATTTGTAATGAGAAAAAAAATCACCAATTTGCGCAAAAAAAATTACCTGATGGTTGTTGGCTCGTACCAACAAGCGTTCGGATACTGAGGTAGGTTGGGCTTTTAAGAGTTTATTTCTACAAAAAACACAGCTCAAAATAACACGTATTTTCAAATTAATTCCTGGGTATCTCACGTGTCACGTGTGTCGTCATTACCTAGCACCTGCGTTCTTCACTTTGAGACATAGGATGTTTTATTTTTATGATCCGTAATTTCACTGGAAACATTGCCCTTCAAACCACGACACAGTAAATATTGGGACATTACTGCTTGGCAGTAGAATAACTGACAAAGGTGTGGTAATTCCCCAAGCGGACTCTGCATAGAGTTTCACCACTACTAGTTGGGCTGCATATGCTAATACAACAACTAAATAATTATGTAATATTTTGGCAACTCAAGATATCTGAAGATTAAATGATTGTTTGACAAAAGTATGTAATACAAAATTGCTATTTAATTTATTTATGATAATGTGTTAGTATGCGGTCGACCTTACGCCCTTGTTTACATGTTTTCAATTGTTTTCAGCCATTAGCAAGTGCATAAATACTGAAGCGATTTACCAGCGATTATGTTCTAAATCAGTCGGTAAGTACCTCTATATATTTGAGGGTAAATCGGTTTCTTCTAGGTAACTGCACTCATCGTAAGCCGCCGTTAAACTTCAGGCTAGATGACAGCCAAGGGCATAGCTGTATATATTCAATTCAATTCAATTCAATTCATTTATTCATACCATAAATTCATAAGAACACTTGGTAACGTCATTTACAAAAAGGCAAAGAATCTGTGTACATAATATGATAAAATAACAACGTCAAAAAGAATAAAGCAGCTGTAAAGGGGCCTAGTCAATTACATGCAGCTGTAAAAAGGCTTTGTCGAAGACAATATAACAAATAATCAATACACACAGTATACAGATACTACATTAGTACAAACAATGTAACATCAAAAGTCTTAAAAATCTATTATTTTACCTTATTACAAGATTCTAATTTCGACACATTTCTCTTCCATACGTTACTATCTTTAACAAAGTCGTCTATATTATAATATGCCTTGCTCAATAGGTAGCTTTTATTTCATTTTAAACTTGGTTTCATTGAGGCCTTCCACTTGTACAGGGATTGCATTATAGAAGCGAATACCATTACATTTGAAAGAGTTATTTGTTTTCTGAAGTCTGCACTTAGGAAATACAATTTTGTGTTTATGGTGCGCTTTTGGATTCAGATCAGTTAATTTCTGCAGACGACTTCGATTTTTCTTACATACATTATACATTCATAAATATACAATGAAGGGACTGTTAATATGTTAATAGTTTTGAACATCTCCCGTACTGATTCTCTAGGTGATAAATTATATAGACCACGGATTGCTCTTTTTGCAATACGAAAACAGAGTTTCTGTCCGCAGCCGAACCCCATAATAAGATCCCGTAGGACATAATACTGTGAAAGTAGCCAAAATAAACAAGCCTAGCTGTTGCAACGTCTGATATTTTTTAATTTGACGAACTGCGTGGGCAGCTGAACTGAGTCGATCAGCTAGTCTCTCTATGTGAGGACCCCATTGAAGCTTTGAATCTACTGAAATACCCAGAAAACAAGTAGATTGTACAGGTTCGATAAGTTCATCCTTCAGTCTTATATCAAGTTTACCGCACATTACATTGCAGAGTGTGAACTTTATACATTTCGTTTTAGTTGGATTAAGTACTAGATTATTTGCATCAAACCATTTGTACGCAATGTCCAAAAGTACGTTTATATCAGTGAAATCGTTTATTCCTCTCTTAATTTTGAATAGAAGTGATGTATCATCGGCGAACATAACTATTTCTATATTTTTATGTTTCTTTATCATAAAAGGTAGATCATTAACGTATATAAGAAACAAGAAAGGTCCAAGTATGGAACCTTGTGGTACACCCATTCTTATAGGCGACTCATTTGATTGCACACCGTCAACATCGACTATTTGTACACGGTCTTTAAGATATGAAGAAATGAAATTTAGAGCTGGTTTCGAAACCCCATAAAACTGCAGTTTCTTTAAAAGAGTGTCATGATGAACACAGTCGAAAGCTTTTGATAAGTCACAAAATACTCCCAGAACGTCATGATGATCTTCCCAGGCTTTCAATATATAATTAGTTAGTTCAATACCTGCATCGGTAGTGGAACGTCCTTTGTGAATCAAATTGGTTACTATGTAATAGATTATTAATATTAAAGTAAGATAAAAGTTGCTGGAGAACAAGTTTCTCGAATATTTTGCTGATGCAAGGCAAAACCGAGATGGGTCTGTAGTTTCCAAGTTCGTTTTTGTCTCCAGATTTAAACAGAGGTATCACTTTACTATATTTCATCATGTCAGGAAATGTACCATTTTTTATACATTCGTTAAATAATTCTGCTAAATATGGGGCAATGTTATTAATAATCCCCTCAAGTACCTTAACAGATAATCCCCATAAGTCCTCTGTATTCTTAACTTTAATATCTTTGAACGTTTTTTAGTATTGCAGTGGCAGTAACATGATGAAATTCAAATGTAGATGAAGGACAATCAACATTTTCTGTCAACAATTTTTCTGCAAGAGAGGGAGACGAAGTTAGAATATAAAAATGAATGTTTGTCTATATGTTCTTTATAGAATCGTACACTATGCATTTGATCTTGTGCTGATCTTTAGAAACGTTGTGCATGAGTGAAAGAAAGTTTCTGACTTGTTGTAACTATTTTCGACAGGTGGCATAGAAGCGTAGGCTACAGCTAGTATGAACATAAAAAGTCCATGTCACTGCCTTATGCCTGACTCGAGGCTAGTTTTCAAGCTAGGATTTGGCAGTGTTAGCAAGCTAGCAAGCTAGCAAGCTAGTACTTCTGGCTTCGTATAGACAACGCTGCGCAACGCTAGTTTTTTTTTTAACTGTAATAGTTTTGCACTTGACCGCCAACTCGCCTGATGTTAAGCGAAGATGCGATCTACGATGGAGCGTGCTTACCTAGAAGAAACCGATTCACTCTCGATTTGAAGACACCGAGATTGTAACTATCGGGGAAAACCTAGCTAGAAGTATACTTGCTAGCTTACTAGCACTGATTTGTTATCCTAGCTTAAAAAACTAGCCTCGTGTCGCTCGGGCGCACTGCAGCGCGCGTCACCTAGCGATATAAGATGAATTATTCAATATCCCTGTAATATTTCTGGAAAAAACTAGTTCACAAATAGGGTACAATTAGTTATTGATAAAAAAAGTGTGTACGTGTACTTACGTAGGTATGCAAGAAAGAAGTTTGTTTTCTTTAATTTATTACTAACGACTGGTAACTAACGCTCCTTCTGCGCTGGCCCAGTAAAAACTTTTAGGCCAACATCTATAGGTGTCTATAGAAAAACGCCAATCTTTGGTATTGTTCTACAATTTTTACGCAGACTCAAATTCTTTCTCAGATTGAATTGAAAGCGCATCGTAAAGGAAAGCGGCCAAGTACGAGTCGGACTCCCCGATGAAGGGTTCCGTACCAGCAAGTAACACAATAAAAAAGTGCCTGTAGTTCGTTGTAACTTTGATCGATGATTTAATAATAGTGTATGCATATTTTATTTAATTCACAACTAAAACGATTTACAAAAAAAAATGGTCAAGTGCGAGTCGGACTCGCCAATGAAGGCTTCCGTAGCAGCAAGTAACATAATATAAAAGTTCTTGTAGTTCGTTGTTCCCCTAATCAGTGTTTTAACAATAGTCAATTTATGACGTATTAAAATAAAACTAGTAACTAGATCTCTTTCAAACCAATTTTTGTTGATAGTTTACATGGTAATGTACATCATACACGTTTTTTTATTTTTGTCATTCTCTTATTATAGAAGCTAGAAGGGGGGGCACACTTTTTACCACTTTGGAAGAGTCCTTAGCGCAAACTATTCAGTTTAGAAAAAAATATATGTTTGGAACCTCAATATCATTTTTGATGACCTATCCATAGATAACCCACACGTATTATTTTGATCAAAAAAAATTTTTGAGTTTCAGTTCTAAGTAAGGGACACCCCTAATTTTTTTGGTTTTTTTTTCTATTTTTTGTATAAAAATCTTAACGCGGTTTACAGATTACATCTACTTACCAAGTTTCAATAGTATAACTCGTATAATTTCGGAGAAAAGTGGCTGTGACATACGGACGGACAGGCAGACAGACATGACGAAACTATAAGGGTTCCCTATTTTGCTACCGAACCCTAAAAACCAGGCTGACAGGCCTGTTGACAGGACCTGTTGACAGGCTTTGATACAATATGTTTTTATATTTATGGCGTACTAAAAAACTACTTACTAGTTCGAGTTCAAACAAATTTTCGGTGGAAGTTTGCATGGTAATGTATATCATGTATTTTTTTTAGTTTTATCATTCTCTTATTTTAGAAGTTTACAGGGGACATACATTTTCTCCATTTGGAAGTGTCTCTCGCGCAAATTATTCAGCATAGAAAAAAATGATATTAGAAGCCTCAACATCATTTTTGAAGACCTATCTGGATATAGATATAGACAACCCACAATAAAAGTTAGATGAAAATAAAATGTTGTTTTTGTGTGAATATCAGTTCTAAGTTTGGGGCACCCCCAATTTTTTATGTATGTTTATTTTTGTGCCAAAATATTAATGCCGTTCACAGAATACATCTACTTTCAACAGTATAGCTTTTATAGTTTCGGAAAAAGTGGCTGTGACATACAGATGGACAGACCGACATGACGAATCCATAAAGATTCCGTTTTTACGTTTTACGGAACCCAAAAAATCACTCAGAAGAGACAGTTGAACTACGCGGATGAAACAACAGGGTTAAAAAATCAAAAAGTTACAAACTTAGGCCTGATGGTAACAAAATCACTAAATCTGCTTTCATTTACAGCATCAACAAGGTTTATTTCAGTTATTTTAGCAAGCAAAAATGTTTAAGGGCATGTGGGCCGTAATTTTGAATTTTTAAAACAACTTTAAGACCTTTAAAATAGTGTATTATACTCTGAAAAAAATATATGTATTAGTTAAGGATCTTATCTAGTGCAATTCGCAGTCAATAACACGATTTAATAAATTTTACTTGATAGAAAAAAATCCCAAAGTTACCCCTTTTCAAAAGGTTTTTTCAAGTTTGTGACTAAACTAATGAATTTTTTTACTAAATTTTTGTACTGAACGAAAGCCACTAAAAGTTATAGATGCATTCGCAGAGTTTGACTTGATAAAAGTATCAGTTATTCACTATGTTTTAATATCTACCATATATATAGCGCGCCGTTCGGCAGGCCTGATCAGTCGCGTTTCGGCGCTCACGGACGACGGGCCTGTGCTTGATTTTGCAATTTTGACAACCAATAAATTTAAATATTACGATCATAGTGCCACAGTATAACAATATCAGTAGGTATTACTAGTGAAGCACGCTATGATCTTGATTTTTGATACCGTTTTCATTGAATTGCAAATAGACGCTGATACTAATTAGTACGCTGTTTACTTTATGTTGTAGACCAATAGGGGAGTCTCAAAAAACTGACGTCGATAACACATCAGTAAAAAATTCAATGCAGATGCAATGGAAAATAGATAAGTTTCGGTAAAATATTCGTACGTCAAATCAGAGATCGGGATAAGGAAATAATGAGAGGGGAGAAATCCCCTGCGTAAATCCCCTAATATAAATCCTATGTTAGGTATCATAAATGATACCTAACTTGCATTTATATGCCATTTAGGTAAATTCTTTGGTAGTAAGGTACTTAGTACTTGGAAGAAAAGTCCTCATATACAGATTTTACCACTTTAAAAGAGACTCTTGCGCAAACTATTTAGTTTAGAAAAAAAAATGTTAGGAAATTAAATACAATTTTTGAACATCTATCCATAGATACACGAATGATTTTGATAGAATTTTTTTTTTCATTTCTTTTCCAAGTTTGTGACACCGCCAAAATTTATTGTTTTTTCTTTTTTTGTATGAAAATGTTAATATTGTTCATAGAATACATGTACTTAACTTTTAATAGTATACTTCTTATAGTTTCGGAGAAAAATGGCTGTCACATACGGATGGACAGACATAACGTATATTTTAAAATTTGTTTACGAATCCCTAAAAACCCAACTTCGTTCATTTAAAACTCATTTAAAATGAAATTTAGACACTCGACCAAATTTGATAAGAAGCCTTTTAGGCAGTAAAACTACTCGTAGAATTTAACTCTGTACTAAATTTCCGATTCGTATTTTTTATTTAAGGTTTAGAATCATTTCCTGAGCATAAAATTACAAAATAATAACAAATCCAGGTGGAGCTTCAAGCGCCAGCTCGAAAAAACGGTTTTGACCGATATTCCGAAAAAGTTATAAAGCCTATTATTATTGTAAAAAAATAAAATTTCCCATCTTTTGTTGCCAGTATACTTTTTTTTCGAACTTACCGATTACGATTTATTATGTCCAATTTAATGATAATGTGAATTCTGTTCCCAGTAGCATAAACATGTCTCTTTTTACCGGAATGGAAGAAGGGTTATTATATTATATAGTTTTTCGCGTGTATCTTTATGTTTGTAAAACTTTTATTTTCACATATCTTCCAAACGGCTGGATGGATTTTAGTAACTAAGATATTCTAAGACTAGTCTCATACGCCAAAGTGTCCTTAGATAGTAGGTAATATTTTTTACGTGTAGTTTTTTGTAGTCGGGGTTTTTAAATTAAAGTTATTCTATCATATTGCTCGTTGCTCGAATAAACAGCACCGTTCATCATCATGATTGAAGAGTTGAACGAAGAGTTTGGTCTCCACTTTAGTAATAAGAACAACTAAGCTGTGAAACGCATTGCCAGAGTGGGTTTTTGTCGAAGGTTCGAACCTTGGGGTTACGAGGTACACTGTGTTTGTTTCTATTAGAGAAGCAAGTTCCATCGTAGACCACATCATTTTCATCCACTATTATCGGCATCATCGCAACCGTATCATGAAATGAGTTTAAATTACATATCCATAGTCCAATATTTTAATGTTATTTCTGCACTGTGGCACCGATTCCGCGGTCGGTGACGGTCGCGAGAACAAGACAGAGTTAAATGCCTACTTTGACAGAATTACCTGGCCTTAACAACTATTTTTTACCCTTAACCAAGAAACGTCATAACTACAACTATTTTCACATGTACGTTGTGATAAATTGCCTGTAGCCAACTAAAAAAATAACTTGTCAAATACCTGTGACTAGAACCGCCTCTTCACTGTCTTGGATATGACTAATAGTTTCATGTGACCTGTGAGTGTCAAAACATCTCCGGGTACGTCGTTGTAGCCTTGCTTTTACTGTCGAGAGATCTTATTATGTCAAAATTATTTGCAAGTTGGTAAAACGTGTTAAGATGTAATTTTTGAAATAAAAAAATAATATCCGCGTTTAGAACTTTGTCAGGGGAAATTTTATGGTTTCACGTTATTGTTGCGGTGTAGCTATCGTTGGAGCAACGGTGGAGCTGGACATCGTGTATGCCTATCGACCTAAGACCAAAGACGTCGAATGTACAAAAAAAAACGAAATCTATGCCTGTGGCTGCCATTTTTTTAAACTTCACTTACCATTCAGCGCGATAACGCTGCTAACATCTAAGCATATTTGCTGGACCGTTTTTTTATTAAATAAGTTCTAAAAATGTCTTTGTCTTCTAATTTGATGTTTTTATATATTTATGACAGAGTATATATCGTTAGCTAATTAAAGCTAATAAAAGCTAATAAAAGCTTAGTCATGGATTATGGCAACTTCGTAATAGAAGGCCTCGCTTCGCTACAGTGAGAACATTAAATGGGCCATATTATATTGGCAGTTTAACAATTATGGTAAATCCGAAAGAAAAATAACTAGGTAAATTTTGTTTTACTTTTGCACTAGAGATATGAGTATATTCAGTTATCTGCGATCAATACTTAGGTCGTGTTAGCCTTGCGTCTCGCCGCCAATACGCCCCAATTATACGCGCGGAAACGTCGCGTATCATCCGTCAGACGTCAGCCTTGACTGGAATACCGCTTTGATGATTATGACCAGCTGGAGAGGTTACATGCTTTAGGGGCTGTTACCACGAGCGATTGCGGACATTTATCGTAATACACAGATAACAATAAATAACGAACGTAGTAGACGTGCTACGATTTTGATATATCTGCTACAACAGAACTTACTACAACGCAGTTTAATGGTTTGCATTGAATAAAGTGACCTACTTATACATTTTGTTAATAGATATTTATATAAAAACACACATAAAAAAATGTAATTTATGTGCCTATAGAACCTTTTTTTTAACTTTTTTCATTATATTGATTATTTGAAATAACAAATAGTAAGCATGCTAAAATCGACATTTCCTGATGAAATTCAGATGTGTTATGTGTTTATGAGTCGAATATGAGATGTTTGCATATTTGATTGTATACTAGCCTGTTTTTGATCGATTACGTTAACTAGAACATGTTATAATCGATTGGATACTACTCCAATAATTCCAATTGTTTTAAGTTGTCTAAGTCATTCCACAGCTTGTTATACTCGTAGTCTCCCAGATTTCCAAATTTTCTTAAATCTTCTAAAAAAACATTGTGTATAACGGAAACTAAGAATTAAAGAAATTACAAAGATCTGCAGCTAGTCTATTTGTAGCTGGAATTCAAGTATTTCAATAATTTTGCTGGTATCTGTATATTTATATCTCTAAGGTTTTGTTGCGAACTTTGATATTTTTTTCATGTATGTTTTTGATACGATATTAATACATATTTACGCCAACAATCTGTCTGGTCGGCTGCAACACTATGAACAACTTTCGCTGTGGTAAAAATAGTTAGTACTTATCACCAAATAGTGTCAATAATATTGTAGACTAGCCACGTCCCGTGGTTTTACCCGCGGAATTCCCGTTTCTGCTTCTATGTGTATTGTATTCCAAATTTCAACTTGACGTAATTGATCAACAAATATCCCAACATTCAAACTTTAACATTTATAACACTATTAGAATATACTATACTATTTTTTATTTGTTCTGCAAAGACCTTACGTTGCTTTGATCGTCGATAGTTTGCTATTTGAACTCATACTTTAAGACATAGCACAGGTCTTAATTTCAATTTAAATTATTGTACTGGAAGATATTGCGCTCAGCAAAAAGACCGTCATGTGTGGTGTTAGTTCAAAAATGTTTCACTGTATTTTTTTATTTATTGTTTTCAAAGAGTTTACATATACTACGTATGGAGTTGGCACAAACGCTTTACACCGAAAGCACGGGTTGCATCTTTCTTGCCTTGTCGCTCTTGTGGAAGTGTCATACTTTTGTCACGGCACATCGCTCTGTTGCCATAGAAAGTATGTACGTCATCTGCTTACGATTGGCACAAAGGAATCGTGCGGAAAATCTAACTCTATACGTAATATGTGTATCTTTTTCTATATATCTACATTACTAGCAGCGGTCCACGATTTTACCCGCGTCTTTCTCGTTACCGTAATTTTCTCAGAATACATTACAGCAGCAGTAAAATAAGTAAAGTAATGTCTATATTATGCTGTACCTAATATAATCTAAGTACATTTTAAATTTCATTCCGATCTTTTCAGCTGTTCTGACGTAATTAAGGAACAAACGTCCAAACATTCAGTTTATAAAACTCATATGATATGGCTTGACAATAATGTAAGATTCTTTTAAAGAAAAAAAACAAAATCGGTCCAATATCTTTCAGGCTTCATTACCCATAAATCTAAATCTTCTCTTTTTTAATATCAGTATATACTAGTTATACCAGTTAATTACCTCGTTAAATAAATATACTTAGAATGACTCACGACCAAGATATCCTCTGAATTTCACACTTTTTCATGCACCTGAAACACTGCCAAATTATAGTCGACTTGTTATAATACTTTATTAATATAATTGTATATTAAAGCTACGCACTCGGTCAGTGGTTGCCGAGTTGCCGTGACGATTGTCGCGCCACTTACGTCACACAAAAAAGATATAAAACTAGTAAATGCGAGTTTAATTCATACTACGCGCTAAGTACCGATAAGATATTATCTCAGTATTCGGATAGGTAGAATCTTAATTTAAAATTTGGAAGCAGTATTTCCTCAACAATAACGACTACAAGTACGAACAGAAAAACTCGACGAATATTATTTTAATCGTACTCGTATTGGCACTTCCATTAAACTTGTTAAATTGATGAATTTTATTATTTTTATTGAGTTAGCTTATTGTAATCATCGAAATAATTGGAAACAACAATTATATAAATAGTATACATATACATATTACCAATCAAAATATACAGTTCCAAATAGATTGAAACATATAATAAGACAACGGAAGTTGAGCAATAATAGAGTATCGTTATTATAATTAAGGCAGATACTCCAGTTTCCGCACTAGGTAAAGCCTGTGACGAAGAAACCACATGGAACAAACCTGTACTCAAAAACTTCTTAGTTTCTTCGCTAGCATTAGCCTTGAGAAGATGTATAAAATACAGATTTAAAACATAGTATCATCCACGTCTTTTTATATCCCCCCTGTTGGGTTTAACCTTCGTAAATTACAATTTATATCAATAAAATTAAAACAACTAGAACAGAATTCTGTCATATTCGCAATTATCCACGTACCGAATTTATTTTCTTCACTAACTGAATGTACAGTCATTAAATTTTATTTCTCTACGAGTGAGGGGATGAGTGAGCGTTGTCATTATCAATGTATGTTTTCGTTTTATTTTAAATCGTAGGTACC
Source organism: Ectropis grisescens (assembly GCA_017562165.1). Lineage (NCBI taxonomy): Eukaryota > Metazoa > Arthropoda > Insecta > Lepidoptera > Geometridae > Ectropis > Ectropis grisescens. The sequence goes on along the minus strand of CM029793.1, from coordinate 11,524,903 downwards.
AACTTAAAATTTTGATAGTTGGCGGGAATTCAGATTTTGTGTGTTTCACGTCTGGGTCTAGTCTCAACATCCTTAGTATTATTAAGACAGAACTTTGTGTGTAAGAAGAATGTTTCACTAAAAACATGTTTCTTTAAACTGGAACTCACTAATTTCACAGTTCTTTCCGATGCAAGCTCTCCATGGAGTCCTTCTACACTACCAGTACATGCGCTTATTTTGGTACTAAAGTAACTATTTGTGTACAGCGTTTACTACTGGCAACATTACAAAGGAAAGGTTTTTGGTAAATTGGAAAATTATTAATTTTTTTGACTTTTATAGGTTTACACTTGACTGCCACCTCGTTTGACGTTAAGCGACGTTGCTCTGTACGATGAACTGTGCCTAAAATGTGTGCTAGAAGAAACCGATTAAGAGAAGAAGTTTGACTCCAGTTTTGTTAGGTAGCAACTTTTCATCCCAGTGCGTACATAGAACTTGGTAAGCTAGATTCTGGTCCAACAGGTCTTCCAATTTGGCACTGATCTCTTTAAATTCGTGGCTAACCCTAGATATAATCGTTTAGGAATTTCACTAACTCAATGTACGTTATCCGTAGTATAATTATTTAGACAGGTTGTGACTTTGTTGAACACGATTCAAAATCACACTAACATTTTTAATGAGAACGTTTGTGTGTTTGTAGTTGGAAGGATTGGATTGTAAGGGATATGAATGACATTAATTAAATAAATAGTGGTGGTCGCGAGGTATAGTGACTTCACTATACCTCGCGACCACTGCTAATGAGCGTATCTGAATATTTATACATCTATTTATGTTACAAAACTCTAACAGGTCCCCAACTAACGAAAGGACTTGATATGGTCCCAATTTTGAACAGCTTTTACTATGGTACTTCTTTGTTCTCGCTTCTTTGTGGGAGAGGTCAGATTTTTTTGTATAATCTTAGTAAAAAATGTTCTCAATAAGCAAGCATGCCCTTTTTAGCGATATGTTCGATAAGGGCGATAAAGTTGCTCATAGCTCTGAATAAATATTGTGTTGTTTGTACGTGCTAATTTTTTAAACTACCAGACGATGGATTTTCAACAATCTTTTAGCTTATGATGACTTATGACTTCTTTTAGCTTACGATGGCTTATAGCTTCCATTGACTTGAAAAGGTTATAAGCTATTTAAATTTCTCGGGTGAATTAACAAGAGATTATTTAACATTTTGATAATTATTTACCAAATAAATGCATTCCTACAAAGCGAATCAAATAAATAATTCAATTTAGGGTTGAACAGTTTTTTATTTTGTTGAGAAGTTTTATTTCATGTATTATGTAGCCTGGCTGGCCTGTTGGCTTATAGTTGGCAGTGACTCTGTCTGCGAAGCCGTGGATCGTTGGTTCGATTCCCACCCAGTGCAAATAGTATTTGTGTGATAATGTATGTGAATGAACAAATATTTGTACTGTACATCAACCCTGGGTGTTTTCTATGTATAATAATAAGTATGTTTTAAAAATATATAAGTATTATATAAGCTACCTGGCTTCCATAGTATTACAAGCTTTTCTTAGTTTGGGGTCAGATGGTGTTGTGTGTGAAATATCCACCAATATTGAAGAAATTTTCTTCTGTTTCTCATTTGAAATAAAAAGTTTGCTGAAAATTGCAACTCTGCTGTATAAAAAGGTCCAATATCTGATTTTTAATGAAGCAATTATAGCAAAAAAACATCGTTCAGTATATATGACGCCAGTAACCGGAACCTCGCCACCTAAACAATCTGATTTATAACCAAAAAAGTTTTAAAAACTAATTTATTAGAAAATGCAACGAAGCGACACCTTCGCAGATCTGCATAAAAATATTATTATGATATTTATGACCTTCAACTAAGTCACAAGACGAGAATATTCAGATACACGGAGACGAGTAATTTCACACAGCAGTCTATTTATTTTGATATTCGTATAAAAATCTGTCGACGGAGTATTTCTGGGTTTAGGGCTGTCTCGGAGTTAGACGCAGCAGAGTTCTTGCGTGAAATGAATTGAAATTTGTCATAATATTGTCACAAATGTGATATTATAAATGTTTTATCCAAAATGGTGCACAATTAATTATCAATCATCATCACCTATTTAAAATTATTCGATGTTTTACTCAGCCTCAGTTGGCTTGCACTCGAAAGGAAGTTGAAGTGGTGGCTTCTTGGTCTCAGTCTAGAGGAAACTGAAACCCTAATTCATGGAATCTACCATAAGTTATAATATTATTTTTAATTTGTGTTTTACTCAACCGTCTGGATTGTCTTCGAATTTTGGATTCCTCCGTTTTTGATGGATCTCGCAGCTCAGTTTACTAGTTCTCGGCATACCACTTGTTTCACTTATCTATTTTGTATTGTTATGTAAGTTTTGTTAAGGCATATTTTATTTTATATTGTTGTTCTGTTTAGTTTAGGCCTAACTCGCGAGTCCCAAGACACAAGCTTAAGCTTAGTTTGGGACTCACTAGCAAGCTTTTGTACTTAGGCGTATTTTGGTAAATAAAGTATTTGTATTTGTTTTTACATAAAAAAAAATTCATCACCTTAGTCGTTGCAGCACGTTGTATTTTTTTTAACTTTTATAAGTTTACTCTTGACCGCCATATCGCGCCATGATATACAATTTTATAGTTTTTTGATCTTCTTGAAAATTTTTAGGCTAATTTTAAACCGATTTCAAACCCCACCTGTACTTCTAAGTATTTTTCCAAGATTAAATATAAGAATTGGTAATCACTACTGGCTTTAAGAGTTCAACCAAAATGGTATTTGATCATATTTTTTCTAATCCGTCTTTATTATGAACTCCAATTTCTAAAATATTTTTTATAGCACGAACCAGTAAAATTATTTTACATCTATGTAGAGTAATACTGTTTGCGTAGTAATGTTGCAAACATTTGAAACGCTCCGATTTGAAAGGCAATGTTTCTAGAAAACTTACAGGGAAAATAGATGAACCATCTTGACTTGAGATGACTGGCCTCGTGACTTAGTGGGTAGTAACTCTGCCAGGGAAGCCGAGGGTCGTGGGTTCGATTCCCACCCAGTGCAAATATTTGTGTGATTATATTAGATATTTGCACTGTGCCTGGGTGTTTCTATGTATGATAAGTATGTATTTGCAACTATACAAGTATTATATCAGCTATCTGGCTGCCATAGTACAAGCTTTGCTTAGTTTGGAGTGAGATGATGTTGTGTGTGAATTGTCCACCAATTTTTTTTTTTAACAAAATTTTGTTTTTTATAGCCGAGTTAATTATAATCATTATCTTTATTGATATTTTTATTATTTACGAGTATATGTCAAATAAAAAATTTAAATACTTATTTATTGTGTTTGTAAATTAGGTAAGTGTATAACTGAGTGGCGAGCCATGGGAGAGGCCTATGTCCAGCAGTGGACTAAGATAGGCTGATGATGATTATGATGATGATGATGATAATAACTGGTTTGTACCTGGTTTTAAATAATGTTTTTGACCTATACAAATTTCCTTTCACCATTTCATATAATTTCCAAATTTAATTTATTTTCGTTATAACAATATGTTATTAATTAACTAGTCATCCACAACTTATTAAATAATTCATAAAATCACAGAGATGACCCTACCAAGACTCAGTTTTCACGAAAATCAGATTGTTATATATATCTCCAAATATATTTATTAAATGTGACGCAGTTTAGTAGTAATATGTTATGTGGGAACAGGTGGCTAGTTATACGAATACCTAAACGTAACTGCGGACGATGTGGTATTGACAACTTCTTCATTTCCAACAATTACCTATAGGTACTAAAATTATAAAAAGTTTGGCAAATACATTTTTATGTATTAATGTAGAGGAATATTAAGAAATAATAACATAATATTCTTATTTATTTTATCTCTTAACTCCATATTTTTTCTGAAAACATTTCCCTTCAACCCGGAACACGGTAATGTGGAAATATTAAAACAACAGTAGAATTACTGGCAAAGGTGTGGTTCAAGGCGAAAGGTTCTTCTCGAAATAGACTTTGTCATACTTTATATCTGAATTATACATAGTTGCAGAATTTCCCTTTAAACCGGAACTCAGTAATTAAACATTAAAACAACAGTATAATAACCGGTGCCGGTGTGGTAGTTCCCTAGATAAACTCTGAAATTTATATCAGAAGTGTGTAGTTGAAGAGTTTTGGTGAAATCGAGAACGTCAATAGCAAACAACTCATCTATTTGCTGAAGCAAGTATCATACTTTTTTAACTATGATAGGTTGGCTGATGGAGCGTCCTTAGAAACCTAGAAGAAGCTGATTCATTTCCTACTTGAAGACACCATGATTGTAACCATCGAAAAAACCCCACTGAGGCAACGCATTCCAACATCTAGACGTTTTTATCACGGAAGTAGACTGAAATCTCTTCTTTCGAGTCGTTGGAACGTCTACCATGATACGGTGTCGCTTTTTCGATCTACGAGCGGTCCGATAATCCAGTAAACGCAAAATCATTTATCACAATTCTTAGTTTTTTTACAAATCGACAAGGCTATCCACAAACTAAGAATCATTGTACATGAAGCAGTTATAAATATAATACGTCGTCAAAGTTTATGAGAAACGGAAGCCGCGGCTTAATGGCGCGGGACGCGAGCAAGGCGATAAGTTATATTTACTAATATATAACAATATTTATAGAAATAAATGTGTCTATGCGACGAGAGAGCGAGAAAACGCCGCGGAAAACCCTGCTAATTGGTGTTAGAGCAACGCTGTTGCGCTAAGCTACACTATGGGCGTCACCCATGGACATAGGATGGTCTCTATTATCTGAAATTGCTCTGGAAACATTTCCCTTCAAACTGGAGCATAGTGATGTTTGGATATTGCTTAGTGGTAGAATAAATGGCACAGGTGGTACTACCAAAGGGTGGACGACTACAAAAAAATTGAAACCAAAAGAGCGGCGAGAAAAAGCGGTGTTAGGGCACCAAAATATAAATTTTTAAAAACCAAACCAATACATACCAAATGCGCTTGGTATTTTCGTTCAGATAAGTATCTATGCTTACTGTATGCTTTCAGGTATGATCTGAATATGCGTACACTTAGTTAATAAGTAGGTACTTGAATATTTTGCGGGTTTTTGGCAAATTAAAGAAATGTTTGAACAAAATAGGACCTTTTCGTTTTGTCAGTAAATTTTGAAGTGAAGTCAAATTAAAAAATATATTTTAGATGAATATCGGATGAAATAAAATGCATAAATTGTCCTCAGTCATTTTGAATCTTTGGCAAAAAATGCCTGACATGCGTGCATTCAGATTTTAACGTCACGACGATAGATTAAAAAGTTGCTCTTCATAAACGAATCGCTGAAAATTGTGTAGCTTCCTTAGAGACGACTGATTTATGACGTTGGGTAGGCAGGTTGGTAACTGATACATTCGTATTTGTCACCTAGAAAATATATATAAAACTTAAAACAACACATTAAAAATATTATTAGATGTATTAGAAATAGGTGCATAAAAATAATATCATGCGTGTGTGAATCAGCAACCTCGACTGAATTAACTGAATCAAACTTATTCAAAAGCTCTGTCTGCTGTGGGATAAAATAATTCGACAGTCTACCATGCTGGTTTTCTTTTAGCGCCATCTAGCGAAAACTTTTAAAATCATTTCGCAGCCGTGTTGTGATTTGTTACGCCATCTTGCAAAACTATCTCGAACTAAAACACCCGAAGTGCTTTATTAAAACAGGCAGCACCACACAGTTCTGGTGTAAAGCAACAGATGGCGCTGCTGTGAAACAAGGCTAAAAATATGCAACGTGCTAACCATTTATTTTATTTTGCTATTAGCCACAGCGCATTCTCACATAAAATGGGACGAGACACATTGTATAAAACCGACAAATTGTAAGTTTACACAGGACATAGTGAGCCACTTTATCGTAAAGTCTGCATACCCATTATGAAACGCTTGAGATCGCTTTGCCGAAGCCAAGGGTGGTAGAAGTCTGTAAGCCATGGTTCTATTTAGACACAAGTATAAACGAAAAACGAAACAATTCCTATTTCTAATAATATCTACTGAAACATTCTAAAAGCATGGTTTCTGAAACTTGTAACAACTTTACCTTACTTTTAGTCATACATAGTACATTGTATTTATATTTTAGACCAAAAGGACAAGCACAGAAAGATGTAAATTTTCAAATTTCTCACTATATAAAAATTAATGGTTGAGTAACAATTATTGTACAAAAATATCAGTCCTACTTCGTGAATGAATTGGTGAATATATCAAAGTCATAATTTAAATGTAAATTGTATTTCTGAAACTTACCTTCTAAAAACTGTCTGGTGGGTAGACGAAGAGAGACCTTCAGAGAGGAGGCGTAGACCGAGTCGATATACCAGAGAGGGTCTCGACTCTCACCCAGCCTACTGCCGCTGCCTCTGTAAAGAAGAAAAAAACTTTTTACTGTCATAATCAAAAATTTATTTCTCGTTCCAGAAGAGAAAACTTCTGTAAAGTTATCTCAATAAAAAACAAATTGTAATATGGAATGTCGTTGTAGATAAACGTAATTTTCTTTTGAAAAATACAATGCATTTAATGAAATAAAATTATAATTTTATTATGCAACTAAATCCATATTACCAATTCAACATACGACTTTTGAAAAGAAACTCGAAAGTATCGACATCACGACATCGTTCTTAGTAAAAAATGTATCATCATCGATCAAACATGGAATCAGACAATTCAAATGATTCACTTTATTTGCGTGTCCGTTACAGAGGCAATAAGTATGAAATACAATGGCTTGTTGAAATGAAAGTTACGGGAAAAGTTATTTTCAACATGTTATAAAAAGTCGATAACGCTTTACGGTGTAGGTGTTTTGACGACCTTGTCTACGATATTTAAGAACTATTCAACCATAAAACAGAATTATCATCATTACTTTCAGTGTTATGATAAATACCTATTCTATTGAAAGCTTTGAGATTAACATCTCCTAAAGCAATTATCGTAGAACATCTCTTTATAAAACTCACACATATTTATAATGGTAAATGTATTTTTGAAGTTCCTAATGAACTTAACATTGACATACAATGGAGAAAAACAAAGGGATAAGGTTATGGCAAACCAAAACATAATGCAGTATCGAAACGCCTTGATATTTAAAATAGCAATACGTGAAGCTCAATCCATCAATAATATTTACCCTGAATCCATATTGATAGTCATCGAAAAACGCACTTAAACCCTAAACAAGTACGTGAAAGATATTCAAAATATAAAACTACATGTTTTCTTTCGTTCATATGTCAAACTGAAACTATTTTCGTACTTCCCAAGTTCACGTTGGTAGAGTAAATATATCATGGCGTCGGGATCCAGAACACAACGCCGAGAGTTTTTACAAGGGTTCGATAATTTGTACCCAGTTTTACGATCTCGGCGCTAGAGGACGCTATTTTAAAGTTATTGTGATGAGAACGCGCGAACAGCTTATTGCAATAGTTCAGCTACTAGGCACTAGATGGCGAAAACAACAAGATTCCGGTCGCTCTTTTTGCTAAAGCACAAGAAATATTTTTATCTATTATAAGTAGAATATGTTTACACCTGTCTTATAACCAACTCGCCAGATGTAGTGACAATACGGTCCATGGTGATGTGTGCTATCCTAGAAGAAACCGATTCACTCTAGACTATGAAGACACCGAAAATAGCTACCAACTCCGAATCAGAATCAGAATAATTTATTGTTGAACTGTATACAAACTAGTTGGTAGGTCTATACTACAATTTTTCCGACAACGTATTACAATGTTTAGATGTTATTTTTGCGAAAGTGAAGTCAAATCTTGAATTCAAGTTTTTGGACTGCCTTTATTTTAGCATGTTGGTGACGCGAGCCCATAAGATTTCCCCCACTAAAAAGTGATCGACGCAGCTAAAAAAGCTCTCTAATAAATTTCAATTCGATAATAAACGGAGTTTCCGTCTCTAGTTAGTCGTAACAGTTACAGTGCAGTAGAATGTAGCTCAGAATGCAGAATGTTGTTCGGTATTTCTATTCAAACGGACGTCTACTCTCTCAGTATCCCTACTGAGTCGCGAGTTTATTTCGAAATTACGATTTCCGTAGAAAGAAAGTAAACGACCTGGCATCACGCATTAAATCCCCATTTCTAGGACCATTCATTTTCCAGGACTCAGGTCCTTCTCTCACAAGGAGAGCCCATACCTTACTACGCTGCCCAAACTTCAGGTTGACGCCAGGGTGCCACATATTAAAAGAAAAAAAGTCTTAGCAAGGTCTTTCTTGGAACTTGTCAGGTGAGTTGCAATTGCAGACTAATTCGCGTTAATAAAAGTCAGATTCCTCACAAGCGATAACATAACATAAAAATTTATCCAGCGTAGTGATTCTGAATCCAATCGGGCCGATCTCGACACGGAATGAACTCCTCGGTCTTTGTCTTATCTGTTTAGAATGACAGAGACAAGTATTGTCATTATAAATTTGAGTCGTTTGGATTGCGATCAGAATTTTAGTATCAGTACCCAGTCATTCTTGTTATGTCACAGACTATTTTGATATGATATAATGATACAACGCTTTACTGGCCTGTGAACACTAGGTGAAGTCACAGGTGAAGTCACAGGTGAAGTATAGTTTTTTTTTTCACATAGTTTGGATATCTAGCTGCTGCCCAGTAGGGCAGGCACTGGCATACAGATACAGATATAGGTAATATAACATGGGTTTTGTTACCATTAAGTACAGCATTCAATAATAAAATATAAAATTACAAAATTTTGAAAAATCATGAAAACCAAGAAACCTACCTAGGAACTCAATAACTATCTATCATTAATCAAAAGAAGACTGCGTAGTGAATAAAAAGTACTTAATACAAATCTACAGTACCTTACAGTAGGTACAGTAATTCTAGGTAAGCGTTCGCAACTTTAAACCGAACAAATCAAACCTATATTTGGGTAAAAAAAGATTTTTAACGATATTTCGTTACTAGGTACCCAAGGTGGTACCCACGTCAATTTAGATCAAGTTTCTGATAGCACAAATTTTACTTTTTCTCACCCAATTTTCAGGGCAAACTAACCCTGAAAATTTGCTTGCCGATGTGATTTTACCGAATAACTTTAACATCTTGTGTAATCGTTGAGTAAATGTTCGTAGTATAAAACTTCCTCAGTACAACACTCGCAACAAAAATAGTTGTTTCAAATCCGCTTTGTTTTGTTTTTGCAGCTGTTCCGCGGATTAAAATTCTCGACAACCGGCGCCAGATTCTACCCGGTTACACGTCCTTCAGATAAGAATTAAATGGTTGATAATTTCACATCGTCTTGCACGTTTTTTCTCTTAATGCATTTAATTATTTACGAGTATTATTACTTGCACTTGGGGTTTTCACGATAATTTTGTTTTTTGCGCCAAAAACTAATCTAATTTGGCCTAACTTTTTAACTCATATGTATTTTATAAGCAAACCATTAATGACCACCTTTTGAACTTGGAGCCTTCTCTCACAAAGAGTATAAAATCATAAAACACCAGACTCGCCAATTGCAGAACGCCGCAATTCCTTGAACCACGCCTTTCTTGAAACTTCGGTTCCCGGTTTCCTCACTCTGTTTGCCTTCGCCGTTATCAGTAGTGATGGCAAACTTATACATCTACATTAGAAAAACACTCAGAGTTACAAACGGGATTCGAACCAATAATTTTTCAATTGTGAAGCAGATGTTCTCCTTACTAGGCCACCGTGTCTTTCCACTGAACTATTTGTTCAATCTTTACCTATCAGAAGCTTGTACAACCCGACTCTATCTACATTACGTCCATTTGATAGATAATTATACTGATAGATTACGATATAAACAACCTTTCGACGCAAGATGGTAAGCGCTGGTCAGTTAAAATCGATAAACAGAAGTTAACTATCCGATTCTGTCTGTATTTTAAAACGCAGTTGATGTATTTACAGCTGTGTTTTACTACTCGTAAAACTTTGCTGTTTTATAAAGATTCTGTGTTTGTAGAGTGGTTTAACCCTGTTCTAATTAACAGTCATTTTTAAAAATGAGTTGATTGTTTAATCATTTTTTAAGTTATATAGTTATAATTTTGGTGTCTTCAAATCGAGAGTGAATCGGTTTCTTCTAGGTAAACACGCTCCATCGTAGACCGCATTGTCGCTTAATATCAGGCGAGATGGCGATCAAAAGTAAACCTATAAAAGTTAAAAAAAATTGAAAACTTATTTAGACGCACTGGCCACGGGCCGCGTCCTTTACGTTATTGCAGACCTAGATACTCGTATTAATATCTCTATGCTCTATGCCTATGCAATTTCATTCAATTTAAAAGTATCTATAATAGATAGGTACTTAAAATTGAATGAAATTACGCTTCGCTACTATACTCTCAACATATCAAATGGGAAGAGTTAGAATGAAGACAAGTAGTATTTAGTCTGTATTAAACCTGTCACTTCGACCCGAGTATTGGCGTGCATGTATTGGGGACAGAATTGTTCTAATACCTTCACTATTTTCATCCACCTATTTATGTGTACTGTTGCATTTCTTTGAGATAAGTAGTAGATTGGTTTTGTTTAAAAATGTGTAGTTCAATAATTTTACCAGATGGCGTTTTTGGTAGCGCAGACTCTACGTCGCGGTAATATTATAATTATTATTTTAATTGATAAGTCTTAGCAAACTTTTGAAGGTTTGTGTTTGAGTGTGATTTTGACGTCTAAATTAATGAATTGATCTAATATCGGACCGTGACTTTGATCACTTATATGAGATAACAACTATTCCTTAAGGAACTTTGCATATACTCGTATAAAGGGAGAGTCTATGGAATTACGATTCTAGCAGAAAATTTTTCTACGTTCCAATTTCAGCGAGATAGATAAAAACTATTGCAATTAATTTTAATACGAGTAATATTATAAATACGAAACTTTGAACGTTTGTTGCTCAGTAACGTCGGAACGTGTGAATGGATCGGGTTAAAATTTGGAACACAGTTAGATGATAGTAGAACACACTTTGTGAAAATGGCGCCAATTACTGCTTTAAATCTTCTTTTGACGCGCCACAGACAGATGTTTCGTGGGGTGTGAATTGAATTCTAGCGTCACGCTCGGGAATGATAAGAAATGTTCGGGTAAACTCGGGACCATGGCAATTGGGCATCTAGAAATGCGTCAGCATTCATGGTCACGTCCTCCGGTTTGCCCGCGTAGTCTCCAAAATAAGCTATCAAATTCTGAGTTATAAGTTTTCACTACTTTCGGCAGTTCCTATGACTGTCATTTTTTTTTTTAATGCAAATTTGGATTTTTTATTTTTAACTAGCAGCAGCAATACCCTGCAGTCTTTCCCGCGTATTTCCCGTTCCTGTTATTTTCACGGAATAAAAGTACCTTACGTACTATTACTGTAATCTTTGTTCTAAATTTCAACTCAATTTGTTCAGTCTTAACGACGTGATCCAACGCAACAAACATCTAAACACTAAAAATTGTAGTGGCAGTACTACACCTTTGCCAGTTATTCTACCGCCAAACTATTACTATTATTATAACTATCGGTTTGAAGGGCAATGTTTCCAGAGAAATTACAGGTCTTAGAGATATAACATTTTAGATCTCTGGGTGACGAGCGCAGTGCAGTAAATAATGATTTAGACTCTTCATGGTTCAATAGCTGCGTGTCACTGTGCAGTTATGTGGCAGGCGTGTTGCTTACCATCAGGCACGTGTCATGCTCGAGAGTGAATCAGTTTCTTCTAGGTAAACACGTTACATCGTAGACCGCATCGTCGCTTAACATCAGGCGAGATGGCGGTCAAGTGTAAGCTTATTAAAGTTAAAAAAAAATGCTCGTCTCGTCAGTCCTTATTTAAAAATAAAATCTAATCAAACATACAAACTTCCGCATATATTATATTAGTAGGATTCATTCTTTTAACTGTTTTAGGTTTACTCTTGATCTCCATCTCAGTTCTCTGGACGTCTACTGTCTTTCTACGAAACGTTTCGTTCGGTTGAATTTTCTAAGCCTGCTCTCATTAGAATGCGTTACCTGACTGGGTTTTTCCAAAAGGTTACAATCTTGGTGTCTTCAAAATGAGAATAAATCAGTTTCTTCTAGGTAAACACACTCTGTCGTAGACTTTTGTAAGACCAAGACCAAGATTGTAACCATCGGGAAAACCCCAGTCTGGCAACGCATTCCACAGCTTAGACGTTTTTAACGTCGCAAAAGTATAGTCGAACCTCTTCGTTCGAGTCTTTGGAACGTCCACTGTGAAACGATGTCGCGTTGTCGAGCCACGAACAATGCGTTATAAAAAATGACAAGACGGTACTAGATCATGCAGATAATTTAATAATGTATCCTATCTGGAAATATTTGGACGATTATCAAGGCGATGAAACTTGTAGTCTTTTTCGAACTAGGGTTTCATTGCTTTTAAAACTTTTTGTGTGTTACTGAATGTATTTTTTATGAAAACATTGAAATTATTTGCAGTGAATTCCGTACTGCGGTTGAGTAATAGCGTTTTAACAGGTTATTATTTCCCAATTTTATTACTACAAAGACAACGCCCACATTTTTTTTCCTGAAATCTTCAGAGTCATAAAATGAATGTCATTTAGATTAACACGTGATCGTAAATATTATTTAGCACCAGTAATAAACAGCCCATGGTCTTTGAACTTGGAAGCCGTCTTTTATGGCGCTTTTATATGACTTTTTACGGTGTGATGTGGTATGTTATGTGGATTAAGATCTTCTTGGAAATTGGATCTTTATTTAGTTGATATGATTTAGTTATTATCTGTGGCTCGTGGTTTCGTAACTGCCCTAACTGTGGTGACTTACTGCAGCCGTGGTGGCTTAGTTAGTCCAAGGTGGGTTAATGGAGCCGTGGGGGCCTTGTGAAGCCTTGGTGGCTTAGTAAGGCCATGGTGCTAGCCGCTTGAAACACCGAGGTAATATTATACCAAATGACAAAAACCAAATAGTTTACATATACTACGTATAGAGTTAGATTGTCCGCACGGTTTCTTTGTGGCAATCGTAAGCAGAGGACGTGCATACTTTCTATGGAAAAAGAGTGATGTGGCGCGACAAAAGTATGACATTTCCACAAGAGCGACAAGACAAGAAAGATGATACCCGTGCTTTCGGTGTAAAGCGTTTGTGCCAACTCTACACGTAGTAAATGCCTTTTGTTTTAGAAATCTGTGAGTATATGTAAACTCTTTGACAAAAACCAACAAACTACACTTTGCGGGTTTTGGCGGGAATTTTATTTTCGTATATTTGTTTGGAAATGTATACACATAAATGTGTGTTTGATGCCATACAATACAATACAATAACTCTTTATTAAAAAGCCACAAAGCATAAAAAAACATCAAATAATACAAAACAGAAAAAAAAACTCTTAGCGATTTAATTGGCAGCCTTATCGCTTAAAGCGATCTCTGGCATCTACTTGAACCAGTATTTATTTTTAAATAATTTGCATTAAAATTAGAGACGATCTTCTTAGCATTCCATGGATTCACCGTGCGGGTGCCGGGTCCATAGTGTGGCAGAGAGAGAAAAAACTCGAGTAGTTCCCGAGACTTGTGACTCAGGCGTAGGTTTAAGGGGCCCCTTTCTGACGTACATCAACACTCACCTTCACCACTCGTTTTTCTCTCCCTGCCCAGCCAAATCTGATATGAGCCTACTAGTGCAGCTTTAGATACTCGTTCTAGTATAGAACTTACTGCACTTCTGGATAAGCCAAGGTCTTTCAGTAGGTTATAGAGAGATTTTGCTGGTATACCTCTCGCTCCCACTTCTACAGCATACAAACTAACTACATAGCCGTTTTTGTTAATTCGTTTAGGGTCGTCGTAATACTTATTTTGTTTCATCGCGTGGTCTTTAGGTATATTAGTTTCCCACGGTACGGTAAGTTCTACAAGGACTATGCGTTTCGTAGCTCTAGAAAAAAGGAAAATGTCCGGTCTGGATGACGAAACACCCACATCCTCTGGGATTTTGTAGTGCTTTCCATACGTGTCCATTAAAATAGTCCAATCAGGTGCTGTACCTAGGATTGAGTAAGGCTTGTTCCTGGAGTTTGAAGTTGAGCCTGCTTTTACAAAGTTGATTTGTCTTTTGTTTGTCGTCAATCCCTTTTGGGCTCTAGCCACTGAAAGGCTCATGGCTTCACGTATGATTTCAAGTACTCTGTCATGACGCCGTGAATAATGACCCCCATTAAGGAGCACCTTGCATCCCACCAATATGTGCCTTGCTGTACATATCGCCTCTCCACAAGTATAGCAACATTTTTCAGAGGCTTTTCCCCACCTTACCAAGTTACTCTGGTCATGGAGGGTCATTTGGAATGCATTTAGATAAAATTTTGATAAGGCAGGAGACCAGTCATAGATCAAGGTGCGCCACTTTAGAGCTAATGGGATACAGAACTCACCTATGGTTAACCACTCACTTTGCATTTCTAAATTCATAGCGTGCACTTTGTAACCGTTATTTTCGTCTTGTTGTAGAAAGGTTTTTACCAAGTCTCGGTCTTCCCTTTTCCTTCTCGCACCCAACCCAGCAGTATTTACTTGTGCACCTGCCATAAATTGTTTATGGAATTGAAGTCTAGATTCCAGGTCTGAAGCAGTTTTGTCTTTTGGGAGAGATGTAATTAAGTCGTCTTGCGACTTTCCCAAAACATGCGTTTTTGTAACTCTTAGGTGTTTGTAAAGTTCAGACGGTTTCTTTAGTTTCAGCCCAAAACTATTGTGATCCCTAAAAGAGTAGAGGATCAGCCGGATGTGCCAATCCTAACCATGACTTCAATATCTTTATGACACTGGCATCTAGCTTTGCCAGGAGAGTTTTACCGATGTCATATACTAGAAAAGGCCAAGTGAGACGTGATGTGAGGTAGTTGTCATATATCCATGCTTTCTTGATATTGCTGATAGGCTGCTGGTCTACCTTATTGAGGTTGTTCATGAAATTTTCAACAACCACCTCTAATGATGGTGTACGTCCTTTGTGATCTATCTTTCTACCAAGAAATTTGAAAGGTACTGCCTCTGCAATTGTGGCAACTCCTTGGCCACTTATGGAGAGTCCCGGATCGTAAGACGTATATTTGGTATTTCGTCTACCCAGACAAAGGCAATGACATTTAGATGGTTTTGTCCTCATTCCTCCGTCCATGTACAGAACTCATCGACTTCGTTCAACAATTCTTGACACTGTTTAGGATTACGTGTAAGTATTGCAAGGTCGTCCGCAAAGGCCAAGATTGACTCAGTGTACTTATTGTTGATTTTAAACCGGTAGCCCCATTTCTTTTCACGGGATATTAATTTGTCTACTAAAATATTTATAACTATATTAAATGCTATTGGTGATAAGCAGCACCCTTGGAATAGTCCTACATTGTATTCAAGTGGTTTTGTGTATTCCTTGTTTACTGCTATGACGAATTTTAAGTGGCAATAATAAGAATTAATTATGTCAATAATTTCAGCAGGAAAGTTATACCATTTTAGGGCAAATATCATAAGTTCATGCTGGACAGAACCAAACGCGTTCTCTAGGTCTATCCAGCAGACTGTTATTTGCCTCTCATGTGTTCTGGCATCTTTCAAACTTTCTGCTAGTAATAATGTATTGTGTTCCAGGCATCCAGAAATACCAGGCAAGAACCCTTTCTGGTGATTGGGCCTGAAATACTTATTGCTAGTCATAAATGTGGTCATTTTTGTTTGCAATATACTGAAAAGATTTTAGAAATTGTATTGGTTAGGGCTATTGGTCTGGTGTCTTTGGGATGAGTTACTTCCTGCTTTTTAGGGATGAGGACAAAATTGCTCTTCCGAATGCTACTGGGACTTGCTTTCTTGACCAGATCTTAATGAATATATTCAAGATATGTTTACGAACTGATGGACACTTTTATACACTAAGTAAGGAATGCCATCTGGGCCAGGAGCTGATTTAGTAGTTTTCTTTTTAATTTGATAGTTTACTTCCTCTTCACTAGGTGGGGTGCTTTGAAAGTTTGTCAGAGGATCATTAGGTCTTTGGATGTTTGGTTCTACGTACGAGCTCCCGCGTTTAGGCACTTCGTATGTGCTTTTAAAGTGATCGTAAATTTGCGCGTTAGTCAAGATAAGCTTTCCATTTTGCTCCTGAAAATATTTTTGGAGTATTGAAAAGGTTTTATCAAAGTCTACTTCGTGTTTAGCTCTGTTAAAATTATCACGATTTTTACTAATTTGAAGCGATATTCCTTGTATTAATTTAAGGATTGATCTTAGAGCCCTGGACAGTTGGTGACTTAGATGGTTATCGCCCATGGTTTTAGCTACACGAAGACGTTTTATTAACTCTCTTTTCTTCCTCCGCAATTTCATTTTGAACATATTTTCCTTGCTATTTTGAGCATAACAAGTTGATGGTGGGTAATGTTCCGAGAAGTATGTATATATGGTGTCCTGGAAAGTTTCTACTTGGCTGTTTAGGTCTTGTTTTGGCCCAGGATGTTCTAATAAGATCGCCAAGTTTTCGTCATGAACTTTCCAGGTAGAGTTTTTAAACTGGGAATGCCAAGACGTGTCCTGATGACAATGGATTCCTGGTAGTTTTCACTCGATGGTTCACCTTGGGATATATGAGGGCAACTCTATCCATAGTGTTTGTCGAAGTACTGACCGACGGCTGTCGTGCTTCAACACCATCATGTGTCTTTAAATGCTTTTGGTACCAGGCTCGTCTCTTGTAAATTTTCCCGCACACAGGGCATCTCAAGTCCGTATTCGCGCCAGGGTCGTCATTACTATCACACGGTGGACAGATCTTCCGCCCCGCCTCTCGGACTGTCCCAGGGGTATTACTCTTATTCGGACTTTTAGCGATTTAATTCCCGGGCTTGGCTTGCTAGGCCTTCCCTCGGCTGTCTTTCCAACAGTCAGATGTCTTTCCATCCGTCAGATGTCTTTTCCACCAGCCATCTGTCTTTCCAGCGTCATCCCGTCTCTCCGGGCTGTCATTTTTGTTTGAGACGATCTTCTTAGCATTCCATGGATTCACCGTGCGGGTGCCGGGTCCATAGTGTGGCAGAGAGAGAAAAACTCGAGTAGTTCCCGAGACTTGTGACTCAGGCGTAGGTTTAAGGGGCCCCTTTCTGACGTACATCAACACTCACCTTCACCACTCGTTTTTCTCTCCCTGCCCAGCCAAATCTGATATGAGCCTACTAGTGCAGCTTTAGATACTCGTTCTAGTATAGAACTTACAGCACTTCTGGATAAGCCAAGGTCTTTCAGTAGGTTATAGAGAGATTTTGCTGGTATACCTCTCGCTCCCACTTCTACAGCATACAAACTAACTACATAGCCGTTTTTTGTTAATTCGTTTAGGAGGTCGTAATACTTATTTTGTTTCATCGCGTGGTCTTTAGGTATATTAGTTTCCCACGGTACGGTAAGTTCTACAAGGACTATGCGTTTCGTAGCTCTAGAAAAAAGGAAAATGTCCGGTCTGGATGACGAAACACCCACATCCTCTGGGATTTTGTAGTGCTTTCCATACGTGTCCATTAAAATAGTCCAATCAGGTGCTGTACCCAGGATTGAGTAAGGCTTGTTCCTGGAGTTTGAAGTTGAGCCTGCTTTTACAAAGTTGATTTGTCTTTTGTTTGTCGTCAATCCCTTTTGGGCTCTAGCCACTGAAAGGCTCATGGCTTCACGTATGATTTCAAGTACTCTGTCATGACGCCGTGAATAATGACCCCCATTAAGGAGCACCTTGCATCCCACCAATATGTGCCTTGCTGTACATATCGCCTCTCCACAAGTATAGCAACATTTTTCAGAGGCTTTTCCCCACCTTACCAAGTTACTCTGGTCAGGGAGGGTCATTTGGAATGCATTTAGATAAAATTTTAATAAGGCAGGAGACCAGTCATAGATCAAGGTGCGCCACTTTAGAGCTAATGGGATACAGAACTCACCTATGGTTAACCACTCACTTTGCATTTCTAAATTCATTGATATAGAAACTTCGTAAAATATAAAAAACATTAGCGGGAAAATGTTTCCGAAGTACTTATAGAACTTAAAAACAAGAACAAAATTAAAAATTTTGATTAACCCCCGACTACCTCAGATTTGTTATCTGTACAACATTTTGCTAGTCAAGCCCTTTCATTTGATACCCCTATTAAGGGAGTTGTGAAAAAAGAAATGTATTTCTCCATTTTGTGGAAGCGGCCATCTTGGATTTGAAATTTGTCATAGTGCAATGTATTCTACTAGTTCGTTTATCCTTTCCTTTGATACCCATATTGAGGTAGTAGTGAAAAAAATAATTTTGTTCGCCATTTTGTGGTGGCGGCCATCTTGAATCGATATTAACCAAACATAGCTAAGAACATCCGCACGTATATTAACTTTCAAATAAAAAAACCGCATCGAAATCGGTCCATCCGTTTGAGCTTTACGGTGCCCCAGACAGACACACACACAGACAGACAGACAGACAGACATCGACGTCAAACTTATAACACCCTTTTTTTGGGTCGGGGGTTAAAAATAATTTATGTCATGAACGTCTAATTTCATATTCGAGTAGGTACCTCTTAGTAGGATTCATCGTTGATGATAATGACTAGGGCTAGAGCGGTTTTAATTAGTTAACGTGGATTGTAACTATGCCTCAAATAAATGTATTTTATTTAAACTACAAGTAGATACCTACTCTGCTTATTGGAGAAAGATCTGGGTTTTACCACTGTAGGCATAGTTAAAGTATGCGTCACAATAGCATTTTTTTTTCAGCCGTAATATTTGGCACAGACACGCAATAATAATTCAGGCACTTATGTGCGTTCTTTTAGAATTACAAAAAAAAAAGAATTGGAACGGAATCTAAAAGAATTCAAGGTAAATAGATCATTCAACTCTGGTAGGT
The DNA here is from genome assembly GCA_017562165.1 of Ectropis grisescens. Classification (NCBI taxonomy): domain Eukaryota; kingdom Metazoa; phylum Arthropoda; class Insecta; order Lepidoptera; family Geometridae; genus Ectropis; species Ectropis grisescens. The sequence continues at coordinate 11,505,775 of CM029793.1, read as the reverse complement.
ATCGGCCTATTTATTATTTTGTGTTTTAAGAAGAGATAGATAGACAGAAATACTTTATTATGCACACCAGAAATACCTAAATTAAAATATACAAAACACGAAACACTTATAACTAGTGGTATAAATGACTGCCTTATTGCTAATAGAAGTACCTATTACTATTAGCTTATCAAGATAATGTTCTACTACAGATATTTATTTTGCACTGACAATTTTATGTAATTTTAGATAAATAACTAAATATAATAATATAAAATATAACAGTAAAACACATATAAACTGACGCCACGAGTAGCGGCCTTAATACTGACAGTGGTATCTTCGAAATGATACTCCAAGAACAGTGCCAAACGAGCATCGGTCACGCGCTGAACTGTCTTTGAAAAAGACCGCAGAATACGGCTGAAACTTAAATTAGACTGGACTGACTATAGCACCCCCCGTGACATGACTAATACTCGTAGTGAGTTACCCGTGTGTTAATTTTTTTTTTGGTGGGGTAGGGCTCTTTGCAGAGTTCGCCTGGGGAAGTACCATACCTTTGCCAGTTATTCTACCGCCAAGCAGTAATATGTAAAGATTACTGTACTCCTGTTTGAAGGGCAATATTTCAGAGATATTACTGTTGCATGTTGCTTACCATCAGGCACATGTCTTACTCGTTTTGTCACTATAATATTTAAAACAAACTTTAAACGCTGCATTTATCTGGAAAAAAACAATTGACCTCTCGAAACTATAACCATTATCCTATGATGAATACAGGCCTCTTTATTATCAGTTAAAAACACCAAAAAAACCTTTTTACTGCATGAGAAAACTCTCCTATGACTCTATCATCAATCTATTCCGTAGAATTGCTTCTTTTCAGTGATCAGTTATTTTTGGCACGACGCCGACGCACCGAGATAATGTTACAAAACATGTGGGCTTGTAGCGTGGTCGCCGATCGAGTTGCTTTATGATATTGGATAAGTCGTGACAAACTGCCAGATCATGAAATGAGCAACGGAAGTAGAAAAAACTAGCAGTCATTGAAACTTCCGATAGACCTAAAAACTTATGAAATAGATATTAGTATTAAGCTGTTATGTACGCGTACTACAGATGATATACAGGTATGTTATCTGTATGTAGCTACAGATATTTTGTTATTACGTTTTTTTATAGTATAAAGTGACGAGAAAAGCAGGACATGTGCCTGATGGTAAGCAACATGGCTGCCACATAACAGCACAGTGACACGCAGCTATTGGAATATGACGAGTCCTAATCATTTCTTAGCACTGCGCTGCGCTCGTCACCCTGAGATCTAAGATATTGTATCTCTAAGACCTGTCATTTCTTTGGGTTTCCAAACCCTTCAAACCGGAACACAGTACCTAATGTTTACAAATTACTGCTTGGCGGTAAATTAACCGACAAAGGTGTGGTACTTCCCCAGGCGGACTCTGCCAAGAGTCCTACCACTACAAAATTTTAAAGTTAGGACAACGAAAAAGGGGAAATGGCGGTGACTCCCGCACCGGCTTGTTAGCGATGGACAATCTTTATGCCAATAATGGCATAAAGATTGTCCATCGCTATTCAGCAGAGTAATGCTGCCATGTATGCCAATAATGGGCACCTTTGTGCCGGGGTGGATTATGTGATTGACAAATTTACTGTTGACGTTGTTGTTAATTGTGTCATTGACTTGCGTACATATGTATATATTTCTGAACAAAAATTTATACATAAATTTATAAATATTTATTGTATCTTTAGAGTTAATGTGACCGGAAAATTTACTTGATGATAATATTTTTTTTATAAATAGACCACTGAATAAATATTAAACTAAAATTCTGAATTGTAAGTTTTCACTTCTATAGACAGGTCACAAGACTGTATTTTTTTTTTACTTCAGGACTGGCTGCATGCAGATCTCTTGGTCACCCACAATTAACCCGCGAACTTCACACTTCAATGAGCAGCTCCACTCGCAATCGAGTGTTAAACGCCGCCACGCGAGCGGAACCAGATTTATACCTACACTGCGCGCACAACTTTATAACCGCTACGACCACAATATAAACAGGGACCAGATAGCTCTACAACTGTTGGAACTCGGGGCCTTCTCTCTTATGGAGAGAGTCAAGGCAAGTCTGCTGTCCGCAATGGCTACAGATAAATTTTGACTAAATAATTCACAAAAATACATTACGCAAATTACATACAGTAAAATGTTCAACTTATATTACCTATACATAAGTAGAGTGTGGCTCTTATTGACCATTAAGTTAATAAAACTGGTATGATTAACGACATTAGGTATATAATGGAACTTTAGCCTGTTGCCATTCCTAAATAAGTAAATTATAAAAAAGGATTCTTACCCTTTACTGTTTCTATTGCTATTTCTGCTGATATGCGTTGCGCGCAAAAGAAACATGTCAGATGTCACCATATGCAACTACTGTAACACTCACTTTTTTATCTTCCATTGTAATGATGATGATGCAATAAAATCTTCGACTGAACTGACAGAATGGTGGATTTGAGTTATAGATACATAAAAAATAATGACATAATTATATTATACATTTTACATATTTTCATATTTTTCAATTAGACATACATAAAATGACATAATTGATATTGATGTTGGATTATCAAATGTATCTAACAAAACGAAAAATTAACGCCACCTTTGGCACAATCGAATACTGTGTCTGATTCATTTTCCCATCTAATTGACACTAGAAGCGCCTTCGATTTTACTCGTTCCCGTTATTTATCCTAGATAAAAAGCCTATATGCTATTCCAGACTATAATCTAACTGTGCTTCAAATTTTACCCCCATTCGTTCAGCCGTTCCGACGTGATTAAACGCAAGAAACATGTTTTTTTCCTTTATAATATTTGTGTAATTTTGGGAACGCTTCGTCGGCGGCCTCAAAATCGGGCATGCACTTTACAACCACAACACTTTATTGTCGACCGAGTATTTGATATATGTGTATATACGGTCTATTTCTGCGCGGCTCGCAATGAAAATGTCGTTTTATTGAGACACGTCACATGTGCCATGATGCAAGACATTTCCTCTTCATATCACTAGTAAAATTGTCGTTCGTTTTTTAATTTACACTTTCACTCTGCTATTAGGTAGAGTGCCCACGTTATTAAAATTATTATTCGTAATAAAACTTGTGTATTTTAGTTAATCTAGCAGCTCCCTGTGGTTTCACCCGCGTAGTTAAGTTTACCCGCTGTTAAAATAAATATATAAATAAATATTGATGGACATATCACACACAACGCTATCTGGCCCCAAACTAAGCAAAGCTTATACAATGGAAGCCAGATAGCTGATATAGTACTTATATATCTTTAAATACATGCATATTATACATAGAAAACAGCCAGACACAGTACAAATATTTGAATTCATCACACAATACTTGCACTGGGTGGGGATCGAACCCACGACCTACGCTTTCGCAGACAGACTTATTCCAACTAAGCCACCAGGCCAGCCGCATATGTATCTTTCTAGACTGTTATCCAACTGTGTTCCACATCTCAATCCATTCAGGGGTTCTGACGTGACTGAGCAACAAACATCCAGTCATCTAAACATCCAAACTTTTGCTTTTATAATATTAGTAGGGCACTACTAGTAGGGTACCGCGGTTTTACCGGCGTAATTTCTATTCCCTTAATTTTTGCGCGATAAAAAGGAGCCTATGTGATATTCAAGACTGCGAGTATAATGTAACTATCGATTCCTGTTCCGACGTGATTAAGCAAGTAACATTCAATCATCCAAACTTTCGCATTTAGGATATATATTACAACTTACAATATCAAAAATAACGTGTTGCAAAAATAACAATTGAAAACTTGATGTGTGTACCCAGTTATAGCGTAGGAATTTTTTTATATACTATTACTAACGTAACATTATTTACCCTCCAGCTCCCCTTCATATTAATCGCATTTATAGTATTTTAACTGTTTTCTATTAGGCTGTATACTTTTTTTGTATGTGCCTATGTTACGCGATAGCTCCCGCCAATTTTGAATTGATTTCGGTGTTTTTTTTGCAGAACATACATAGGTTAGAAGTGGTCACATATAAATTAAGTAATCGAGATCACAGCAGTGATTGTAGAAATATGAAGTCAAAGTCAAAGTTCTTTATTGATAAATGTACAATTTACACGTCAAACAAACGTGAAATCGTCAAACGTCAAACGTGAATAAAAAACTTAAATTTGTGTTTATTTTATCACAACGATGTAGTGATATAAAAGCTTCTTATGTAATTTGGTCCAGTGTCTGTATTTAATTTTAAATTGAGGTCGGTTTTTTGGAGAAAATAATTATTTATACTAATATAAAGCTGAAGAGTTTGTTTGTTTGTTTGAACGCTAGGATCTCGGGAAGTGCTGGTCCGAATTGAAAGATTATTTTTCTATTGGATAGTTCATTTATCGAGGAAGGCTATAGGCAAATAGAATATAACGCTACTACTAATAGAAGCGGAATATGAATCAAGAATGTAACAAAATCGGGAAAAAATATTCCTTTTCGAGAGTTTTCGTACGTTTCGTGCTTTGACATGACACATGACATGTGTCTAAGTTTGCGTCATTGAACATCACAGATTATACATACACCTCTTATTGTATACCTCTTGAATATAAAACTTTTGCTAATCTCTGAGTTGGGGCGAACAATTTCCGACAGGTGGCGTAGCAGGTAGCTGAAGAGGTGTTTTGTTTGAAAGCGAAATTCTCAGGAATGACTGAACCGATTTCTAAAATTTTTTCACCGTTGGATATGTGCGGGATCTCGATAAGTGATATATATGTTCCACGGGCGAAGCCGGGGCGGACATCTAGTAAATATAAATGATTTAGCCATTGTTTATTGACGTAAAGTCTACATGAACTATAGCATCAGTTTGATTTTACAATCCATCAATACTTACTATCAATAATAACGAGCACAGTTGTTAAATCATCGCCCGAACTCATACAGGATGCGACATCATTACTTTCTGGGAATATGAAAACATTTGAGATGTTCCAAGAGTTAACAAACATGTTTATATTAGATGTCTCATCGCTAAATTGCACGAACATCTTCCGCGCATCGAAACAGAAAACTGTTGTTTTTGTACTACAGAAGCGTTTTTTACTACCCGCGCCCACACCGCGTCTCATTCAACTCATGAATGGTATCATCGGCATTGTCTTCTAATTTGAGCCCACTACAGGATACAAATCTCCCACTGTGATATTTTCAGTCATGTCTTCTGCCAATTTCGCCCAAATACCACCTACTACTTCCATTATACGTAATTTTCTATTTCGCCACTCCATAACAAATCTGAATTGTAAACTAATCATGTGATGCAGCTGGTGTTTAGTTCGTCATCAGTCTATTCTCGTTAACTAGAAGAGGCGAATACTACGCCAATACGAGTATCCAGCGATTAACCGCTGGATATTGGCATTTACCATGATACACTCCTCTGTCCTATCTTCGGCTTTTCTTTTTGGGCTACTGTCGTCTATATTGTCGAGTTCAGTCACTCCATGGAGTTTCAGAGCGTCCTACGCTACGTTTTCCGATTCACGGTCTTCATTCATACATCTAACGGTTTAACGAGCACCTGGCTCCTATAGCCTTGCCGGAGAGCTAATATACTCTTTTTTATAAACGAAGTATCGGTGAACTTATTATTTAGGATATTGCGTTGCAAACATCGCAGTAGTCTTCTGAAACCCTGGTGGTATATTGGATAGAACGTGAATTTACATTCGGAAAGGGGTACGTTCAAATCCTGTCTGCAATGAGCACTTTTCCAAGAGCAGATGTCATCACCACTAGCTATCACTGTGAAGGAAAACAACATGAGGAAACCCGCATGTTGCAAGAACCTTTCGAGGTCAGGTGTCATCCGCTAATCTGCACTGAATCAGTGATCGATTATTACCATGATTCTCTTCTTGCGAGAGAAGGCTACGGGTCCCAGCAGTGAGAGCATTTAGGCTGCTTATGAAACATACATAGGTGTGACGTACCCAGTACAAAATAATTTCGGTGGCCTATACCTAACCAGCAAGAAGATCAGGAAAGCTGTAAAGCTGGCGGACGATAATGAACAAGGATCGGCAGTTTAGTGGACAGTTTGGTATCTGAGTCGACTGAGGCCGTACCCCGAGCAAATGACCTATTATAAATTGTATTTCTTACCTCATCGCACACCGCAAGAAGGAGCAAGAGAGACACAGTAGGATTTGTCGCTGTTTTATTTATGTTTGCGCTCATATTTTAGAATAAACTCCTTACAAAATCAGATTTTGGTCTTTTGAAAAAAATATTTAAAAATGTTTGCAATGTAATTGCCTATCCGTTGGTATAAGTAATACAAAATCCAAATTTTCGCGATTTTTCGAGTAGATGCATAATAATTACAATTATTTCTACTTTTTATGGTTTCATTGTGAGGAGATTATTTGAAGTGAATAAAAATAAATTCATTAACAAAAAAAGAAACTACCATTTTGGGCCAAGAAATTGTAGAAATATAATGTATTTTTTCTCAGGTAATATTTGTTTTGGCTAATGAGTAGATGAGTAGATAGCTCTGAAATTTGAACAATAAACTCGATTTGCTGGGGGACGCACTTTAATATAGCAATGAATATATGCTAAAACCTCGAGCACACTTAGTAACCGAATTTAAACTCGCCGATATTCGAATCATCGCCCGAACTAATACAGGATGCGACATCATCACTCTGGGAATATCAAAACATTAAGCATTTTCCTATAGTTTACAAACATGTATCATCGGAGATCATACTATCACACATGTTGCGAAATTTCCTCACATGTGGGAGGAGGTGACGTACAGGGTTTTCTGATTTATTATGAAATATTGGAATGTTTTTTTTAAATAATGTCACATAGTTTAGTTGTACTACTTTAACCGAATTGTCCACTTTTTGGTAGGGGTAAATTTATGTATGTAGCTATGCAGTTGACGTATGGGCTTATATTCTGCTATTTTTTAATCTAAGTACTGTCTTTTTAGTTGTGGCGATGCTTGTTAGAAGACGTATAATATTAGTTTCACTTTTCTTCACAGTTTAGGTTGCCGGCATTGACTTTTTTTTTTTACTTTTATACGTTTACACTAAACCGCCATCTGATGTTAAAAAAAATTAAAAAATTAAAATTCATTTATTTCAGGCCATTATACCCATAAATATAAAATTAACAAATTAAGTCCATAAAAAATCCAATAAATAATAGTATTCAATTGTCACACAAAATTAAAATTAAAATTTCAAAATAAATAAAATCAGAGTCTCAGTCGCCAATTAAAATGGCAGAATAATTACATACAAATTCTTTATAATTTTTATGTTAAGCAATGATGCTGTCTACCATGGAGCGTGTTTACCTAGAAGAAACCGATTCACTCTCAATTTGTAGACACAAAGATTGTAACTATCGGGGAAAACCCACTCAGGCAACGTATTCCACAGCCTAGAGTGTTTTTCGCACAATATTCCGCAATTTTTTAATCTAATTACTGGCTTTTTAGCTGTGGCAATGCTTTTTAGAAGACGTATACATCTTTAAAGGATATTAGTTTCACTTTTGATCACAGTTTAGGTCGCCGGCATTTACTTAGATATACATATATTACTGCGTAAGGACCGGGCCAACCGTGCGATAAAATGGCACCACCGCGTTGGCCCTAAAATTAAATTTTTAGGGCCATTTGCAATCATTGGTCGCCGGACTGTGGGACTGTGTAACTTTACGAGTCGTTCTTATTTGTGAACTGAGTGTAAGCTTTGAGCTTTCGCTAGTAATGTCAGCAATCACATTGACAGGCGTCGACAGCCGTCTGGCAAACCGCCCGGGACAACAATCGGGAATGATTGACATATAGATGTCATCTGACATCTACCGTAATCACAACTCCACTTATCGGCGGCCACTTTCAAACTAATTGGCTGGATTTTAGATTTATTTGTTTTGACGAAATAATTTGCTAGGCTTTTTTTATTTTCTTGTTTTTTTTTCTAGACACTGATTTACGGATTTCGTAATAGCGTATTAAGAAAACTAAGATCTGTGAAGTATTTCGTTTGTACGGCCAGTAATAATAGTTTTCTAAAGTGATTTTATCTATCTTTGTTGGTAGGTAATGATTTCTGCGCTTCTCGACAACAACGCCTGTAATAATGATATGTATTTTATTACTTAAATATACTATTCTTATGTATGTAGGTGTGGTATTTTAGACATCAAAAGTATTATTGAGAAAATAATGCGATAGACTAGAAAAAGGTTTTATTCCGAACCCGCATTTGGCAATGAAATATTGTCCTTTTCCCGCGGTTTTAGTTTTTTTATTTCATGTACGGCATGGCACGGCTTTGAATATCTTTAGAATTTTCGATATAGTTTATTTTTCACTTTTTTGTGAAAATTAAGTTTATTTTTTTATTTACTGAACTGAAAATTATAGTATGGCATATTGTGTCGCAATACGAATTTATACATGTTGCCTGTTGGTCTCCAACCATGGGTTGTTGAGAGGCAGAGACTAAAGGGTTCCCCTCAGAATTAGGGCGCAGGCTCAGGGAGAATACGGGTGACTCCCGGTCCGGCGTATTCCAGAATCAAGGGTTGGTCCTTGCCATTCAGCGTGAGAACGCAGCGAGCGTCATGGACACCTATGTGCCGGAAGCAGTTAGGGGTGGATTTTTTGGATATTAGTTTTAATATCATTTTTTTTTTTGTATTCTTCTATCTCTCTTTGTATTTCCCTTTTTATGTCAAAATTATGCAAGTTATAAACGATGTTAATTTTAGTGCGTTTATTATGCTTTTTTATGTTTAAATTAATGTATTTTTAAATATATGTACACGTAAAACACATCAAAACTCAGATTAAAAACCTCCATCAAAAGCTGAGAAAATAAAATATATCCATCAAAAAAAATATCTTCAATAAAATTGGCAGTCATGGGGACTGCCGATAGAAATGAAAACTTATAACACAGAATTTGATAGCTCACTTTGGAAACTACGCGGGTGAAACCAAGGGCGATGCTAGTCAGTAATAAATCTTCAAAAGATCGTCAACAAGTCGTTTGAATAAGTCTTCTAAGCATGGCCATCTAGACTCAATGGTCAGGCTTCTAACTTATGCTATGCAAATTCTCGATGATTTCTTTCATTTACGAGCGTGACGCTTGAGCTCACACAGCCCACGAAAAATCTGTGTATGGTGCGGCTTCTGTTCAATAACTTCACATATTCTATCCATAGAACTAAACAGACTTTCAAACTCTACTACTACATTCACACACAGGCTACATTTCACCACGTGCGTAGATATTATTTCGGATACTTTTCGTCGAGACAGTAAAGTATAGTTTCAGGAGTCAGACAGTCTGACAGTTTGCAAACAATCGACAAACGGTTGCAGCTGGCGAAACTATGTCTGGTATAGAGGTAGATAACATACTACTATGCTAGATAACATCATACATATGCAAAAGTGTGGACGTTTGTTGCTCAATCACGTCGTAACGACTAAATGGATCGGGTTGAAATTTGATAGGTTATAAATCTGGAAAAACAAAGGCTTTTATTACCAGAAAATGACGGGAACAGGAACTACAGGGGTAATACCAGGAGCGCTACTAGTATAGTATGTTTAAAATGTTTTCAGGATTATGCTCTACGTACCTATATTTGTTTGTATAGTTATTACTTAAGTTTAGGTACTAACTAAAGCCTTCTGTGGTAATTAAAAGTAGTTCGCGCTGAGACCGCGACAGGAGACCGCGACAGGCACTAGACACTATAGAATTGTATGGGTGCCAGTTCCGAGTTCGCACCGAGACAGCAACACATGTCTCGCGACACGTGTCTCGGTCTCCTGTCGCGGTCTCAGCGCGAACTGGCGCCCATACAATTCCATAATGTCAAGTGCCTGTCGTGGTCTGCGGTAGCGGTCTCAGTGCGAACTTGTACTTTGAAAGCTCGGTAGGCAGTAGATGCCATCTGAGGCCAATGCTATTAGCACTTGTCACACTATGTTTTCATTGATAAGATAATTAAAGTATTATTTGCACTTGAATGCCATCTCGTCTGATGTTAAGCGATGATGCGGTACAAAAATAAAATATGAATAAATATTCAAAATATAAATATTGGTCGACAATTCACACAAAACAGCATCTGACACCAAACTAAGCAAAGCTTGTACTATCACGGGAAAATAGCTGATATAATACTTATATAGTTGTAAAAACATATCTGCCTATTAACCACCAACCCACCTCGCCTCGCCTCTACCAGCCTCGGTCTCGGCCTCGGTCGGTCCTTCCCAGGCAGAGTTACTACTACCCACGAGGCCACGAGGCCAGTCAAAGACATAAATCTAAAACCTAGTTATAACCTAGAAAAAAAACAATTCACTCTAGACTCTAAGACAACCAAATTATGTCCAATAGAAAATATCCACTCAGGCAGCTTATTTAAAAAAATGTTCCTATTACCAATGTAGATCAAAAACGATTATTATGGCCACTTAAATAACACTGTTATAAAAACAAATAAAGTACCTACAAATAAATATGTATAAATAATTATTATAAATAAAATAAGTATTACGAGTTTGATGTGTTTAGATTGTGACTTAAATAACGTTGACTATTCAGAGGAAGTAATGAAAATAAAAAGATTAAACTATCGTAAAGTCTCATAACTCTGTGTAATGTTTTAGATTAAAAAGCCCTACTCAGAACAGATAATCGTGAATCAGTAGGCATATTATTTTAAAATTATTATTAGCGATTTGAAATAATCTCAGCTTTTTTATTTGACAGGATAACTATGTCTCTTAGATTTAAATTGAATATTTCAATTATTATGGGCATTCCATACAATAAATATTCTTTATACATCTAACTATACTTATTTTAAGACTCCAAATGATCGAATTGGAATTGAAGATATTTTTAATGGTTTTACCGCAGAGGATTATTGATATTCTTATTTTTTGATCATTTTCATCTGTTTGTACGTTATTAAGGTGAAATGGCTGAAACAACTGAACAGGACTGAAGGACGATTTGAAAGGACATTTTTTACTTCCAACAAAGTTGCGGGTGCTGATAAAAATGAAATTGTCTGTTTACAATACCAAATTAAATAAAAATTAAATTGAGTTGTCTGTTTACACCAACCAAATTAAGATATTTTCACTTAATGCCGATAGGAATTTGTGCCTTCCTATGGTACAAACAGAACAAGTTTTAATTATCTCTTACTACGTGTACTTATTGTACAAAAAAACAAGTTTAAAAAAAATGTCATAAGTGATTAACGCATTCAAACAAACGCTTCAACTTATTAGTACATGTAGACACTAGATACTCGTATTAATACATTATTTCTGTTACGGTGGTTCACCAAACTAATATTACGAGTAATAACCCGGTTGTTAATCATAATTATAAATAAATCATAAATCGTTTATTGGCCATAAGTGACTATACATTACAGGCAAGTCATCATAATTTAAGTTAACAATAATAAAAAAAAATCATGCGTCAATATAAATTTCTAATTTAATTTTACGATTCACTGTGCTAAGCTTTTGTTACAAATATAATAATACGAGTATGTACCTACAATAATATGTTTTCTCTAGGAAATAAATGATATGCTATTCTATCCACCTATCTATCTATCAACCTTCCACGTGTAAGGTTGTAGCCCGACCTTCTTTCCGAGGTCTCGCAGCCCTGACCTCAAGGCCGCGCTCCGAAGGCCGAGACCCCGGCCTTGAGACCCGGATCCTTGGATCGCGACCCTCGAATCCGAACGTCCCTGAACTCTTGAACCTGCGTCCTTCGCGAAGGACGTATCTCGTAAGGTTACAGAGTTCACGTGAACTGAGGCGACCTTTCTAAGGACAGATTTTGGCCTTGCCCTTTTGGCCTAGAAGCTCTGAGCTATCTACAGACATATAAATGCGGTTATGGCCTTTGTACACGTGATAGGTTGTTTGTAATTTGTTCTTAAGTGACAATTTCAAAGAATTAAAAATTAAGAGAAAAATCTAAAAATGTATATCTTAAGTGTTTTATAGGCGTATAATCCTGATTAGAGTTTGAAAAATAATCTTTGTATCAAGTAGGTAGGTACCTATGTCAAGTGGTTTTAGCTAAACATTAAAGAAATATAAGTAGGTACGAATTCATAGTTACAAATTTCTAACGGAAACAATTAATTATATGGGGATTTGTACTGTTGTTGTTGTATTCAATACCAAAATGACCAAGAAAATACACTCACACAGTACAAGTACCCACACTCTAAGTACACGGTTTACCTAAATTCTGCAACACAACTAAAGTCTTGTGGTAGAAAACTTGAACTACACGTACGGAAACAAAAGCTAACTAGTACAAGTTCGTATTTCGACAGTAACGCCACATAAACAAACAACTGCAATGGCGAGTACTCTACATTCAGGTAAATACTAGAGAGTATAAGTAAAAGTCATTATTAATTTGATCAAAGTTGATCTTAATTGTACATTTAAATACGTTTCAACGATTTATCAAATTTTTTCGGAAGCAAATAGGTCACCGTTCTATAAAAATAATTAAAAACTTGAACATTGACGTCATTTCATGACCTAAATAAAAGTTTTAGGTACTTAGGTACATACAGGATTTAAAATATTTAGTCACGTAAACATTCTAAGAATGTTTCAGTGTTGCTATGTTACAATTTTGTTACAGCTACAATTTCTTTTTAAATAGCGGACGAGGGACGCGTGTCGGCAAACTATGTTAATTTGACAGCTGAAGTGCAGTCAGCCATCTTGTTTTTTACTTTCATTTATTTTCCCGCCTCATTTGTCGGCCGACAAAACAATAGTCACTTTAATTATGCGGTAATTATGTTAACAAGGCGGTAAATCTTTTTTGCTGAAATGAGACAATCCAAAAAATGAGTTTTTAGCAAAGTTTGATTCAATGTTTGTTTCAACACAAGCACGTGTTAACAGTTATGTATCGCTAGAGTGATTATTTCTATTACTCTGATTGTTCAAGAGTATAATAGTAAAATTGTCAGTTGTCGTCTATATTATATTCCTAGCTGTCATTTGATAGCCACAATCTAATTACCTAAATAATTTTCAATTTAGTTTACCTAAATTCAAACTATGATTTATGCATTCGCTTATAATACTTCAGTATTTTTCCTTTCTTGCAATTGCTTTAGTACTTTTTAACAGAATTACATTAAATATACATGATTACTATCGACCTAATAACAACTAGAATTAACACAAATATTCATGAACACAATTAAATCGCAAGTAAATTTTCTTTTAACATTACAACTGGCATAACTTTAATTGAATATCCACATGAATTACGTGTATCACTTTCGCGCCAAAATAATGTACATAATCCCTGGCCGCAAAACAAAAATTAAAAAACAAACACGCACATGATTTGTGTGAAACGTCGATAAGAAAAAAGTAGAATACAGTCCACAAAACAACTTACCAAAAAAAAAACAGAAATCACGGCACTTCACAAACTTAACTATAGGGCTGTGCTAGACGACTAAACGTATCGTGTACCGGTCTAACAGTAGCTAAAATATAATATCAGTACCGGCTCCGTTCAGGATTGCCGGTTCGTTCTAAAAATATAGCGTCGTGCATAGCGATTTAATGAAAATTCGTAAATGCTCAATTTTATGGGAGCTGCTATAGGAAGTTAGTGGATTTCATTGAAATTTTATTGGCGCTGGCATTGTTCTAATATCATGTAGGCCGCAACGTGGCAGGATATCTGACAAATAAGTATGATGTTGGAATCAAATTTTACGATATTAAAAAAATAAAATTGAAACTAATTTGACTGAAAGACTGAACTGAAGTTATACAAACCCGTATTGAACTTTGAGTTACGTTAAATATACGTTTGTAACGTGGAAAGATAAACACTTGGACTTACGTACTTATGTTTTGGAATTGGTGGTGAAAAGGTGGTAAAACTGATCTACTTGGGAATGTGGATCCTAAGTTAATAACCCGAAACTAATGTGTGTACCTACACTTTTTGGATAGTACTTGCAGTTCTTTCTAAACTCTTGGACTAGAGGCCCTATGTGTGTATAATTAAGACCTAATTTGATGCTAACATTCTTTTTATAATTGTCCAAATTTGGCAAAAGACTTTTCAACTAATTGTTCCCAGATATTGCTTAAAAACATCTATTACAGATTGATACAGTTTAAAAAATCTTTAAAAATCAGTTTAAAAAATCTTTTCTATATTATAGAAAAGATTTTTTTATATTATCGTTAAAAATCAGTATTTTTATAGTAGACCGATTTTTATTAATTCGTTTAACTCGAGTTTTTAATAGATCGGAAGAGTTCTTAATGAAAGTTTATTTATATTACAACTTTAAAAAAAGCATTCATAGTATAGAGTGACGAGATTAGCAGAACATGTGCCTGATGATAAGCAACTTGCCTGCCACATAACAACACAGTAACACGCAATTATTAGACCATGAAGAATCCAAATCATTAATTAGCACTGTACTGCGCTCGTCACCCAGAGATCTAAGATATTATATCTCAAAGCCCTGTAATTTCTCTGAAAATATTGCCCTTCAAACCGGAACACAGTAATGTTTGCATATTACTGCTTGGTGGTAGAATAACTGGCAAAGGTGTGATACCCCAGGTGGACTCTGCCAAGAGTCCTACCACCACGAAGCTACATCTTGTTTTGTGATAACTATATCATAATTAAAATAGGAAATACCTATAATAATCCTAATTCATAACTATTTATTGATGTAACCGATGGTCTTTAATCTTACGCTAACATAACACATTCACTGCAACTTGTTTATAAATACGTTTTAGATTGTAAACAGATTCGCGCTTGAAAATTTCAAACGCTGGCGTTCATACAATGACGAGTATCGTATCGATTTTTATCATGGAAGTTAAAACTTCTTTTGTACGAAACACAGATAAAAAACGCGGGAAAACGACACAGATTTTTCGTGCTCTGTGAATGAAGCTCAGCGTCACGATACTAAATTAAAGAAATGTTCAGATGGTGTTAGATGACCATGCTTACCTATAATAACACCAAAGAATGTGTTGGGTCAGACAATACTTAATTTGTGGTGTGGGTGTACTCGGGATCGCCGAGATGCCAGAGCGAGTAAATTTTAAATGGAGTCAGTTTTTTATTTTTTTGGAAAAAAGTAAATATTTTTTAACGAAATCAGAAAAGGTGGACTGAAGTCTACGAATTGGTACGTCGCGTCGTCAAGATTAAGGAAAAAAAAGTTTTCTATTTAAGTTTAAAAAACTGATTCACCAATTTCGATACAATTAACATTTTTAATTTATTTACCTCTGAAGAATTTATATGCTAAACAAAACGACGTTCCGTTTGACGTACATAATTTCTGGCAACAGAGTGTAGTACATGTAAACTCTTTGGTTCCTATGCAGTATATACAGATAAAGTAAGTACATATATTTATGTAAACTCTTTGAATAGGCATTAATAGGAGCTCTTTGTGAGTACAGTACGCGCTAGATGGCGTTATACCCTATTAAAAGGCGATGGTAGCTTTGTAACTCGCTTTCGTTAGGGATTCGATTTGCTTTCACAGATAAACAGAAAGTAAGAGTATTGTGTGTAACACTTGTTATCCTAGTTATATTATTTAGAGTTAAGTGGTAGGCAAAACTGTAACGCTTATGTATATTTAGGGCTTATGAGTGTTCAAATTTTTTGAAATGACTATTCGCATGCTCAAAGCATCCGTAATGGTCATAGATACATTTATAGATATACTCTTTATTGACACACCAAATAAAACTAAACACAGAAAAAAATACATTTTAGTAGTGGCACAGTGGGCGACCTTATTGGTGAAATCTCTTCCAAGTAACCTTAGGATGGAAAATCATATTTGGACAAGTACACGGGGTGTGCCAATAGGAATTAAACAAATGAAAATGTATAAATATAACATAACAATTATGATAAAAATAAAATATTATAATACTGCCATAAACCTAAATAGTAAACATGGCTGTATATACAATATTTACAGCATTTCATTACACAAGACATTCTGTGTGTTGAGATTTTTCTTTAACCCGAAACGTGTCGGCTGGCTGAGGTTTGCGCACGTAATGGCCGACTTTTGTGAGTATGTATGAGTGTCAACCTGTATGTGACAGGGAACTGGCAGACTTGACTTGACACAGTGCTTGTGTTTGCGAGAATACGTTTATTGGTTTAAGTAACTCTACAGATGATAATATGTTTGAGCTAGATCTTTGTTGCGCATCACATATTAGCTCATTTTAACCCCCGAAAATGAATGAGTATAATATTATTTTGACATGACTATCTCTGTGGTATCAATAAACTGATGAATTGATTCTTATTTTGATTTGTTTGGTTGTAAAGTGGAGTTTATTCGGGAGTGTTCTTAGCTGTTTCATTACCATCGAGCCAAGATGACCGCTGCAAAATGGTGGATTACATAATTTTACACAACAATATGGGTGTCAAATGAAAGGGGTTAAGTAAACTATCTATAATACTGTTATGAACAGAGTCGGAAACGTATTCAGTAGGTAAAACAGTTTAAACAGAAGGCCTACCGCCTAGCCCAGAATAGATAACATTGTCTTACTAAAACTGTCTTAGTTGCTCCATCTTTTCTTTTCGCTTGAAATTACAGAAACAGCAATAGTAAAGCCAACGACTTAGGCGATAGATTCACAGGTCGGTGTCAGCTCACCGCATTGCTTCTTTTTTCATTTCGTTGGCTCTCATTTGCATCTGCATCTTTTGTATAAATTCATCTCTTTCAGTAAAATCCGGACAGTGTTACGTTTGTCCAACGTAAAGGCGTTTTGTAGCGATCTCTTCAAATAGAAAAACGTTTGTACGAGCGTGTAAGCATGTTGGGAAAAATGAACTTTAATTGTAGGAATAAAAAAAAAATTCAGACACTGGACAAATTATTTTTTGTGAAAAAAGTAATCACACCGTTTCAACGAATAGCGACATAGTACGAATACGTCATCTAGGTAAACAATTAAGCTTTGGTTGATATTTTGGAAACGATGCATAAATTTTTTTATTGTAAAGAGTGGCAAAACGAACAGTACACGTGCCTGATGGTAAGCAATATACCTGCCCACAACGAGCCCAAATATTTACCTAGCACCGCACTGCGCTCTTCACCCAGAGATAGGTGTTTTATCTCTTAGACCAGTAATTTCTCTGGAAACATTGCCCTTCAAACCGGAACACAGTAACGTTTGCACACTACTGCTTAGCGGCAGAATAACTGGCAAAGTGAGTGTGGAGTAAAAAATAAGCTTCAAAATCAAATCACAATTAGCGGAGCTGTCGCGTAACTAATCCAAACAAAACAAGTGGCGAATTGGGAACCTCCTTGTTGATTTAAAATACCTCTTTACTATGTGCCTACGCAGTTCAATGTGCCCAGAAACACTAGACAAACAATTATATACAAAACAACACCCACAGCTTACTAATGGAGGTTCTTTACGGTTATGATGCCGTTTCCTTCAGAGCTAAGTGTATTTTTTCCGGTATTCTTTTAATAGTTCCACAGAAATACTATTTCAGCAGCGTTGCATAATATATACGAGCCATCTTATGCATAGTTCCTTGAGGAAAATAGTTCGTCGTCGTTTTGATAACACACGGCAAGCACTACATTGAAACATATAAGCTTAATTAAGCATAACCAACTATCTAAATGTTCCCACAGCTGGGACTTGGTGTCTTCTCTTGCAAGGAGAGAGTCAAGGTCATTACTACTACGCAGGCCCAGTGCGGTTTGATGGGACCACATGGTCTTGAAGTATTTTAGGAAGTTGACAGTTTCCTCACGATACTTTCCTTGGACGTTTTTAAGTTAGCAGCAATGCGCACGTGACTTCGAAAAGATAGTGGTGCACGTGGGGTTTGAACTAAGGACTGCAGATCGTAAAGAAAAAAAAAGTCGTAACTAAGTCTATAGCAAGGTACAAAGTAAAATTTGATCACTAGGAATAACTACTCAGAATGAACTACAAGTTATCAGTATATCCATAAATTAGAGTGTAGTGAAAAATTGCTTACTTCAACAACCAGCTTAACACATTTAATATTTATAAGTAAAACCTTTGTTGGGTAGAATATTAAAGGTAGCTTTGAATTTAGCTAATTTTGTTTAAGGGTAAGAGATGTGCTGATGTTTTGTATATCAGATCTATTTTCCTAGTTTTGGTTGGACAATCACTTTTACTTTAATTCCTCGTTACATACATATGTATTCATGTGTAGGTATATACCTACTAGTGGACTCGATAGACGTTGTTATGTATACATGTGAAAAAAACACCTTATTGTTTATATAAACAGTATCATAATGCACTTTAACCACCCAAAAAAAAAACATCGAAATAGTACAGCCGTTTAGAGTGAGTTTAATTAGCAATTATAAAAGAGCAAACACACGAACAAAATATGTATTAAGTATTAAACCTATGTAAGTATAAAGGCAAAAAATATATATTTAGTTCATGAAAGGCAGGAGTGCAACATCGTCGCGAAGCGCTAAAACGAATGTTAAGACGAAACCATGTTGGGCGCCAAATTAATGAAATAACCATTAATAGATAAAAAATACGCAGATAAGTCAGAACATTACGGAACACGGTAATACGAGTATTTTGATTTATTTGTTTAATCTTGATAAGTTAGTTTTGTAGTGGTTGTTAGTTTGGATTCTTTGTAGATTCTGCCTAGCAAAGTACCATAACAATTACCCAATTTTACTGTGTTAGAAGGGCAATCTTTCCAAATAAATTACAAAACAAAGAGATAAGTTACTAGATATTTTCAGGTACTCGGACAGTACTTTAAGCTCTTCGTGGCATTATGATTTTAGGGGTAGAGCGTTGGTAACAATTGTCATCAAGCCTTGCTCGTTTAATCACTCACATATAATATAAAAAAAAACACTTTGCGGTTAGGTTATGCCCATTGTTCAATCAGATTGCGTAATGTACTAAGAGCCCATGAACCCCAGAACTTCGTTATTTTCAAAGCTGAAAGTTTGTCAGCTCCTCACATAGCTAAGAACGAAACCCCATTATGAAGTTTGGGTCATCCTGGCTTTGGCAGATATACGATACTATAGATGTGTGCGATACCGATCTAAATGTGTCAAACTATATAGTATTTATTGGTATTATGGCATAATACTGGTATAAATGAAATGGCTTGACTTGTAAATTACTATACCATAAGAATATCACCCAAATAAGGGACTGAGCCAAACATAGCGTGACGCAAGAAGAGTGGTTTGACCATTATATCTAGCTGTATTTGTTAATTCTGTGAAATTACATTGACTTAGATATTTGTTGTTTTTGTGTGTGTTACACGTCCTCCAAGATGTAATGGTAACCTTGCTACCTTCATCTTCATTTAAAAAGAACAATGTATTTTGTCTACAAAACATCAGTCCAGAAATATTTGAGGAAAAATATTTTTAAATTTCTGTATTAATATTGTTTTGTCATCTTAAACAAATTGACAGCAAAACGATGCAACGACAAAAAACGAAGCACACTTAAAACAATAATTTAAACTGCTTTAGTTTTCTCGTATAGTGGTTTCAACACAGACCATGGATTTTAATTTCGACCAATTTTTCAAAATCCCTGTTCGTGCATCAAAAATTAATAGCTGCCACCCAGAAGTAAAAAGAGACAAAAAATGGCTCCTCTATTTCATTCCAACGTTCAGTATCTTCACCTCCGTATTCTTACTAATGCTCTACAACATAAGTCTTAATTTAAAAAACAACGACTTTAACCAAACTTGTAAGAATGGAGTTTTGTCTGTGGTCTACTGCGTGGTAACTTTCCAACTTTTTGTTATGATTTGGAAACAGGACATCATACTGAACCTAATAATTTCAGTTAAAAAAGACTTTGATAGCGCAAAGTCAATGTCTTTAAATGAACAAGAGATATTATACGAATATGCACAAAAGGGAATGCATGTGTGCACGCAATGGCTCATAATATCATGTTGCGCATCTGGGATTTTCATTCTCAAAAATCTAATTTTATTGTCATACCAGTATATCATTGGTGAGCCAAAATTTGTACCGTTCTATGATTTAATATACCCTGAAATTATAGAGCGGAATAAAGAAAATTTGATTGTGTATTTAGCGACTTACGCATTGCTTTTATTTTACGGACTGTATAGTACATGTATGTACACAGCGTTTGTTCCACTGGGACCTATTTTTATGTTGCATCTTTGTGGACAACTTGAAATTGTGAAGAAAAAAATTGAAGATGTATTTAAAGGTGGAGATGAGACTCAGGAACGCCTGAAAGAGATTATTCTTCAGTTGCAATGTATTTACGAGTAAGAAAATTTACTTATAACCGTCATAATGTTTACCGTGAATTTAAAGATAAGATGTATAGATTTTGGAGTGGAAACCGTGAATCGGGAAAAGGTCCAGAGTAGTCGGAGTGACTTTTTATGAAAGACATTTTTTTTTCCAGTTTTACAAAAACATTTTTTTTTTAAGAAAAAGGCATCATCATGATCATCAGCCTATTTAGGCCATTGCTTGACATAGGCCTCTCCCATCCAGCCCTATCCTCAGCTTCACATCTCCAGTCTGTGTTAAGAAAAAGTAACTAACATTTAATTACAGAAAAACTTAATTCAAATTTGTTTCTCTTATATTTTCAGCTTCGCAGAACAAATCTTGCTTGCATTCAGAGTTAATTACGAATTAACATTAAAAGCTACTACTATCATATTACCGATCACTTGCTACGAAGTCTTAGAAGTAAGTTATCCAATGAAATCAGTTTGTAATGGGGTTATCTTCAAAGTTAGCTCTGAAAAAGTTTAACAATGATTATTTCTTAATTATTTTCTTAGAAACAACAAACCAATGAATGAAATTAAACTCATATACTTAAATTTAAATTTGAAAACCCAATAATACATATTAAACAGCTAATCGCAAAGCTCCAATGAGACCGTGGTACAGAGGAAGGAGATGATCGTCTCGTCACTCTTTATTTAAAAAAAAAAAGTTGAGAGGAGAAGGAGAGAGAGAGAATCCTTGCAATGTTCGTCTGAGAAAAGTCAAAAGAAAGTCGTGTTAGTTACACCATTTATTACTCAAGAACGGCTGAACCGATTTTGCTGAAAATTTGTGAGGAGGTAGCTCAGGACTAGGAAAAGGACATAGGATTTATATCACGTTCCTGTGGGACGTCAAAAAACGACAAACGACGAATATCCCGTACGACCGCGTTCCCGTGTGACGTGACATAAAACGTAAACGACAGCTAAACGTCATTTCGTCGTCGTCATGTCAACGGTGACATCACCGAATGGAAGCCAAAAGAAAAAGTTGAAGTTGAAGAACCATTGAAGAACCTTTGCTATTCTTTGTTTCTAAATCTGAATTGGTACGACCAATTTCCGACAGGTGGCGTAGCAGGTAGCTAGAGCGGTAGAGGTTTTTTTGTTTGAAAGCGATATTCTCAGGAACATCTGAACCGATTTCAGTCATTCTTTCAGCGTTGGATATGTACGGGATCTCGATGAGTGCTATATAATGTACCACGGGGCGAAGCCGGTGCGGACAGCTAGTATTAATATGAAAGTATGGATTAAAGATAACTCAAAAACTAGGGCGATCTAGAGAGAAATTTTGAAGCCGACGTGAAGTTTTTTCCATCAATGTTTAAAAATAATATACCGCCTATATGCACAGCTGTTTTCCCGCGTAGTTACCGATATTGTATTTTTTCGGGATAAAAAAGAGTGACGAGACGAGCAGGACATGTGCCTGATGGTAAGCAACATACCTGCCTCATAACAGCTCAGTGACACGCAGCTATTGGAACATGAAGAGTCCAAATCATTACCTAGCACTGCAGTGCGCTCGTCACCCAGACATCTAAGATGTTATATATCTAAGCTCTGTAATTTCCCTTTGGAAACATTGCCCTTCAAACTGGAACACAATTTGTGTTCCTGTTTGAAGGTTGTTTTGTGGTTGAGCTAAGCAATATTTTGTGTTTATATTTTTTAATGTTTACTCAATGATTTTAGCCTTTAATAAATTTACAGGCATTAGACAATGGAGAGGTGTCACTTGAATTCATAGTGTTCATAATAGGCGGAGTACTCATCAGCAGTTCACCATGCTACTATAGCGATTTACTTATGGAAAAGGTAGGTATTTTAGTCCTGGACTAGCGGTCCGTCCTAATATTATAAAGCTTAAGGGCTTCAACATCAACACAACATCAACAGCCCAATAAATGTTCCCACTGCTAGAACTCGGGCCTTCTCGCGGAAGGAGAGAGTTAAGGTCATAATCCATCACGCTGGCTCAGTGCGGTCCAAAGGGTTTATTTGTTTGAAAAGGAACTATTTGCCCGATTTCAAAAAATCTTTCACCGTTGGATATGTACGCGATCTCTAACTGCTATAGGTTAAATGTACCACGGGCAAAGCCGGGGCGGACTACTAGTTTTATAATAATAGTTGGATAGTAAATAAGTAATTATATTTTACATGACCATCAACTTAACAATGTTTTACTATTGGTGGATTTTTAGACTCTGTAGTTTCGGCTGGGGAATTACCACACCAGCCAGTTATCCTACCGCCAAGAATTGAGAGTAAACATTACTATGTTCCTGTATGAACGGTTGAAGGGTAATGTTTTCAAAGAAATTACAGAGCAAAGAGAAAAATTACATATCTCTGGTTAACTTTACAGAGCGAAGACGTACGAATGGCAGTATACTCAAGCGGTTGGGAATCGATATATGAGACTGATGACTATGAAACGGCTCGTAAGATCAGTAAAACTGTTAAAATAATTATGATGCGAGCGTTGAGACCAGTCGTAGTACGGACACTATTCAGGACTGTGTGTCTAGAGGCACTCACTGATGTAAGTATAGGATTTTAACGTGTCAACGTCAAATTTCTTTATTCATAAATGTACAATTTACACGTCAATTAACTAAAAAACTTTTGTTTTTTAAAGAGCATACAAACCATAGATTTCGATTCTTTTTGCTACGCAAACGTCTTTGATACAAACAGTAACACATTTTCAAAGTTTAGAATGAACGGTTCACTGTACAAACAATAAAATTACTATCGTACCGATGAGTGTCAAGCATTATATAAATTTGTATTTATAACAAATGTAATGTACAATGTCATGTTTTATAACTTTCGTAACTTTACCATCACTCTCCAAGAACTAGCTGTAACTATAACAAGAACAAAATTAAAAATTTTGATTAACCCCCGACTACCTTAGATTTGTTATCTGTACAACATTCTACTAGTCAAGCCCTTTCATTTGATACCCATATTAAGGGAATTGTGAAAAAGGAAATGTAATTCGCCATTTTGTGGTAGCGGCCATCTTGGATTTGAAATTTGTCATAGTGCAAAGTATTCTACTAATCAAGCCCTTTCATTTGATACCCATATTGAGGTAGTAGTGAAAAATATTATATAATTCGCCATTTTGTGGTGGCGGCCATCTTGAATTTGAAATTTGTTATAGCGTTTAGTACTCAGCTAGTCAAGCCCTTTCATTTGATACCCATATTGAGGTAGGTTGTGAAGAAATATTTTGTCCGCCATTTTGTGGAGGCGGCCATTTTGAATCGATATTAACCAAACATAGCTAAGAACACCCGCACGGATTTAACTTTCAAATAAAAAAAACCGCATCGAAATCGGCCCATCCGTTTGAGCTCTACGGTGCCACATACAGACACACACACAGACAGACAGACAGACAGACAGACAGACAGACAGACATCGACGTCAAATTTATAACACCCCTTTTTTTTGTCGGGGGTTAAAAATGTTGATAGATAAACCAACATTGTATTATTCTGTTTTTGAAACAACCGAAACTGAGGGGCGGTAGTTTATCGGTTTTTTATAGAACATAATATGTCAAAGACTCGAAAGAGTTTGACTTCACTTTTTGTGAAAATAACGTCTAGGCTGTGAAATGTGTAGCCGGAATGGGGTTTTCCCGATCGTTACAATTGTGGTGTCTTCAAGTAGAGAGTGAAGCTTTTTCTAGCTAACCGTAGAGCGCATCGTCCTTTAACATCAGATGTGACGGTGCTCATGGGTAAATGTAGAATGTGAAAGTAAATAGTATCATTTAATTTAAGTATCCAACGAAAACCACTAACTTTAACTTGTTTTTTGCATTGAATTGCAAAAAAGTTCTTTCATGCTTGCCACTTAGATTTGATAGAAATCTATGAAACGATTTTTGAAAAAACAACATTAATTATTTTTTCCAATTGTAAAATACATCAATATTTTCGTTTACTCCTAAACTTCGCTGCTTCATTGGACCAGTTTATTGTTTAGTTGTCCCGCGAATTGTTTAGTTGGCCAGTGTATTGTTTAGTTGGCCAGTGTATTGTTTAGTTTGCGTGTAAGTAATTATATACTTGAATAAACTTACTATTTTTGTATTACAGCTTTTTCAGCAATCTTATACAATTTTCAACTTGATGAATGCTATGTGGAAATGAAGACACACAGCTAAATTTACGGAGCTTTCACGAAGCCTTTAAGATGTTTTACCTATTTTCACTTCTACGTACACGTAATATATTATGCTTTGAGTCAGTGTTCACGATTATTTTATGGACTTACTTTAATCATAACTTGAATGAATTAGATCACACTTAATACTAGAGTGAAAATGGGAATGTTTCTTTCACGTTTTCATATATGTATTTTTTTACTACTAAAAAAATCATAAACATGATACACTTATCATTGAAGTTATTGTTATCATTCATAATAAAATTAATTTCAGTTTTACAATAGCGCCTAATAAATATCAAAAGAACAAGTATATTAAACAAATGTATTAAATTACCCTGAAGTTTTCACTTTACACGTCCAAATTCTCAATTAAACTCTAAAGAATAATTAGTGTAGGAAGTTGAATTAATTTAAATTGTTTGATGAATCAAAATTGGAAATATGACATCACAAACGCAGAAAATTTCCCTAACTATTGAACATTGCTAAAAATCTGGTTGCCTGTAAAGTCGGTTTTACGGGCGAAGATTTTACGTGACAACGTCTTTTTCTCGGTAGAATATTTATTGATATGAATATAATTAAATTGCACAATAGGAACAAGGAATTGAATGAAAATAAGAATTGCACAAATTTTAACTATAGAAATATATTTTGTTTACTAAAACATTGTACATGTAAACTTAAACTTAACTAATTCCTATTTGAGTGATTTTGTTGAGGATAGGACGATGATAGGAGAAATATGAAATGAAAGGAAGTGTTTCTGCTATAAGCTCTAAAGCTATTTATTTATTAAGTCATCTGATTCATCGTTTATTAATTTCTGGCTTCTATTGTACTTCAACAGTTCACAACGTCGTGATTTGGTCATAACTCGGTCCACGGGTCGCGATGGCACCGAGGCCGGAATGACCCAAACACAATATCGATGAAGTTTGTATATTAATTGTCAATTTATAGGCTACGGGGGTGTTATACGTTTAGGGACAGAAACGGTACTGTGGTCATTAAAGGGGTAATGTGTCTTGCGAAAGTCAAGTCGATAGTTGTTCCTTTTAACGTAGTTAACTTAGAAACGTTTGATACGCAATCAAGATTATACGTATTTTTCATGAAATTAAGAAATTAATCAATCAATCATAGTTTACGATAATGAAATATCAGTGTACAATTATTTACCTTTATTGTTGTAGTTGTTGTAAATGACGAATCTAAGCACTCCACATTTTCACTACAGACACAGCTGACGATACTTTAACCACACGTGTGAACTTGTATTATGACGCTTTCTTGTTTTTCCAACGCCAAGAACGTTCGAGAAAGACAAAGACAGAGACACAAGAATGCGCCGATTCAATGCGCCTAATTCTCTAGTGCTGCGCGCGCGGCAGACCGATCATAGTTGAGTGGGAGAGAGACGCAAGGCATTCGGCGGGCCTCTCTCTCGTTCGGTGACTCATCGTAACGTTACCGAGCGTTACACTTTTTCATAAGTGACTCCCAGCCGCAACCTAATTTAAGACGTTGTCACGTCAAAAAATCATACTTTTTGACTCACTAAAGTCTTGAACAAATGTTTGAAAACGACAGAAACTGAGAAAAACTGTGCACTAATAAAACATTTAAATACTAAACTTAAGTCAAGCTCATAAAACTAATAAAATCTTCTATCTTATTATATTTTTTAATGAAAATACAACTTTATTCCACCTAATTGACATCGACACCGCCCTAACATTCTACCATTTTCTGACATCGACAAATAACCACTCCGGCTTCCTACTGAGCTGTCGCCGCTTCCAAAATTAAGATAATAGTCATTAATTTAAAATTTTAGACAGCAAAATCTCTAGTTTTACGTAATTTAATAAATAACTAGGGAACTGGATCACCCAGAATAGGGCACCGCCAAATGGTTCCACGAAACGCTAAAGATAACTTGCTCTGTTAGATTTTACGATATAAAGTTTAGTGAACTGAAAATTAGTCGTTAATTTTATATTGTTGATCTTTCTAGTGAAACGACATGTTAATTATAGTATTTATTTTATTTCCAGTTCTTTTTTCATTGTGGGAGGGACATCACACTTCACGAACGCTTGGGTCCGTGCGTTTTTGATAGTTACATAGGTGACAATTGTTTATTCATTCATAATTTAAGAGCGACGCTCTTGTCGGTGGAGTTCCTTCCATGTACTTCTACACTCCGCCTTCTCCTTGACTTCCTGATACGACACTACATTTATCTTCTCCTTCACTTGGTTCATGTAATTGTTTAAGCAGGGTTTAAAAACAACAAAATCTACCGAAATCTAAAGTTCTACCATCTTTGGTCTGAGGTATTTTTTGATAAAATTTACTGCATTCGAGAAAGAACTAAAAAAAAACAAAATTTTGTACCTTTGACTCCGAATAGGTGCTTCAGGACATATGGGATCCATGCGGACTTTTAGCACTTCATTTGTAATGGTACACCCAAGGTATCTACGAAATTTTGGCTCGATCGGAAATTTTGTTATTTCAATTGCCCAAATTGACCGGACCATTCGCAGCTTTTTGACAGGAAAACTTTGCCACTCCAGCTTTTTCGTTCTTTCTCTGTTTTTCACACAAACACACACTCACGCACACACATAACAATAACACTGCGACAATTTAATGAAAAACTATTTGATGATGAATTAAATTTTAAATATGAAGCACTGTTTCCCACGACACAGGACCGACCTAGTGTGGGAAACAGAGTTCACACCTAATTAATTGGAAAGCTTGGAATTTTGTATAATGTGTTTATTATTTTCTTACGAGATCGTGTAGGTAAACTGTACAAATAAAGTTTTTTGATAACATTATGGTTACTTGAGATGTCATGACATGAAACTCGAAACTTTCAGGTTCAGCTATATTCACTAGTAATGTGATAATAGTCCCCATAATATTAGGTAAATTACATCACTCAGTTGACTCATCCAAGATCAAATCTGCCGTATCCCTGACCCATAAATCGCGCACTTCACTGTTTACACTGGCCACATCACTTCGCAGATTTATAGCTCTATTTCTTGACTCGTAATTTGCGATGAATGTTTCTAGAGACACCTCCTTGACAGTAGCTGCTAGGTATATTCGTGAAGTACATCATTAATTCTATTTCATCGTTCAAATGAAGTAGAACATTACTGTGTTCCGGTTTGCAGGGCAATGTTTCCAGATAAATTACAGGGCTTAGAGAACATCTTAGATCTTTGGGTGACGAGCGCAGTGTAGTGCTAGGTAATGATTCGGAATCTAAATGTTCCAATAGCTGCGTGTCAGTGTGCTGTTATGTGGCAGCCATGTTGTTTACCATCAGGCACATGTAATGCTCGTCTCGTCACTCTTTATTTAAAATAATGACATTTTCGTAGACGAATGAATGTTCTTTCTTTTTCTGTGTAAACGGTGTAGAGTAAACCGGTTTCATTACGGGTTTAACATAGCAGCTTTTGTCTCATGTTTTCATAGCACAAGTAAAGAAGCTCACTTTAATAACTGCTCACAATACAAGTGGTTTTCTCTCACAAAAAAAGATAATCAAGGCCATAAACCACCACGTTAGCCAAATAATCGATGGCTGGTAACTCACATCTTCGAAATCAGTGTATTTTTTGGGGCATGCAGTTCTCTTCATGATGTTTACCTTATGTTTGTGAAGAAAGACAAATGCCACTGATCAGTATTTTGTCGTTATATGTTATAAGCAAAGAGCTTACATATATACTACGTACGGTTTTTTACAAACAGCCTTCTTTCTTGCCTTGTCGCTCTTGTGAAAGTGTCATACTTTTGTCGCGGCACATCACTTTGTTGCCATACAAAGTATGCACGTCATCTGCTCACGATTGGCACAAAGGAATATAGAAAGAAAACTCTAAATGTAGTAAACACTAGAGTTGTTTCTGCACAAACGCTTGCCCTACGTGACCGAAACTAGCAAGATTGCCAGTAACGCTTTAGCTTCTTTCTTGCCTTGTCGCTCTTGTGAAAGTGAATGTGGCTAAAAGGTACTTTTGTTGCTCGGGTACAGAAATCTTAGGAGGACATCACTTTGTTGCCATATACATATTCTATCCAAATAAGTCAAAGATAAGGCTGTATATGCACGAACATCATCTGCTCAACATGCTGATTGGCACAAAGGAATATAGAAAAATGAAAAAACCTTAGTGAGAATGTGGCTAATGTAGTAAATCATTAATGAAATTTTTTTGGTTTTCCTTCAATACTGCGACCTGACGTAAAATATTGCATAAAATAAACGTAGTCAGAATGCGGCTAAAATGTTTCTACAACCAGAAATTGCCATCTGAAATTACTCTATATATACCCATTGTGTCCCACAGCTGAAACTAGCCAGAAATCTTAATATTTCATCTAGGTCTATACATATTCTATCTAAATAAGTCAACAGAGATATTATACTTTGCCGCAGAACACAGGTGAAAAGCTTGACTCTAAGACGCAACTATTACTACTACAATACATAGTGAGAATGTGGCTAAACGATTACTTAACCTTCAAATCAGTTCATGAAAAATTAACGAAAGTTTTATTCGCCAAGTCCACGTTTCCTTCAATACTGCGACCTGACGGCCCCTGAATTATTATTTTGGTTTGTTTCAGAGGATTATAAAGTTTTATATATCACGTTTCACCATTTTTTTTTTTTTGGGTTTAATCAGCATATTTATCGATTTTAGCAAATTTCATAAAAATACCATTTCAATTTGAGGATTATAGAAGAGAGAGTCTCTTATAAAAAATTGGGGCAGTTGCAATTGTTTAAGATCCTTTTGGTACGTCTAAAGACACAAATATAATAGGAGTATGACCTCTACTTTTAAGATATAAGAAAGTAAATAGAATGGAAATAATCAAAATTAAAGTTACATTTTAAATTTATTTCCGTTGTAGCGTTTTTCCCCTCGATCTAAAATTTCATGAAATCTCGCTTCGTTATTATTCAAGTTCGATTTACGTACATTTTATTTCGACATTTCTAATAAACAACACCGACCGCTAATGCTAAATACCCATAACTGTCAAATTAAGGAAAGAGCTTCATTGAAAGATTTCGCCACACAAAAATAACCGAGAATTCGTGAAGCATAATTAAAATGTCGGCCAAGCCGGGTCGTCTATTAA
Source organism: Ectropis grisescens (assembly GCA_017562165.1). Taxonomy (NCBI): domain Eukaryota; kingdom Metazoa; phylum Arthropoda; class Insecta; order Lepidoptera; family Geometridae; genus Ectropis; species Ectropis grisescens. The sequence goes on along the minus strand of CM029793.1, from coordinate 11,475,778 downwards.
TACATTTATAGTGTAGGAATCTGTCGAGTCGAGTCGTGACTTGTGGACGGTGTCGGAAACGAATCATGATAAGAAATTGTTTTCATGATATAAGTACACCTAAGATACAACCAAATTTTTCCCATGCAAATTATGACTCCGAAGATGATTGTGCGTTTTGCAATCAAGTAAATCAAAACTCGGTTTTGCAGAGCTAACGCTTTGTCAGCGAAGGCGATAAACATCAAGATACCTGTACTACTGTCTTAATTCTGCAGCAATCAAATGGATTACGTTACATTATAAGAGGACAAAAGTAGCCCCAAATGATTCGTGTAATGTTACAGATGGTGCGGCTCGCCAGTTTACTTGAATAAACTTGGCTGGCCACACTGTCGTGTGTCTAGATTCCGAGAGCTGTAAGGAAATTTGGGTATTGTAATAAGTATTCGAGCCCGAGAAAGGCAAAGGATCGATGCATTCGAGATGTGGTGCTGGAGGCGGATGTTGAGGATACCCTGGACCGCTAAGCGCACCAATGTATCGGTTATTTCACAGCTTCGAGTCCAAACCCGCTTGTCTACAATCTGCCAGTAGCGCATTTTGTCCTATTTCGGCCACGCAATGAGAAGGGGGAGATGACAACCTTGAAAAGCTGATCATAGTTGGAAATACGGAGGGTAAACGAGCCCGGGGAAGATCCCCAACTAGATGGAGCGATCAAGTGAGAGGCTCTTCATCAACCAAGTTCTGCACGGTCGTCAGAGACGCGATGAGCAGACACCGGTGGAAGCAGATGATAAAATCTGGGAGTAGAGCATCCACATCCAGCAATAACCACAATCCTCACTCAGCCATGAGGGAGCGACCACAGAGAGAGAATAGGTATTCAAGGGAAGCAAGAAACTTGTCTCATACTTCACCTATCATACCTCAACACGCAGGTGTATGTACACCTGGTGAATAGCGGAGCAAAATGAATCCCTCAATTTAGGTCACATAAGAGAAAGAGAGAGAGGCAGGTAGAAAGTCCCACCAAAATGATTAAAAGGAACACCGTGTTCAGCTTGCCTCAAATACCTAGCCAAAATTCGCTACTAGCTCTCTCGTAATTTTACTATTTGCTCGTGAATTTCTCTCATGATATACCGATCGTTGACTTTTCGTTTTCGATCGCTGCCCAACTAGACAGTTGCGACTGAAATGTAACGTGCCTTGATATACGTGACGAAATGCGCAAGCATAAACGCAACCAATGCAATTATGGGGACTCAAACCTCAGACTCAGACTCAAATATAACTCCACTGCGTTCCCTTTCTGCTACTGGCTTCTATGTTCCCACACGGGTACCCTTTCGCATTTATCCAAAGAAAGATATGTTTCTCCATTTGGTTTTATGATCACAATGTTTTGTCTCGAACTTATTGTTAGATTAATTATTATCTGTGGGATGATAAATAATATATATTGTATTATAACATGCATTCGCAATCATCTGCATCCTTCTGAGTCCAGCCTCTTTTTGACGTGACAACGTCTTATAAATTGGTTTGCCGGGTGACACTTCAAGAAACTGCGTTACGCTCCGCTCACGTTATGCGCTCACAACGACGCGTCCCTTCCACTCGGGCATGGTTAGCCCGCCTAAGAGCGAGAGAGACAGACATAAAAAGTGAAAGGCACGCGTCCCTTCCGTAAAATTATTTTACCACTCAAAGTCGTTGTCACGTAAAACTTTCGCCCGTATACCGACTTTACAGGCAACCAATTTTATCATTACTTCTTCCTCAAGCCTGTGCCAGTCCAATATTTATTTTAATCACCCACGTTAACCAACACGGACTCAATTTATTTCATCTGCATTTGTGAAATGGATCTGAATATTTGGCCCTCTGCAAGGTTCGTAAAATCGTAACATTGTTCTTATTGTAATAAAACAAGACATGTTGGGCATAATGTATTGGCACGTAAGCAAGCATAAGCATATAATGGTAATTGTAAGGGCATAATGTGCCTGATTCACGAGCTAAAGATCCCGGTTGCAATCCCGGCCTGGCACACGTTTTAATGGCTACTCAGGATGTGGGTGTTCATTGTGCGAGATTTATATGCCTTGCATTGTTCAGTATCGCTGACACAGAATCCTAGCGGGAAACTGTAAATACTTTCTAATAATATTCTAATTTGAGCGTCGGACATCCATCAGCAAGGTGGGTCGACGACATAGTAACTATCTCTATCTATCGTTGTAGTGGTAGTACTGTTTGCAGAGTCAGAGTCCGTCTGGGGAAGTACCACACCTTGCCAAGCAGTAATGTGCAAACATGACTATATTCCGGTAGTAATGTGCAAACATGACTATGTTCCGGTTTGAAGGGCGATGTTGCCAGTGAAATTACAGGGCATAGAGATTAAACATCTTATATCTCTGGGTGACGAGCGCAGAGCAGTGCTAGGTAAGGATTTGAACTCTTCATGGTCCAATAGCTGCGTGTCACATTGCTGCTATGTGGCAGGCATGTTGGCACACGTCGTGCTCGTTTCATCACTCTACAATTAAAAAACTATCGCAGGTTGAATTTGGACTCGATTAGCACAGGATCAATTCATCAAGAGTTGACATATACGTTATACGTATATGTCAACTCTTGATATTATATAGAATTAGATTTTCCGCACGGTTCCTTTGTATCCATCGTAAGCAGATGACGTGCATACTTTCTATGGCAACAGAGTGATGAGCCTCGACATAAGTATGACACTTCACAAGATCGACAATGCAAGAAAGATGCTACCTGTGCTTTCGGTGTAAAGCGTTTGTGCCAACTCTATACGTAGTATATGTAAACTTTTTGCACAGGATAAAAGGCAGATGGCAAAGTAAGAGAGAGGCCCAGCAATGGAATAGAAAATGTTGTTGAGAATGATGACGAATATCATAAATGTGAAAGTTTAGATATTTGAATTATTGTTGTTCAATTATCAATCTCTATGGTCCATGCGGGCTTGTACTTTGACAGAGGGGAAACGCTGTGTATGCCTACTCCCTTCCGTGTTGCTCGCTGCATTGCTATGATGTGGATGATATGTTATTTAAAAAATATGTGAACAAAATGTTTTTTAGAAAAAAAATTAATTTAATTAAAATTACTTGCAACTTATTTTCAATGTCTTAATCATAAATGTATGTTCAAATGTGAATTTGATTAATAACTAAGCGATGAACGTAGAGATTTTGCAGCGGGATCTTAGACTACTAGCTCTTCTGAAGCGGGATGTATGCGGGCCCAAGCGTATAATGTAAATTGACATAGTAATTGACAATGAGGAAGAGGCGGACCACCGGCTTGTTAGTAAGATGATATCCGTTCTGTGCTATAGACACTATTGCTAATGTATAAAAGTAGCGCAATACACAGTACATATACATTATACAGCATAGCATAAGTAGGGGGGTCTTCTCTCGCAACGAGAGACATCGCCATAATACCACCACTATGGCCCAGTGCGGTTCTAGGTATGGCCCAGTGCAGTTCTAGGTACATGTTGGTTTCTTCACTATTTCTCACCATTTTAAGTTATAGAGGTTTAAGAGAGGAGCTGTTTGAAATAAAATAAAGATATCATTTTTATAATATCTACTGTAACCCAAGATCACAAGCTAAATATGATTTGATTTGATATGATGAAAGCTTCTCAGTAGTTTCGACGCGACGCACGTCCGATACGGACCTAGACACACATGAATGAAAAAAATAAAGTGTGGCCACCATTACTTGTCGGTTTGAGACAGCTCTCGAAAAACAAAATTCAGAATATTTTTAATGTTCAATTTTTTTTATTATTATGAGAATGATACGGGTACGCTTCCGATTGGTAGTGGACTTCATCATGAACATCTTGATTATCTGTAGACCTTCATTGGTCTATGGATAGTTCAGGTGTGCTTAGTGTAAGTAGTTAGTTAGGTATGTAGCGTTGTGTAGTTTTCATTGTATTTTAGTTTTGTTAATAAAGGCTCTGCCCCTTTAAAAAAAATAAAAAAGGATTTTTCTAATTGCGCACTTTTCTATTTCACAAGTAGGTATATGTATTTTGCCTTGATGATTGTTCTAAATTGTTACCTACATAAGATTGTATTTATTTTTCTTATTTGAAAATTGTAATTTATACTATAATTATATTTGAACTGTGTTTAGCGTTATTTTAAATTGTATCACAGCTCGTTTCTTGAGATATTAATACATGGAATAGGCACGAAATGTATCTGCTTCCTACTCGCGACAATTTATTTCGTGTGACGAATATGACAGCTCGTCCATCCCTCTGGCTTACTGTCAGACTACTACTTTGTATTGCATTATTTACTAACAACATTACAGGGCTATTATTGTAACTGGCAGCTACAGAAGTACCTAGTTAGTACCTAGTACAGTCGGTTTTTTCTAGAAAAACACGCCCAATCGTAGACCGCATTGTCGCTTAACATCAGGTGAGATGGCGCTCAAGTGTAAACCTCTAAATGTTAAAAAAAATAGCAGGAGCATGGCCCCGAGTTTACCCGAAGATTTCTTGTCATTTTCGAGCGTGACGCTAGAATTCAATTCACAGCCCACGAAAAATCTGTCTGTGGCGCGCCGAAAGAAGTTTTTACTTCAAAAACTTTATGTTTCCACAGCTTGTAATTGGGTAATTAATTAATTGATTTATATGACATTTATCATTTTTAATTGATGTAATGTTTAGGTCCGTTTGCACCTAATGAATTTCGGACACACCTTTCCGCCCCCCCCCGCGAGGCGTACCCGCAAGGATGGTGCCCAATGGATCAGTCTATCTGGTGCCAGTATGAAAAGTGACCCCGCGACTCGGACCCCAGGCCATATCGGAGAAATCTGAGGGAGTTTTAGTCGGTAGGGGCACCACGTCCTTCCATCGTGTCGAACCCGATATACTCCGCCATGTCTCTGTATAGCGGTCATGAGTAAATGTCGGTTATGTTAAATGTTCAGTGCTAAACGAGATGCGAACACGCGCGCATATTCTCCTTGAAAAAGATCGCCGTACGCGATCGAAACTTGAGTCGGGCTGGACTGACTATATCAGACGTGAGTTACTCGTGTATTTATATAAAAAATGTACTTCACACATAAAAAAGTATAATAGAAAGAAGCATCCAGAACAAAACAAAGAGCAGCATTCGTTACAGAATTACATTTCCTGGAGAGACGAACCCTCGACCTTCGAATATAGGTTGATTAAAACTACCCACTGACCCACAACGCAGTCTCATTCAGTGATAGACAACACATAGTATAATAACGTCAGAAATGATTATCTAGATCACACGTTATCAGCTCACTACGCCGGTGGGCTGGCATCTTGCCATATTGCAATTATTATAGACACCAGAGACTCGGAAAATTGTCATTTTGTAGTTGTACAAACTTTTGGGAAAGGGAAACTCTTTCCAGAGTCCGTCTGGGGAACTATCAAACCTTTGCCAGTTATTCTAAACAGTAGAGTGTTTAACATTACTGTGTTCTAGTCTGAAGAGAAATGTTTCCAGTGAAATTACAGGACATACAGATAAAACATGTTATTTACTTATCTCTAAATTAAAATTACTAATTAATAGAAATTACAGAGCTTAGAGATATAACATGTAATATCTCTGGGTGACGAGCGCAGTGCAGTGCTAGATAATGATTCGGACTCTTCATGGTCCAATAGCTGTGTGTTACTGTGCTATTATGTGGAAGGCAAGTTTCTTATCACCAGGCACATATCAAACTCGCCTCTTCACTCTATAAAAAAAAGAGTTGTTTTTTTAAGTGAAAACTTCTGTAACACTTTTTTGTAGGGGAAAATCTTATGAGTTCATTTCACCAACATGTTAATGTAACGGCGTAGTGTCAGAGCAGCGGCGGAGCAGCAGAACGGGAGATGTGCGTTTGACGCTTTTTGGATAAGTCAAATGTTAGTAGTATCTAAGTATATCTGTATGTATATGGACGAATCTGCACGTCCATACTTTAAAATGTTTTAAATTCTGACATTGCCGAGCCTGCTCATATTTCAGGTCGCGGTATATGTGAGACTAATCTTGACCTCATACGAAACACTGACATAAAGATAGACTTGCTGAAGTGCGTCGGACGCTGGACAAGTCGGCCAAATCAACGTGTATTATGGGTCGGACTGTTTACAATAAGCTGCCGAAGTCGATAACCACTGCGCCCTCTCTCGGTAGTAATAAACTTAGGCTCAAACGCTGGCTTACCGAGCAGACATTTTTTTTTTTTTAATAAAGAGTGACGAGACGATCAGGACATGTGCCTGATGGTAAGCAACATGCCTGACACATAACAGCACAGTGACACGCAGCTATTGGAACATGAAGAGTCCAAATCCTTACCTAGCACTGCACTGCGCTCGTCACCCAGAGATCTTATCTCTCTAAGCCCTGTCATTTCTCTGGAAACATTGCCCTTCAAACCGGAACACAGTAATGTTTGTACATTACTGCTTGGCGGTAGAATAACTGGCAAAGGTGTGGTACTTCCCCAGGCGGACTCTGCCAACAGTCCTACCACTACATAAAATTCTACAGCTATAATGAATTTATTAATTTCAAAAAATAAATGTTGTATTTGATGATGATTTAAGACATTAGCAATTGTTTTTATATATAAATTGACATATATAAGTTATTTCATTGTCTTATAATTTATAGATTATTTTTACCAACTTATAATGTATGATAATTAATTATTATTTATTAGTATTTTTATATACATACAAATGAATGACGTGTAACAAGTGTTATGAATAAAATATGATTATGATTATAGCTATTCAGGGGTTCCACGGCCGAACGAAAAATGTCTTAGCTCTTTAACACTTATCTCTCTTTTTGCTTGTCACTTGCTATGATAGAGACAACGATAGCAAAGCAATAGCCGATTTCGTTAGGTGGTAGAGGAGCAGATAGCGCATTACACAACTTTAATGCAGGTTATAATATTCGACTGACCTAGTAGCTTAGTTGGTAGTAGCTCTGCCTGCGAAGCCGAGGGTCGTGGGTTCGATCCCCACCCAGTGCAAATATTTGTGTAATGAATTCAAATGTTTGCACTGTGTCTGGGTGTTTCTATGTATAATAAGTATGTATTTAAAAACTATATAAGTATTATATCAGCTATCTGGCTGCCATCACACAAGCTTTGCTTAGTTTGGGGTCAAATGGTGTTGTGTGTGAATTGTCCACCAGTAATGTTAATGTTAATACTCGTATTAAAATTATATGCGGTTGATTTTAGTACAAATGATACGTAGATAAAGGTGCTGATTTGTATTTGTATAACATTTTGAAGAATTTTAGTTTTTGCTAATTTTATTACCTACTTAATAACTAAATAGGTAGGTACATAAATTCTATTTTTTTCAGTTTTTTTAAACAAAATAATTGCCGATCATAGGAACTGCCGATAGAAATGAAAATTTATAACTCAGAATTTGATAGCTTACTTTGGAAACTAAGCGGGTGAAACCGGAGGGCGTGGCCATGAGCGGAAATGCGTCAGCATTTCTAGATGGCCAATGGCCGTGGTCCCGAGTTTACCCGAAGATTTCTTATCATTTCCGAGCGTGGTGCTAGAATTCAATTCACGGCCCACGAAAAATTTGTCTGTGGTGCGCCAAAAGAAGTTTACACTTCAAAAAACGGTTTAGCTGGTTTAAAAAAAATACTAATCAACAAACTATGTTTTCCAAAACCAACCGATTTTTCATGCCCTAGTACCTACTCGTATGAACTCTACTTGAGTTGCCGCCGATAGGGACGATCAAGGAACGACCTGGCATCCCAGAAGAGGGTGGCTGTACCGCTCTAACGGGGAGTAACTCGCACCTGTCCTATTGTAGCTGGTATATTCAGCTTAATATACCAGTTTTAATTAATAGGTGCCGAATGGCACGTCTCTCCATTGAATCCAAAGCTTTTAGCTAGTTTTGTTATGATTTAACTGCGATTCTGTCATGAAAACGAGAAGGTTTGATCAAATTTTCAACAGCCGGAGCCGTTTCTCTTTCACCGCTGAGATAAAGAATTACGCAAGATCTCTTTTCGAAAACACATTGTCGTCGGCCGCTATAGTTTGTTACGCGTTTGAGTATGGTCGTTAAATTCGGGGAAACGCGCGATTTCGTGATCTGTGACGAGTAACTTAGGGTTATGTCTGAAATTTATATTTTATAACTTCTATTTAAATGTTTCTGAGTGTGTGTCTTGACGACGGTACTACTTTATTATATTTACTTATATATTACTAAATTTGGCGTTGTTTTAGCTTAAGAAGTTTTTTATTTTTATTCCCGTTGCCAGGACTCCAAGCATTATCCAACAAAGAGAGAAACAAGCCACAGTCCACCACGCTGTGCGTTTGTAAGTTGACACATGACACATCTCGAATTTCTAGTGATGATAAACTCGTCCTGCACATGATCTTGGAAACATATTCAGAGATTGAGATGAGATTTCAGCTTTCGTTCGCAACACTAGGGAATAACGCCTTTTACTTTGTTGTTTTTTCTTACTACTATTTTTTAGAAGCGACTTCTTCTGTATTAGGCCATTTCCCAGCAGGCAGAGAAGTCAATATTTATCTCTAAAGATGAACCGTCCGAATGGTGACTTCAATAATCTTTAAAGTTGGCTGGATCACTCCAACTCCAACAATGAGAAATTGTACGATAATAGGTATCTAGATAAGACTGGCAAAGAATAAGAAAATTTGGCAAAGAGGAAAGCTTGTGCCCTGGAGTAGGCTAATATTGATAGACAAGGACGATAGTCAGAGTGTTCAACTGCTCTGTATGATGTAATAATTAGGTACCACCTTGTCTTTTTTTAACCCCGACCAAAAAAGGGGTGTTATAAGTGTGACGTCAATGTCTGTCTGTCTGTATGTCGGTCTGTGTGTCTGTCTGTCTGTGTGTGTCTGCACCGTAGAGCTCAAAAAAAAGATGAGCCGATTTCGATGCGGTTTTTTTTATTTGAAGGTTCCAGGTTTTGAAGGTATCCGTGCGGATTTTCTTAGCTATGTTTGGTTAATATCGATTCAAGATGCCCGCCTCCACAAAATGGCGGACAAAACATTTCTTCACAACCTCAATATGGGTATCAAGGGCTTGACTAGTAGAATACTTTGCACTATGGCAAAATTAAATCCAAGAAGCCCGCTACCACAAAATGGCGAAATACATTACTTTTTTCACAACTCCCTTAATGTGGGTTTCAAATGAAAGGGCTTGACTAGTACAACGTTATACAGATAATCCGAAATCCAAGGTCGTTTATCGGGGGTTAATCATTTTTTAAATTATTTTCTTGTCTATCGGACTGCTCGTAAGTCGAAAAAGCGAAACAGCGAAATAAACATAGTTTCATCGCTGACGTTCCAAAGACTCAAACGAAGAGTTTTAACTCTACTTTTGTGAAAAGTACGTATAAGCTGTGGAATGCGTAGCCTGAGTGGGTTTTTCCGATGCTTACAATGCACGGTCTATCGTAGACAGTGTCATCATCGCTTAACATCAGGCAAAATGATGGTCAAGTACTCGTATACGCCTGCAATAGTAGCAAAAAACGTATATTTTAACATAAATTCTCTCTCTAGGAGCACATATCCTAGTCTCTATATTGGTCTAAAATAAAAAATACGATGGTAAGTCGCGGCTATGACATCTTAAGGGAAATCCTACAAATTTATTTTAGAGGAACTGCCATAGTCACCAGCCCTATCACCATCCTTGCTCCACTTACCGCGTTAATTAATTAAGGAACCAGACAGAAGCGGCATAAATAACGAACGCGTTTAATTATATTCTCGCTCCTACAAGAGTTCTTAAGAAACTAAAATATATTGACTTAATAATTTCGAATAATATGTATTTCAACATTATATTAATCTATCGTGGTCTTGGAGATAATTTGTCTGAGATTGTGGTTATACTCCATTCTAAAACACAAACTCAGAATATTTTGTTTTAGACAGTAAAAAGGTAACAAAAGTTTTATATGTTATTATTTTGAATCTGTACCATTCTCTAAAACTTCTTTCAATTCAATTTTTATTTTGGACATTTAGGTTTTATAATAGCAATAAATTAAGTACCTACTGTAAATTATTTCAGTACACCAATTCGTCTAAGATTCGTTAGCAGCCAGTATTGTTAATTTTATAATTTGAAACTATGTAGGTTTAAATATCAAATTTTATGTGAAATTTGATATTTGATGAAACTTACAAATTAAGTAGGCAAAACTAGGCAAAGTAAACTAAAAGGTAACTAGGTAAAATAACAATTAAGTACAGTTATTTTAAACACATTTTTAACACTTTCACAAGCTAATTATCTTGTCTTTAAATTAGTAGTAATTTACTTTTACTTAGTAATTCTTGTGTGGCAGTTATACTACAGACCCATGTACAAAATTGATGGATCATTTGAGCCACCAGAAGATCTGTGTAGAAAGATTCGAATGGTATAAAATTATAAGATTCAGCACTATGCCGTCATTTGTAAGCTGTCCAACTGAGTGCAGGTGAAGATAGAGGATTGATCTTTTCTCCTTAAAAGGCAAGAAGAATACTACTAGCCTCCATTTTAAAAATATGTATATTTGGAAAGTAGAGACAGATGACGGTAAAAAGGTATTTTCCCGTCATTGGGGAACACTAGGATTTAACAATAGTAAAAATAAAACCGTAAATAATAATAATTAGATAATCATCAAGTTTGTATAAAAGTAGTATTAGTTGTACCTACCTAGTTAAGATAGGTTAGTTAATTTCACCTTAAGATAAGTATTTGGTGATCCGATGGCCAGCTGATGTGAAAAGGCATGTTTCTAAGTGGAAATATAGTACTTATCCTACGTTACAAAAATATATGTATATTTAAACTTACAAACAAACTTGAGACTAAAGGAGTATCCCTTACTACGAGTAGTAACTAGACCCTTGACTAAAATTATTGCTTCAAGCGATCCATCTATAGTTGATGTATTGAAACAGACCAATGGTGTCCAATCTTACGCCTTTTGTGATAAAGTTAAAGGTTTAATTATACACTTTTCCGACAAGCGTATAATCAAAGAGTTAAAGATTGTTTAGTATTTTTATCAGAAGACTAATTATTAGAGGTACACTTTAAATCACAAACATGTTAACACTCTCTGCTAATATCACCTAAGTATTTCACTTATTCACGAGTCGCAAAATGGATACTGGTTTCTACAAAAAATACCTAATAAATAACTAATATTGACTTTTTCTTAAGTACCTACTACAATGTCTGATTAGCCCCAAACTATAATCTGTAGAAACTAATCTGATGAATCCAGATTTCGATTAATGTACATAATTTATTATTCATAAATTATTTATTATCCCACTTATGTACTTAGTTTAAATTTAAGATGACGTTTATATTTGTCATTCATACGAAACTACGCTTTTTACGAAAACTTTATATTACTTTTCGCAACTATTAGTAAAAGTTGTACCTATTACTATACCTACTTATTCTGTATTAAAATAATTCATAGTATGAATGGCGATTATATTTTTAGAAAATATCGTCCTACACAAAAAATCGCGAGCGTTACAACATTTTAGAATAACGAAAATCCGAAAATAGCGAGATTTCGCTAACCGATTACATCACGTCATGACATTCTCGATTCTACTAGTTTAATATTACTCAAATACTCGAGATCTAGCGTCCTGCCAAGCCCAATTTAATACTATCCCACTGTTCATAATTAGCTGAATGCGCGGCTAAACGATTTAAATGACTTCTGAAACATACATAAACTTAATAACAATTTCGTTTAAAATAATAAAAACACACATCTTACCTTTAATTATACAAGTCTATAAAAACAAAACGCACAAAGCACGTAAACAAAAAAAATAATGCCGGGAAACAAAACTCTTTTGCACTTACTTCCGGAACTAGAAAAAGTTCGGCGTTGCAAGATGGCGGCGGAAAAGCGCGGGAAGCGAAGCGTCAACCAAGCGCGACGCTATCACAACAAGGGTGTCAGATTATGTAATTTTAACGAGTTTATGAGCCTTTATTAGTGCTGAAAGAATTTTTATCGCGGAGTCTGCGCTCCCGGCCACCGAGCATACGTGACTAAGATCGTTTCACTTGCTTTTAATATAAAATTTAGATGGCACGGGTGAAAAGCGCGGTAGGTAACGATGTATTTTGGATCCGTCATAGAGTCACACGACCGCATTCACGGATATATAGGTATAATGACTGGACGCTGGAACTTGTGATTCATGTCCTGAAAGGACGGTGGGAGTTATGTGGGTGAAGATTGTACGCGAAGGAATCTTGTGGTGGAAAGGAAGGTTGTTTGAGTCACGTAGGTAGTTCTGATTCTACATAAATTCCAAATTTTTGTCTACACTTAACTAGATACATTTGCACAGTTCTTACCCAGACGCTATTGACAGATCTGTATGTACGTACACTAGACAGATCCCAAATGTACGGGAAATCCGAGCGGATGACAGCTCTCTATTACAAATGTAATAAGTATATGATATAATTATTGAATTAAATTAAAGCGGCTGGTCTAGTCGCGTGAACGACGAATGCCAATCCGGAGACCCCAGGTTCAAAACCACGCGAACCACACTGTCTTTTCGAAGTCATGTGCGTAATGCCGCTATCTTAAAACGGTGAAAGAAAACATCATGAGGAAACCGACATGTACCTAGAAGTCATATGTCATCCACCAACCCGCACTGGGGCAGCGTGGTGGATTATGGCCTTGACGCTCTCCTTGCGAGAGAAGACCCCAAGTCACAGCAGTGAGAATATTTAGTGGGATGTTTATGCTTATGCTGTAATAATCATGCTATCGAGGATAGTTCTGCTCTATATACGAATGGTGACACCGTCGTTGTAGAAAACCTAACTTACCTAGATGATTGTAGGCCACATGCCTGCCCAAGACGTCACGAGGCTACGAATGGAATCACTTTGGTGAACATTCAGATCTATGTTTACCTAGGGGCCCTAGGGCCCTACGATCGATATATACTTATCTCTGAGAACGAGGTCATGAGAAAAATTCAGCTAGGCTGGCAAGCGTATTGAAAACTTTATCGGGACTTTTCCTCACTTATTTCAGTCCCTATCGGAACAAAAAAGTGTTCGGTGCGTTCTACTTGTCAAGACCTAAGTATGGTGGTGGAACTGGCATCGCCGTCCCGTATCAGCCCAAGCTGTGGTCCCCACGAGTCTCCCACTAACCTTGGATTAGGATAGAGTACAAAACGCCAAGTTGCGGGTTGGCAGACTGCACTTGTCTATGAAAAGAGATGCATGTTATGACTTCGCAAGACAGTGCTAGGTACGGGTGGAACCGAACCAAGGGCGGATCCAAGTGGGGGAGGGCTATGACGCGTACCACTGTCTTTCGAAGTCATGTGCGTAATGCCGGTAAGTAATTTAAAAACAGCGCAGGAAATACTTCGTGAGGAAACCTGTTTGTCTTCCGATACTGAGATACCTAAGTGACGAAAAGATACGATAAAGTTTTCCATTATGCTACGCAGCCTAGCTGATTTTTTCTGGAAATGGCCTCACTCCCAAAGCAATGTCTAGCGGATGCCATAGGTAAACATAACCCGGGCTGGCAGCCCCGAATCTAGGGGGCGGCTCGCCTCAGAGGGCGCTAAATCAAGCGACTCAGCACGTATTTCAAGTCATCGTCGTAATGTCCGATCCAATATTATCATCATGAATTCTTCCTTCCGAAGTTAGAGGCGCTAGATACTCGAGGGGAAAAGTAGTCAGAGGGACATAACGTATTATGTCCCTCCTGCGCATGGTGGTCATAAGTACTTAGATACACCGATACACCGAAGCCGCTGGGTAAAGCTTGGAGTTTTTTTGAGCGATTGCATCCGCAACAAAATTATTGGTCAGTGAACTAAAGTCACCAAGCCAGTGCAGTGGGCCAATAAGTGTAGAGGTAGATAGATAGATACACTTTATTGAACACACCAAAAAAAAGAATAATTTAAAACTAGAAACAATTTACAAACTTAAAGCTAGTGCGACAATTGGCGGCCTTATCGCTAACAGCGATCTCTTCCAGGCAACCTTAGGGTGGAAAAAGAAAAACGGAATGTTATGAGACGGGGTGTGCTTTGGAAATGGAAAAAAAATACAATGAATTAACAGATATCCTACTTAAGCATATTTACATAAAAAATAAAATACAAATAAACATACACTAATACTTACAATAATTACCATAATATACACAATAATAAATACATAGTTTAGGTCAAAACTGTTAATTGTTATATATTATTTAAGTTTATTGTTAACTGCGTAATGTTTTGTATACCTAAATAAATAAATACATATATAAACCAAATAAATAAACATTCCACATTGTTAAGTGCAAAAAAAAAAGAAATGAAAATAAAGAACAATAAGTAATTCAACAGTTATCATGAGGCTACAATTTTGATAAATAGATCTGTTTGACATGTTTTTTGAAGATTTCCAGTGATGAGGATCGTCTGATAGGCACGGGTAATTCATTCCACAATACAACCGCTCTGAAAGTGAACGAACTACCATAGAAGGTTTCAGTTCGGGCAGAAGGGATCATAATGGAGAGGTTGCTTTTAGATCTTAAAGGGAGTGGATGATAATCTTCTAAAAAGGTAAAGCGTTCCTTAAGGTAGCGCGGGGTAGAAGGGTTAAATAAGATGTTATAAAGAAGAGAGAGAATGTGAGCATCCCGTCGAAGTCGAATTGGTAACCACTTGAGCTGCGCGCGAAATTGAGACACGTGGTCATATTTGCGTAAGCCAAAAATATATCTTATACAGTAATTTTGCAGGCGCTCAAGTTTCTCTAGCTGGTCTTCTCTAAGATCAAGGTAACAGGCGTCAGCGTAATCCAGGATAGGAAGTAGGAGTGACTGTGCAAGAGCAATTTTAGTGGCAGTGGGTAAAAAATTACGCAAGCGTCTTAGGGAACTACCAGCTGCAAACAACCTACTGCTAATCGATTTTAAATGGTAGTCCCAAGACA
Organism: Ectropis grisescens; assembly: GCA_017562165.1. Lineage (NCBI taxonomy): Eukaryota > Metazoa > Arthropoda > Insecta > Lepidoptera > Geometridae > Ectropis > Ectropis grisescens. Next base: position 11,460,654 of record CM029793.1, on the reverse strand, counting down.
AGGTCCGATCGAAAACTAATCCCAAATTTTTTACAGAGTCGCTAAACGGTATGGAAACTCCATCAAACAAGACACCAGGTAAGGTAACCCAATTAACTCTGGAAATCCAATGAGAACTGCCAATTATGATAACCTGCGATTTAAGAGGGTTAACCTTTAAGCCAAAAGACTTGCTCCATTTAATGATGCGATGCAGATTTGCATTTAATTCCGCTATAGCTGCGCCAAGTTCATTTAGAGGAGCTTGAGTGTAAATTTGAAGGTCGTCTGCATAAAGGTGGTAGGAAGAAGTAAGGTGCTTAGAAATAGAATTTATAAAAATTGCAAAAAGAAGAGGAGATAAGACACCGCCTTGAGGAACACCGGCTGTTGTATTGCACCATGAAGAAAAGGTATCTTCATGTAGGTAGATGGATTTTCAGAAGATACCGCGAATTAGTAAACGTTCTGTAGGACGCCCTCCCACTAGATGGAGTGACGATATACAAAAAGCAGCCGCAGTAACTAGTTGGGAACCATTTGGAAACGTAGATCCATAATAATAATAATCGGGCTGATCTAAGTGGCGTATTATGGGTGTGGTCATCAGGATTGATGATGATTTGATGTATTAACGTATCATATGCTGTAAGTTTGTACCATTTTTAATGGAACTGCATCCTTTTGACTGTTTTGTGTTTAGAAACACTATACTTTTCGCGTGAATTCTTACTGTGTTCACGAGAGGTTAAGCTGGTTAAACGGGCTGGTGCATAGATTTCGAATTTTGTTTGCTAGTACATTCGACTTGTTTGGGCTGGCTAGGTTCTTGATTGAATGGTTGATAAACTGTAAAATGTATTATATTAGCACCATCAAGAGTGCAGTAGCTGTAACTTTTTATACTAGTTTCGCTACTTGCTACTAGGATGCCAACGATAGTAACGCCATCTTTTGCAGAGTAGGAACTATATTATTATTTGTCAGTTACTTTTAGAGATGAAAAGTGATGAATCATGAAAAATTAATATTACGAATTCGAATCGCATCACTTGCAATTTCGAATAAATAAGAAAAGTAAGAGTTCACTCGAATATCATGTATTGTATCAAAATAAAATAGTGGCGCAACCTCGGGCGAAATTGGGAACTATATTTGACATGTCTTTTTATGTCTTGAAAACGCCCCATTATTAATAAATAAATTTGAACTGCAACATGAGGTTGGCGGTGTGGTGAATATAATATTTTGGTACGAAGCTCCTGACGGCGAGCTTGGAAAAGATAGGGATTTTGTTGCTCCACTGAACTGAAGAAAATGTGAGACTAAAACCGTAAGAGAAAAAATGATGTGAGCGCTTAAGACCGCACGGCCGAAGTAAAAACTAAAATAAGGAATACATTTCTAACTATCTAAAGACAACTAAATAACTTGAATAATTAAAAATAAAATCGACTTATAAATTGAAATTGAACTTAGCAAGCACAGCAACACGAGAATAACATGCGGCTAAATGATTAGTAGTCATGGCCAAGAATACATTAAAAACAAATTTTCACGCGGGTCGGAAATAGTGTTGGACTCGCAAATTTTTTAGTATTTGCTATTACTTTATTTTATAGGCATTTCGCTAAAAATGCATAAATATGTGGTGTTATAGTGTGTGTATGTACTGTGATGAAAAAAAATAGGTATCATTTTGTGAGTTTACGTAGTATAAGTGCCATGATAAAAGAGTAATATATTACAACAAAAAACTTTATTCCAATTTCCAGTGGCTGTGAAATGCAAATTAAATATCTCGTGACAAGTTAAATTAATGTTGTAAGTAACCAGAAGATAATGTTGCGATAAAAAAAACATAAATATACTAATCACAGGGATACAACAGCGAAGAGCAGTTGACTATATTATCTTTCTCGCACTGACGCGCTTGTTCACTAAATATTATTAAATAAATAACTGAATTTACGAGTAGAATACCTCCAAATTTTGAAGGCTGAAGATTGATTGAATAGGTATAGTTACTCTTATCATATATAAATATTGGATATTCATGCAACCAGCTGACTGAGAGTGAGGCCATAATAAAAACCCAGTTGGGCAGGGCAGCATTTGGATAACTTCGTTGCTTCACGTCACCCATCCCACAAAGTCTCATGACAAAAATGTATGATCAGTGCACCCTACCCGTTATGACCTACGGTGCCGAAACGTGAACTGACAATGAAAATGGCCCGTAAACTCAAAATTGCTCAGAGAGCTATGGAAAGATTTTATCTACAATTAAGTAATTCGTCAGGGAACTAAAGTCACCGACATGGCTCAGCGTATTAGCAAACTGAAGTGGCAGTGAATCATTACATCTGTCACAGACCCAATAACTGTTGGGGTAGTAGACGAGTTATGGAGCGGAGATCGCGAATCGGTAAACTTAGTGTAGGATGCACTGTGACTAGATGGAGTGACGATATACGAATAATACGAAAGGTGGCGGCTGGACACGTAAGACTGATGATCAGGCTAAGTGGCATATTATGGGAGAGGCCTATGTCCACCAGTGGATGAACACAGGCTGATGATGATGCAACCAACTTTGGATTTTGGGGGGCAAATGTGGTTATCTCCTTCTAATATTCATCTCCATTTAATATTACAATATTCTCAATTCAACATAAATTTACGTAATATTAAAATGTCACGTTGGCTTACATTTTGATATCAACTCAGTATATTGTTCGCGCAGCGTATGAATAACGACTGAATTTCATAACAATTTGGTGTTTGGTGCACCGTCGACAGGATTAAATCAGTTGTAATCGCTCCAAATATATATAAGAGAGTCATTTACTGGATCAGTTAGAACGGTAATCGTCTACTCAATTTGTTTAGTTTGTGTACGCTTCAAAAACTCAAAAAGTTCTGCACTGATCGAGCTGAAATTTTAGAAGAATAATTAGTGGATTATAAAATATATAGCGATATTATCACATCATGGATTGCTTTTATCTAATTTTTGCATTACAATGTGCCACAGCGAAGCGTGAATGTGCCACGGAAGAATCGAGTCACGATTGATAGTACTTTGATTTTTGTTTCGGCAAAATTTATTGAGAAAACGACCTTCCATTGTTACGAAGAGGTTCCAATGAAAATTTTGTAGAAAAACAAATACAAAAGAATTCCGAATCACAAATCGAATTGGATATTCGAATTTCGAACATCAAATGAATTCGATTTCCTAACCTGTAAATCGCTCACACATCTTTTCATCTCTACGTTTAAAAAAAACAGCCTGGTGTTTGTAAGTTTGTGTGCGTGTTTTTTTAACTCCGAAAACGAAAATTGTACATATTTCAGGAAAATATCAAAAATAAGAAAGTATATTGAACAAGGAGTGAATTATAAATACATAGTTCATTTAACTACAATGACCTTAATTAAATTAAAAGACGAGAAACAACCATAATTAATAAAGTGGTACAGGAATGTGATACGGTGTCGTATAAACAAACAGCTGCTTTTATAGTAGTGTGCCTACACTTGTTGCATCCACTTTCAAAATTGTGATTTTACTTGTTTGTGAGAAAGTGAAGGCCTAATTTAATACATGCGACAGAAATGAAATCCATCTCGTATTAATGTACCGTTAGGTATAATTATAGTACTATCGAAGATACGACAGATACTCGTGATATAATTGCCGCAGAAGTTCGTTACGATGCACCTGCGATACATATCATTGCATTGTATTGCTAATGAAAGCATTGTGATATGATTGTGAACGCAGACAGTGAGCGTCCAATCATAAATCCTGTTATTCGTAACGTGGAAACCGCAACTCAGGTAAAAAATACGTGAGACAACATTGAAAAGAAACAAACCCAAAATGAGTCATACGAAGTTGGCCTGGCTGGTATTGTTTTGTTCCTGTGGAATACCTTGCCGATGAGTATTTTGATAATGAAAGAACCAGCCAGTATCTTTGAACATTCCAAATTTCAAACTCAGAAGAACTAGTGAGCGGGAAACTTGTGTTATTTTGAAGTGAACAGTTCAAGTGATGGTGTTTTGTTTAATTTAATTATTTTACAATGGCTCAAAGTTCTGTGGACTCTGATCGATTATCATCAGCTGGTATATCAACACACAGTTCTGGGACTGCGGGCACTGTTGGTGGGTCTGTGGTTGGAGTCAGGGATCCAGAAAGAAAACGAGAAGATGAAGACGAATATAATTTAGGTCCACTGCCTCCAATGTGGGAAAAGGCCTATACTCCTTCAGGAGAAGTGTATTTCATTGAGTAAGTCATGTTTTGTTTTTGTATTCACTCACTACACTATTTCAAATTTATTTACTCAAGACTTACTGTAGCCAAACAGTTATTCCAATAAAACTAAACAACAATAGTGCAAGGCTTATAAATACAGAGGTTAGTTAGTTGTAAGTTTCAAGTCTATACAAGTCGACTGTGACTCATCGAAAATTATTTGACCCTAATTGAACTCTTTGATTGAGGTGGGTAGGTATTTTCAATATTGTCTGTACTGAGTGTCATTTTGCGACAAAGTGTGTTATGGCAGGCCAGACGGAATGAAGTCTCATTGCATGAATGAACTGAAAAAAGTGTGCTATTAAAACCATAAGAAAATGTTTAATGGAAGTGATGCGTAAAAATTGCCTGCAACCAGTAGGTATTCCCAATGTTAATTTTCAGATGATCACACCATAAGTAATAAAATTACGCTTTTTTTTGCTAATTATGTATGGCTATGTAGTTAGTTTATACGCTGTAGAAGTGGGAGCGAGAGGTATACCAGCAAAATCTCTCTATAACCTACTGAAAGACCTTGGCTTATCCAGAAGTGCAGTAAGTTCTATACTAGAACGTGTATCTAAAGCTGCACTAGTAGGCTCATATCAGATTTGGCTGGGCAGGGAGAGAAAACCGAGTGGTGAAGGTGAGTGTTGATGTACGTCAGAAAGGGGCCCTTAAACCTACGCCCGAGTCACAAGTCTCGGAACTACTCGAGTTTTTATCTCTCTGCCACACGATGGACCCGGCACCCGCACGGTGAATCCATGGAATGCTAAGAAAATCGTCTCTTCTTATTATCTGAAGGAACTATGTTCTTGCTTGGTGTCACCACATATCAAAATAGTATAAAACAAAGTCACTTTCTCCTTCTGTTTGTCCCTATGTATGCTTAGATCTTTAAAACTACCAAGCCAATTCTGATGCAGATTTTTAAAATAGATATAATGATTCAATAGAAAGTATATATGTATAATACGAGCATAAAATAGTAGAAAAACACTGATAATTTTAAAGGTTTCTAATGTAATGTCATAAATAAACACATTTTTTTGTGCTTACATTCCAAACACTGGCTGACCTATGAGCTATATCAAAATAATATACTGCAGTATTGTACCCTTTCAAAAGGTCTACAAAAAAGTCTACAATAGCATATGTTTATATCTTAAGAATAACCCACAACAACTATTTTTGTAAGTACATAATATATTTAAAATCAGCATTGGACCCATGCAAAGCCAAAGCGTGTCGCTAGTTTCATATATATTTTCTAAGCATTGATAGACTTCTGCATAACTGCCATTTTACTACAAACACACTTAAAACAGATCTTTTATATATAAATAGAATCTTATACCTTTAAACAACCAATTCTTGTAGGTATGTAAGTAAATAGGTATATAGAATATCGGAATCTCGGAAACGACTTGAACGATTTTCATGAAATTATGTATACAGGGGGTTTCGGGGACGATAAATTGATCTAGCTAGGTTTTATTTTTTTTAAACATCATTTTATGCACATTTTTAGACAATGAAAAACTCCTACAATGTCATTAGAATACGATAACTTATTTCGCCACTGTTCTTTAAGTCTAAATGGATCAGACGGAATATGCGCGCCCTTTGAGTCAACAGGCCCCGGTTCGAATCCTAATGGTTACACTTGGAATTTTTCTTTTTGTTCCTTTTTTTTCTGAGAAAATTTTATACTTAGAGCCTTTTATAAACGCATTTAATTTGTATCTAAGTAAGTCATCACTACGTAATTCGTACCTGCCTAAATATCATTTAAAAAAAACCGAGCTAGGCTAGGTCAACCAGGTACTTTATATTAATACAAGCAGAATTTGAACTTTTGAATTTGAACCTGTTGAAAGTTGAAGATTTGACTCTCACACCATTGAGCTCCTACAAGTGTTGTCTATATAAATTTATCTCTTTAAATATTCATCTTGATCAATTATGCTTTAAATTTAGTCTCAATTCTGTTCTTGATGCAATCATTATCAAACTGGTATACCTTAACTGAATGTAGATCTTGTTGAAGAATAACTATTTTTAGATTTAAAACACCTGCTTTGATGCATTAATGAAGCTAATGCAGTGATGGCTTATACTGTCAGTTCAGAGTTGTAAAGCTTATGTAGACGCAAAATTAATCTTATGATGTACTAAATAACAATTTAAATGTGTTAACCAATGTTTAAAAAAATGTTTCGCACAGCGCTACTTATCCCCAGATTAAGCTTAGCTTAAGCATAGCTTGTAGGTATAGTATAAATTTTTAAATATGCTTGTCAAAAAAAACATCCAAACATAGAAGAAACATTCATATTCATCAAACAAAATTGATGTCCAGGATAGAGAAATGCCCACGGGTTCATTGAGCATTTAGTTCAGTGAGCAGGCGTGCTACAGACTGAGCTACAGGTCCAGACATTGTTTGTGTGGTTCATCTACATATAGAATTACATGTTGAATCTCTAGACCAAAGAACTCAAATTTCCTACCTAACAGATGTAACTATGTTTTTTAATGTCTCTAAATCAGTTAAAAGTAAAAGTCACACACAGTCACACAGCACGCACCATTCATCAAGAAGTTGAAGTTTAATATCTCTAATTCATTATCATCAAATCCATTGTGTGGTGTGGTGTGCTATTGTTCTGTGATGGTGTGCAATATTTTGCAGCCATAGTGGCAAGAACATTTGGAACAAATGGGAAGTCATAAGTTCAAAATCGGCTGCACCTCTGTTATATTTTTCTAAGTGTTGATTAATAAGTTCAAAGTTCCAAGTGAAACTTTCACGAATGCCTTTTTTTGAGATGTCTCATTTGGCAAGCTTTGCTTTGCACAAGTGATGGTTTTTCTTGAAAGAAAGCATCAGAAGTTAGGACATAAAGTATGCTGTTTCTTCTGTATATATTGTAATGTTTTTATAATGTTAATTCCACCAAATGAAAGTTGTAAGGCTTTTCCAGAGAAAAATATTGTTTGATTTTGAAAATTTTTGTAACCCGAGTTGTAGTTTGTTTTAGCGTGGAATAATTGTTGTACAATCTATGTTGTTAGCATAAAAAAATAAAATATTATTTGATAAATTGTTCCAGCAACAACACTGGCACGTCCCATTGGCTGGATCCCCCGTCTGGCTCGGGTGAGGAAACACTCCCTCGGAGAATGTGGAGAAGACGAGCTCCCATATGGATGGGAGAGAGTGACGGATGAACGATATGGTTCCTACTATGTGGACCATATCAACAGGCGAACACAGTATGAGAACCCTGTACTCCAAGCTAGAAGGATGAGAGGTAATATATGAATGTTTCAATTAATTCAATAGTCTAATGACGTCCTAGTACCAAGCGCGTGGTTCTAAGTTCGGACTCCACCTACAACTTTACTCTGAGTATATTTCCCAGTACAGATGTAAAAGTTTATTGTTGCCAATGGTTTTAAAGGTTACAAGAACAAAATTCAAAATGTTGATTAACTGTCTACCTCAGATTTGTTATCTTTACAAGATTCTACTAGTCAAGCTCTTTCATTTCATACCCACATTGAGGTAGTTGTGAAAAAATAAATGTATTTCGCCATTTTGTAGTAGCGACCATCTTGGATTTGAAATTTGTCATAGTGCAAAGTATTCTACTAGTTAAGCCCTTTTGTTTGATACCCATATTGAGGTAGTAGTGAAAATAATAATGTAATTCGCCATTTTGTGGTGGCGGCCATCTTGGAATTTGATTTTTTTTGTATAGTATTCTACTAGTCAAGCCCTTTCATTTGATACCCATATTGAGGTAGATTCTGAAGAAATATTTTTCCGCCATTTTGTGGCGGCGGCCATCTTGAATCGATATTAACCAAACATAGCTAAGAACATCCGCACGGATAATAACTTTCAAATAAAAAAAATCGTATCGAATTCGGCCCATCCGTTTGAGCTCTACGGTGCCACAGACGAGACACACACACAGACAGACAGACATCGACGTTAAACTTATAACACCCCTTTTTTTGGTCGGGGGTTAAAAATACCGATGAAATACTAATATTATTACTAGTAACTCGAAAGTTTGTAAGAGTGTAACATAGATTTAGGTTTGTTACTCTCGCAAAAACTACTGAAGGAATTTGAGTGAAATTTGATACATAGATAGATAACGATCTGGAATAACACATAAGTTAGTTTATATCCCGGGGAAATAGCGGAATCGTGAACTACGCGTGTAAAATGGGGCGTTGCTATTTAAATATAAATTTGATAATTTCGTCACAGTTTGATAAAAGATCCATCATGCCAGTAACCCATAAGGAAGTTATTAACCAGAATATTACAAGAGTTCTTGTTACACGTTGCATGAATTCCAACCGGTCAAAGTAAAAGCGTGGTAAATACTATTAATTAAGTGTTACATGGCGTTAAATCATTTAGCCGGTTAGCCACGCGAGCTTAGCATACGTGAGTGAGCATGCTATCGATGTGGTTTCACGATTCAAATGGCTCCTTTCTCACCTTCGTAGTTCCCGTCTTCCTGTGGGTGTCGCAAAAAATCGCATCGGAAAAAAACCTTCCAAAACCTTTCCTACACATAATACCGATGGTTTAATGCCGACGACGAATAGTGCAATAAATTTTAAAACAGAATTTAGTTTTCTAAGTTACTGGTTTACTTTAGTAGTCAGCCTGCATCTATTTAAGGACATATTCCGTATATTTAAACAAACAAAGTTACGACTGGTCTAATCGGGAGAACGGCGCCTGCCGATCCGGAGACCCCGGGTTCAAATCCCACGCACCACTGTCTTTTCGAAGTCATGTGCGGAATGCCGCTAACTTAAAACGGTGAAGGAAAACATCGTGAGGAAATCGGCATGTACCTTGAATCTTTCGAAGTCATGTGTCATCCACCAACCCGCACTGGGGCAGCGTGGTGGGTTATGGCCTTAACTCTCTCTGTGCGAGAGAAGGCTCCGAGTCCCAGCTGTGGGAACATTTTGTGGGCTGTTGATGATGAAACAAACAATACTTGTTCTACAAATTTTGTAAGAACTCATTACCCGTGAAAAATAGTTTTTGTTGTCCTCTCTAGCAATGTTTAGCTCTATGCTCGTCGACATTCCTTTTATAGACCGTTAAAGAGTGCGCGCGCCCATGTTACGAAGAGATCGATGTTTTACACATTTACTTTTTTTAAATTTTGTGTGGGAAAAATATACGAATTTTTAAAATCTGTAGAACAAAAGTTGACATGTTTAATATGCTTAACATGTCCTTAAAAGGATGCATGCTGATTATCAATAACTCTGTATAAGCAACCCATTTTATGTACCTACCGCTGGGACTCTGCGAATTCAATCAATCATTTATTGCATAACGCAAAGCTGACAAATTAGAAGTAAGTAAGCTAAGCATTTACCCTGTAAGGGCATCGCATGGCAATGTTTTACAACTATAAAATTGTTATCTTATCGTAAATAAAAGTACAAAAATAACAACTCTGTCAAAAGGAGAAAATATAGGCCGTAATCCACTACGTACTACGTTGGCTCACTGCAGACTGATCCTCTAAAAACGTATTTTCATGGACGCCCAGTGGCGAGTCATGACCGCCCGCTCCCATGACCTCTCCCCTGGATCCGCCTTTGCCCACAATCGTCCCGACCCGACGCTCCACTCACAGTAAATACATAATGTTTTACTGTGGTCCCCTGCTATACCTATTAGCATGTTGGTGACTCGATCAATAAAGTTTTCCCATTAAAAAAACTTTTCACTTCAAAAAACGTTGTCCCTATCGACTAACCTAACAGTATGTTTTAAAATTACATGTCGATTGTAATCAAAGTGTGTGATTATTTTCAACGCAGTATAATTTTAATTACAATACAATAGGCATTTGAACATTCATTCACATGGTGCTTTCTTGGTTCTAAACTTTATTGACATCAAAAAACGTGATGAATGGGGAAGACCGAGAGAAACATGTTTCAAGAAAATACTCGATTTTAATTTAACTTTCTCTACTAAAACAACGAAAGATTTTACATATTCTCAACGTTGAATGCCAGATATGGTTATAATGGTTCTTTGCAGAGCCCACCTAGTGAAGTACCACACCTTTTCCAACCATTCTACCGCCAAGCAGTAATATGCACCATAACTGTCTTCTCGTTTGAAGCAGTGCAGTACAAGACTGTGGTTTGGCCTCTTCGTGTTCAAGTAGCTTACTATCAATCGCATATTTTGATCTATTAGTAACTATTTGAAATGTAAAAAAGTACTTAGGAATATATTACCTACATACTAAAACTGCAGTGTAGTACTACGAACTGAACGTGAACTATTATGTTGTTGAATACAAATATTTGCGGACGGATATTTACTAGAACCTAATTTTACGTCATCCTTAGTTGATTTTAATCAAAAGTACATATAAATTTAATTAAAATATCTAAAGCTACACTAGTAAGCTCATATCAGATTTGGCCGGGCAGGGAGAGAAACACGAGTACCCTACGAGGGCCCTACTTAAACCTACGCCCGAGTCACAAGTCTCGGGATCTACTCGGGATTTCTCTCTGCCACACGATGGACCCGGCACTCGCACAGTGAATCCATGGAATGCTAAGAAGATCGTCTCATCTATTTACTTGTACCCTGTGCGCGTTTTTACTAGTGATCTGTGGTTTTACGCCACGTTCTAGTAAAATAGGGCATAGAAGTAAAACATCTTATATCTCTCGGTGAGAAGCGCAGTGCATTGCTAGGTAATGATTTGGACTCTTCATATTCCCATAGCTGCATTTCACGGCGTTCTTATGGGCAAGCATGTTGCTTACCATCAGGTGCATGTCCTGCTCGTCACTCTATACGTCTATTCTATAAAAAAAGGTCACGATAGTAATGTATGGTCGTTGTTTCAGCTGAAAAGCTCGTGGCTGAGAATGGTAGCACGAGTCAGCAAAATGGTGGGCCACCCGCCGGCGAGCTCAGAGGAGACCGGTTTACTCTCAACCTTACAAAAGGAACACAGGTATTGTAAATGTATAATTCATTTATAATTATCATTGTTGTATCATAATATATTGCACATAACGCCCTTTTACGGAAGAACACCTTTACCTTTTTCTATCAGAATGCTCGTAGCTCGAAAAAGTGACATCGTTTAATAGTTGATGTTCCAAAGACACGAACGAAGAGATTTGACTTATTTTTGTGATAAGAACGTCTAGCCTGTGGAATACGTTACCTGAGTGGGTTTTCCCTGTTGGTTACAATCTTTGTGTCTTCAAATCTAGAGTGAATCGGTTTCTTATAGGTAAACACGATCCATCGTAGACCGCATCGTCGCTTAACATCAGGCGAGATAGCGGTCAAGTGAAAACCTATAAAAGTTAAAAAAAAACACGAACTATACCCAACAAAAATAATTATAATGTTCTGTTGTCTTGTTTCTTAACTGTTCCATAATATTGATAATCATCTGTTTCATTTATATTCCATCATTTCTAAGTGGAAAAGCAATAAATATATTAGGGATTTTAAAATCGAATTCGCTACATGGAAATCTATATTTCCATGTCTTAAACTTTATTAAACTTATACTATTGAAAAAAAATAGTAGTGCGCCGCGGTTTTAGCTGCATAGTTCTCGTTCCCGTTATTTATACGGGATAAAATAGCCTATGTGTTATTCCAGACCCTAAGATGTGTTTTTCAAGACCAGAGGTTTTGGAGCTCCGTATCCGTAACCGAAACTAACTTAAGCTAGTGGGGCGGACCCTACATCGCACCATAAATCTGACATGATCATTTGACTGACATTAATATCAATTATTTTTCATGAAAATTATGAAGAATTTGTGTGTATTGATTCTGACATTTTAATTTACATTTTTATGTGACGATTGAGACTCAGATTTTATTTATTTTTACATTTTAATTTTAATTTTGTGTGACAATTGAATACTATTTTTATATTATTATTTTTTATGGATTTCATTTGTTAATTTTATATTTATGGGTATAATGGCCTGAAATAAATGAATTTTAATTTAAAAAAAATCACCAATCATATGTTGCGATGTAGGCTCCTCCCCACTACTTTGACATAATTTCTTCTGATTTTCGGACTCGTGTGTGGAGCGTTTAAGTCAAATTTCATAACACGGCGGTAAAACTCGAAAAGTTATTTGTTCTAATAAAACCACAAAACATGTGAAACACATGACATGGCGTAGATACTTATGACGTAAGCGGCGAGTCCAATTACACTTTGACCTAATTAGTACTGGTTCACATATTATGCCACATGATATCAAATACTAAGTTGGGCAAGTTTACCATATTTATGTGCTTATTATAGTTAGGTTTACGTAAACAAAATCTGCACACTTACCGGAATTCGACGTGTGAAAAGTGTATCAGAAAGAGAAAAGCATGGTCATATGAATAAATGTTCCTTTTTATATTCTACCATGCTGGCTATGTCGTCGAATCAGGTTTTTTTCGTTATATCAAATCGGTTTCTTCAGCGTGTTTTCGATCGTCGAAAGCGTAATGGATCCGCACCCATTCAACGTTGTATTCTATGACACGGAATTACATTGCGTTCAGAATTGAGCAATCTCCGCTTCCATATATGTACCAGCAAATTTAAACTCTAAATCAATTGTTCCCATTGTAGTATAGCTTTAATACTATCAATGATGGTTCCCAATTCTTTGCGTAATCCCAATTGTGTATTTTTGTGTGAAATAAAATAAAATAGGGATTTTAGACACCCATACAAGAAGAAATGGTAGAAGCCGTGACTGTTGGGACAAGGGCTTAAGCAAGGGACAAGACGACATATTTATTATGTTTGAATCGAAATAAACCAAAGAGTTCACATATACTACGTATAGAGTTAGAACAAACGTTTTACACCGAAAGCACGGGTCTGATCGCTCTTGTCTCGTTGCTCTTGTGGAAGTGTTATTAAAAAATAATGTCCAGAAATTCCATCGTTCCATGGAACAACTTTCAAGAACCACGGCCCTAAATCACTGTCCGAGAGCAAAACAATACCACATGGCGCACCTAATGTCTTACCATTTTTATGTGAACTATTTCCGGTGATCGATTTCCATCTGTCTATATACCGCGCTGATGAAATGAACCATAACGTTCCGCCAGTTATATTTGAGAGTTATCTAAAAACGCTGTACTAACTTTAATAGACTTGATTTACGTTCTAAATCACTATGTGAGTCATTTTTTGATTTAGAATTTTGATATTTTACTACTTTCACGTAGTCCTATGTTTTTTAGCGATAATAATAGGTTTACCTTGACCGCCATCTCACTTGATGTTAAGCGACACTGCGGTCTACGACGGAGCGTGCTTACCTAGAAGAGACGATTTATTATATTTATCGACTTGAAGACAATAAAAATATCGAGAGACAAAAAAAAAGAGAGATAAAAAAAAGACAAGGTGTTATGTGGTGTTATTAGATCTCCGAATTATATCCGATTGAAACCCAATAGTCTTGCAACTTTATTTACTAGTGAAATTTTGTGCTTATTAACCGACTTCAAAAAAAGGTGGTTTCTCAATTCGACCGTATATATATGTTTTTTTCAGTCAATATGGTCATTTCAAAGTCGAATAAATATTTTTCGTCATAAAAACTTTTAACACTGTTTTTTTTTTCAGGGTCTAGGCTTCACTCTCATTGGTGCAGAAGGCATTCCCGAAGCAGAGGGCTACCTGCAGATACGCAGTATAGTGCCGAACAGCCCGGCTTGGATAGACGGTGATTTTTTTAATTTAATAGTTTCGTTGTGTAACTTGATGCTTTTGTGATCTTATGCCGAGAACGTTCGAGTTTACTATCGTGATGGTGTTAGTTCGAATCCTGCCAAGTGCAAATACACTAAATTTATCTCGTAGGATAACTTTTGCGTAATACCGCTAACTTAAAAAATGGCGAAGGAGTATCATTGTGAGGAAACCGACATGTTCCTAGAATCTTTCAAGGTCTTGCATTCGCCAACCCACACTTGGCCGCCGTGGTGGATTATAGCCTGACTCTCTCCTTGTGAGAGAAGACCCCGAGTCCCAGCAGTGGGAACATTAATGGACTGCTTATGCTTATACTTACGCTATGCTTCCGACTGCTAGTGCGCTTGATCATTTCAATTATCTTTAGACTTTCTTTGGTAAATGGAAAAATGTGTTAGCAGTTTTGTTAATTTCTATCGGTATAATTCGAATTCACATATTCTTGTCTTATTTCAGGAGCACTTAGGCCCGGCGATGTAGTAGTGGGCGTGGGCAACCGTAGTGTCCGTGGGCTCACACATGCGCAAGTAGCGCAGATATTCCAGTCCATAACGCCAGGGACTGAGGTTACACTGCATCTGGTCAGAGGTTAGTTCCTGTCTTTATTACATACTTTTACCAGAGTTGTTGCCGTTTTCTGTGATAAAAATTACCCCATGTGCTATTACAACTTCCAACGCGATTTAGAAACTATAAATGAACATCCAGGCTTTTTTTTAAACTGACCTAAATTAGCCAGCTGAGTTGCCTCCACCTACCTATTTGACTTTTGGGTTAGCGCCAAAGACGCACCTAAATCTGAACCTAAATGAACCTAAACCTAACATACTTACTGAAACCTGAAAGAAAAATGCTTCTCTCCAGTTCTGTTAGCTTTGTTAGCATCAGGGTAAATTTTAAAGGAAATCAATAAATGTACTATTCACAGTTCACAAAATAAAATCTGTCTAGCTAAACGTTCTTTTATAAAAATTATTCAAGGTTATATTTACTACATTATTTTGTACTACCTACGCAAGTACCTAGTTGAAAATGTCTATAAGTAACTATTTAAGTGTACAGTATTTTTTTTACTCGGCATACTTCTATTCTTTTATAATTGCTACATTCATAGATTCATACCATCATACCCTTTGTCTACACCAGCGCTATTGTGGAAGATTTTAAAACTTTTATTTGTAGCATACAGTGGACTTTTTTTTAATTTTCTACCAAATGAGATGACTCTCCTTACCTCTACCCTCCATAATGGGACCATCAAACATCCAAGTTTTGGTACTTATTATATTAGTGGGATAATATTAGTAAATTGTTAATATTAACTTCCAGGTTATCCGCTGACGTTCGATGAAGATCCTAACACGAGAGTGCTTAGTACCCTGGCCGTAGACGCGACTTCGCCACCATCTTCAGATGCAGTTGCCATGCAGCAGCTAACTAGAGCTTTGAGGACCAGGTTAGTTCTCTAACATCCACACTCAGTTCTACGATATTAGTTAGTATTAGTGATGTACCGAAAGTTCAGTTTAGATCATTAGAAATCGAATTTCGGTCGAAACTTGTGGCTGCGCCGAAATTCACATTTATTATTATTACACATGTCGGCAGAAGTGGTACTAAGAGTCAGGATGCATGGTACTTACTTACTTACTAAACTTACTTTAATTTATGTAGATGACAGTACTTCATGAATTTAAGTTAATATGTAATTCAGTTAATATTAATAATTATGTTTTTCAGATTCAACCTAGACTCTCCAAACCACGAGTCGTCGCAAGGTCGCGACGAGCCGGACAGCTCTCCCGTGGCGTCAGGCGAGCGCCGCATGATGTCGCGCTCCTTCGACCTGGACGAGCTGCCGGCCGGCGACGCGGCGCCGCCCGTGCCGCGCTGTCCCTCCGCCGACCATCTCATGCTAGCTGGTAACTACTTGACACGGGGAAACTTATATTAGTACTACCAAAATCACATAAATCATACAGTCGTTCGACGAAGACGTCTTGATGGGGCAATTGTGCTGGAGCGCACGGAGCTAGCACGCTGGGCGAGACGCGGGAAGCGTGCTCCCAAGTTGTGACCAAACCAATGTTAGCAGTTTGGGAGCATAATTCAGGGCTGACGTTTGACATGTGTTTGGATTTTATATTATTCATAACTATTGTTAATAATTAAGAATTGTTTACAATAGTAAATGTTTCTAATAATAATGTCTGTACTTAACGATGTTGATTTTTTAAATATTTTTGGTAGCCCTATAAGCTATAACTGCGATAAGACAGTGACTGTCTTATTGCAGTTATAGCAGGTTCAAATTCGGCATCTTACTCGTAGTGTTTCTTTATATTGTAGTATGTAGTATTATTATGCATAAATATACACGCACACACGCACGCGTGTACCCAATTTTGCTGTTGAGAACTATAACAGTAATTTTTGTTCTTATTTTGTTGTTACAGCAGATTCGCATCGTAGTGAAAATGGCGCCTCGAACGAGAGCGGTCGGGAATTCGTTCTGACGCTTAGGAGAGGAGCCGCCGGCTTCGGTTTCACTATCGCCGATAGTGTTCACGGGCAGAAAGTTAAAAAGGTAAACTTTTACATTTTCCTAGATGTTTTAATATTTTTTACTATTAATTTGTGAACTTTGAATACAATTGCAGTAGTATTTAGATCTATACAAATGTATTTGTACTTTTGTACATACTAGCTGACTACGCACTCTTTTCTGTGCCCCATACTCCTCGAGACCAATATTGTGAAAAGACAAAACACACCAAAAATACTTCAGTGTGACAGTATATTTACATTACACATATATACGGCGCGCGGGGGCGCGCCGGGTTGTCAAATAAAATAACAAACAACGAATTTTTTACTTTGTATGAAAAAAAAATGTTGTGCTTTCGTGTCTAATATTCACATATGTGATTCGATACTTAGTATAGATGAACTACCATAAATATTGTTGGACATTTCTGCCACACGTTGTATGTACATATGTACAAAAAAATATGCAACGTAATTACTTATATTATAATAAAACAAAGTCTCCCCACAAATCAAACACGACGTCCAGGATTCCCAGAACGCTGGTAGTGTTGCCCCGTTGGATGGCAATACTTATTCTTATTTTTAGTGCACAGTATGTGCCAGCTAGAATTATAATTGGGATGCCGACTGGATCAAACAAGTACCTCTCAATCAGTTCATCAGGTATTAGATTATGAAAATAGTATGGGCCACTTTTGAAATTATCAATGACTGACAAAGATATGAATCATCAACTTTTGAATTGGGGTTCGAGACTATAAAGTCTTAACGTAAATCATTTCTTGTTTTGTGAAACATAAAAAAATATGTGTGGCGTAACTTCAAAAAGCAATGTATCATCATCAAATTTTTTTTTTTTTGCAGTGTAAAACATAGGAAAAAAATAAATAAATAATATTACAATTAACCAACTTCAAAAAACTAAGGTTTTCTGGCAGCGGATAGCTGATATGTTTTTTAAGTTTTAACTGACGGATAAAATTTTATTTTTTTGGTAGTGTAAGCTTATTGAATATATGATGTTGTAGGTGTTGGACCGGAGTCGGTGCGCGGGCCTGCGGGAGGGAGACCTCCTGCTGCAGATCGGGTCTCGCGACGTGCGGCGCGCGGCGCACCAGCAGGTGGTGCGCGCGCTGAAGGAGTGCCCGCCGCGCGCCGACACGGCCATCCGCGTGTGGCGGCTGCACGCGCGCCCGCCGCGCTCGCGCTCCGCCACCAACCACCCCGCACCGCGTACGTACGATGTTTAAGATAAGATAAGATAAATTTTTATTCAGTTCACAAGTTAACATTTTTACAATTTGCTAAGTGGAAAATGGAACCCAAACTCGGCTAGACCGGTATTTTGGTATTCCTCAGTTTGATTTATAAAAATTACCGCGAAACAATTTTACAGAATCTAAATAAAAATACAAATAAAAATTATAGTTAGATATTAAACATAAAATTATAAGTAGATGATTTAATGAAGTATTGTGTCTTAGAAATACATATAGTTAACTAATTAATGATGTTACAATGTTGGTCACGTGACGTGCGGCGCGCGCTCGAGGAGTGCCCGCCGCGCGCCGACACGGCCATCCGCGTGTGGCGCTTAAGCTTCGGTTATTACCAAAATGCTGTAAGAGGGCTATGACACATACACAAGGGAGATGCGTCTGTCAAAATACAGCTGGTGGTGTTGATTAGAGTGTGAGAGGAAGAGCTTGCCGACCGCTGCCATATGCGTAAGAGAAAGGGAAGCCAGATTGGCGCCTTAACGCGTAACGTAATGAAGCTGTTTAAACTCCCATGAGAAGTTATCACTTCAAAAAATATACTTAGTACGCACGCAAGAAGTTGATAGGTTTCTTTATTCCTCATAAAAAAGTCACCAGTAGAATAGATAATATCTTCAACGCAACAAGTATTAACCTGAACTTAGCAATGTTTGCTAAAATGATGACTAGCTAATTTCAAGGTGTCGTCACGGTGTGCGCGCGCATCCTACAAATTTACGCTCATATTTTTCCCTGACAATCCAAAAGCAGTATAACCTATATAACTTCAAGAACTTTGAAAAAAAAATTTTTTGACACTAGACAAGCCCCGATTTCCACCTGTTAAATCATTTAGTTGGCTGATGGGCCTGGCAGGCGCGGTCCCAGCCTCGAATATTTTGGAGGGTGTCATCAGTACGCAGCCTCAGGTTTTGGGGTCACCAGTAGAAATACAATAAATCGAGTAAAAAATACTTTACTAGTAGCGCCACACTAGTTTTACCCACGTAGTTCCCGTTCCAGTTGTTTTCCCGCGTTAAAAAATAGTCAATGTACTATTAGATATTTTTAATTTTCTTAGATTTTTAGTTTAATGTATACAATTTTGGAGGGGGGGGTCATGTCCCCTGTGACCCCCCCCTTCGGACTGCGCATGGGGCCTGGCCTATTAA
Organism: Ectropis grisescens; assembly: GCA_017562165.1. Taxonomy (NCBI): domain Eukaryota; kingdom Metazoa; phylum Arthropoda; class Insecta; order Lepidoptera; family Geometridae; genus Ectropis; species Ectropis grisescens. The sequence continues at coordinate 11,441,534 of CM029793.1, read as the reverse complement.
ACTGTAAAAAAAATATTATGGTAAAAATAAACGTCATGGTTCTGATTCTATCTATAATATTTCAGTTAAGATCATGCACTGTAACACTTATTATTATCGTTTTAGTGGCGTCGAATACACAGTTGGGTAGAAGTAAAACGCCAACAGCCGAGCAGCTGAGGTCGCCATCGCTACACACGCAAGACTCGCTGCGAGACCGACTCAATTTGAACGGAATGAACTCAGGTAATGTCGTATATATTCGTACACGAGTTTGGCTTTGCATGTTGTTAACCCCCGACGCTAAAGCTACAGGGAAGAGTTTGACGTGTCTGTAAGTGTGTGGCATCTTAGCTCGCGAACGAATGAGCTAATTTTTATTTCTTTCTTATTTGGGATTTATTTCTCGGATTACGAAACAGTTTAAAAAGCCTACTAGTTTTTTAAATCTGTACTATGCCCTAGTGCGTAGTGTCCTAGAATATAATTCTGTTGTAGGGTCACCACATTATGAAGTGCATAGGAAGCGTATAGAACGAGTGCAGAGCAAGTGCTTAGCCATACTGTGCTACAGGCAGGGGCTAAAGCGCCAATTGCAATCTTATCCCGACAAACTTACTAAATTTAAAATGCAAACTCTTGAATCTAGACGTACTTATAACGAATTTGTCTATCTCTATAAGATATTGCACGCTCAAATTGACTCCCCTACGCTTCTTTCCAGTATCAACATTAACATCACCCCTAGAGCTCGAGACTATCATTCTAGAATCTTTTCGTTGCAGGTTTACACCAACAACACGTCATTTTATAATCCAATAGTCAGAATGTGTCGCCAATATGTATAACGAAATTCATAAAAAACACCACGACACAATTGACGTCTTTCATAGCAAAATGTCAAAATTTAAAAATGAAGTTAGGAAGATAGTATTTACGTCATTTGTCCGCTGAAGCTGATTTACATTTTCTTTTATTAAATATTTCTTGGTTGCATTTAGTTATATACTATGAGTGACCTTTCGCTTTTATATAGTTTAGTTGCATAAAGGTATGTGTTAAGTTCATCTTATTGCTTTATATTGTATGTGTTTAATTTGGAGACTGCCTCAATATTATAGTTAAGTTGTGTGTGCATGCTTTGGATAACAGTTTAGAACATCACATTGCAATTGATCTGTTTTGTTATTATAATTAACTGTAATCTGTTATGTGCGCCTAGTTAAATAAATAAATAAATAAATTTTGTTTTAAAGGTGATTTAGTCGCGAGTGTCCTTAGCCACGTTTGCTAAAAATCAACCCAAGAAGATCGACGCCACAAAATGGCGGATTACATTTTTTTTCTTGCAATACAATACAATACAAAACACTTTAATGGCACCACAAACAAAGTTGACAATAAGTAACATATAAAATAACAAAAACATAATGGGCACAAAAGGCGATCTTATCGCTAAAAGCGATCTCTTCCAGATAATCTTTAATATAGGTATCAAATTGAGGGAAATTAAATATGAGTATAACTAGTAAAAAAACTGTACACTGTGACAAATTTAAAATCCAAGAAGGTCGGGGATAACTCAAGATTTTTATTCAGATGTTTTTGAAAAGTCATTACTGCCTTCATAGTTTTACTAAATCAACACCCTTTTTAAATAAATACACAGGTAGTTAGTTAGTTTAGCGGGGCCTTTTCCGCAATTACACAGGTAACTCGCGTTGGAAATAGTCCAGTCCGACTTAAGTTTCGGTCGCGTCTGGCGACCTTTTTTTAAGGAGAGTGCGCGCGCATGATCGCTGCTCGTTTACCACTAAACGAGCTAGGATCAACAGATTGGTCTGACTTTATCATACGTGAGTTACCCGTATTTATATAAATTGTGTAAAAAACACGTTAGTTTTCTTACTAAAATCAACATCTATTTGCTAAAGAATTGTTTAAAATGTCCGGATTTTTCAATCGCCATATTTGGGCCTCAGTGCCCTTTCTCCATTTGCATCAGTCCTTTGCATTGTCCATCTTTCGAAATATAAAATTGAAAATTAAATTAACAAATTGTATTTATGACATAATTATTAACTATGACATAACAGTTTGGTTATACCAACTACAGCCCTTAATCAATCTAACTGAAACTAACCCTTAAAAATATTGTGTTCGTGGGTAAGGCAAATTTTTGTGTATGTTTTCTCTTCAAAATGGTGTGTCAATAAAGTGTTCCTCACTAACAAAATTTGTCACTAATCACTAAAACACCCCAACTCCACAGTAGAAGCTACATATGCAGTTCCCGAACACAAAAACCGAGAGAGTCTAATCGACCGGCGCCGGCGCAGCAGTACCCCTGGAGGCCGACTAACCTTACCCCTAGTCACCCCTTGGACAGAACCGAATACCTGGCAGGAACAAGAGACATGGGTCGACAACAGCAACATACGCAACTGGGCAGAAAACGCGCAAAAATGGGACGAAAACGGACAAAAATGGGACGAGAACAGTCAAAAATGGGATGAAAACGGACAAAAATGGGATGAGAATCACAAATGGGAGGAAAACGGACAGAAATGGGATGAGACGAGCCAAAAATGGGTGCCGAGTAATGGGAATGGTTGGGAGGAGAATGGGCAAAGGTGGGAGAATGGGAATTGGGGGGAGGTTCCTACACCGACGGTTCATGTTGATATGAATGCAGCTTATTGGAGGGGAAATGCCAGTGTGGCGGATAGTAGCGACAACGGGGGTAAGTACTACTATAACTACTAATCTATTAGTAAATTAGTGATTCATTTAAAGTCCGGTAGGTGGTAGAAGACATTTGAGGCGGACTGCCAGAGGTCCGAGTAAAAAAAAGTACAAATACTTTTATATAGGCTACTTCTTAGTTACTACTAATTTAGGATTTTCTAAATTATGAAAAAGACTCACATAATGAAAACTACAGAACAATATTCCAAATTTCAACTCAATCGGTAATTTTGTTGTGATTGGGCAACAAACATCAAAATTTTTACATCCTATTCATGCTATAAACACAAAAGTATGTATGGCTCGATATGTAAATTTCCGTTACTTTCATGTAGACAGACTACTGAATGCTCTTGGATACTGAATACCACAAACACAGGAAAATTATGAGAACCTGACACAAGTGAAACTGTGGAGTGTTACCATATTACAGTAATAATAGATGAATGCACCTCAATAAATATTTTTATTAAATGTAATATTTTGCGATATTTTTAAGTAATGTCAATTTGATCTCACAACACCGTTAAAGCGAATTTTGCAAGACAAATAAAACTTTTTGTATACCTAAATTGTTTGGAGTTTGAGACAGTGCTGCTCTAGAAAGCAGCAAAAGCTTATTCATTTACAAATTCCGCAAAACCTGTCAAAATATTGAAATGATGTTTGTTTCTTCATTAAGTAAATTAACAATCCTTATCATTCACAGTATTTATAGCCCATTCATTGGATATGTTTTATTAGTATAAGCCTCTTACTTGGCCATCTGTCATAATACTGCGCCAACATATTTTATATTTGACCTGAGATATTTCTGAAATTGTTGATCGATCTTGGTAGATTTGAGTTATTTTTTTAATTTTAGTACCTTCGAAGTATTTAAATATCAACGTTTGATGCTATAGAACTTAAAAAAAAATATTACAGCAGTAAAATATGAATTCAAAACCTTCTGACAGTAACTTGCTAAATTTCTCCTCAAAGGTTTCCCAGAAGACGGCATGCTGCATTCTCCCACGACGGCGGCCATAGGACTTGGACCTCACCAATCACCATCAACCAGTCGTCTGGGACCACATTCACCTTCAAATTCTACTGGTAAATAGACCTAATTCCACTAATCATTGCTTATGATTTTCAAACGCATAAATCCTGTTATCTAACCAAATAAATAAAATTGGACTTGTAAAATAACAAAAATCTCACATAGAAAATTGTCTCTCAATTTTACACCGTAGTTACATGAGCTAAGAAATTAGAAATGTTATACAGCTGACATACTGACACAAAAATAGTACTGTTAAGTTGTAAGTTAAACGTTTTTACGTCTATCTGCAGTCCCTTGACGGCTTTTTTTTTTTTATTTAAACTAACTGTAAAATTACAATGTGCCACAGCGAAGCGTGTAATGCAAAAATTAGATAAAACAATCCTGGATGCGGATTATATATCCTTCTAAAATTTCAGCTCAATTGGTGCAGAACTTTTTGAGTTTTTGAAGCGTACACAAACCAACATAAAAATTTATATATAGAGATTAGCCACTCCACAGACTCCGGGGTCCGTGATCTTTGTCATTACAGTTGTCTTTTTTTACACATTTCTTGGATAAGGCGGAAAAGATGAAAATAGGGGGGAGTTGGGTACATTTAAAATCTAATTCTAGTGCTCGTCTGTAGAATCGATCACTACCGGTTGAGGTTCCGCTAGTAATCGACTCGACATCGAGTGTTTGCCTAATTGCCTTTTGCCATTTGCCTAAGCCGCCTCCTCCCGGCCCAGAGCCCTCCACAACAGCCGCACCCTTGAATGCTTATTACGTTTGGCAAAATTTTTCCGACTTAATTTAGTCGCTACTGAATCAGAACAGTGTATAAATTCAGTGTAATAGCTTTAGTAAGCTGGCATACTAAATTCAGAAGCGAGGATTGGGTATTGAATTCACTGTACAAAATTTTGCCAAGTATTACGTCTTTTTTAGGGTTCCGTAGCCAAATGGCAAAATACGGGACCCTTATAGATTCGTCATGAATGTCTGTCTGTCTGTCCGTCCGTATGTCACAGCCACTTTTCTCCGAAACTATAAAAGCTATACTATTGAAACTTGTAAGTTATAAGTAGATGTAATCTGTGAACCGCATTAAGATTTTGAAACAAAAAAATACAAAAAACATTTTTTTTTTTAAACTGAAATTTTTTTTTTGATCTATACCATACGTGTGGGCTATCTATGGATCCATCAAAAATGATATTGAGGCTTCTAACATATTTTTTTCTAAACTGAATAGTTTGCGCGACTCTCTTCACGCATCTCTTCCAGTGAAAAAAGTGTGTGTGTGTCCCTGTAACTTCTAAATTATGAGAAAGACAAAATTAAAAAAAAGTTTATGATGCACGTTACCATGTAAACTATCAACGAAAATTGTTTTGAATAATATCTAGTAAGTATTTCATTTTAATACGTCATAAATAGACTGTTGTTACAACACTGATTAAAGTAACAACGAAGTACAAGAACTTTTGTATTATGTTACTTGCTGCTACGGAAGCCGTCATGGGCGAGCCCGACCTCCACTTGACCACTTTTATTTGTAAAATGATATAATATTTTGTTTATACGATCAGGCCGACTCCGCAGTCACTCCCCATCGACAGCCAGCGCGAGCGAGCGTCTTCTGGCCAACTCACCGTCTGCGCGGCTGCAGAGCCAATCGCCTTCCAACAACTCCTCCAATATGCGCCTCAAGGGAGGAAACATGAGGTAAAACATATAGTCCGGTCAATTTAGACCAAAAAATGAGAGTGAAGTTACATAAAGTCCCAACAAGCTGAATTTCAGTGAAATTGTTCAAAATATAATTATAAACAATGTCTAGAAGTTCCCCATCATTCCCCTGTAAGGAAAAAAAATAATTCAAGGTCAAAGGTAAAAAAAATGAGTTTTTCGCGATTTTCAGCAAAACGGTAAGTTTTATCATAAAAGTACCACAGACAAAAATTGTAGATCATAAAATTATCTATAAAAAATATATCAATACTTTTCTTACGAGCCACCATTTCTGAGATATAACGATTCAAAAAGTTATACTTTACATATACTAGGTATAGAGTTAGAACAAACGCTTTACACCGAAAGCACGGGTCTGATCGCCCTTGCCTTGTCGTTCTTGTGGAAGTGTCATACTTTTGTCGCGGCACATCACTCTGTCGCCATAGCTAACATACACCTCAGCTGCTTACGATTGAGACAAAGGAACCGTGCGCAAAACCCTGGTCTATTTACTTGTTCTCTATCTAAGTAGTCACGTGATTGAATTATGGTTATTAGCATAGCATTTGGATTTAGCGCGCTCCACGAGAACTAAATCAAGGAAATAATTATATCCTGTTTATTTTTTTGTAAAGTCCACAAAATAATCAACTATTAAAAAGGCTAACAAGAAATTAAAGTAGTAGAACAGTACAGAGCTTAGCAGTGGGAACCACCTTATCCTTTGCCAGTTATTCTACCGCCAAGCAGATGTAAATATTACTGTGTTTGACGGGAAATGTTAATTACAAGGAAAAATTCATCATAATCACCTTATAATGTTTTGTCAAGTAAATCTGATTGCGACATGACGCTGGTTGGAAATAACTGGGTCTTGTTTAATAAGTAGTAGGGCTCTTTGCAGAGGCCGCCTTGGGAAGTACCACAACTTTGCCAGTTATTCTCCCACAAAGCAGTAGTTTGCAAACATTACTGTGTTCCAACTTGAGCAATGTTTCCGGAGAAATTACTCAGCTAAGAGATTAAACACCTTATATCTAGAGCGACGACCGCAATGGGGTGGTAGGTAATGATTTGGACTTTACATCTTCCAATACTTGCGTGTTACTGGGCTGTTATGGACAGGCATATTTTATAGGCATATAGAGTGATTGCTTCCCATCAGGCACATGTCCTGTCGTCGCATCACTTTATACCAGGTGTTCCCAAACTTAATTTGTCTGCTGCCCACTTTGAAAATAAATTATTTTTAGCGCCCCTATTTTTTCACATTCTCAAAAACCACAGTAACTTCTAAATTAATTAATTATTGTGAGCTATTTTAGCGGTAATTAAACATTCATCTAAACGAGACTTTGATAATAAACTGCAAAAGATAACTTGAGACCTGAGCCTAGTAGGTACTACACAACAGACTCCAAGCCTCTGCACAACGCCCCAATTTTTTTTCAGGGTATCTTACGGCCAACGCCCCGCCCCCCTTTAAACCTGCACTGCCCACATATGGGCACTATCGCCCACTTTGGGAAAGGCTGCTCTATACTTAAAAAAATAACAAATAAATCCGGGTCTAATACTAATCTAGTTCTAAACCAAAGCTACCCTTGTCTAAATGTATTTGTATGTCCAGGTTACGTGAAAGCCCGCCGCCCGGGCGCGGTCGGCCCTCGCGCCGGTCACCGTGCTATGACGGCGACGTGCCGCCCGGCCCTGTCTACGTACACAACTACCCACATGTGAGTTACTACCCTCATCTACTTACAACATATCTGGCCTACAATTTTACTAATATTTCTTAAGTGAAAATTTCTTTTGGCGACAGATGTTTCGAGAGCTGTGAATTAAGCTCCAAGCGTCAAGTTCGTAAATGAAAGAAATCTCCGGGTGAACTCAAGAGATAAATTAACGCATTTTTAAATGGTCATGGCCTGTTACCATGGTTACTACACATTTACACATCTAACCATGAATACTTATTGAGACGACAAGGCTTGAAAGTCTAATTCCAAACTAGCTGCGCCCTCCGTTTTCACCCGCGTAATTTCCAATGTGAGCTATCAAATTTTGAGTCATAACTTTTTATTTCTTTATCGACAGTCCCTATGACTGCCAATTTTTTAACCCCCGACCAAAAAAATGGGTGTTATAAGTTATTTGACGTCGATGTCTGTCTGTCTGTCTGTCTGTGGCACCGTAGAGCTCAAACGGATGGGCCGATTTCGATGCGGTTTTTTTTAGGTTAATATCCGTGCGGATGTTCTTAGCTATGTTTGGATAATATCGATTCAAGATGGCTGCCTCCACAAAATGGCGAACAAAATATTTCTTCATAACCTACCTCAATATGGGTATCAAAAGAAAGAGCTTGACTAGTAGAATACTATACACTATAAAAAAATCAAATCCAAGATGGCTGCCACCACAAAATGGCGAATTATATTATTTTTTTCACTACTACCTCAATATGGGTATCAAACGAAAGAGCTTGACTAGTAGAATACTTTGCACTATGACAAATTTCAAATCCAAGATGGCCGCTACCACAAAATGGCGAATCATATTATTTTTTTCACTACTACGTCAATATGGGTATCAAACGAAAGGGCTTGACTAGTAGAATTTTGTACAGATAACAAATCCGAGGTAGTCGGGGGTTAATCAAAATTTTTAATTTTGTTCTTGTTGAACTATAGCTATCTATGGATGTAAACGTTTTCAGGTTTACACTTGCCCATCATCTCACCTGATGTTAAGCGACGTTGTTGTCCATGATAACACGCGGTTACCTACAAGACATCGACTCACTATAGACTTGAACAAACCCAAATTATATCCACCGCTTTCCAAAGTTAAAGTTACATTAGCTGTATTAAGAGTTTTAATTATTAAATCTGTCCTTTTATGTAGGTGGAGGCAGGCGGAGCCGCAGATCCCGAAGCAGACGTATTGGTGAAGCTAGCGCGAGGGAGCGCGGGCTTCGGGTTCAGGATAGTGGGGGGAACCGAGGATGGGAGTCGAGTCGCCGTGGGATATGTTGTACCAGGTAAGATCCTACTCAAATTATGAATGCGAAAGTTTGTGTATGTTTTTTTTTTACTTTTATTGGTTTACACTTGACCGCCATCGCCGATGTTAAGCGACGATGCTTTCTACGATGGAGCGTGTTTATATTCATGTTCATTTATTCATAAATGTTATTTACATGTCAAGTTATAGAATTACAATTAAGGATATACATTAAATAAATAAATTAAACTAATAAAACTAAATAATTACCCTAAATGCAAAAATTCAGCCAACCTACATAGAAGGAACCGATTGACTCTCGATTTGATGACACCAAGATTATAACTATCGGGAAAACCCCACTCCGGCAATTCATTCCATAGCCTAGACGTTCTTATCACAAACGAAGAGTCAAACGTCTTCATCCGTGTCTTTGGAATATCCACCAAACGGAATGTACTTAATCAACCATTAAATCCACAGCATAGTCTCTTTACTGTACAGTGCCGTTTAACCAGCGTCTGAAATGATATATTCAACCATTTTATAATACAGCTAGGCAAATTATTTTTATCGTTGGCATTCAATTACTTGCCTTTTCATTTTAGTTTAGTTCTACTTTCTGCCACCTAGTGCCGAAATTATCCATACTCACAATCATGGCATCGAGTTTTGTTAAAAACTTTTATATGTTTACACTTAACCACCATCTGATGTTAAACGATGATGCGGTCTACGATGAAGCGTGTTTACCTGTAAGAAACCGATTCACTCGCGATTTGAAGACACAAACTAACCTAAGCTATATTTTAAATTTAAAATGTTTGTGTAGAGTATTACACTCCGCGAGGCATAAGCTGAGCTTTGCATTTGTGTGAGTGTACATGGATAGTGTAGGTGTGACAACCGGCCTTAGGCGCGGCGCCATTATGTCTCGCCGCGCTCCTGCCTGATTGGTGATCACTCACACTAATGCAAAGCTCAGCTTATACCTCGCGGAGTGTAAGTAAGTATAAAAATAAAGATGTTTTATTAAAATAACTCAATGAAATTTAATTGTGTACCATGGTGTACAGGGGGTCCCGCAGACGGTATCCTGAGGCCGGGAGACTTGCTAACGTCAGTCGACGGTATCCCTCTAGCGGGGGCGACGCACTCCCGCGCCGTCTCCTACGTGTGCCAGGCCGCTACCAGGGGACATGTGAGTATCATCTAATCCAGGGCTGTCCACACCACATCCCTTCTCGACCTTAAAAAAAATACTACAACAGCTGGAGGACGCAACAATTCAAAAAATTGTTTAGTTTTTAAGCAAAAAATAAATTAATTAAAATAAATATTGGTGGACATTTCACACACGACACCATCTGAGCCCAAACTAAACAAAGCTTGTACTATGGAAGCTGCTGGTATAATATTATGTATTTTTAAATACATACTTATACCAAGAAAACAACCAGGCATTTTTGTTTGTGATTACCCTACCTGTATCTAGACATTACCGGCGTTTCTTCCAAAATCAAAGGCGATGAACTACTAAGGTAGTATTTCTTTATACTGTGGTACAGCGGTCAAACACAAAATTATTTTCTGTACATAAAATAACTTATTTTGTTTCCTAGTTGTCTTCAGATTAAGATCTAACATTCGTTTTAATATTAGGCTAAGTTTTTGTCACAAGAATTGTTTTGTTATATCTTCAAACATCGTCTCTTAATTATTTACAAAATTACTTTCTTCCTTCGTCTGGACGAGGTTGCTTTTCGCGATAGGACCGCCAGCTGTTACACCAGTTCATAACTTAACTTTATTAGGATGGCTTTTTGTAATTTCTTAGAGTAAAAATAATGTCTTTGTGGAGAGACCTTAAACCTAACATCACGTGCCCAGGTAACACTCGGCATCAGACACAACCGAGCCGATATACAGTCCCTCGGAGTCCCTACGATGATGGCGCCACATCCGCATCAGCCGCTGCTCACGTAAGTTTATATTTAGTTCCTGCATTTGAATTTCATTGCACGAAATAACGAAAGTAAAAGCTATCACGGTATCAATCGTATACTAGGTTATAAGAACTTTGTATGAACACATGTGCTTTCGTTTAGAAACGCGCAATAAGGTACTTGGGTACTGCAGGATGAGGTTTTGTAAATAAACAAGCTCTTTTCACTATCATTCATTTAATTTGTAAGCCATTGTATTTGTATATTTATTTGTGTCAAATAGTAGTATGATGTTTAATAGTGTACTACTAACTTTATGTCTTTTATTGTGTGTGTGTGTGTTTGAACTAAAACTGAGCAGTAATCTAAATATAAATGTGACTAAAATAGTTGTCATTAATTTACTAAATAAAAAGTATAAAAGGATTTGACGTAAATTAACGTCTAAAAGACGTAAAAGTTACTTTACTAAATAAGTAGTATCAAAAGACTTGACGTAAAGTAAATTTTGGAAGTTGTAAATATAAAGAGTTTATATATACTACGTTTAGAGTTGGCACAAATGCTTTACACCGAAAGCACGGGTAGCATCTTTCTTGCCTTGTCGCTCTTGTCGAAGTGGCATACTTTTGTCGCGGCACATCACTCTGTTGCCATAGAAAGTATGCTTACGATTGACACAAAGGAACCGTGCGGAAAATCTAACTCTATACGTAGTATATGTAAACTCTGCGTAAATACAATAGCCAATGAGATATCAGAACATCAACAAAGGATCTCAATGAATTATGCCTTGTGTTATATGTTACAAAATCATTTCTAATCATCATTTTAAAGTGGTGTAAGTGGTGTATGAGTCGAGATTATAATAGAGTAAGATCCCAGGGCCGCCAGACGTCACGTATTTTCTGATGGATGAAATGTGGACGATTGAGTAGAGTTCGTACGTACTAAGAACACATGCTTAGACGGCCAATTTTGAGATATGAGGTCCAGAAGATACATTACTCACTTCACGTATTTTCTGATAACTGATTTTCACGTATGTTATAAGCAGTATCTTTAAAAATAAGGCCCCGATACTCCCAGACACTTTCCGTCGGCCGATTTGGTTAACGGACGCTTTAAAACTTCCAAAATAATAGAGCTCCGGGATCTTGGACTATAAGGTTGAGAATAAAATTACATAACCCTGTTTTCCTGTAAATAATTCATGTTGCATGTTATCACTATCACTCTTATCTGGTGACAGCGCCGACCCATCTCTCCACCTGCCCCCGGCGTCTTACAACATCCTCCATCCTGCGCCGATGTATCCGCCGCAACATATGCCTATGTAAGTTATCATTATCACCATAATCTTGCTAAATAATCACTATCACTCCGTTGCGTTGCGGATCCAGTACCATACGAGTAAGTTATCATCATCACCATTTTATTATTTTGCATGTTTCTCTGGTGGAAACACCATCTCTACATAAGCATCTTACAAGCATCGCCCCAGTGCACTGAGTTGTCTGCCGCTAAATATGCACAAGTAAGTTATCGTTATCACTTTTATATTGTGACAGCGCCTGACTAAAGGCCGCTGCATACGTGATGGGATTTTTCACGGACGGGCCAGAACGGGAATTTTGGAAATATCGTTTCATACAAAATGTATATGGAAGCGCATATGTCACGGAGACACGGACAGGACGCCACTAACGGGGCGGGAAAAATATCGTCCCTCGTTTACATACTGTACCGACGTATCCGTCGCAACATAAGCCAATGTAAGTTATCATCATCACCACCTTATCACGTTGCATGTTCACTCACTATCACTGTTATCTGACAGAACCATCATTGCCCTCTTAAAAACATCCTTCTGTGCTAAATTGTCGTTTGCAATATAACTCCACCATGTACATATGTTATGATTATCACCATCATAATTATCACTATCACTCTAATATTGAGATTGCGCCTGCCTAACTATGTAATCATTGTTATCTTATGGCTCCGTCTGCGTCACATAAACACTAGCAAGTGTAGGGAAATTAAAATACCCCCGTAAGTATTAATATGGTGTATTTTCCATAATTTATTCAACATTGGCAGACACCCTAGTAATCAATGCTTGCAAAAAAATTATAAAAGTTATGTATATAATATTTATATAATAAGTTATAGGAATTGCCGATGTTATTAAAAACCTAAGTGGGTGAAACCGGAAGGCGTGGCCATGAGCATGCAGTGCCAAATGCTGGCGCATTTCTAAATGGCCAATGGCCACGGTCCCGAGTTTACCCGAAGATTTCTTATCATTCCCGAGCGTGACGCTAGAATTCAATTCACAACCCACGAAAAATTGTCTGTGGCGCGCCAAAAGAAGTTTTCACTTCAAAAATACCATCTGACACTGTCATAATATGCCTCTCTAAAATGCTATCCAAAAATAGGGATGTTAAAATTTTTTCGGAACTGCTATTATTTTGAAGATTGACTGACGCATGTTTACCGTAATAAATAACATTTTTATTTCAAAATATTAGTATCTTCGATAAGTAAATATACAATACTAGACTATTTTTGAATTTTGCGGCAAAAACACTAACGACTGACATGACATCACTAGTCAGTCGCAAAACATTGGTCGTGATTCATGACAGTATGTCTAGTTTATGTGTTTTCTTATCATTACTTGAATACAACCAATCAAAATCGTCGTCGCTAAGATCGCAAATTATAACAAAAATGCAGAAAAGTAAAAAGTTTAGTCAATTTTCGACAGCTTGTTTTGCGACTGCTGACGTAATAACTCATATTGGTGTTTCCAGTCACGTGACAACAAATTAAAAATATAGCATTTTAAATCATTTATAGTAAGTTTATTAGGTGATATAAAATTATAATAGTGTGATTTTTGATATTCTATTAATACAAAGTGTCATAAAATTAACATTAAACATTGAATTGTGATTAGTGAACATCCCTATTATTAAACTTACCGAGCTTTCATAATATAGATTAAAATTTATAATCTAGACATAATATGTATCTAGCTTATTAAATACGTTATCATTTTATGCGAACTCATACGGCCTGCATAATTACTACACACATAGTAATCTATAATATGTAAAATACCCAGGTATGGAGTGCAGTATGACTCCAATCCAAGCTGGGCGCCTGTGCCATACGATGTGACAGTCACCAGGAACGAAGGAGAAGGCTTTGGATTCGTTGTCATATCATCCACTAATAAAGCTACCAGCACTATTGGTAAGTTCATATAAATCACACTGTTTTAAACTATCAGTTGTTGCACACCGGTTTTGTAATCTATACTAATATTATAAAGCTGAATAGTTTGTTTGAACGCTAGGATCTCGGGAAGTACTGGCCCGGATTGAAAGATTATTTATCTATTGGATAGTCCATTTATCGAGGAAGGCTTTAGGCTATAGAAAATAACGCTACTATTAATAGAAGCGGAGCATGAATCAAGAACAACAATACAAAATCGGGAAAAAATATTCCTGTTTGAGAGTCTTCGTACGTTTCGTGCTTTGACATGACACATGACAGCATGTGTCTAAGATTGCGTCATTGAATATCACAGATTACATACCTGTTGAATATAAAACCTTTGCTAATAATTTTTTTTTTCTAAATCTGAGTTAGTACAACCAATTTCCGACAGATGGCGTAGCAGGTAGCTGAAGAGGTGTTTTGTTTGAAAGCGATATTTTCAGGAATGGCTGAACCGATTTCAGTCATTCTTTCACCGTTTTGTATATGTACGGGATCCTGATGAGTACTATATAATGTACCACGGGCAACGCCGGGGCGGACATCTAGTATTATTATAAATGTTAAAGTTTTAATGTTTGTTGTTCAATTACGTCGCATCATAAGAAGAAACTGGCAGACACCGCTCCAAACGAAAAAGTCGTTAATTGGGATTATGACTGAGACAAATATACCTTTAACTGGTCCATCAGGCAGATTATAGAAAGTATGGGACAGGTAGTTTTGTTTTAATCGTATTATTAAAAAGCGACGAATATATTTAAAAAAAAAATCGGTTGCCTGTAAAGTAGGTATACGGGCGAAAGTTTTACGTGACAACGAGTTTGAGTGGTAAAATAATTTTACGGAAGGGACGCGTGCCTTTCACTTTTTATGTCTGTCTCTCTCGCTCTTAGGCGGGCTAACCATGCCCGAGTGGAAGGGACGCGTGCCTCTCACTCGCTCTCGTTGTGAGCGCATAACGTGAGCGCAGCGTAACGCAGTTTCTTGAAGTGTCACCCGGCAAACCAATTTATAAGACGTTGTCACGTCAAAAAAATCCGGGGTTGTGGCAGCTAGTTTTCACAAGTAATGATGTTATTTTGTTCTTTAACCAAAAGAGGTACCTATCTGAAAATGATTGTAGTAGTACGACGGGCAAAAATAAATTACCCGTCGTACTATGGACCTGTTGGTAGTCACGGGCAATAAAGAGACGTCTCTCAATACATCTAACTAAGCACTGAATCGTTGTCAGTTTTTGTTTGTGAAACAATACGTAACATTTTTTTTTTAATAATTTCAATGAAGGACTATTTCTGTTAGTCATCATACCTTTTAAAATGCTTTGATATAGTATTTTTTCTTTCGTATTTTTTATTCTGTGCCATAGAATAATAACGCCTAGATACCGGGTCCGCGCAAGAAAAGTGAGGCAAATCATAGTGAGCCATATTGGCTCAGTCCGTTCGAAACTACCATCAGTTGTCAAGGTCCAGCGCTAGTGCATGCGTCTTCGACAATTAAAAACATTACGATGGTTTGTGTGGTCCTTCACTGTACATACTCCACGACATTAAAGTTTTGTTTGGCGTACTTCAGTATGTACTACTTACGCAGAAATCAATGTGCTTTTTGCCTCGATTAAGATGAAGCGTTTGTTTGAAGATTATCGATGTAGGCGTTATTAATATATGTTCTGTTATTACATAGTAATAACATATTATGGTTTACATCGTGTAGGTCAACTGATCCCGAACTCGCCGGCCGCGCGCTGCGGTCTCCTCCACGTAGGGGATACCATAATCGCCATCAACCGGTCCCCGATCCGCAACCTGCCGCACCCCGAAGTGGTAGCGCTCATCAAGCGCTCGGGCGCCGCCGTCGTGCTCACTGTGTTGCCAGCGCCGCCGCATCATGACCTGCACTGACCGGCCTGACTGCTGGTAACACCGGCCTCAACAAGTATCCGACCCATAATCTAAACATACCGACCAGACAACTGGCTACACTATCTTCAACAAGTATCCGACCCATGATCTGAACTGCCCAGTCGGAAACCTGGCCACACTGTCCTCAACTATTTTGGCTCATAACATGCACTACTCTCCAACTTAATGACATTCCAACACTTAGCTACACCGACCTCAACAAATCTAACAAGCAAAACCTGCTAGATCACGGCTTGTAATAGCATGACAGCATAAGAGAGTATAAAAAACCGCACAGTTTCCGACTGAAGCCCCACACTATTTATTACCTATAACCTGCACTGACCACCCTACTCTGCACCTATCTATCTACCTATAAGCTATACCGTCCTTAACAACCCGACACAACCGCATTACTTATAATGTGAAAATGCACGAAATCATACGGGAGTACAAAAGAACCACTCCGATCCAACTAAAACAACACATTTAACACATATACAACCTAGTTATGCACTCAAAATATTAGTTTTCGTATATATATATTTTATTTTATTTAAAAACTTCGGTAAGAAGTGATTTTGTTTGTGCGCCGGTTTTAATATTATTATGGAAGTTAAGCTGTTTTTGTGAGCCAATGAAAATATTCCCTTACAGCACTTTCGGTAATTGGGACAAAGTTTAAGGATATTTGACTTTAAGATCAACCTTGATTCATGGTGGATTCATTCACGGATTCTCCGAATGATTCGTTCTTTGCTTTGAGTCACGTCTATTACATTAAGTTGACAGAATAACAAGGTTCTTAAGTTTACTCCCATTGATATATATATAAGACATATTGCAGCTAAGGTAAGGGTGTGTAGTTATGATAACATTAAATTTCAATCCATAAATAAAATTCTTCATGTACAAATTCAGACAAGTATTAATTGCAATTTTGAACTAAATTGCATATATAATTAGACTCTTTATGGGGCAGCTATATAAACTTGTAGTGGTAGGACTCCTGGCAGAGTCCGCCTGGGGAAGTACCACACCTTTGCCAGTTATTCTACCGCCAAGCAGTAATGTGCAAACATTACTGTGTTCCGGTTTGAAGGGCAATGTTTCCAGAGAAATTACAGGGCTTAGAGATATAAGATCTTAGATCTCTGGGTGACGAGCGCAGTGCAGTGCTAGGTAATGATTTGGACTCTTCATGTTCCAATAGCTGCGTGTCACTGTGCTGTTATGTGTCAGGCATGTTGCTTACCATCAGGCACATGTCCTGATCGTCTCGTCACTCTTGATTTAAAAAATAACTTATAGTACAATTAAAATACTGGCTATACAAGGTGTCACACAATATATGAGGTCAAATAATACATAAGGAGATCCTTACCCATTGAAGAACTTTTTTTACATAAAACCCATGTCGAAATCTCAAAAACAAAAGAAATGTCAGTGTACTTACAACATCTGATTGGAAAACTGCAAATATATGTAATTTTTTTTATATTAATATTGGTTAGTTTTTGTAGTGGTAGGACTCTTTCCAGTCTATCCGGAAAATTATTCTACTACCAAACTAGTAATGTGCAAACATTACCGTGTTCCGGTTTAAAGACCAATATTTCCAGAAAATAAATATATATATATTTTTTTTTTATTATCTTGTAACTAATTTAACTTTAATATGACATTATATTAAATTTATTACAATATTAGATTAATAAAATATTTCCAGATAAATTATATTATAGCAATGAGATAAATCATCTTACATATGTGGGGGAAGATCGCAGTGTAATTAATGCTTGGCTGACTGAAAACATAGTAAATGTTGTTATGGTATTCCATGGGTAGAATAACTCTTAAGAACTTGTTGAAATTTCTTGTGGCGCTTTGCATAATAGTATGTCTGCATTATTTCACGTATTACAAAATACTCGTAATTACTAAATGCGTTATAAAGCACATTCCATAGAAAGTCAAATTAAAAGTTGTCTTAAAATTAGTGCATCTATTTTTAAATAAGCCAATCATAGCTTTAATTTTATTAGTATTAGCTTTTAAGATTTAAAACACTTAATCTTAGGTTAGGTAGGTATAAAATATTAATAAATATATTAATGTGAACCGTAACGGTATATACTTCCGGATAATCGATAATTGTCTTAGTTTTTTAACAAAAATTTAGGTTACTTAATAATAAATTTATTAAGTAACCTAAATTTTATTTAAAATTGTAGTATCATTAATTACTAAAATAGTCATCTAAGAATTATATAGGTACTATGCATTTTCACCGTCCGATTTTTCTCCCATTTTGTGCCTTTAATAGGTTTTCTACAAGTTGTTTGAAAAAATTGACGATTATGAACGCTGAAAGCATAACGTGATAAACAATTAATCTAAAATAGTCGCTCGAAAGTAAAGTATTTGTCAAATAATTGTTCAAATAAGCCGATGAAGTTTCATCTTTATTGCAATTGCTATAAAAATGAAATATAATGGAAATTAATGTGCTTAGACAAATTATTACGTTTACCTTACTGTTTTAGAGACCATGCAATTTTAAATTGACTTTTTAGAATTTGATTTTTTTAATTATAAATACGACTACCTTTTCCGCTCAACACAAGATTTCTGAGTAACCCTGTTTTAAAAATGTATTATCGGGTAGTTTAATAAAATGTGTTGTCCAATGACTGTTGTATTAAATGTACTTTTGTACTAAATTATTTATTTTACAATCAAACGCACTTACAAAGTGAAGTTCGATGTCAGTTAAGATGATCGTCCATCATCAAAATATACCGTAGTCCTTCGGCTAGGCCATGGAAAAATATGGAACAGGTTTATTATTAACAGGTTTATTTATTACAAATAGATAAAAATATAAATCATACCACACTTCCGGAGCGGGGATTGTAATTTCACTTTATCGTGAAAATCGTACCATAAAGTGACGTCACTCGAAGTTTCTAAGCACTATATATTCGTATTATTTAAGACAAATCATGTGTACAACATTTTTATGACATATCTGATGGACTACTGGTTTTTTATTGGTCTGTGTTATTTCTATTATACGAGCAGCTTTATTATTTTCTATTTATTGTTTAATTTCTGTATTTGCGTGCAAGGTGGAGTCTGAAACGCAACTTAATAACGAAAGTTAGTAATTAATCGCAATTTTATTAATTCACTGCTAACTCACATCTGATTTGTTCGTACCATTCCGACTTAAGTTTCAACCGCATCTTGCGGTCTTTTTCAAAGAGAGTGCACACGCGTGACCTCTTCTCGTTTGCCATAGAGTGAATTAGCAAAAAAATGTGTAACACCCATGTTAGTTTTCATACTAAATGAAATCGCATAGAAGAAAGCTGTGAATCATCATCCTTAATTATCTTACAATCTCATAGTTGTCAGAATGTACTTGTCTTAAGCGTTGCTCATTTTATAATTATATAGAATTGATCTTTATGTACAATCTCAAATATTTATATTATAACAAATTATCTTAAGTAATCCGGTTGTTTACAACACTAGTTTTCTTAATTAAGGGATATTTGGTGGTTAGGTTAGGAGGAAGTCCCTGATATTTCGATCTAGTTTCATGCACCATGTTCACTAGTAAACCAACAAAAACTAAAAACTGATACTGTGAAAGTGTTTTTTTTTAAGTTCCGAGTTCAACTGTAGGTAGTACATGCGCCAAAAGACAGAAAGAAAAAGCCAAAAGCCATGTCATGTCGATCTACAAGAAAGTTTGGTGTCAACTCATAGTTAGCCCGTGAAAATTGTGTAATGTACATTGTGTTGAAATGTACAACCCGGTCAGAATATCCATGCACCTCGCTGGAATGCGGCGCCTCTCCCGCTTCCCCTGTCACCTCTCCGCGCACTCCCTGGTGCGACAGTACAGTTAGCATCTTCGCCTCAGACCGCCGATATGTCGCCACGAGGTCAGATATTGTGACCGGGTTGTAATGACGATGGTGGCATCTCGGTGGAGTTGAAACTTTAAGGTATGATGAACTTTATGGGTACTTGTTGAACCTTATTGTAACGCTTTATATAATGCAATGTTCATATGTCTGTATATTGTATGAAGTTGAAACAACACCGTAATGTGACTGACTCCTCCAACATACAATTACGTTAAGTATCCCGTAATTGATAATTCTAGTATTAATAATGTATTTTTAATTTAGAAAATGTAAACAGTGCGAAATCGAGTCTGCTGTGTTATCGACGAAAATATTTTGTACGGAGTCTTTACTATATTATAGATACATTTTCTTAAATAAATATGTATAGTATCTACCGAAAGTCAGATATTAAAAAAATATTTTATTTCATTTTCGCCCTTATGGAAATTGAATTGAAATTAAAATTCGCACGAACTATGTTAGGCGTCAACCAACATAGCTTCTTTAATTTTCTTTTTCTCTAATGACACCGTCTCATTATGCCTAATAGCTTTATCTAACAAATGGTTTCACAACTATTTTTTGGTTAGAACCATTTAAACGTTTGAATCTCTTCGATATTGTATATATAGATGTTATAAAATAAGAAGGTATATCATAAATAACCCACTATACATGCCCACTTCTGGGACCCGGGGCCTTCTCTCGCAAGGCTATAATCAAGTCGCAAGTCATCTACCATATTGGTAAAGTAAAAAGATATACTTAGCCAAAATCCAGTTCTTTATTAATTTCGTAAGTAATACAGAAGATTCGATACGATCGTTGTTATAGATTTAGAAAGTTACGGTTGTATTTGAGATCTAAATAGTTTGTAATATAGTCGTTCTACAGACTGACTCGATATTGAGCGAAATATTCAAAAACCCAAGTTTTTGACTGTATTCTACACGGGACCACCGACATTTCGATAAAATTATATCATATAGAATTAATATCTAATTTTTTAACTTAACTTAATGTAAGTTGTATTTTTACTAAAATTATGATAAATAAATAGGTATAGGTAGATAATCGAGATATATTAAAGATATTTCGTTGGCAGAACTAAAATAGCTTAACACTGGTATCAAGAATCGTTCCACCATATAACCTCGACAAATATAAATACTTATATAATGAATAACCGTAATAACTGAAAACAATGAATCTAATACTCATTATTGTGATTGGCCTAAAGTACGTTGACTCTTGATTCCAGGTTAGACTTATAGTGTAAGTTATTTATAATGAATAGAACTCTTTAGGCGCAGTACAAGAGCTCTGCAAAATCCTTTATTTGTATGTCACCGTCAAAAAACCGTCAGATTATAATATAATGATGTCAGATTGGAAACTAACCTAACCTTTAGTAAGATTATAATCTCACATGTTACATTGTAAACTGACAGTGATTGTAATTTTACAGTGAAAATATTTGATCGTTTTTATGTCATTTTCTATAAAGGTGGCCTTAAATCAACAAGTATTTTAGTTATGCCAGCTTAAGTTACTAATGATATGTAGATTTAAGAAAAACGCAATGAACTTGTGCCTTATGTAAAATGTCTTGCCTTTATAAAGAATCTAATAAAATACAAAAACTATGCAATAAATGAAATGTACAGTCCCAAAGAAAATCCGAGTTTTTTTAATTTATTTGCATAGTTGTTATACAACTAAAACTATTTTCTGTCTAAAATAAGAACATTACAAATACACAATCGGCGGAAAAAACTAGAGATGTTATGGACGAACTATACAGATAAAATCATTCTATTATTCCATCTATTTTCAGTTTTACACCCTCTTAAATGTATTTATTTATTGTAAATATTAAGAGCACCACTCTACTTTTTCGGATAGAAAATCTCATACTTTATTGTTGTTTTCTGTCTAACAATCGATTCATTTATGCAATGGTTCAATTCACAACAAACAATGGTTCAATTCATGAATATTCCACTAGGTGCATATTACAAGCTAAACTTGTAAATCTTAAAATGGTGTTTCACCTGAAAGCCCCAAAAGTTCTTGTAATCATCGGCTATGACAAAACCTGACGTTAAATGGTATAGGGTGCACCTGGGTGAACTTCTGACGGCCTCAACTTAAAAAGTATCTTGGAACTTCTACTAAGGAACTCTTTGTAACGTGGACAAATTGCTAAGTTTTGGTTATAGTGGCTATAAAACTGCCAAGTTACAATTATTTCCGTCTATTGCATCTCTATCAGTACTGTGTGATTTAGTTAATCATTTTCTTCAAATTCTGTTCCATCGTACCAACAATTCCAAACCTGTTAGATTATCTAATACTTACTAAATGTAAAATGGAGGTATGTAATCTAAAATAAACACGGGATATATAAATAAAATATGTTTTATTGAATATTTTGGTATTTTTTAAATAATAATATAACATAGTATTGTCTAAATCATTCCCCAGTCTTTATCATGTCTAAATACTGACTTTTATTAGTACTTAACCGTCGTACTTGTATGAAAATATCACATTTTACCTCACATGTCGTGGATTTTACCTATTCAGTCCAATTTTACCATTGCGTACATTTTCAGTTTCCTATCCATACTATATTTTATTTTGGTTTAGTCAGAATAGTGTGTTACAAAATCTCACTTGTATTCCTGAGTTTTTAAAATTCATTCATCTAAGAATGCCGGTTTATATTCGTGTACGATATTTTCTGTGTTAGTTTGGTTTTTACTAGTGAATAAGATCTTGTAACAGACACATACGGGCAAATAACTCATTTAGTAAGCCAGCCTAGCAGGCCTACTCCTGATGCCCACAGCATCGCTATTCGGTGCGGTGGCGACTTCCAGGATCCAGGGGGTGAATCTATCGATCCTAGTGAATACATCAGGTCGCGTTGTGCCACATTCTTCGTAGTAGGAAGCGATACCAACGACCACTTGGCCGATGGCCATGGGAGCTCCGGCGTCTCCTTGGCACATGCCTCGCTCTGGGGCGCTTGCGCAGATCACCTCTGTTAAAAAAAGATGTGAATGATGAATTTAGGAAAAAAATATACCTACGTGTCCAAGACTTTGTGCTACATAAATGTCACTAAATGTTGAATTAGATCATAATAATATGCCTTATTAGGTTAGGCCTCTCACCAACTATTATTCATCAACGCGATTTTAGTCACCAAGGAATAAAACCTGTGTTGATACTCATTTCTTAGAGCTGATCAGATTCTTATTATCTTTAAATTCCTGAAAATATTAGTTATGATATAATAAACAATTTATCTCTTCAGGGCTTCAAATAGTCCAAAATTATCTATTATAGTCCTGAAATTCAACAGACAAGTCCTAGATACACAATTTTTCTTTTTTTTTTAAAAAGTGTCGAGACGACCAGGGCATGTGCCTCATGGTAAGCAACATGCCTGCCACATAACAGCACAGTGACACGCAGCTATTGGAACATGAAGAGTAAGAATCCGAATCATTACGTAGCACTGCACTGCGCTCATCACCCAGAGATCTAAGATGGTATATCTATAAGCCCTGTAATTTCTCTGGAAACATTGTTCTTCAAACCGGAACACAGTAATGTTTTCACATTACTGTTTGGCGGTAGAATAACTGGCAAAGGTGTGGTACTTCGCCAGGCGGACTCTGCTAAGAGTCCTACCACTACAAAACATCTATGAGGAGTGATTGTCTCAAAACGCGTCCTTTTTTCCGTATTAGAAGTAGGTAAGGTAGGTTACTCACTGTCACTGATTTCTACTTCATTGTTGCCAGCAAAGGCCGCAACGCATTCTTCGAAGCCCATCTTGTTCAGGATAATGGTCTTAAGGAACTCCAGTTGAGGTCCTCCAACCTGATAAATAAATAGGAAACTAATTTAAGGCGCGTCCTCGAGCAAAACGCGGCTTTGTTTTATGTGTAGTTTTTGGAGCTATCTGTTTTTGTCCAAAAAAAAATTAATTGAAAAAAGAAAATTGGCAGTCATAGGGACTGCCGATAGAAGTGAAAACTTATAACTCAGAATTTGATATCACACTTTGAAACTACGCGGGCGATACCAGAGGGCGCTACTAGTCTGGAATAACAAACTGGTGGACAAAATATTTCTTCACAATCTACCTCAATATGGGTATCAAATGAAAGGGCTTGACTAGTAGAATACAGTCTGCGAGGTCTAAGCTGAGCTTTGCATTAGTGTGAGTGATCACCAATCAGGCAGGAGCTAGAAATTTTGTCCGCGAGGTATAGGCTGAGCTTTGCATTAGTGTGAGTGATCACCAATCAGGCAGGAGCGCGGCGAGACAGAATGGCGCCGCGCCTAAGGCCGGTTGTCACACCTACACTATCCATGTACACTCACACAAATGCAAAGCTCAGCTTATGCCTCGCGGAGTGTTCTACGCACTATGACAAATTTCAAATCCAAGATGGCCGCTGCCACAAAATAGCAAAATACCTTTCTTTTTCACAGCTCCCTCAATATGGGTATTAAATTATAGGGCTTGACTAGTAAAATGTTGTACAAATTAAAAATCAAAGTCAAAGTTTTTAATTTTGTTCATGTGGTAGGTACGTAATAAAAATTGGGGCATGATAACAAGTCAGACCTTAGTCATCAAAATATATTAAAATTTACGAAAAAATTAAATTCTATGTTCAAATGTACAAAATTTCTATGTACAAAATAGTTTTAAGTTATTTTAGTTCATTTCAGGATTTAATAATTAATTATTCAACTTGGCGCCCTTTTAGGTCTCACTTCTTTGGTTGAAGTGAACCACTAAGCCATATCTATATTAATAATTTCGTCAAGGGGTACGGTAGACTTGATCGAAACCTTATCTGAATAACAAAACATTAAAAAAATATTGATTTTGAGTGGACAACATATTTTATGTATGTCCACAAAATTCGGATAATGGAGAATTTCGTTAAATTCTGATCGCACTGACAAACAAACCGCTGTCGCCATCTTTGGTGTGAAGCACGTTTCGTTCCATCAATCAACACATTGCGTGCGTCTTTCGCGCCAAAAAAGTATCAATCACAAAAAACTGTGACTTATGTGACTATACCTATATTTAGTATCAGCATTGCACCCGTGCGAAGCCGGGGTGGGTCGCTAGTTTCATAATATTTATTGAACGTGGCTCTTATTTCACATAATATAATATGTTTTTGATGGGATTTACGGATTCTATAGCGATAACATTAGTCGCGTGAGGAATTTATCTATTTTCACAAAGCTAGTCCCAGTTTTAAGAATACTGGGCTTCTTGACATCAGAGGGCTCTAAAACAGGCTGAGGCTGGTCGTGAGAACTTGAATTGTCTATTTTTTCTTAAGTAATTTTGACGCAGCTATCATTCAAGGGCGGTGGGGGGGTGGTCACATAGTCGTGGTCATGGCATAATACTGTGCGATAAGTAGTAGGTACTTTTAGTTATAATCAGTGGTCCACCTAGGTACTGAACCCAGCCCAGGGGGTGTCATGACCCCCCTCCCTGGATCTGTGCCTGCTATCATTGTAATTTTGTTTTGTGGACGAGGCAAAAGGAATGCAGAATAGATCTCAAAAGGTACTTAAGTAGACAGTTCCCTAATAATGTCGACTATTATTTGAAGTACTTACATATTCAAATCCCCAGCTGACAACCTTAACTTCATGTCCGTCAGGGATGAAGGTGCCTTCTGGGGGCAGGAAGAGGACATCGATGACGTTAGTCATGGCGATGGGGGTGGAAGTGAAAGTGATCGCGACGTCAGAACTTCTGGGCTCCTCCGAGAAGTCAGGGTGCTTGATGATGCTGCTGACTCCGACAACGGTTCCACCCGTCAGACTGCTGGTAGATCCGGCGCGGATTATCATGTTGTCGAGGTTAGCACCACTGTGGACAGCAATTATTGTTTTTAGTATGACATAAATAAATAAATATTGGTGGACAATTCGCACACAACACGATCTGACCCCAAACTAAGCAAAGCTTGTAATATAGCGGCCAGATAGCTATAACCACAGTATAAAGAAATACTACCAGTAGTTCATCGCTTTTGATAATGCCGGGACAATGGGAGATTAAACCTAAATACAAAAATTAAAACATACAGAAGACGTCAGCCCTAAGCCGCGCTCCTGTAATACTAACATTGTCATGTAGGCAATGCAGGAGCGCGCTTCCCGGGTCTCACCCCACACGCCCCGCACAATTGCCTCGTCTAGACGGCTTCGTCGAACGACTGTATGATTTAATAGACTGTGGTATAACGATGTCGCGAGCAATAATGCTGATTTGTGGAATGTAACACGTCCCTTATGAGATCCATATTCGTAAATATCTTCTACCAACCGTACAAGTTAGTGGAAGCCGTGGTGCCTACTGGCGCGAACGTCCGCTTCACAAAGTGAAGGTCGTATATTTCGTCCAGTTTTATCATCAGGCGCATGTCCTGTTCATCTCGTCGTTATGCTAAAAAATCTAGCCAGCTCAGCGTAGCTGTGTAGATTCTGTACCCAGTCGGATTGATTTCGACATAGAATCAAACCTTTCGGATCAAAAGGATAAGACAAAAGAGTCATATCCGTGAGGACCTCTGTCCTCTACAATGTCTTATCTCTACAAGGACTGTCATTCAGAATTTGAGTTGGTCGGATTGCATTCAGCCTAGCAATTCTGAACCCATTCGGATTGATCCGACACGCAATCTCATATCTCGGTCTTTGTCTTATCTGCTTAGAATGACTATCTAATCACTGTCCAGAATTAATCAGAATCAGGTTAGAACATTTATCCAGAAGCAAGCAGAAAAAAATACTCACGTGTAACAGAATCCCGAAGTAAGGACATGCCAGGAAGACAGCAGGCAACCGACACAGCGCTGCACAGTGATGCCGGGGCCGGGGTAGGTGTATACCAGTGCTACGATGTAAGGGAACTCCTCGATTGAGGTCGGGGTTCCGCCTATTATACGGCTTTCTGGGGCCGCCGAGACTGCAAGAAATCAATTCAGTTCAACCTTCAGGAGCCTTTCTGAGAAACTTCATACATACATAATACATATAATAATAATGGAGTTAGTTAGTGCTAAGTGATATCTACTAAAAGTACCTACTGAACGGATAATAATAGTTTTGAAAACTTTTTTATACAGCACTATCAGCCCATTTCAGCTTCGCTCGAATATTATCATATAGCATAAGCACTAAATGTTCCTCGGGACTCTGGCTGGGACTCTGGGGCTACTCTTGCAAGGAGATAGTCGAGGGCAAAGTCCACCACACTGTGGCCAGTGTACGGGTTAGTGGATTACGCATAACCTCGATAGATTCTTGGAACTTTCGCCAGTTTCCCGCGATGTTTTCCTTCGCCGTTTTAAGTCAGTGGCATTACTTACACACATGACTTCGAAAAGACGGTGGTGCTCTTGGAATTGGAACCAGAGCTTCGGATCGGCCATCGCCGTTCTCCTGACTAGACCAGCCGTAACTTCTACTTTTACTATGTATCTACTAAAAGTTACATACCTACCTACTACCTACTACATATTTACTATGGTAGGTAAGTAGGTATGTAACTTTTAAATAGATAGTTTAGAGCAATTCGTGCTCACACAGGCGTATTAAGCAACACGCTTGTGCTGCGTTCGTCGTAAGATGACTTATCTCTTTGCCCTGTAAAATATAAAAAAATCGAAACCAAAAAAAACAAAAACTTCAATTTTTTATTCAGGCTTTCGACCAAATTTCATAAGAAGCTATCGCAAAAGCAAACTTTAGTTACTTATTAATATTTCAAAAACAAATTTTACAAATTTTATCGAAATCTGTGGGGCGGATTTCGATACAATTTGTATGGGTTTACCTCTGAACTTTGATCGACCAAATAAAAACCATCAAAATAGATTCATAATAAATGGCGGAGTTATCGCGTAACACACATACAAAAAATCATACAACCGATTGAACTGAAGCCTCCGTTTTTGAAGGCTGTTAAAAAGTATGTTGCTTTTCTAAGCGGACACTGCAAAGTGCCCCTTACTTTAAAATAGCTTAAAAAATGTTTCTGAAAGTGTAATGTATCCTTTCAAATAATAATTTTGAATAACAGTGTATAAATGAGGTAGCAAGCACTAAAATTAAATACAAAGCCGAATTAAGAACATTTTTCTTTTTAGAATGTGGATACATTTTAAAGTTTAGGACTCACCGGAAGCGAGGAGCGCCAGCACCAAGTAAACCAACGACGCCATATCGAACGTTGAACCTCAATGCCGACTGATGGATGCGAGCTTATTTATTACCAATATGTGCGGTAATCCGCGGGTCACTTGAATGAATACCATCCATATCGAGTAAACATACAGCATGTTCAGTTAAACACCAGATACTAGAAAATTATTTAAAAAACAACAAATTGTTTAAAGACCTAATGTGTGCTTATGCAACGCCTTTTTGATGTGAAACATCTATAGTCGCATTAAAACCGATTTCTGGCGTGGCGACGCATGCCGTGGCGACGCGTCGCCACGCTATACGATATATATGCAGTAAATTTTCTTTAGTGCACTAATTTTTTCGTAAATTTTTGTATTTAATGAAAATAAATGTTTATTCAATAAATACCTAGTCATCGTTATCTGGGAAAAAATCGTAATATTTTATTTTATCATTATAACATATTTAGTTCCTATCACAATAATTGTTTTTTTTTCTGCATATTATTACTTTTTAACCCCCGACCAAAAACCGGGGTGTTATAAGTTTGACGTCGACGTCGTTCTGTCTGTCTGTCTGTCTGTGTGTGTGTCTGTGTGTGGCACCGTAGAATTGAAACGGATGGGCCGATTTCGATGCGGTTTTTTTTATTTGAAAGTTAATATCCGTGCGGATGTTCTTAGCTATGTTTGGTTAATACAGTTTCAAAATGGCCGCCGCCACAAAATGGCGGACAAAATATTTCTTCACAACCTACCTCAATATGGGTATCAAATGAAAGGGCTTGACTAGTAGAATACTATACATTATAAAAAAACAAATCCAAGATGGCCGCCACCACAAAATGGCGAATTATATTATTTTTTCACTACTACCTCAATATGGGTATCAAACTAAAGGGCTTGGCTAGTAGAATACATTGCACTATGACAAATTTCAAATCCAAGATGGCCGCTTCCACAAAATGGCGACTACATTTCTTTTTTCACAACTCCCTTAATATGGGTATCAAATGAAAGGGCTTGACTAGTAGAATGTTGTACCTACGGATAACAAATCTGAGGTAGTTGGGGGT
This sequence comes from Ectropis grisescens, assembly GCA_017562165.1. Classification (NCBI taxonomy): domain Eukaryota; kingdom Metazoa; phylum Arthropoda; class Insecta; order Lepidoptera; family Geometridae; genus Ectropis; species Ectropis grisescens. The sequence goes on along the minus strand of CM029793.1, from coordinate 11,412,624 downwards.
TAGTCAAAATTTTTATTTTGTTCTTGTACAACTTATTGTCGATGTTTCACGTCTGCCAGGCTTCCCGTGACGGCTCACATTTTTTTGACGTGACAACGTCTTATAAATTGGTTTGCCGGGTGACACTTCAAGAAACTGCGTTACGCTCCGCTCACGTTATGCGCTCACAACGAGAGCGAGTGAGAGGCACGCGTCCCTTCCACTCGGGCATGGTTAGCCCGCCTAAGAGCGAGAGAGACAGACATAAAAAGTGAAAGGCACGCGTCCCTTCCGTAAAATTATTTTACCACTCAAAATCGTTGTCACGTAAAACTTTCGCCCGTATACCGACTTTACAGGCAACCAATTTTTTATTCTGCTAAGGCTCAGGGTCTTCTTTCACACGGCTGTAATCCACCGCGCTGACCAAGTGCAAGTTGACGGATCACACTAATACAATACTACGTATAGCGGGTAGTTTTGTGGAAATTAAATAAGATGCGTGCTACGCTAATAAAATGTTTAGTAACTGCTTGAAAAATCGGTTTCGGGATTGGTATTCTTATATTAAAAGATGTTCATAGTACCTAATGATTGAAATGAAAATATTTTTATATAGTCCGGTCCTTTGTAGGGTTAGTAAGTAAGTACTAACTTCATGAAGATATGGATATATTTATGTAAATCATCTCCAAGTGTGAGTTACCTACTCACTCGTCTAATATATAACGCTTATAATAATTAAAATCAACTTATTTTTCGCTTTTATTTATTAATTTATTTTTATTTATTTATTCATTTATTTCAGACTAAGTCCATATACATACATATTAAAAATTGTTTGTTATGTCAAAATAAAATTAAAATAAAATCAAATTAAATGCACGCAGACAAAAATACACAAAATCTTCAAACACTATTATCTTAATCTAAATTTTGGTTTAGATCCGGCGTGCTCAATATGCAGTCTGGTCCAATGCTGCATCATTGAACAACCCAGATCCATCCGCCAGGCGAACAGCTGCAAGTAGCTGTTAGGACTGCCCCGCACCCGACGCATCAGGGACGCAACCCGCTTGCGCATGATCGCTGCAAACCCGTCCACATGTGCGTCTGCAAACATCCCCGACGCGCTACAGTGGCGCGGCAGCCACAACAGCGACCTGAAGGCGTTGTTGTATTGGACACGCAGGGCGTTTAAGGACTTTTTGTGTATCTGACCCATAGGCTGCACGTGTAGAAAGATTGACAGTAGGCTCTAAATAGAGTAACCTTTACTTGCGCCGTACATCGAGCAAACCTACGAGCCAGCATATTGCCCCTGATAGACAACGCCCTACGTTCCTTTTCCATGTCCACGTCATCTGCAAGAGTGTCGGTGACCCAGTGGCCCAGATACTTAAATTGCGAAACTTGGTTCAAGACAGTGCCGCCTAATAAGACTGGAGGGACTGTGTCATACGTTTTCGTCCCCGCTTTGAACACCATAAATTCGCTTTTGCTGGCTTTGTATCTGAGCCCATGCGCCTCCGCATATCGCTCGCATATCGTGATGAGCTTTCTGAGAGCCCTGATAGATGGCTCTCTCAAAATAATATATGTCCCGTTACGCTCATAGTACGCTTGCGCCGCATCTATCAATGTTTTGTAATGACGTTGTCATAACAAAAGTCGTGACGTTGTCATATCAAATATTGCATTTAGGAAACTGGTTTCTTGACAAAAGTCTCTTTAAATTGAATGGGTTATCCAATGGCAAATAAATTTTCTACAAATTTCATACTTTTAAAATGGACTTGCCCATCCCCAGCTTTGAACTATTATAAAGTAAGTAGGTACTTACGTTAAAAAGATATCAAAATTAAACTTGGTAGATATTTTATTCTATTTAAATCTTATACCTTTAAACGACCAATTCTTGTAGATTCGAAACGGCTCGAATGATTTGCCGAAGTTTCCCGAACGCTGCCCATCTGAGTTGGATCCTTCGCTGGACCTCTTTGTCGAAGTTGGATCTACCTAATTGGATCTTTTGACCCAGGCAGACGTATTCGTCAACAACTTCGAGTGTGGTATTCCCAACAATAACCGGTACAGGTGAGACATGAACATTTGACATGACCTTCGTCTTGTCCATATTCATTCTCAAACCTACCTGTTGGGATACTCTACTGAGGTCCCTGACCATAGCACCAAGGTCCTCCAGCGACTCCGCCACAATGACTATGTCGTCGGCAAACCGAAGGTGAGTGATGCATTCGCCGTTGATATTGATGCCATATCCGTTCCAGTCCAGTAGCTTGAAAACATCTTCCAGCGCGGCAGTGAACAGTTTCGGAGATATAACATCTCCCTGTCTCACGCCTTTCTGCAGCTGGATATGTTTTGTGCACCGCGTGCAGCTGCGCGTGCAGGTGCGCGATTTTACGTAGGTACATACGTACAAAAGGAACATAAAGAGTCCAACCCATTACCTAGCTCCGCAATGCGCTCGTCACCCCGAGATATAAGGTGTTTAATCTCTTAGGCCAATGATTCCTCTGGAAACAAACTTCAAACCGTAACACAAAGGTGTAGGGAAGTATCCCTAGGTGGACTCTGAAAAGAGCCCTACCTAACCTACATATGCAGTGTAAATAATTTAACATCAGCCTGTACTATTTATGTCAAATCAAATATTTTACGTATTTAATGGATCAAGATAAAATGCAACTACAATCAAGCACGTAGCGTATTATCTGGTATTATTGATAATTTTGATCTAACAAGCTCATTTAATATCACCTCCTTGCTATATTTGCCTAATCTATAATATTTATAGCCGCTCTAAATTACCTACCTATATTTTTGTGGTGTGATCCTTTTGCAGAGTCCGTCTGGGGAAGAAATTCAGCATACAATAGACTGCAGGCCCGTGAACAAAATGTATGGGTCATCTGATACAGCAGGAGACCTATTTAGGATGTGAGAAGGGTATAAAGTAATAAGATTGAGCACTATGCCGTCACTTGTAAGCTGTCCAACTGAGTGCAGTTGAAGAAGGGGGGGGTTCTAAACCTCGATCATTTCTCCTTCTCGCATGATTTTTGTACGGTATTGCGAAATAATGTATTAGAAGAGGTATTGAAACTGTATGGAACCAAAGCCGAACATAATCAAATGACCAAACTTACTTTGTAAATCGTCGGAAAATCATGATTTTTTTTCACAAACTAACAATAAGAATTTTAAAATGTATAATTTTCATAGTTTCAATACCTCTTCTAATCTATTATTCCGCAACGCCGTACAAAAATTATGCGACAACGAGAAATGATCGAGGTTTAGAACCCCCTCTTCAACAGCACTCTGTTGGACAGCTTACAAGTGACGGCATAGTGCTCAATCTTGTTACTTTATACCCTTCTATCATCCTACATAGGTCTCCTGCTGTATCAGATGACCCATACATTTTGTTCACGGGCCTGCGGTCTACAAGGAATGATTTGTATTTTTTTATCGATAAGTGATTTGATCGCCATCTCGCTTTGAGTGAAGTGAAGTTATAACATCTGCCGTGAAGTGAGACTTTAAGAAACGTACTTACCTACTCCTAATCGAATATTAGATTGGAATATTACAGAATCCGTTTTTAAATTTGTTTTTGTAATGAAAACGCGCCTAGACAGTTTTTTCGTGGGCTGTGAATTGAATTCTAGCGTCACGCTCGGGTATGCAAGAAATGTTCGGGTAAACTCGGGACCGTGGCTATTGTCCATCTAGAAATGCGTCAGCCAATGGGAACATTACCATGTTCCGGTATGAAGGGCAATGTATCCAGTTAAATCACAGGGCATAGAGATAACACATCTTATATATCTGGGTGACGAACGCAGTGCAATGCTAGGTAATGACTTGAACTCTTCATGTTCCAATAGCTGCGTGTCACTGTGCTGGTATGTGGCAGGCATGTTGCTTACCATCAAACGCATGTCTTGCTCGTCGAATCACTGTATGATTTAAAAAAATCGATGAGTTTTTTTTCTCCCACCATAATAAAATGGCAGCTATTTTGTTTTTTCGGTACCGACACACGGGCGCTTGTACTTATTTAGGCATAACCCATAACTACCCATGTAGAGGTAACATTACAAAAGAAGTAGTTATTTGTGTTGGCAATTAATTATGGTTTCATATGTTATTATAAAAGTACGAGAAAAACTACAAAAATCAAAAAAAAATCTTGTCTAAATTACTTCCATTTTTCGCAGAAAGACAGTAGACGTCCAGCCCACTAAACATTCCCACGGCTGGGACTCAGAGCCTTAATCCACGCTGGTCCAGTGCGGGTTGGTGGATGACACATGACCTCAGATTCTAGGATCATATCGGATTCCTCGCGATGTTTTTCTCCACCGATTTTTAGCCAGCGGTATTACGTACCCACATTATTTCAAAAATACTTATACAATGGTGTATGGATGGGATTCGAACCAACGGCTCCGGATCGGCAGTTACCATTCTACCGACTAGACCACCCGTAACTTAAAAATGATGTAGGAAAACATCGTGAGGAAACCGACACCTTCATAGAATCTTTGGAGGTCATGCATCATCCATCAACGTGTACTCGGCTAGCGCAGTGGTTTATGACCTCGACTTGCGAGAGAAGGCCCCGAGTCCCAGCGGTGGGTACGTTTAGTAGCCTTGTTATGTAACACTAACTTCATGAAAATCATCCATCTACGGGTAAAATCTGTTATACAATGTCTCGCCGTCTAGCTGCACGCCAGCTTGTAAAGTACTTAATCCACTGGAATAAAGTTGAAAATCGTTTGTCCACGAGAACTACATTTTTTTACCGTGTCGTCCCATACTTGCCGTTTAGTAGTACGCGGTCGCCGGACATTGTACTAAGGTCTATTTTAGGATAGAATCAGATATGTACTTCTATCTATATTAGGTTTATTATTCCTACTCGTCAAAACATACAAATGATCTGTACCCCAAAAACAGGTAACTATTTTGATATGGTATTCTTAATTTGGAATTCACCTCAATTTAAATAGACAACAATTTGAGTGTATTCAGAGTTCAGAGTGTTCAAAAGCCGGGCCACACAGAGGCGGGAGCCGCGAGAAAACGGGTAACTATTTCGATATGGTATTCTTAATTTGGAATTCACCTCAATTTAAATAGACAACAATTTGAGTGTATTCAGAGTTCAGAGTGTTTAAAAGCCGGGCCACACAGAGGCGGGAGCCGCGAGAAAGCGATCCGATAGCGATCGAGTGCAAAGCGATAGCGGTCCGTATCATGTCACACAGAGCTACTGCCCGCAGCCCGCGGCGGGCAGATGGCGAGAACACAACCGGTGTGACACCAAAAGCGATCAAATTGCTCACGACCTTTGAGGAAGAACAAATTCTTCTCTTATTAGCAATGTACCAAAAAATAGTTCGCAAACCCAAAATGATTTATATAGAAAGGGTTCATGACATAAATATTGTTTAGAAAAGAATGACATAACAACATATTTTAACTAAATTGTAGAAAAGGTAATGGTAATAGATTTATAACCACTGGGAACACGGGTAGTTCTTTGGGGAAGGCCTACTTTTACGTACGCGGAAACGCGGAACCCGGTTACACAAGGTACCGTGTCATATTCCTATAGATTATAAGATAACGTCCCAATCGTTTTGATATTGGGTGGTAGCAAAATTAGTGCTTTCACGTTGAGTTAATCATTACCATTACCGATTAGATCGCGGCGGATTCCCATGCTGGTAGCGTAATTTACCCTACAAATAGGAAACGAGATATGTTTGGAGTGTTCGGTTCGATTCATAATTAAAATACAAGAAAACTACGAGAATATCGCACGATTACGTTGTAAAAAAATACAACTCGTGAGATCGGATCGCGATCGCTACGCGAACGCTCTGTCCTGTGTGACAGCTTGTACTGACTACCGTAGAATACAGCGCCCGCTCGGGCCGTCCGTCGCGCGTCCTTCCCGCGAAGCATGGCGAAGCGATTTCTTGTTTGTCGTCACGATCTTGTCGCGCGGGAAATCGTATCGCGCCGGATCGCTCCCGCTTGCTATGTGTCAGGTTGCATACAAATTCGAATATTACAAAAATTCCCGTCCCGGATCGCGATCGCTTTCTCGCGGCTCCCGCCTCTGTGTGACTCGGCTTTTAACTGCTAATAAGACAGAACGCGCGAAATGTGATGAGTATTGTTTATTACCCAATTTATTTGTTTATCAGTATGAAATTTCCTTGCTCAGAAGGTAAGTATGTCAGACGAAATTCGACCAGTATAAATTTAAAAAGGATATTTTTAAACTTTCAACACATTTTCATACGTACGTATGCCCGACGTATGTATAACCATTGCCATTCGACGTGTACGCATAATGCCACGAACATGTTGGGCACGCTTTCGACTGGTAGAGGGCATGAGAATGTTATAAATACAAATATATACATATATATAGGCCGTCATTGATCTATGGATAATTCAGATGTGCCTAGTGTAAGTAGTTAGGAATGTAGTGTAGTGTAATTCTCATTGTATATTAGTTTTGTATAATATGCATTAAATAACATCAACAGGTATACAACACAACATCATCACAGTAACAAGTAAACAAACAGAATCAGAATCGTTTATTGCATTCTGATTCTGATTCTGAAACATTTGAAAACTAATAAGAGCAGAGGTAGACAGGCTAATATTATGAATAAGTTGGCTATAGGGATTCTTATTGTGTTCTTATTTTGTTTTGGTGCTAAATATGAAATAGAAGAAGATTTGTTTAAATATCGTTACTGGGTCGGGTACCTACATGAATTCCTGAAAATAGATCGTAGGATTCGTAGGGTACTTAAAAGTTACACATGGCAATACTAAGCAGTGTCGCGGAGTGCCTCCATTCGCCTCGCTTGACGGGCGATCGCGGTGTTTTGTGAAGTTATTTCACGTGTGTCACTGGAAATCAAAGTTTATTTTTTCCAAATCATTGTTCCTAATCACAAGTTTTTATCCTAACTAGACATTATTGTGATTATGTGCTGTTATCTTATGAGTGGCAGAGGTGTACGATAAGGGTAAGATAACTAAATATTTGTAAAACACAGGTCGTCGTAGGCAGTCACACGAAAATGTATGATTTCATGCATTACTTAAGATTTAATCGTGTAAATAGTAAATAATTATGCTGTTTTATGTCTAATCTTCTGAATATAACGGGGACCGGCCTGCTTGACGTCACTGTTTTCATATTTATATGTTTATTTGCACACATGATAAGTCAGCTCATTTATTTGGTTCATGTTTTTAAATTGTTTACGAGGTAGATACGATCTTTGACATTGGAGGCTGTCTCCTGTATTGGTAATGACTTGTAGATCGGAAATTCTAATATTGGCTATGATAATCTTATAGGAAACTTATTGTGAGTTTGAACTTTGATCCTATTGTGATCCTACCCTCTGTAACTACAAGTAAAAATTTTAACATCAAATTGGATTGCTGATTTAGAATTTTTAGATAATAAATACATGTAATAACTTATTAGATTTTTTGTATGTTCTTTCTCTCTTCTGTTCATGTTCTATTTTTCTTTTTATAACTTAATATAGGTACCTACATACCTAAAAAATATAAAATGTCCTTTCCCACTTATACAAGTGAGTTAGTGAGTGTTTTACAAAGATTTTTTAAAAACAGTATGTGGGAATAGCAACATTTTTACAGCATTTTAAACAGTCTAATCTATCTTTCCTTTCCTCCATTAGACAGATAAAGAAGACCCTTCAGCAGTTCATATTGTATATTTTGAACTTGACTTTTTTTTTACTGGAACCAATTTTGATGATTTTATTGTTTGACCTCGCTAACTACAACTTGATAAAGTTAAAGCAACCTCCTTAAATTTACCTGTTTGTGATAAGAATTAATTTGTAAATTAACTCCAAATAATTAGAGTTCCAAACAGTTAACCAATTATACTGAATCTATTAGAATTTCGGTTTAAAATAAAACTGGAAGAGGCGGGCCCACTGGCGGGCCTGCGTTGCTTAAGCTGGGATAAAAATTCAGCTGTTCTACATAAATTGAATGATAGATTTCTAAATATGTAGGTACTATTGGCCTGTTATGACTTCACTCAGAAATAAAAAAAAAATGTTTTATTTGCCATAAAAAATACATAGGTGAATTTAGTGGTTATAAAATAATAATAATAAATTGTAATATTATTTAACTTTAAATCAAAGTAAAAGCTATCCTATCTCTCACGTTGAACCAAATCACACAAAAATTCCTACAATTATGAATATCACTTGAATTAGCTAAGATTTCACTGGGAACCAATATGACACTGGATTTTTATATATTAAGATATAGATAATGTATGGAATGGTTTAATCGTCAATTATGAATATTGAATACATGATACATGGCTTAGTACAGGTGGTCTGTATATTTCCACATAAATAAACACCAACAATAGTTACTGTGTCATGATTGTGGCTAATAATAATGCCTGTATTTCTAAAAAGGTCTGTATTATCATTTTTCTATATCACATATTATATTATTTTAACAATATACTAGCAGTATATGTGGTTCTACCTGCATAGTTCCCTTTCTCATTATTTTCATGTGAAAAAAAGTGGCCAATGTGGTATTCCAGACTTTAATCTGACATTGACAGCATTTATTAACAAAACTAAATCACTACAACATAAATATAAGAACTACAATACAACATACTTTACTAACAACTTACACTAAGCATATAATTATGAATTATTATAGATCTAATGAAGGTCTATAGGCAATTGTCTTTGTGACACTCTGCTGTTATAGGCAGGTGTGTTGCTTACCATTATGCACATGTCATGCTCGACATGTCACTTTTTATTAAAAAAAACTAGATAATATAATGTTGGAAAAATATCTTATCTAGGAGTGCACTATACACCCCTGGCGAGACGTCGGTGCAGGTCTATCACCCCCACCCTGAATTAGAATTAGAATTGAATTATCTTATCTAGGAACTTACAGGTTTTTAACAATTACCTACACAAAATTAACAGACTATATGTGCTCACTAATGGTCTAATTAGCAGTTTACAAACAAGCAATTTGCAGATTGATACAAACCAACAATCCCATTCTATGAACTCTAATTGTTGCTGAACGATTTCATTTTGTATGTAAGAGAGGTATGTCAAGATAGAATGGCCATTGTATTTGTTATGACTATGTTTGCCACACACTGCCCCATGAAGTTGGTAACTAAAGTTGTGAATTCAAATCCTCCATTGTTTAACATACACAGTACATACAACACTATCCATGGGCTCATCCATATATTCACCAAAACAATATTTTCTGTTTTTAAAGTGAAGACTTAGGGGTAAATCTTGTGGATTAGTATCAACAACATGCTAATATAGATGTGTTGGACCAAAGCGGGACAAGGTTTTTTGATGGGTGAAATCATGTGAGGTCCTGTCACCACCATTCGTATTTAGTAGTATATACATATAGATATAGGTGACAAATTGTGTAATATTAGTGATGTAAACTGTTCGCTATAAGGTTATTGGCACTTCCAATGACAACCAGTTCTCTTTCTCTCACTGCTAAACCACTACAACTTATTTACAACTCAGTTCAAGCCACGGATGGAAATCGGGCTCAAGCTTAATCATAATCATCCAAGTTTCAGCTGGCTCAATTATTTACTTAAGTACTTTTAACTAACAAAACAGCAATGTAAAGGGCGGCCAAAAGCATTTTTAAAGCCTATTTATGAAATGGGATGTGATTGTGTGATTGGTAATTGACATTGGAGATTTTATTATAGACTACAGGCCCGTGAACAAAATTGATGGGTCAAATGAACCACCAGGAGACCTATGTAGGATGATAGAAGGGTACAAAATAATAAGATTGAGCACTATGCCGTCACTTGAAATCTGTCCCAACTATTGTGCAGGTGAAGATAGTGGGTTGCAAATCTCGATCATTTCTCCTTGTTACATGATTTTTGTACGGCATTGCGGAATAATGGATTAGAAGAGGTATTGAAACTGCATGGAACCAATGCTGTACATAATCAAATGACTTAATTTATACTGAAGTTGTGAAAAAATCATGAATTTTTCTGTCAAAACAAACAATAAAAAAATTAAAATGTTCAACTTTTATAGTTTCATTACATCTCCTAAATCAATCTTTTTATTTTATACCCTTCTATCATCCTACATAGGTCTCCTGGTGGTTCATTTGACTCATAAATTTTGTACACGAGCCTGCAGTCTATTACTTTCGTAAAATTTATAGTTGACAGACTTTTCGATCGGTACCCTCGTGGTGTAGAGACCATTCTATGTTCATAGTAATTCCTCTGGCCCATGCTAAATGAATTCATACTGCCTTTTAACAGTCCCTATCACAGCTACTGTGATAGTTTCTATGCCAATAAGTGATGTCACAGATTCGGTAATAGTGACTTCCTCAAATCTACAGCTCCTATGGTAGTTTCTATGAGGACGCTTCCTAAAGTCACAGTTCCTTTGTCAGTATGTAAAAGCCACAGCTTAAATAGTAGTTTGTATATGAAGTCTGTGCAGACCGGTAAACAGACTGCAGATATGCAAATTGATACTGTGATACGATAAGTGCTACTATAATTAGAGATATCAGTGCTACAATACCCAGTATTGAATGAAATTACTTCGACGTAAAAGGAAGATTTTCTCAATACAAATGTATTTTCTATTTCGGTATTGAATGAAATGACTTTGTAAAAGGAAAATTTTCTCAATTCGGCTGTTTTTTTAGGGTTCCGTGGCCAAATGGCAAAATACGAAATACGGGACCCTTATAGATTCGTCAAGTCTGTCTGTCCATCCGTCCGTATGTCACAGCCACTTTTCTCTAAAACTATAAGAGCTATACTATTGAAACTAGATAAGTAGATGTATTCTGTAAACCGTATTAAGATTTTCATACAAAAAATAGAAAGAAAAAAACAATAAATTTTAGGGGTGTCAATAAAGTTTAGGGGAGGTGGTGTGGTTGAAACTGTATGGAACCAACTAACCAAGCCGAACATAATCAAATGACCAAATTTACTCTACAAATCGTCGGAAAATCATTTTTTGGAATTTTTTTCACAAACTATTAATTAAAATTTTAATTTTTTTATAGTATACGTACATGTTGTACCGACCTCACATAAAGTGGGATAAGGGTAGGCAAATGATGATGAATTTTTTTATAGTTTCAACACCTCATCTAATCTATTATTTCGCAACGTCGCGTCGTACAAAAATCATGCGACAAGGAGAAATGATCGAGGTTTAGAACCCCCTCTCTTCAACTGCACTGGGTTGGACAGCTTACAAGTGACGGCATAGTGTTGTATCTTATTACTTTATACCCTTCTATCATCCTACATAGGTTTCCTGGTGTAACATATGACCCATATTTTTTGTTCACGGGCCTGCAGTCTATAAAAAAAAAACTGAAACGGGAACTACGCGGGTAAAATTGTGGGGCGCTTTTAGTAAAGTAATATTTTTTACTAGATTCGTTGTATTTCTACTGGTGACTGGCCCAAAATCTGAGGCTGCGCTGCGGACTGGTGACCCCTCCAAAATTCGAGGCTGGGACAGGTGTTATACTCGTACTTAAGCGCCTATTAGACTACGCGTTATTCAGCACTCGTTATTCAGACTGTCTTAGAGTCTGACTTCTCAGCTCGCTATTACACCAGAACTCAGACTCGCCGAACCCGATCTTGCTGTCTGAATTTAGAGTCTAACCAGTCTGACGCTTACTACACCACGGTACTTAGACTAAGACTGTCTGAATAACGAGTGGTGTAATAACGCCTTTAGTACTTACTATACTGTAATTCTATTCAAATCTGTTCCTCCGTTGAAGTTGCGTGTAAACAAATATACACACAAACTTTCACCTCTGTATACATATTATATAATATAATACTAGCGGCCCGTTCCGGCTTCGCTCAGATATTGTCATTTAAGTAAAGACCATTAATCGAAAAAAACTATCCTATATAATGTTGGATCAGATAATGTATTTAAAACTATATAAGTATTATATCAGCTATCTGGATGCCATCACACAAGCTTTGCTTAGTTTGGGGTCAGATAGTGTTGTGTGTGAATTGTCCACCACCACCAATATTTATCAAACTGCACATGGTGTGATTTTTCATTTTTTTATTAAATTTTATTAAAGTTAAGTAGTTTGAGAATCCATCGCGGACAACAACGTGGTGACGCTTAATTTATATGTATACCTGTTAATTTAGTAATTGAAATTAATCTGATTTCATTCCATGTTTACTTGAGCATATATAAGTATTATAGTCGGGTCATTTTTAAAGGTAACATTTGACGTTTGTCAGTTATGTCGTCATAGTGAGGTGACCTGGCTAAAACCTCGATTAAAGTGAAATGAATCGATACGGGCTTGAAACACTAATATGTGAATTTTAAAAATCATCCGGCAAACCCTTGCCCCATAATAATATTTTTTTTCGTAAATTTAAGGAGCAATATATGACAAGTGCATAATTTAACAAAAAAAAAAATGTATTTATTAAGCAGTATCTGAAAAACAGTTATATATTATAGTATTGTCATCTTCATCATTGGTGTGAGCACTCAAAGAAATTATTAATTATGTTCAATAATATTGTCTATTCTCACGGTTATTTTTAGCATTTTTATCTATATCTATACTTATAATAAAACTGTAACGGGTCGAATTCTGTACATTGAAGATATTTAGAAAATTTTTTTTTGGAGCACTCCATAGTCGATTCTGATGGCGAATCTGCATTTTTTTCTTTCATGTCTGTCTGTCTGTCTGTCTGTCTGTCTGTCTTTCTTTCTATAGGGATCACGCATCACGCCGAAACTACTGATTCAATTCAGCTGAAACTTGGCATGATTTTAGTTTAAACTAAGGAAATTGCTGTAGGCTACTTTTGATCCCCAAATTCTGATCGGTTTTCTTGCGGGAGGGGGTGAAAGTCAGAATGTGTATTTGGTTGTAACTCATGTTTGCGTTTTTTAATTTCATTAATTCTTTTTTTGTTAGAAAGAACACATTTTTTATATTGTCCCATCAAAATTTGAACATTATCGGTTTGGTAGTTCGGAAATTACACAAACATTAAATAATAACGACACGCACGGCGCGTTCGGTACATACTAACTTCTAAGTATTCTGTGTATCACAGACGATCCACAGAATATCTAGATTCTAAATTCAATAAGTGCCCACGTGATCGCGTCGCGTCGTCTTGAATGACAAAATAATTGTCAAAAATATATTTTTGTGTGGAAAAAGGAGGAGGATGGGAATATCCTCCTTCAAACAAGGAGGATGTTCTCAATCGGGTTGCATGTTTTTTTTTTGCATTTGGTTTTATTTTACACGATAACTCCGCTAATTGTGAGTTGATTTTGATGATTCTTTTTTATGCGTGTTTGTTAGAAAATATGCAGTAGACTTTGCCGAAAATTACTGCTGCAAGTATTCTGATGAAATACAGGCAGGTGATCTTATACTGGTGTTTTTACTACAAGTGTCCTGATACTGAGATACCAAAAGCAAATCTTTTTGCACATTTTCTGATTGTTTGAGGCATGATGCTTGTGCAATTCTTGCTCACATGCAGAACATTCTTGACCAAATCTGTCTCTCACATCCTATGGAAACATTGCACGTCTTGAGCGATGGTCCAACAGCGCAATATAGGAATAAAAAGCATTCTATTTGTTTACACAACACTTGACACAGCGTTATAAACTTAAAATGCAACATGGAATTTCAGCGAAGCAGGACATGGCAAAGGTCCAATGGATGGTGTTGGTGCTGTGGTTAAACGCACAGCAGACCGAATAGTTGCCCAAGGAAATGACATTCCTGACTTTAATACTTTTGTGACATCTTTGTCAACCAGCATAGCTAATGTAAAATGTCTGTTGTCACTGAAAAAGACATATATGATATTGACCAGCTAGCCCCAGACCAGAAACACAGTATTCCTGGAACATTAAAAATACACCAAATAACCTGGGATGCAATAAATAGCAATAGGATTAATTTAAGAACATTGACATGTCTTTCATGCAAACCACATCAGACGTGCCCTCATTATTCAATGCCAAAAAAAAATGTTATCCAATTCCACTTAGCAACTGATCATGAAAAAGAACATAATAATGATTACCAAAACTTACTTTTAAAAGATGGGACATGGCTGGTAGCCAGATTTGCGACAACAAAAAAAACGGACACACATTTTCTTGGCCAAATAATTGGGTTTGATGGTGAAGAGCCCAAAGTAAAATTCATAAAAAAGACAACAGTTACTAAGGATCAGACTGTCTTTGTATGGATCGATCCGGAAGATATTTTCGCTATTCCACGGTCTGATGTATTGGCTACTATTACAGAGCCCACACCTAATAGCGAAATTAATAAATTTAAAAACATTCAGTAAAGCCTTATTGAATATTTTTAATTGCATTCCATAGAGCTAGTGATCTTTGATAAGTAATATTGGAATATTATCAATATTTTAGGCAAAAAATTTCAGGGAGGTAGTTTTTTTCAAATATCAACAAAAAGAAATATCAGCTTAGATTTATCTGTATTTAGTTAGTCGATCGACAGAATTAAATTACCTGTCATTGAAGTAAATGTTTGTTCTTTTGGAGAAAACATATCAGCATAATTAGTAGCAGCATAAACAACCCATTAAATGTTGGCCCAAAAAACCCACTGCTGGGCGTCAGGGAACCCTTCTCTCGCAGGAGAGAGACTAGACTAGGCTATAATCCACCACGCTGGCCCAGTGTCGGTTGGTGGATGACATATGACTTGAGAAACTTAGATTCTTTAGGTACATTTTAAGAAATTTCGAAAATATTTTTTTTCTTGCTCGATAATAATAACATACAATAAAATCCTTTTATTTGCTAATGGTTCAAAAAATCTTCGCGCGCGCGTCCCACTGGCATTTGACCGGTTTTATTTTATCAAAAATTTTGTAATATCCTATCCTTTCCTAATATTATATAAATATAGCGATATTTAAATTTTTGCTGCTCAATTACGTTGGAATGGCTGAATGTATCGAGTTAAAATTTGAAACATCTTCTTGGCTTAGCTTAAGTAACACATAGGGGCATATAGATAAGTAACTATACATAGGCAATGTTTAGCCTATGTGTTCTTCCAGACTATAATCTAATTGTATTTCAAATTTCAGCCCGATCACTTGATACGTTCTGCCATGATTAAGTAACAAACATCCAAACATTGACATTCATTATATTTACAGTTACAGGACAACGTTGGAACGGCTGAACATATTTGGAAGGAATTCGAAACACACGTAGTTTGTACTCAGAAATAGCAAATCGGTTACTTATAGGTTACTGTGACGTCGGAAAGACTAAGCATATTTGGTAGAAAATTGAAACAGATAACTTATAGTCTGAAATACCACATATATGTACTACCTATCAACCTGAAAAGAAGCATGGACCCTAAGGAAACAAATATTAACTATCACGTCAAAACGGCACAACGAATTGGGTTGGCATACGAAACACAGATAGTTTAGAGTCTAAAATTTCACATGGGGTCTAAGTCTATATTTTCGTTAAACTCCATATTAATCTATATAAAGTAATAAGTAAATATTTTCGTAAGGTACTTGATGTGATGGTAAGGTAAAAGGCGCCAAAAATGAAAAATATATGCACCCTTTTTGGCGTAGATAATACAGGTGATTTGCGTTCACAATCAAAATAACAAGCAACATTATATTCTCATTAGATGGCGCTAATGCCAGTTTAAATCTAAAAGCACTAAAGGCCATTTAAATCAATGTTTAGCTATTGTGGTATGTATTTTTTCTTTCATCACTAGGTGGCGTTATTGGTATTCTAAATTGTACTAATAAGTTTTTGCTGCTAAAAGGATTTTGATGCCGAATTTGGATTCTTTCGTTCTTGGATTTTTTTTCTGTGTTACAATTAAATTCATACATTAACATTTCACTAAGATTTGGCTTAGATTTACGGGTTCAACTTGCTTGAGAACCTATCATTAAAACTCAAAATTTTAATCATTTTCATTCCACACAGGCTACGTTCAAAATTTTACGCGGGCGAAGTCGCGGGTAACAACTAGAAAACAGCTTGCGGATAAAAAGAGATAAGTAGGTAATCAGATCATGCACATCAGCTTCAGACTTTTCGTAATGTATCCTATAAAAATCCTACAAACTTAACACTTGCGGCTATGTTCGATACTACGAAACCTTAATAAGTATGTTTAATTTTGTTTAAAAAAAGAAATATAAAGATGATAAAATTAAATAAATTTTTGTGTGGAAAAACAAATTCACTCGGTTTTTCAATGATTACATTATGCAAATATTTTGACGTACGATACTTCTAACTAATGTACACTATAAGTCAGTAACATCTGCTTACGCGAACGAAGTAGCGGGTTCAGCTAGTTGGTATATAAAAGCGATAGATCACTCTTCACGAAAACTCAGAAATTTTGCATGGAGGTGTATTTTAGCACGCAGGTGCTCGTTAAGACGGGGTTTTGTGAAATACAACCCCTAAGAAGGTGAAACAAGGGATGGACGGTTGTATGAATCGTAATTTTCAAAGTTATAAGCATGAGATCCACACATAACCGATTTTAATGAAAGTTGGTACACAGATAGACTTAATTTCAATAAAGGACATAGGTTACTTTTTATTACGGAAAAGGGTTGAAATGAGGGATAAAATTATATGATAATTCGTAATTTTTGAACACAAAACCATGAAACTTCGTATCTAGACATTTAACGCGAAGCAAATATGTGTTTGTTTTAGCAATTTCGTAATTTAGAATTGTACGGGGTTGAAATGGAGGCTTAAATGGGGGATGGAAGGTTTATGTGAAAGTTCGTTACTGTTGAAGATAAAACCATGACTTCGTAACTAAACGCTTGATGCGAAGCAATCGCTTCGCTATATAATAAGCTTCGCGTAGCAATTTTGTAATTTCGATTTCTTAATTATTCATTAACTGAACAGAGATAAATAATAATAAATAAATAAATAATAAATATTGGTGGACAATTCACACACAACACCATCTGACCCCAAACTAAGCAAAGCTTGTGTGATGGCAGATGAAAGTTTTGTGTGGAAATTCGTCGTTGTTGAAGATAAAACCATGGAACTTTATATCTAACACTTGAAGTGGAGAAAATAAAGGGTTGTTCTAGCAATTTTGTAATTTAAAACCGTACGGGGATGAAATCATTCATATCAATCATAGATCAGATATTGTTTATTATATTTAGAATGGTTTATAAGTGAAAACAAATCGTAAAATTGCTAGTATCAGTCATTAATATAACAAATATGTAGTCGTAATAGAAAAAAATTATACAATATGCAGTTCTAACAAAACGAAAAAATATATTATTTTATGCCCGCCGTTACAAGGTTACGTGGTCGAATTTTGATGAATTGTCAAATGTTACCTATTAAAATGCCCCGACTATAATAAACAAATTACTTTACGCTTATATTTCGCGAGTTGTGCAGAGCCAGTTAATTAAAAAATATCTCATTGTTTTGTTTACGTCTAGTTACGTACAAAACAATCAAACTAGTAAGAAACGGGTTTAATTATAGTAGGCCTTGAGATTTTACGGTTCTGGAGTTCTCACTGCGACTTGGAGCTTGATTGCGTTAGGTGTCAATTTAAATAAAATGAAAAATTAATTTTCTGAGTAGATTGTATTTATTTTTTTACTACTTGATGGAAAGTGACAGTGTGGTTGACGTTTTAGTAATCTTTTGTTAGGAATATATATTTATAATATCTATAATAATTTTATTATCTATTGTTTGTTAAACTGGTGTTTTTTTTGTGTAGATTTATAGAGTAACAGAATGAGCAAGGCTTACTTACACCCGTTAGTAAGCAACCCGCTTGCCTGTAACAGCTGTAACTTTTTTATGAATTGCATCGGAGGAGTGGGAGTAGAGAAACATCTTTTAGAAATTAATTGGAGGTGCTACGTAACTGCTGCTTTAAAAGGGCTCTATGGTATTTGGCCTTTACGGAACTTTTGGATTAGTGCAGGAGGCGGAGAACCTTCATAACTTAACCCGGACCGTACCGTACGGAATACGGAACCCTACGTGCACGGGTCCGTCTCGCACTTTACCGGTTTATTTGTTCTCAACAATCAATCAAGTAACTAGATACGAACACCGCTAGCATGATATTTTGTAAACCAGAGTTGACAACTCTAGCGGATGGACTGATTATTATGCTTGAAAGCTGACGTGATTGTGAGGGTTCAATCCGATTATAGGCATAAGTAGCCCACTTTATGTTCCCATCCAAGACTCTGGGCCTTTTATCACAAGGAGAGAGTCAGGGACATAATTCACCACTCTGTGGTTCTTCAAGCGCGGGTAGAGGAATGCAAATTGTCTCAGGAGCGGCCATTGAAAAAATCTTGTTCCCAAAGTCATATTCATAAATGTACAATTTACACTATGAATAAAAAAAAAAACAAAAGAAAAAGCATATTAATAGTATAAATAATACATTTTCAGAGTTTAAATGAATGTTTCACTGTATGATAATAATTGGGATGATGATTGATTAGCTATCTAATGGACAAATAAAAATGGTAAAAATAATGAAAAAATATGGGACAAGATTTTTGTGTTTCATGATGTAAAAAACATTCGAAAAGATAGATCATCAAACTCGGAGTGAAGGGGTTGTGCCGTCACGTCTACATAAAAATCGTATTTAGACGTGACGTCACATCTAAGCACTACATCTTCGTAATTTTTTGTTTGTGAAACTTAAGAAAAAATACGTTTCAATACAATATTTTTTAATAATCCAACTAATTACTTTTTTTTAGTCGTCATGTCTATTATCGTACAGATAAAATATCCCTATTTAGTTTTAACACTAATGTTAACTTAATGTTATAAATGTACTCGATTATCTCAATGCCAGACACAGGATTTTGCCACAGAGTCAATAGCAGTTACTATCCCTCGTTATAGTAAACCCGATAAGGCAACCCGTTATACTAAATCTGTTTATTTTCCTCTTCATTTCTAAGCGGACTACGAGAGGATATTGTGTACTGTGGTTTTAGGCAGGTAATGTTCAGTTTTAGCCGCATGTTGTAGCGGTGGTGCCATAGTGACTAAAACGTCTGGCACAATGAGTTTGCATATACTACGTATAGAGTTAGAACAAACGCTTTACACCGAAAGCACGCGTCTGATCGCTCTTGTGTTGTCACTTTTGTGGAAGTGTCATACTTTTGTCGCGGCACATCACTATGTTGCCATAGCTAACATACACCTCATCTGTTTACGATTGGTACAAAGAAACCTTGATTGGTGCGGAAAACCCTGAACGATTTACTTATTCTTTATCTAAGGTCTGGCACAATAGTAAGTGCGTATCCAACCTGCTCTGAATATGTTTCCAAGTGCCCATACAAAAGTTACGCCTGGTCTAGCAAGTTACGGCTGGTCTAGTCCGGAGAACGGCGACTGCCGATCCGGAGTCCCCGGGTTCAAATCCCACCCGCACCATTGTCTTTTCGAAGTCATATACCTAATGCCTAATGCCGCTAACTTAAAACTTTGATGGAAAACATCATGTAGGTTTCTACGCGATGTGTTCCTAGAGTCTTTCAAGGATATGTCTAATCCACCAACCCGTATTTGACCAACTTGCTGGATTATGACCTTGACTCTCTCCTTGTGAGAGATGGCCCCGAGTCCCAGCACTGGCTTTATCCAGTCATCATCATGATGATGGCTGGCTTTAACGGTTAAGGAAAATATCGGGAGGAAAACGGCTAATCAAGACTTTTTGTACAGTATAGAGTGATGGGATGAGTGCTGGACATGTGCGTGATGGTAACATGCCTGTCCATAACAAGACAATGTCACACAGCTAATAGAACATAAAGAGCTCAAATAATTACTTAGCTCACAGCACTGCGCTTGTCACCCAAAGGTAAAAGATGTTTTATCACTATGCCTCGTTATTGCTCTGGAAACATTGCCCTTCAAATCGGAATACAGTGATGGTTATTCATTACTACTTGGCGGTAGAATAACTGGCAAAGCTGTGACACTTCCCTAGGAGGACGCTGCAAAGAGTGATAAGAACAGGACTGTTCTTACCACTACTAGATATCTGAATCTTTCAGATTCAGGCGCCGCCGCCGTCTATTGCCTACCGAACTTTGCCCCTAGCGCAGAAAGCGCTAATCTATTTTTACCAACTATATTTACGTGCAAACATATATCATACTAATATTAGCGGGATATTATACAGAGTTATGTAGAATATAGAGATAATAGTTTACCTTCATACGTGCGATAGTGTTGTGTTGACTCATTCATGTTTAACTTTACTCAAACGTACGCGAGGCCACAGAATTCGCGGTTCGAGCATAAGATCGTTATTTTTTCTAATGAACTGAATTTTAAATGCGAAATCCATAAGATAATTATTTTTTTGTAGTTAAAGACTCCACATTTATTTAAAGGATTCCAAATCTCTGTCTACTATTGCTCTACGATCTTCACCCAAATATAGAAGATGACTTACCTCGTATGACTGGCCTCATGGCTTAGTGGGTAGTAACTCTGCCTGCGACGCCGAGGGTCGTGGGTTCGATTCCCACCCAGCGCAAATATTTGTGTGATGAATTCAAATGTTTGCACTGTGTCTGGGTGTTTCTATGTATAATAAGTATGTATTTAGAACTATATAAGTATTATATGAGCTATCTGATCGCCATATTACAAGCTTTGGGGTCAGATGGTGTTGTGTGTGAATTGTCCACACATATTTATTACTTCTCTTTTCGTAACCTTCAGACCGGCCCATCTACCGCCTAACTAAATCGGTTATTGCTTTGCTATATCTGTCTATCATTGCAAGCGAAAAGAAAAAAGGAGGGAAATATCAATGCTAAGACATATTTCGTTCGGCGGTAAACCCATAAAACAACCGTCCACTTTTGGATATTTGCCTCTCCTATAATACATTATTCAACCCAAACCTCGGCTTTGCGTTTCCAACAGCCACCACAACTATTTACGAAAGGCTGCAAAGATTGCTGCAAAGTACTATTATTGCAAAATTATTATTGATATCAGTGAAGTTCATTGACATTTTAGTGTTTTATGGTTTCTTGTATGACATTCCATTAGTGGCGTCCTTCTAGTGTTCGTCGCCATATTCGTGGCCACGCCACTCCTTTTATTTCATCTTTTACGAGTGGATAAAAGCCAGCTTGAAATAAACCGCGTCGACTATAAAATCAGTTCTTCCCAAAACATTCAAAAAGTTTTAGAGATCCTTTATTAAGCGACTTCAAAAAAAGGAGGTTACTTAATTCGATCGTATATATGTTTTTTTATGCGTGTTCGCATAAAACGAAAAAGTTATCCACTTTTTCGTTTATGAATCGATTTTGATGATTCTTTTTTGTTGTAAAGGAGATATTCCAAGGGTGGTACCATGATAAGGAAACCAGGATCTGATGATGACATCCTAGATAAATCGAGGAAAACTTTTTTACTTTATAAGTTTTCTGTTGAAAGTCGGTTCTTTTTTGTTAAAATTATCTCTTTTGACACAACACATTCACCGAAAATTTAAATTAGGATCATGCATCGATTTTAAGTTACGACTGGTTTAGTCGGGAGAACGCCAACTGTCAATCCGGAGCCTCTGGTTGGAATCCCATGTACACTACTGTATTTTCGAAGTCGTGTGCGTAATGCCGTTAACTTAAAAACGGCGAAGGAAAATAGATCATGAGGAAACCTGATTGTTTAACTCTTCAAAGACAAGTGAAGTCTACCAACCCGCGCTGGGCCAGCGTGGTGGAGTATGGCACAAACCTTTCTACTTGGTTAGGGGGAGTCTCGTGTTCAAGTGGGGATTCATTAACTGTACATTTATAATAAATGTTTTCGGTTCTTCTATCTTTGCACAAAAATAACTAAACGCATGGCATTTAATAGTGAAGGTGTAGTTATTTTGACAGAAACTGCAGTGTTCTACCGCTTTAAAGATACACAATCACAAACTCATAGATTATTTTTTCAATAGATGTAATTTATAGCAGTTAATCAGAGACGTCCACGGTTGTCACCACATACTATTAGGTGGGTAGTTTCCTTGTTTGTAACTTTTTATAAATAAAGAATACTATCATCGTTCCGCGGTTTCATCTGCGTAGCAACCGATTCCGTCATTTTCATGGGATTAAAGAGTAATTGTAATTCGAGACTATGTCATCCAGCTCCATTACAGAGTAAGATCCCAGGGCCGCCAGACGTCACGTATTTTCTGATACCCCATATCTCAAAATTCACCGTCTAAGCAAGTTAGCGGGTAAGCATGTGTTCTTAGTACGTACTAACTCTACTCAATGGTACACATTTCGTTCATCAGAAAATACGTGACGTCTGGCGGCTCTGTGATCTTGGACTATAAAGTATGTTGTGCCTGTTACGAGTAACAAACATCCGTATGTAGGATTATTTCCAAACTTGCGCGTTTATAATATGTATTAATAAGAATTCATTGATACTGAACCTTTTTCAACAAGAACGATTAGAGAAAATTTGTTTGCATAATTCTATGTTATAGCATACTTCTGTTTGCTCAACACACGCTTTTACACAGATTATACAATAGCATACAAAGCTTTTAGAATTGCGTGAGGGCGTTACAATCGTAATTTTTTAGCTAAACTAGTTCAACATAGTTTCAAATGCTAGTAGTTTAATTCGACCAGTTTGAGATACTTTGATTGTTGTGAACGTAGTTATAACGTGAGCCTAATCCGCGATATGCTTGCCAGTCACGTTCGCGATGAGATAGCTGGAACATTAATTGGTACGGTGATATTTGGCAGAGGTCAACCATCAAAAATATCGGAGTAATAGTTTTGTAATAGGTATCACAAAGAATATTTATTATTTAAATCACTATCACTACATAGTATAAATATAAAACAAAGTCACTTCCCGCTTCTATCGTGAAAACCACCAAACAGATTATGATGCGGGCTTTTCAATAGATAGAGTAATTCAAGAGTTAGATTTATATGTATAATACGTGCATAACATAGCAGAGAAACACGGATAATATTAAACGTTTCTAATGTAATGTCATAAATAAACATATTTTTTGCTGGCTGAACCCTATGGTTCAGCCAGCGATTACAACGTAAGCGCATAGGAGCTAGATCAAAATAATGTACTGCAGTATTGCACCCCTTCAAAAGGTCTACAAAAAAGTTTGCAATAGTGTATGTATAACCATTTTTATTAGAACTTATTATTTAGTATCAGCATTGCACCCGTGCGAAGCCGGGGCGGGTCGCTAGTAATAAATAAACTAAACATTGATGGGCATTTAATGTAATAAGCATCATTAAAAAAAATTAACCCATTTTACAGCCATTGTCATCACTCCCTGGTTGTCATCTAGTACCACAGAGTACCTACTTATCAAGACAGATCAAACAAAATTTAGAAAATTTTCTTTAACCCGCCGAGCGGTAGGTTAGAATGTGTAACGCAGAACGCTAGATGGGTAACACACCTTTAAACTTTTAGTTTACCTTAAACCAAACAAAAAATAGCTTATTCATATTGGAATCTTATGCAGATTTTCACATCAAAATGTCATGTTCTTTGCGTAAATAACTGATGCATTAGTAACAAACGTATTTAATTTTGCAGTCTTTTTTAAATTTGCAAATACAAATACAAAAATCTTTATTGCTGTTTGCAGGTAAGATAAGGTGATACAAAACAATTAAATAATTGACCCATACAAACTGGCCTCTTCTTCTAGAGGCATGCAATATGTCTGGCAACGCAGTTTCCATTGGTCTGAATTTATACAATGATAATAAAAGTCAGCTGATAAAGTCTTCTTCTTTTTTCATTTTTAACTTTTGATCGGCTGTATCATATGTTTCATCTGATTCATCGTCTATTACTTTCTGGCTTCTATCCCGTTGTGCTATGTTAGTGTGATATGTTTGGTGAGCACAATTACGCCAACGTCTAGTGCCATTGTCTTTGTACCATTATCAACCAAAAAATGTCTTCCTTATCCCTTTGTTGTAATTCTAGAAACTATCCGTCGTCACCTAATTTCTCATCTGTTTAAATATTACAGTTTTTTTCGCCAACATTGTCAACATCGTTGTAATTACCTCATTTGGATTCGTCAGAAAAATTGACTTCAGCTTCTTTTCAAAGACGTATGAACTTTGTCAGATAATTTTCGTACAACATTGTAGGCTATTTATCCAAAATCAAATAAAACACAATAAAAGGATAACAAAACAAAAATAATTCGTTCAAATTTCTTACATGAAACGTAAGGTGGGTGCAGTACACCCGGTGACATCTTCAACCTCGTATAAGAAGTGTAGGTGGGTAGTTGACTGAGCGGTGGTAAATGATGCTTTCTTTCATCTCCCTGCGTAATTAGCTACTCCGACCCACAAATCATAATAACAATTGACTATTGAAATATGTATCGATTTATCATAGTCTGGGTATACCCAACCGTACGCTCGTTGGGTTCAGTAATTATAATCGATGTGACTATCTATTTCCGCATTCAGAATGTTTAAGGTTCGGTTGTCTCAAACTCTTCGGGAAGGTAAAATGTCAGGGTAAAAGGGACCGAAAATCCACAAAACGTATACCTACTATAGCGTGTTCCCTTCTATGTTAGACGGAATACTTGATGAGCTGGCTTGATTTTCCGCCTCGGATATTCGCTTTATGATTTTTCAATTTTCGTATACCAGAACGGGACTACGCGATTTTGGTTCAATTCAGTTGACATTCAATATTTTATGCAACGATTGTCAATCGTATCACACAACGATAAGGTCTCGTATCGTATCTCGCAGTCTTATTGAGCGTCAATTGTCAAAATCATACTAAAGAAAGCTGATGGTAGAGGGGCAAGGTTTTATTGCGTATTTTCGTTCTTATTTACAAGAGAATTACGGTGTGTAAGGGAAATGTTTGAATAGTTAATATCGATTCAACAATATTATCGCGATTTATGAAATACCCATTGAACTCAGAGATTATTTTCATTAAGGTAAGAAGTAACAAGTTGACGCCTTAATAGTCTTCTGAGAGATACATTCTAGAACTTTTTAAGTCAGAGTGAATAGTTATTTTCTAGGTTAGCGTGCGATGTATTCGACCACACTGTCGCTTATCATCAGGCTAATTAGCAGTCAAACGCGGACCTATACTTTGTAAGTTCAAATGGTTCAGGTTGGTCTTTGTGCCACGGTTTACTTACTTAAATATATAACTTTCACCACCGTCATGTACCCGCGTAGTTTCCGTTCCAGTTATTTTTCCGGGATAAAGAGTAGCCTATGTGTTCTTCCAGACTATATTCTGTGTTCCAAATATCAGCCTGATCCGTTCATACGTTACGACGTGATTGAGCAACACACATCCAAATATTGACATATATAATACTAGGAGTGCCCTGCGGTTTCGCCCGCGTAGTTATCGTTCCCGTTATTTTTCCGGGGTAAAAGTAGCACATGTGTTCTACTAGACTATAATCTATTTATGTTTCAAGTTTCAGCCCGAGCCGTTAATGCTTTACGACATGATTGTGATTGAGCAACAAACATCCAAATATGCATACATTGACATTTAAAGTATGAGTAGGATAGTAGGAATAATAGGATTAAACATCGTAAAAAACCATAAAGTGGCGTCGCTTTAAACTTCTACGCACTGTATCTTCGTTATTTTTTGTTTAAAATAAAACGTTTTTTTTATTTTATTTTTTACTAGTATAGGTTCGCTCTTGACCACCGTCTCGCATGATGTTAAGCGACGATGCGATCTACGATGGAGCGTGCTTACCTAGAAGAAACCGATTCATTCTGAAACGCTGTAGAGTATTTTATAATGGAATCTGACGGACTAATAAGTTTTTGAGTCGTCTCGCCTATTCTGTGTCGGTGTCACACTGAATTCAAGGGCCATTTAAATAATGTAATCCTTTAATTCACAAAGGGATAAAAGCAGGGAACGCTTCAGATCCTAATCCTTATTACCATAATGAAAAGTTAATTACGTTTACGGCCTCTTGTGGTGATAGTATTTGCATTTTCAACGCTTGTGGATTTTTTCGGTTATTCAAGTATTTTATTTATGTCAAATAACACGGTTAGAAAGTAACTTATTAAAACTAGTAGGTCTTAAACCATCCGTATGCTAAACAGGAGTTACCTTGAATTCTTATTCTATGGCTAAACTAGCTGTGACGTATTGAGACTCAATGGAGTGACGTTATACGTTAGATAAAAATCGTAGTGTGGATTAGTGATGTGTTATTGAAGAGGTCCATTTTATTTTTGTGAGTTATTGCAGATTAAGCGATAAACCAACAAATATGCTCTGGATATGTAGTGGTAGGAAGGAGTATTTGTTGACTCCGCCTGGGAAGTACAACAGTACAACATCTTCGCCGGTTTGAAGGGTAATGTTTCCAGAGGAATTAGAGGGCAAAGAATCCAGATCATATTACCGGGTGATTAGCGCAGACCAGTGCTAGGTAGTGATCTGAAAGTATTACGTTAAAATCAACGGCTTGACACTGCACTACTATGAGCAAGAGTGTTGCTTGCCATCTAAAAATGAGGTTTTACCTTGGTATTGCAACCTTGGTAGGAGGTTTTCCAAGAAAAACAGCTTGCATCTCTTAAAATTACTTCCTGAAGCCAAAAAGATTGCTAATTTCTTTCTCGCGACGTTTATACCAAAGAACAAAGGCTAAGAGCTCTTTCAAATTTCAAACGTATCCCACCAAACGTTTCCTGGGAAAATAAACATAATGCTGGAACACACGTGCGGAGAGCGTTTACGTAACGACCCAACGTCCTGGGTAGGTTACGGAGGCGATTGATTTCGAGGCGATACGATTTCGGTCTCGCTACATGAGCACGGCACAGCAGTTTTGGGATTGAATTTCTGAGGTTTTTTTAAGATACAAAATTGTGATGTGCGCATAGCACATGCCCAATGGTTATTTGAACACGAATAATCCAAATCACTGCCTAGCAACTACACTGCGCCCATCACGTAGATATGTTAAGTGATTTTTGCCCAGTAATCTTTGCACGTTACAGCTTAGCAGTAACTGATCCGACACATGTCGTCCCTGTAAGAAGAAGCCCTTCACACAACTAAAGTGCATCAAGCAAACACACAATTCCTATAGAATACATATTATAATAATAAAATCAGCATAGTTCCGATTACTCCATCTCGTCAGTACTTCCATCCTCGCATCGCCTCGTGTCTATCCAATTTTGATTTCCACTGCTAGATTGATTTCGATCTTGATTGGTCCGACTCAGGCCTTAACATCTTATCATCGCTTAACATCTCCACATAGCATCGCATTGTATCGCATCGTATAGCCGCGTTACTGCTGACGATCGTAGGACAAAGCCTATCTGTAAGATCGTAAAAAAAACGGCAAAATTTTCGTCGCGCTTGTCTTCTGATTTCGGGAATTGATGTTATTTAAAATGGGCTTTATTACGTCAATTGACGTAACGAAGTAGTGTGAACCGTAAGCCTATCAGTGGCTTCAGTTTTTTTTATAACTTTGATTGACGGGCTTACCATGATATGCGTCTGATGGTTAGCAACATGCCTGCCCATGCACTATGCCACGCACCTATTTGTGTACATGAAGAGTCCAAATCACTGCTGCACTGCGCTCGTCCCTCGGTGATGAAATATGACCTATATCTTAGTCTCCAGAAACATAACCCTGCTAACTGGAACACTAACAATATTTGCACTCTACTGCTTGACAGTAAAATAAACAACAAAGGTGTCAACTTCCCTAGGGCGGACTCCGAAGTTCCGAACACTTTTTTTGAAGTGAAAACTTCTTTTGGCACGCCTAGACAAATTTTTCGTGGGCTGTGAAATGAACTCTAGCGTCACGCTCGGTTATGATAAGAAATATTCGGGTAAACTCGGCATCATAGCCATTGACCATCTAGAAATGCGCCAGCATTTCCCATTGGTCCGTCAGAATTTCTAGAAGGCCATGGCATGGCTCATAGCCACGCCCTCCGGTTTCACGTTCCGGTTTCCGTAGTTTCCAAAGGAAGCTGTCAAATTCTGAGTTTCCACTTCTATCGGCAGTTTCTATGACTGCCAATTTATTTTTTGTAAATAGCCGGGCTTTATAAAACATTGAGTCGACGCTTTCGATTTTGACCTAGTTCACGTAATTTTGCCGCGATAAGCATGTGGCTATTTCAAACTATATTCCAGCTGTGTTCCAAATTTTGTCCAGCTGTGTTCAGCCGTTCCGACGTGATCCAGTAACGAACATCCACACTTTCGCACGTATAATATTAGTGGAATATAATTAGGACTGGGTGGATGGTCTGAGGTCTTCGCCACTTATGAACAGCTGTATCAACATCCTAGTCCACCGTAAAACGGCCACCACAATATGATACAAATGAAAAACTGCCCCAAGAAGAATTTTTAACCTTTTTGCGGCGACCATAGAGCTAGTACTTAGGCACGGTTTCACGCGCCTATTTTCCGAGGCTGTTATTTTCCAGGTTTAAAAAGTAGCGTGTGTATTATTCTTGACCACTATCTAGGTACCCAATGTAATACAAATCCTTTCAATTGGGTTCTGCATCAAAGAGTAGTAAACAATCAAGCATACAAACTTTCACATTTATAGTACTAGCTGTGCTCGCGCTTTCACCCGCGTATTAAGGGTTTTCTTTTTTTCACGGAGCCCTAATTATTTTCTTCAAGTAAGTAGCCTATGTGTTGTCTTAAAAGATCAGCATCTGGTAGTGAAAGTCCCGTCAAAATCGGTTCAGTCGTTGCGGGGAGATTAGCCGGAACAAACAGACAAAAAAATATAGTGTTTTAGAAAAAGACACCGTATACTTTCATTTGAATTTATTTGAATTTAGTAAAAAGCTGTTACTTTGATATTTCACTCAGACACTCCAATTTTATTTATTTGTATAGATTAGCAGCGCTGTTTTACTCGTGTATCTTCACGGGCTACTACTTTTTTTTTAACCCGTGTCTTAAATTTCAACCCGAGCTTTGCTTAGTTTGGGGCTAGATATGTAGTGTTGTGTGAAATGTCTACCAATATTTATTCATTATCTATTCAGCAGTTCCGACGTGATCCTGGCTGAACAAACATTTAAGCTTTTGTATTTAGAATATTAGTAGCATAGTAGGTTTTTATTTTAGCTAGTACAATCGCTTTACACCGAAAGCACGGGTAGCATCACATCTTTCTTGCCTTGTCGCTTTTGTGGAAGTGTCATTTTTCGCGGCACATCACTCTGTTACCATAGAATGAATGCACGTCATCTGCTTACGATTGACACAAAAGAACCGTGCGGAAAAGCTAACTGTAAACGTAGTTTACGTAAACTCTTTGGTTTTTATCCCCCGTGCATGTAGTCTCGGCATTACGGACAAGGTCCCAGCGCACATCATTCATCCGAAACAGACAAATAAACATGTTTCCGACAATATCGCAGTCCTCAGTCCATAGTTCGCGTTCACTACGAAAGGTGCAATTAGCCACGTACTAATTACCGGTTAATCTGGTTACGAAATTTCGGAAAATTTGTGACATGTGACACATAGTTGGGGAAACTTTGTCAAAAGACGTGAAGTATACGAAGTGCCAACGACTCCCTGGGAAACGTATTACATTTATTACAACACTAGCAGCGTCCCGCGCTTCACCCGCGTCATTTTTTCCCGTAATTTTAAGCGATGAAATTCCCGTTGTCAGACTATAATTTATCTATGTTTCAAAATTATAAACCGATCCGTTCAGGCGTTCCTACCTGATCCAACAGACATTGAACAGACATCCTAACATTCGCATTGACAAGAGGCATTAGTAGGAAACATTTTGTCTTCAGCATATCTTGGGTCTTAGTTTTAAAATTGACAGTTACGTAGTGGTAAGGACATCCAAATATATAATAGTGAAGTTGTAGATGTAAGTGCAAATGTAAAGGTGATCACTACTGGCATTAACGGTAAAGAAAAACCTTTGTGAGGAAACCGGCGTGTTCCAAGATGATATCTTCCGTGGCCATGCGTCATCCTCTAACCTAGACGTCAACTCTCTCTGTACGAAAAACGTAATTTCGAAATAAAGTCGCGACTTTCCTACTCCGATTCTACTTGGTTCAACTTCAACTCTTAGTTTATGGCTTTTATTGTGGTTTAGCCTCACAATTTCGCCAATGTCAATAGGCGTGTCGACAGGTCCTGCAATTATATTAAATTATTTGATATAATGACAGTATTTAAATAGAATAAAATGTGTACCAATTTTAATTTTGATATTTTTTTAGTATAACTTACTTTATGATAATTCAAAGATGGATGGGTAAGTCCATTTTAAAAGTACAAAATTACTAGAAAATGTATTTACCATTGGATAACCCATTCAATTTCAAGTAACTTTTGTTATGAAACCAGTTTCCTAAACGCAATATTTAATATAGCTACCATACAAACTTTACGCGCGACGCATAGAAACTACGGCAATGTGACGTCACGTTTCTGTAGTGATTTGTATGAAGCGTTTTTGGGAGAGTCCAAAATAGTGGTTTTTAAATCATGATATCACGGGAAGTTTTTTAAGATAACAAAGTAATTCTTTCACCTATGTTTTAGTTATTGGGTAGCCTTTTGATGGCACATTAAATCAAAAATGAGTCGACATGCCTATTATAATATAAAATATAATCTAAATTTTTGAAGAAAAAACGGACGACGCGTACGTCAAAGCGCCATTTTTGCTTCTACTTGGTTTCGTCCGATCGAACATTGTCAACGGACGAAATGACGGATCGAAGTAGAACCGGGGTAGGAAAGTCGCGTGTTTTTTTTCGAAAGAGAGTAGAGTCCTGCATTCAACCAACGTGGTGGATTATGGCCTCGACTTTTTTATTATTGTATAGAGTGACGAGACTAGCAGACATGTGCCTGATGGTAAGCAACATGCCTCCCACATAACAGCACAGTGACACACAGCTATTGGAACATGAAGAGCCCAAATCATAACCTAGCACTGCACTGCGCTCGTCAGCCTGAGATATTAGATGTTTTATTTACCTCTATGCCCTGTTATTTCGCTGGAAACATTGCCCTTCAATCCGGAATTTCACTAACGTATTATGGCCTTCGATTCCGTCTTTGTGAGAAAATGCCTCGAGTCCGAGTTGAGGGATAGTAAAGTGGATTGCTTATGCTATTATTAGACGTCTGATTGGTTCCTTTGAGTTGAAAGCTTTCGCTTGTCAATTTGAAGAAATACGAGTATTATTTAGATGAAATGGACCCATTATACGTTTAAAATATAAAAGGGACTGCTTTTGTTGTAAATGTCAGGAGCCTTATCCCATTTCACAATAGTTTCCCCCAAGGGCCGTCGAAAGCTAAACTCCGTTTATAAATCGGCCACTTTCAAAGAATCCCCAAGGCTCTGAAGCCTATATAGGTCACTACACGTAAAAACGTGACAGTTCGCTTCACAGCTTTTTCATACATAAATAAACTCCCCCTGATATATTTAACTCGTCCCCTTTTAATGGGTGATTACCTGCCTCCCCGAGTATCGATCAGCTTATCTGCCTCATGGCTAGTTTAAGATAATATTTGTCGCCTAATGCTCGTGTTTTCACCTTTGCGGGCAAATCGTGGAATTTTATCAGTTTTTTTTTATTTTATCAGTGGTTGTTCTTTGGAGCTCTTTCACGGGCGAAACTTACTAGTCGCGAAATGATGGGAGTTTTGTGTTGTTGTGAAATTGGTACGGGTTTTAACTAAGTAAAGTTGCCGGGTATTTTTCATTTATTTGCCGGGTAATTCTTTTTTGTTCAGCTGGTGATGTCGCTATATTGGTCAAAAGCTTCTCATGAGGCCTCTATTACATATAAATGAATATAAATATAAATAAAATATAAACATTATCTTTTAGTGGACTCTGACAAAAAGTGCGAATTCTGAGATTTATTTCGGAAACGTCATCAATTCTAAAACCAACTTCAAAGAGATTGTCAACTTCAAAAATACCTACTAGTTATTATAACTTGAGTTACAAGCTCACAAAACTGTCTTAAGTGTTATTACCGAACACCTGTTGAGCCTAGAAAACCTTCAGAATAACCACTTAGCCTCTGACCCTGCAAAATTAACCTTTGACAAGAGAAAAGAAACATCTGTTATACAAATTGAACCATAAATCGCTTCTAAAATGTTTTCAATCAAAAATATGCGTGTAAGGGCTCCAAATGTTAATTCTAAAAACAACTCTAAATCGAATGCCGTAGCTTCAAAATTGTACGGGGCGGACACGTGGTGAATATTACGTTACAGATGGTTATAAGTGACCGAAGGAAACTATGGTGCCTCGTGATTCTCGTGATAGTCCTACTGTTAAGCTACTTCTTGATAGACTTGCGCCGAGTTTGGTATAAGTTGCTGCTCCATACGTTTTATATTTCTTGTGATTTGATGAAGCTTCTGATGAAGTTGGTCGAACTATATTGAAGATGGTTTCGTTGGAACTTGAAGGTAAGTGGACTTGTCTGTCCTGTAACTTCATTCAATTGCGTATAAAATATGGTCGATTTTGTCGGTTAATTTAATCAATGGCTTTTTATTCCACCGGCTAGGTGGTTTTGGGATAGACTTTCTGAAGTTAGTTCGGAACTATACCGCGTGTATCCTTGAAGTTTTTTACGTGGAGAAAATGCATTTAAACCCGCCGTCTGTAAGGAAGGACGACAGGCTATGTCGGGCTCGATACCAGTAATGCCTTTACCGATAATCACTCAGAATAGTAAAGCGCTTGTAGAGGACCTTCATCTTCTGGAATGATTTGGACTGTAACTAGGCCAGATAAAGCAATTAGCCCAGTAACTTACCAAGTCATTCCAGTCCCTGATCGACGTGCTTCTACACATACCCCTCAAAGGTCAAGGTTCACTTGTAGAAGTTCGTCCCTCCGGCGCCGGGATTAGCCGTATTGGTCTCAGATGGCATCTACCGATTCTACCTACCTTTCTGCTTACATCAAAATCGCGAAGCTCTCATTCATCCTTGTCATAGTCGTACATTATTATAATTATTGTGTCGTAATAATACTCCACAATTAGCCGCCCACCTATATTTTTGGCACTTCGATTTATATGTGTTCGATATCTTAATATATATAAATCTCGTGTCACAATGTTTGTCCTCAATGGACTCCAAAACCACTCATCCGATTTTAATCAAATTTGGACACCGTGTCTAGATGGATCCAACTTAAAAGATAGGATAGTTTTTATTTCGATTAATAGGCTTTATGTGACCATATCCGACGAAGCCGGAACGGGCCGCTAGTATATATATATATGTTTTAAATATCTTCATTTGTTATTGCTTAATGATAACTTTCAACGTAAGTACTGCCATAAAATTTGCTTTGAAATTAATGATTTTTGCAAACTAGGCAAAAGGTGGGCGGTTAATTATGCCTGTGAGTGTAGTTCGGAATCTTTTGGTCAATTATTGAGCTATCGGGCAATAATGTTAATCTAACGCTTTTATCAAACAAACGTTAATCTGGGAGAGCTTTATCACATGATGTCATGCGCTGGATCACTCATATGAAATAGTAATTTCGTAAGCCCTACTTTATATAAACAAATTTGGTTATAGAACTCTTGAATCTGTAAGAATCTTTAATAGCTGCATCAAAATGGTTGGATGGCAACAGCTCAGGACAGAATTAAATGGATGGAAGGTAGGGCGGCCTTTGCCCTGCAGTGGGATTGTAAAGGCTTATAATAATATGTAATTGTGATTGCTACAGTTTTTATGTGTGTGTGGATGTTTGTTACTCTTTCATGCAAAAACTCCTGAAGGTATTTTGATGAAATTTAGTACATAAATAATAGTTTAGCATAATATATGCTTCTTTTTATCTCAGGAAAGAACAGGACCGAGAACTATGCTAGTGAAACCGAGACGCTTCTAGTTACTAATATTTAGTAAAGTTTGGTGTTTGGTGTACAAACACGTTGGAAGAAGTGAAGGAATCGGTCTGAAATTTGCAACTCGCATAGATTTGACTGGCCACGTGGTACAGTCGGTACCTAACTCCGATAGTGAGTCGTAGGGACTGTGGTAAATAGGGACACCTTTTCCTTGTACTAGCTATTGGACTGAAACGAATATAGTTTCAATATCAACGGTGAAAGCATCAGTTACCTTCGGTTTGCCGACGTCATAGTCATTGTGGCGGAGTTGCTGGAGGACCTCGGTGTTATGCTCAGGGACCTCAGTAGAGTATCCCAACAGGTAGGTCTGAGAATGAATATGGACAAGACGAAGATCATGTCAAATGTTCATGTCTCACCTGTACCGGTTATTGTTGGGAAGACCACACTCGAAGTTGTTGACGAATACCTGGATCAAAAGATCAAATTAGATCCAACTTAAACAAAGAGGTCCAGCGAAGGATCCAACTTCGGGAAACTTCGACATAGCTATGGCATGACCGACATAAATGGCAATGGGCAGGCCACACACAACACTCGCTCGCAGAATTTACAACCGATCGGGAAGAAAGGTTCTCGAGTGGCGACCACGAACCGGAAGACGCAGTGTTGGACGGCCTCCCAATAGATGGACAGATGACTTTACAAAGATCGCTGGAAACCGCTGTTTGCAGGTTGCGCAGGACCGTACATTGTGGAAATCTAGGGGGGAGGCCTATTTTCAGCAGTGGACGTCTTGCGGCTGCTAATGATGATGATGAGTGTTAAAAATGTGCAAGTATCCTCGAATCTGATCATTTTCGAATCTCGAAACTTTCACATTTATAATATTAGTAAGAGGTTGGATCGGGTTAATAGTAAATAATAAAATTAATAGTATAATATTGAAAAAAATATGGTATTATTTGTTATGTGTATGATAACTTAAACACCGAATGATCTGGGATAATTATTAACTTAGTGGCAAATAAACATTTGTAGTACCACCAACATATCCGTAGAAGGGTCAAAAGCTGAACTACTGACGCCCACAGAACACAGCCACAGAAGTTCTCTAATTTGTTATAGGTGGTAACACTTCGATCGTACCGCCATCGCATCGCTATATTCTACAAATAAGTTGGTCGTACTGTAAAACTTCTATAACATGAATCTATAATACGTCCTTCTTTTACAAATACAAACATCTTTATTGCTGTTTGCAGATAAGATAAGGTGATATAAAACATTTTAATAGTTGACCCATACAAACTGGCCTCTTCTTCTAGAGGCATGCAATATGTCTGGGAACACAATTTCCGTTGGTCTGAATTTACACAAAGATAATAATACGAGGGTCAAACTGAAAGTTCTTAGAAAATCAAAAACTGATTACATTAGCCAGTTATTAGTTTTATTATATCTTTTCAAAATATTGTCCATTCACGTCAATACACCGCTGCATGCGATGGAACCACTGGGAAAAGCACTTTGCCCACTCGTCCTTAGGGGTCTCTTCAATAGCATCGCGATACGCAGCCACCGCTTCTTCAGCATTCATAAACCTCATTCCTTTAAGTTTTTCTTTAATTTTTGAAAATAAATAAAAATCACAAGGCGCGAGGTCGGGGCTATACGGCGGATGACCCAGTAATTCAACGTTTGATGTCGCCAAATAGTCGATCGTTCGCTTGGCGGTGTGCGATGAGGCGTTGTCGTGGTGAAGGAGGATCCTACTGCGAGGTCGTTTCTCTCGAACTTTTTCCAAGACAAGTGGCAAACAATTGGTAGTGTACCATTCTGCAGAAACTGTTTTTGATCCTCTAACACAATTGTTGCGAAATGACCTATCCTTCCAAAGAACGAGGCCACCATTTTTTCCCCCGCACTTCGATCTCTCTTCACTTTAGTTGGCAACTCTTCGAAAGGAAACACCCACTGAGCAGATTGTCTTTTGGTTTCAGGATCATAACAGTAAATCCAGCTTTCGTCACCTGTTAGTATGTCGAACACAGCATTTGAGTCACCTCCGTTAAATCTTTCAATCATTTTACGGCACCAATCCACACGATGGAGTTTTTGAGCCTCAGTCAAATTATGAGGTATCCACCGGGCGCAAAGCTTCCTGACCGCTAAATGTTCGTGTGGGATTTTGTGCACTTGACTCATACCGATGCCTAAGCTTGTCCGAATCTGCTGATAGGTCACTCTTTTGTCAGTCTCTATCATACGCCGCACAACACAGATGTTATCTTCAGTCGTCGCCGTAGAAGGCCGTCCTCACGTAAATCATCAGTGAGATTAGTGCGACCACGTTTAAACTCATTAAACCAGTTGTAAACAGTCACACGAGATGGGGCTTCATCATGAAAGGCCAATCGTAGTCTATCATAACTTTCTTATTGACTTAAATGACATCGAAAGTCATAAAAAAATCATTGCACGAAAATTTTCTCGTGTTAAATTCATGTTGACGTGACACAGACAATTTTCAATTTGCCGCCAAATCGTAAAACAAATGACAAATGAATGAAGTATATACTCAGTAATATTGGCAAAGAGTTCTATTTTCAAATTATAGAATTATTTTTTTATTATATTGTTTATAAGTGGCCAGTTCTAAGAACTTTCAGTTTGACCCTCGTAGTCAGCTGATAAAGTCTTCTTCTTCTTTTTTCATTTATTAGGCTGTAACCCGTGGCTGTAACCTTATCAAGAAGCATGAAAAAATGTCTTACACTTATTTTGGTCGAGCTCCCATACGCTCAAAGCGTATAACGTTGTTATAAGTAACTTCGTTCCAATATATCCTACCTTACGTTCTTTCTAAGTTCGCTTCGTTTTTTCCGTACGTAATGATCATACTCGCTGTATTTATTTTATCGTACAAATTGTTGAATACCTAGCTTGAGCAGATTCAAAGAAAAAAATCAGGGAAGGAAATTTAATAAACAAATATACGAGCACAGAATAACAATTTTACCTTGAGTTGAAACAAACAGACAGGTCGATGTAAATAACGATAGTAGTGATCTATTGGTGGAATAACATTTTGACGTTGTTTATAAAACACTCGGTAATAGTTTGATATCAAAATACCTATTTTTATATGTAAGAGTGACGAGATGGGTAATACATCGTAGTTGGTAAGTAACACGCCTGTGACAGTACAGTTTCGCTCAGTTACCTGAACATGAAGATCGTTAATCGCTGCACTCGTCACACGGAAACATGGATATCTTTGCTGTGTTTGTAATTATTTACAGAAACGTTGCCCTTCAAACCGGAACACAGTAATGTTTACAAACTTACACTTGGCGGCAAAATAACTCTCAAAGTTACTGAAAGGTTTCAAAGTTATGTACTCTGCGGAGAGTCCTAACACAACAAATACATAGGTATTTGTTAAATTACGTAAAATTAAAGCGGAGTTCATGATTGTTCAAGAGTAGGTACATGATTTTTTTATCGTGTTATTGTTTTGATCGTAAGTTTTAACGACCTTTTCTGGTTAAAAAAGGTCTAAACCCCACTAGTACTTACTCTACATTTGTTATTGCTCAATCACGGCGTAAGGTGTAATGTGTAAGAAATAGTTATTCTGAAATTTTAAACTTTTTATTTCGAAAAATATAAAGTTCCTTAAGAATGAGCCTTTTTCTATTCTACATTTTACGCGGACAAAGACACCGGTAAATTATAAATTTAAATATTCCCGCTAATCGTTAAATTTGAATAAAGTTTACGTCTCTCTGCGCACTGCCTTACAAAATTGTGGTGAATATTTTTATTTATGAATCTTAAATTGTGTAATTTTTGTTCCAGGTGTCGTTTTATGGTGGGGATAAGGAAACACCGTCATGGGGGACTGTAATCTGCATTTGGGGGACATTGTGTCCCTCTATGCAGAGAGCTCTGTTGCAGGATTCCTCAGTACCTTAGGGTAAGTTAACTTGATATAAATACCTTCACCTTCAACTGTTTCAGCCTACTAAAAATTACCGCTCCATGAGTTATTAGCCTAAGCAGCCTTGATTTTTTTTAATAACCTTCCAATAATGAATTTCGAAGATGATTTTCGTAACAAAGTTTGCCTGTACATACGATGCTACACAGATTCGAGTACTAACTTAACAGAAAGTATCCCAAAACGGCCCAACTGTAGTTGAAATATTAAATTTTCCGCAGAAAATGCTTTTAGAAAACATACTACAGTACTATTCCAGCACCTACCTTGACCTAATTTTGTGCTATCTTTCTCATAAAATATACTCCGTAAGCCTGAAACCTCTAGTAAAGTATGCAAATACCTTGAAAGCTTTCTGAAGACCTCCAATGAACTGAACGGCATGGAGTAGATTATTGCAGAAGTATGAGTTTCATAATTCATTTACAACCAACGATGATATTCGAGTGTCGCTTGTCTGTACCTTTCTAAAAGAAAGGTTGTTCTTAATTTCCCATTTCTAGATTCCCA
The DNA here is from genome assembly GCA_017562165.1 of Ectropis grisescens. Taxonomy (NCBI): domain Eukaryota; kingdom Metazoa; phylum Arthropoda; class Insecta; order Lepidoptera; family Geometridae; genus Ectropis; species Ectropis grisescens. The sequence goes on along the minus strand of CM029793.1, from coordinate 11,373,874 downwards.
GTAATAAATAAATCCTACTAATAATATAAATGTCAATGTTTGGATATTTGTTGCACAATCACGTTGTAACCTATGAACCGATCGGGCTGAAATTTGGAACATAGTTAAATTATAATCTGGAAGAACGCATACATGCATAACGAACGAACGTCATTTTATCCCGGTAAAATGACGGGACCGGGAACTACGCGGGTAAAACCGAGGGGCGCTGCTAGTAAAATATTAAATGTTGATGGGCATTTCACACACAATCATCATCATCATCAGCCGCAAGACGTCCACTGATGAACATAGGCCTCCCCCCTAGATTTCCACAAAGAACGGTCCTGCGCAACCTGCAACCAGCGGTTTCCAGCGACCTTTGTGAGGTCATCTGCCCATCTAGTGGGAGGTCGTCCAACACTGCGTCTTCCGGTTCGTGGTCGCCACTCGAGAACCTTTCTTCTGCGTTGAGAACGTTGTCAGTTCTGCGAGCGATGTGGCCTGCCCATTGCCACTTCAGCTTGCTTGAGATACTCTTTGAGCTATGTCGGCCACTTTCGTTCTTTTGCAAATATCCTGCATTGCATTACGGATTCTGTCGCGCAAACAGACTCCGAGCATAGCCCTCTCCATAGCTCGCTGTGTGACTTTGAGCTTCGTTATGAGGCCCACAGTTAAGGACCACGTTTCAGTTTCATAAGCTATCACTGGCAACACGCACTGGTTAAAGACTTTCGTCTTTAGGCATTAGGGTATTCTGGACTCAAAGATGTGCTGAAGTTTCCCGAACGCTGCCCATCCGAGTTTGATCCTTCGCTGGACCTCTTTGTCGAAGTTGGATCTACCTAATTGGATCTTTTGACCCAGGTCGACCTATTCGTCAACAATTTCGAGTGTGGTATTCCCAACAATAACCGGTACAGGTGAGACATGAACATTTGACATGACTTTCGTCTTGTCCATATTCATCCTCAAACCTACCTGTTGGGATACTCTACTGAGGTCCCTGAGCATAGCACCGAGGTCCTCCAGCGACTTCGCCACAATGACTATGTCGTCGGCAAACCGAAGGTGAGTGATGCATTCGGTTTATTCCGAACCTGACCCGAAAACCTGACCCGCTACCGGGTTAGGTTAGGAACAGAAAAAAAAAATTTCATTCCCAACCTAACCCTCTTCCTAACCTAACCCGAAAACCAATGATGTGGTTTATTCCGAACCTGACCCGCTACCGGGTTAGGTTAGGAACAAACAGCTCCGAACCTGACCCGCTACCGGGTTAGGTTAGGAACAAACAGCAAAAGTGATTCAGTTTTTTCATTACGAACGTAACCTTCTTCTAAACCTGAGCCGGAAATAATGTTCCTAAGTTAACCTCGAATCTAAAACCCTACATCCGTCCCGTCTTTGCTTGATCTAATATTCGTTTCATCACCGCAACGTGTCGCTAAGCATGGACAGTGTGCCCACACTGCTCATGACATGTCTTACCATGACGTCATCTTCCTGTCCTACAAAATCCGCTCTCCCAAGATCAAACCCAAAATCCTCCTGCAGCATAGCTTTGGTGCTATGGATTGTGACAGGTTGCGTGATGATGCCAGTAATATCGATTGGTCGCCAGTAATCAATGCCAAGTCTGTGGATGGTAAAGTCACGTGTTTTAATAATTTGCTGCTACAGCTATATGACGTCCATGCTCCTTTACATGCAGTAAAAATAAAACATCTCCCGGCTCCGTGGCTAACTGATGATATAAAGAAACTGATACATCTGAAAGTATTGGCCAAATCTAAATTTCAAATCAACCCTTCTGACCATAACAAAGAAAAGTTTCATCAACTTCGGAATCGCTGTAATAGAGTGTGTAGGGACGCGCAACGCCAACATATCCATAAATCTGTCGAGAACGGTGATCCAGCCAAAGCCTGGAAATTCCTGCGTACATTGGGTGTTGGTAGGTCACAGCAAAACCTTAACCCTCAAAATATTGATGACTTGATTGACCCCTTAAATAAACACTTCTCTTCGTCGTCGTCCATTGATGCATATGACAAACGTGCTACTATCAACCACATATCGTCTCTTCCAACACCTAATTACTCTCCTTTTGTTATTAATCAATTTGCCGCTTGTGATGTTAAAAAAACGATCTTATCCATCTCCTCTAATGCGGTCGGCAGTGATAGCATTAGCCGTAACATGATCCTTCCAATCCTTGATGAAATCCTACCTACTTTGTGTCATCTCCTTAACGCCTCTGTGTCACTGACATCTGTACCGTCTTCCTGGAAAGAAGCTCAAATCGTACCTATTCCCAAAAAAACGAATCCCATCTCTCTATCTGAATTTCGTCCAATTTCCATTCTCCCTTTCCTCTCTAAAGTCCTCGAACGTCTGATCCACTCCCAACTCAGTTTTTTTCTAAATTGCAACAATCTTCTTAATCCATTGCAATCTGGTTTCCGTCCCGGCCATAGTACTACTACTGCTCTTGTAAATATATCTTATGATATTAGGCTGGGAATGGATAACAGAAAGCTTACTATCCTCACCCTGCTCGATTTCAGCAATGCTTTTAACACTGTTGATTTCGATATCCCCTGGCATTGCTCCGTTCAATTAACATATCTCCAACGGCAATTGATTGGTTTCGTAGTTACCTGCAGGGTCGCCGGCAGCGTATACACATAGAAGATACCTACTCTTCTTGGTGTGAAGTGCGCTCGGGTGTCCCTCAGGGTGGCGTTCTTTCTCCTATACTTTTTGCTTTATTCATATATTCAGTCACATCTCTCATTTCTTCTTCCTACCACCTCTATGCTGACGATCTCCAAGTTTATGCTCAACCCTCACTTGACAACCTAGATGATGCTATTAAGATGCTCAACGATGATTTGCACCGCATTGAAAAATGGAGTAGGTCTTTTGGTCTTACTGTCAATCCCTCGAAAACACAGGCCATAATTATTGGAAGTTCGCGGCTTGTATCGAGAATCGACTATGGCACTACAACCAAAGTTGTATTCGGTGGCGTGACGGTACCACTTAGTGCAGAAGTAAAAAATCTGGGCATTATTTTCGATCGCTGTTTTACTTGGGATCCACAAATTCGATCTATAAAGCGCAAAATATTTGCCTCAGCAGCATCACTTCGAAGAATTCGAAATTTCTTGCGTACGGCCACCAAAGTTGCGTTAGTACAATCCCTCCTTCTTCCCATCCTTGACTACGCTGACGTCTGTTATTTTGACCTTAGACGGGACCAATTCGATATTCTCGAGCGTCTTCAAAATTTTTGTATAAGGTTTGTTTTCGGTCTCCGAAAATATGACCATGTTTCTCTTTTCCGATCTAAGCTTGAGAGGCTCCCTATCCGTTTACGTTGGGATAGCCACATCCTATCACTTTTATATACCACACTTTTCACTCCTTCTTCCCCTCCGTATCTAAGCTCCCGCTTCACTTTTCTGTGCGACACTCATTCGGTCGATCTTAGGTCGTCTACAAATCTCCTATTGTCTACTCCAGCTTATTCAAGCTCTTTTTACGGTTCGTCGTTCTGCGTGCAGGCTGTGGCCCTATGGAATGCTCTTCCTGCGGCCATTAGACGTGCGCAGAGCGTCGTTTCGTTCAGGACGCAGATTCGAAAGTTGTTCACTGACTTGTGTTTATCTTCTCGGCATTTTGTGTTTCGTTTTATATATAAGTATATATTTATTGTACATACATATATTATACATATCAATTTAAACCTATTTATTGTATATTCATTACTAGCTTTTACCCACGACTTCGTCCGCGCCACATATTTATTAAAGTAATTGAGGCAGTACCTACTCGTATGTCTACTACCATACAAATTCACGTTTCCTAATCAAAATCGGTCTAAGTCAAAGTTTTATATTTATTAATAAATGTACAATTTACACGACAAATTACAAAAAAACTATGTTCTCAAAAAATTAATCAAAAACAGACTTTAATTTAAAATCATATTGGGACGGTCCACCAAATTTTATTAGAGTCTATTAGTAGATATTAGTAGATAATATATCGTCTGATTACATGAACGCAAAGTTTAGTTTTTTGTTCATATTTCAAAAACCGCCGCACTGATTTTGATAAAATTTATATGACCACCTCTGAACTATAATCTACCAACCAAAAAAATAACCATCTAAATTGATTCACAATTGGAAATACAACTGGATTGATAACCTCCTCCTTTTTAGAAGTCGGTTAAAAATAGCATACAAAGAGTGCAAAGATCCTTCCATGCACACTTTTACTCCTCATTCCCACTCTTTTCAACTCTTTTTCTGTGATAAAAAGTCGCCATTGTCTTTTCCTAAGTCTAGTCTATCTGTGCACCAAATTGTAACAAACTCTTTAAGTGGCTTAAGCGTTAGACGGTAACGGACAGAGAGAGTTACTTTCATACATATAATTTCATATTAGAATTGAAAACAGGTGTTCCTGATCATTTTATAGGAGGCAGTTGTAAAAGATTACCGAAAAGTAATACGTTTACTCCTCCAAAAAACTCATTTTCGCAGTTCTTAATTTGCCTTAATCGAGCGTCCATCATGCATAACATTTGATAAGACACCATGAAAATCTCGTCGACTATCAAAAATTCAGTCTGATACGCCATTTAGTGGCTGCGCCCATCTTAAATATTGAGGTTGTATAGTGCACTGTATTCTTCTTGTCAAGCCCTTTTATTTGATACCCTTGTTGATGGGATTGATAAAACCTAAGTTATCCGCCATTGTGTAGAGGCCGCCATCTTGGATTTTAATTTTATATAGTACATTGTATTTTACTGGTTGAGCACTTTCATTTGATACCCATATTGATGGGATTGATAAAACCTACGTTATCCGCCATTTTGTAGCGGCCGCCATCTTGGATTTCAATTTTTATAGTATATTGTATTCTGCTTGTTGAGCCCTTTCATTTGATACCCATGTTGATGGGATTGATAAAACCTACGTTATCCGCCATTTTGTAGCGGCCGCCATCTTGGATTTCAATTTTTATAGTATATTGTATTCTGCTTGTTGAGCCCTTTCATTTGATACCCATATTGATGGGATTAATAAAACATAAATTATCCGCCATTTTGTAGCGGCGGCCATCTTGAATTTATTTAAGTACATTAATTATAAATAAATGATACCGCTAGAAGCGTCTTGAAACGCTCTTGAGAGTAAATGGCTCAAACGGGTAAAAAGTAAGGCGGCACTTCATATGCCGAAACATAAACACCGCACTTATGTAACCTGACACCCGTTTTCCCGCCAAATTTATAAAACTCGAAAAGCGGCCAGTGTATCAAGCGGTTATATAAGTATCCCCGTATAGTTAGAAATTATAAAATTGCTGGAACAAACGTTTATCGACTCCATTTCAAGTGTCTAGATACAAAGTTTCATGGTATTATCTTCAATAATATTGAACTTCCAGACTTTCACCCCCAATTCCACCCCCGTAGGTACTACAGTTCGAAACTACAAAACTGCTAAAACATACATTTTATGGTTTCGTGTTAAATATCTAGACGTAAAGTTTCATAGTTCTTCAACAATGACGAAGTTTTCCATATAAACTTTCATCCCTTATTTTAACCCTTTCAACCCTTTTTTCGGAACAAAAAGTAGCCTATGTCCTTTCTCGGGATCTATTCTATCTATGTATAAAATTTCATCAAAATCTGTTGGTTGGTTTAGGCGGTAAAGACGGACAGACAGACAGACAGACAGACAGACAGAGTTACTTTCGCATTTATAATATTATAGTATGGATGTAGTCTAAGTAATTTATATATAATAAAATTATTTAATAAAAAATATTTATTTATATTGTTAATCGCACCACTGCCCAAAATTTTACAAATTTAGTTTCCTAATGAACCAAAAGGTTATCTGGAAGAGATCGCTTTTAGCGATATGATCGCCTTTTGTGCCCATTATGTTTTGTTATTTTATATGTTACTTGTTGTCAACTTTGTTTTGTGGTGCCAATAAAGTGTTTTGTATTGTATTGTATTGTACCTAGTACGTTATTAGCCCTATAGTTCCTGGAGTTAGAACTTTTTTTTAGTAATCGGGTCAGGTTCGGAACTTCATTTCGGGTCAGGTTAGGAAGAGGTTCGGTTTCGGTTGGGAATGAAAATTAATATTTTTTTGCTGTTCCTAACCTGACCCGGTAGCGGGTCAGGTTCGGAATAAACCATGCATTCGCCGTTGGTATCGATGCCATATCCGTTCCAGTCCAGTAGCTTGAAAACATCTTCCAGCGCGGCAGTGAACAGTTTCGGAGATATAACATCTCCCTGTCTCACGCCTTTCTGTAGCTGGATATGTTTTGTGCACTGGTCTTGTAATCGGACAGACATTGTGGCTTTACTGTGGATACACTTCAATACTTCGATATAGCGATAGTCAATGCGGCATCGCTGGAGAGACTGAAGCACTGCCCAGGTCTCGATGGAATCGAAGGCTTTCTCATAGTCCACATACGCTATACATAGTGGCCGATTATTATACTCCTCGGTTTTCTGTATAATCTGCCGAAACGTATGGATGTGGGCTATGGTACTATAGCCTTTTCGGAAACAATACCGGATGGTATTGTGTGTAAAAACCGTCGAAATTTGAGCGGGGTTCTATATTCTACTGCATGTTTTTTTGAGAATGTTCTTCGATGCCTTCGTCGTCTGTGTAACGTTTTCGCTTGATAATATCCCTAAATGTACGAGTATTTGATGATACATTGACAGTTCTCTGAAATTCTTAAGGTCTACAACTCCGCTCCCACCCGACAAATAAAATATACTCAAATATGGGCTTTATGTCATGCATGTTAAGATATAGATTACATTGGCAACATAAATTAGCAGACGGCTGTCAGCGAGCGATCTGCTAATTTGTGTCGCCAATGTAATCTGTATCTTAACTTTTTTGTATCGTAATAAAAAAATAGTTATTATTCTTCCGCAAGAAAAGTAAGAGGTAACAAAATTGCCGTTAACAGCAGACCTCAGTCTATTCATGTCAACGTCGAACCCAAGTCAAACAGTCATAGTGAACCGCAAGTAAGTAGTCCTTTTTTACTCGTCGACCCTCCCGGATCCGCATAAAGGGAGGATTGAGTAGCAATCTTTCTGCTAGTACGGAGTAGGGAAGTCGGCAGAGATATAAGGTTGTGTATACTGTACCTACATTATGTATCTCCATTACGACAGCTTTCAAACAAAAACACATCAAAAATGGTTCATTCCTTTGGGAGCTACGATACCGCAGCGGACGGAGCATAAACAACCCACTAAATGTTCCCACTGCTTGGACTCGGGGCCTCCTCCCGCAACGAGAGAGTCAAGACCATAATCCACCACGCTGGTCCAGTGCGATTCGGTGGATAGGATAGAAGCTATGATAATACAGTTTTTTACAGTTAGGAGTCACGAGACGAGCAGTACATGTGCCTTACGGTAAGCAACACGCTTGCCCTTAACAACACAGTGTCACCCAGCTATTGGAACATAAAGAGCACAGTATAAAGAAATACTACTATGATTCAATAAATAACATATAATAATTAGTAGTGGTAGGACTCTTGGCAGAGTCCGCCTGGGGAAGTACCACACCTTTGCCAGTTATTCTACCGCCAAGCAGTAATGTGCAAACATTACTGTGTTCCGGTTTGAAGGGCAATGTTTCCAGAGAAATTACAGGGCTTAGAGATATAAGATCTTAGATCTCTGGGTGACGAGCGCAGTGCAGTGCTAGGTAATGATTTGGACTCTTCATGTTCCAATAGCTGCGTGTCACTGTGCTGTTATGTGTCAGGCATGTTGCTTACCATCAGGCACATGTCCTGATCGTCTCGTCACTCTTTATTTAAAAAAAAAAAAAAAAAAAAAAAAAAAAAAAAAGATAAAATATATAAAAAAATAAATTCTGATAAAGAGTCAATACGAAACACTGAACTGCGCTCGTCACACAGATCTTAGATTTGCCTGCCCTGAGTTCTAAAAAAAAAGTATAACCATCTCAATAAATACGGCAAAGATTCCTTTGTTTATTGAACTTCAAACTTTTCAACATGTAATCTAACCATCTGATGGATTCGATTATTATTGAACATTTTCTCTTGTTTAATTATTTTGGTCGACGCGTTTAGCGCTACGATTCTTATATTTCGTGGAGCTGCAGGATATTTGAATATTAACTAAACATAAATATATGAATGTAGTAGGTATGTATGAATCTGGTGCCTCCGAACAAAATATGTTAAATTCACTTTTCGTATTTACTCACTGCAAGCACGACCGTTTTAAAATTGAATTGTTAGAATGTCTCTGTGCTATTTCTAATATGCAACGCAGGTTGGTAGGCTGGTTCGTTGCTTTCTTTTGAGATTCCAGTGCCTTTCATAGAGTGTAATTTTGTAGTGAGGTCCGGGTTCCAACGTGAGAGTTGAAGTAATTTCAGTTTTCAGTCCCTGGTATCTCAGCAGTACTTCAATCCTGCATCTTTTGAAGTTTGTGCCACGGTCGAAGAAAAAAGGATAAGCAGATAACTATCATAAACAGAAAAAGAGACAAAAAAGGGATGTTTTGTAAAAATAACTTTTTTCTTTATTCATCGTTTTTCATTCGTTATTGTACAGTGATTTCACGACATATTTGCGTACAACAAAACCCTTATCAAGGCAGCTCAACATTTCTGTCAACGAAGTTTACTCGTTCAGTGGAAAGCGGCGGAAAGGTGTAAAAATATGTAACGTTGTAAAAGTAATTAATAGTCGACCCTTCGCGGCGGTGAATCCTTCGAGACTCGTAAACCGGCCCTGGGCACCAGAGCAGAGGTCAATGCGGCAATTTGTAAACGGAAATTAGGTTTTCAGACTACGTTAAAACTGAGGGTGTTTTCACCCGACTGTGCAACGCAAAGAGAAGGATGGTCTTCAGAATATCTATTCAGAAATTGTACGTAAAATCATATAGAACTCAGTGAACAGAATGCAATTTCCAACCACTGCTGACTCACTTCATTCCCTTTGGGTGTACCCTTTACCCGCGTTGTTCACATTCTCGTTACATTCGTGTGATTAAAAGTAGCCTATGCTCTATTTCAGACCATAAGCCAACAGGATTCCTAATTTTAACTCAATCCGTTGTTTAGCCGTTCCGACGTGATTGAACAACAAACATACAAACTTTGACATTTATAATATTTGTAGGATACCTAGCGAATTTTCTATACAAGCATTATATTCTGGAACATAAAGGAACGTTAGCTTACCTGAACAAATTTCTCGAACACCGCAGAACAATAAGCTATCAAGTGATATACGTATAGATAGACCGAATGCCCTTATTGCCGGAGATAGCGACAGGTCCATAAGGTCACGCATCGGATTCCACAGAACAGAATATTTCTTAGTAGAGTCACGTAAATAATGTTTTCTGACAACTTATTAGCGCTATAGCGCTTATACCTGGTGTTCAGAGATAGACAAAACACTTTCACTGAGGAATTAAGAACTATGTAATTTGATTCGTTTAGAGTTAACTTGTTATGAATCTATTAGTATATGTGCACAGTTTACATAAAACACAGAAACTCGTACTAATTATTTATTATAATTTTCATTACGATAATCTTCTTGCAAGTGCAATAAAAATAATACTTAATGTTCTTTTTGGACAGAAGCCGGTTATTGTATCTTACCTATCTTCGTGTCATTGTATAAAACAGTAATCTTGGTAAATTTGGTGTTAATCGAAAGGCTCTGAGACTGCTGTATAACAATGTTACATTATACTTTGCTCGATGTTTCTCACAGTAATGCAAACTGCTTGTTTGCATTACTGTGTACATCATGATTATTATATATAATTCTAGTAAAATTGATACTCGATAGCTTATGATATCTGACGAAATCGATGTATTTTGCAAAGCTTATTCAAATAAGCCAGAAATTGGTGAATTAGCAAATATTGGAACTTTAGTATAACATCTGCTCGTCGTCGCTCTTCCATGACATGTCTACTAAGAAGTTAGGCATTGGCACAGTGTCTCCCAAGGTCCCGTTCCATGCCATTTCATATGAAAACACTTGGAAATAGGGCGACGTAATGGGGGATGGGAATCGTGATGGATGAGAGGCGTAGATGTCAAATGGGCGGCGGTATCGGGGTATTACAGGAAATTGTGTTACGTCGCGGTGTCTTACGAAGTTTTAGCACCTGACGAGAAATTTACTAAGTTACGCGAAGGCGCTTGTGGCATGGACGTCTACTCTCTTTGTACGAAAAACGTAATTTCGAAATAAACTCGCGATTTTCCTACTCCGATTCTACTTGGCAAGGGCAAAGTCGTAGGTGATGCAGATCAGTTGCACACTCTCCGAAGTGTGTCCGATAAAAAACTGATAAGCTAGCTATTTTGTGGCGATGTTCAAGGCTTCGTAGTCTAAACAGTACCCCATATAAGACGGAATCTGTGCTTGATGTAACGTTTATGCCCTTAAAGCGACAGAGGGGAGCCTTATCGCTTATAGCGATCTTTTCCAGGGTGGTCAAATATATGTATAAAAATAAATGTGGAAAGGTAAACGTGGAGTGTACAAATGATATGACCAATACAATTGTTAAGGCCCGTCTTGCGCCATCTTACAATATTTCACAAAAGAACAATCTCAACTAATTTCCAGAACATAACCCCGCAGCTGGCAGTTAATTTCGACTAGATGGAAGTCCTCAGTCGGGATTTAATTAAACCCAACAAGGTTAATCCTAATGCGCGCCGGCGAGCCTTACTGCCTCTGACGAGCGCCTGATTGAATTATGTACGCACGTAATAGACACAATTTTGGAATCGGTTTTCGGCGGAAATATAGACTTTTTAAGAGATCTGGGTCCCACTTATTTTTCTAAACTGCTCATAGCTTGAAAAGGCGACATAGATTCATGGTAGATAGATAGCTAGATACTATTCATGGTAGATAGATAGCTAGATACTATTCATGGTAGATAGATAGCTAGATACTATTCATGGTAGATAGATACTCTTTTTTGTTCACACCAAAAGAAAAACACATTTACAGACCAAGAAAAACAATGAGAGCTAGTGTTACAACAGCCGGCCTTATCGCTGACAAGAACAAAATTAAAAATTTTGATTAACCCCCGACTACCTTAGATTTGTTATCTGTAGAACATTCTACTAGTCAAGCCCTTTCATTTGATACCCATATTAAGGGAATTGTGAAAAAGGAAATGTAATTCGCCATTTTGTGGTTGCGGCCATCTTGGATTTGAAATTTGTCATAGTGCAAAGTATTCTACTGATCAAGCCCTTTCATTTGATACCCATATTGAGGTAGTAGTGAAAAATATTATATAATTCGCCATTTTGTGGTGGCGGCCATCTTGGATTTGAAATTTGTGATAGCGTTTAGTACTCTACTAGTCAAGCCCTTTCATTTGATACCCATATTGAGGTAGGTTGTGAAGAAATATTTTGTCCGCCATTTTGTGGAGGCGGCCATTTTGAATCGATATTAACCAAACATAGCTAAGAACACCCGCACGGATATTAACTTTCAAATAAAAAAAACTGCATCGAAATCGGCCCATCCGTTTGAGCTCTACGGTGCCACAGACAGACACACACACAGACAGACAGACAGACAGACAGACAGACCGACAGACAGACAGACAGACAGACAGACATCGACGTCAAACTTATAACACCCCTTTTTTTTGTCGGGGGTTAAAAAGAGATTTCTTCCAGGCAACCTTTGGGTGTAAATGGTTGTTGATATATTTAATAGAGACCGATTATGATCTATCTTTTTTTTCTATCAAGACTCCTCGTTGCAAAAGCGACATGGTTGACGTTCCAAAGTTTAACGATAAGGTTTGGCTCTTCTACTTTCGTAATAATAACGTCTAGGCTGTGGAATGTATTACCTGAATGGATGCTTACAATCTTGGTGTCGTAACTCGAATGGGAATCTGTTCCTTCTTTGAAAGCACGCTCCATCTTAAATTGTGTCGGTTAACATCAGGCAAGATGCAAACCTATTATTGTTGAAAAAATATAAAATAAACCATCACACGCCTGAATCAAACTGACATTTAAAATATACACTTCAGTAATAGTTCCAAGTTCATTGTATGTAGTTTCTATTCTGTATTTTAGCCTGTCACTAAAGAGTTACTGTATCAGTTGAAATCGCCAAAGTTTTAATGTTAGGTATACATTCCAGCATGCGGATGTAAACGAATGTTCTAATAATTGCAACGACCAAAGACACAGCTACGATCATTTATTGATTTGTTCCAATATCCAATCGACATCAAGTGAGCTAAACAAATCGTATCGTGTGTCTTCATTCAGCGAACTCTCGGAACAATCATATCACGGGCGCCCGTCACGTTGCGAGTCAAGCGACAGAGTGGTGAATTGAAAGCTTGGTACGACATATGTACGTGTAACTCAGATCAGCAGGTCTACTACGAAGTCCGATAAACGATATATCGGCCGAAGTTATGGACGTTTCACACCACGAAACACAATCGGTCGGTTGATCTGATCGGGTGTTTTGTCCTACCGACGCTGATTTGACAGTTTTTGTGTCATCAACCGACAGATTGTGTTTCGTGGTTTATCGTTTATCGGACTTCGTAGTAGACCTGCTGAGAGCCGGTTCAAACATGTAGATCATAAAAGTTATAACTCGTTGACTCACGGCTCAAGAACGGTCTGCAGCTTTTTGTTGAAAAGTATAATTTAACTACATACTCCTCAACAGGCCAATCAACGAATAAAAGATGTTTTCACTCAGATCATAGTGAATATCAGACTCTGCCTATAGTAATATAAGACTCTAACTACAGAACATGTCTACTGTTGAGTCGCAGACCGAAGAGTAGTCAAAGTATTTTTGTAAACTTTTAGCTTCCTTTCTACCGCCTAACTAAATCGGCTTCGGCTTTGCTACTGCAATCCTTATCATTTCAAACGAAAAGAAAATAAAGAGAAACATCAAAGCTAAGACAGTTTCCGTTCCGCGGTAGACCCCCTGATCTGTGAGCCGGTTCACGGATGCAGCTAAAACGCCTGTGCTTATAGCTGAACCACAGCTCAAGTTTTACTTGTGGATTGCCAATGGCTACAGGGAACTCTCGGAACAATCATATCACGGCCGCCCGCGTCACGTTGTTGCGGGTCTAGCGGGAGAGCGGTGAATGGAAAACTTGCTACGACCAACTTTAAATGTCGTAAAGGATTATTACACTTGGCTAAATTTAGTCGACTGAATTCTGAAGGAAACTTAGAAACAAGTTAGACGAGTGAATTCAGAAGTTTAGAAAAAGTTAGAAGCAATAGATGTTATGTAATAGATGAGATGCTAACAATTTTTCGGAACTGCTTTTATTTTGAAGATTGACCCTTGTTTACCGTAAGAAAATAACATTTTATTTCAAAATATTAGTATTTTCGAGGAGTAAATATACAATATTAGACTAATTTTGAATTTAGCTGCTAAAACATTAACGACTTTGCGACTTGTGACGTAATAAGTCATATTGGCGTTGTTTCCAATCACGTGACAACAGTTTAACAAGAACAAAATTAAAAATTTTGATTAACCCCCGACTACCTTAGATTTGTTATCTGTACAACATTCTACTAGTCAAGCCCTTTCATTTGATACCCATATTAAGGGAATTGTGAAAAAGAAATGTAATTCGCCATTTTGTGGTAGCGGCCATCTTGGATTTGAAATTTGTCATAGTGCAAAGTATTCTACTAATCAAGCCCTTTCATTTGATACCCATATTGAGGTAGTAGTGAAAAATATTATATAATTCGCCATTTTGTGGTGGCGGCCATCTTGAATTTGAAATTTGTTATAGCGTTTAGTACTCTGCTAGTCAAGCCCTTTCATTTGATACCCATATTGAGGTAGGTTGTGAAGAAATATTTTGTCCGCCATTTTGTGGAGGCGGCCATTTTGAATCGATATTAACCAAACATAGCTAAGAACACCCGCACGGATATTAACTTTCAAATAAAAAAACCGCATCGAAATCGGCCCATCCGTTTGAGCTCTACGGTGCCACAGACAGACACACACACAGACAGACAGACAGACAGACAGACAGACAGACCGACAGACAGACAGACAGACAGACATCGACGTCAAACTTATAACACCCCTTTTTTTTGTCGGGGGTTAAAAATATAGCAATTAAAATCATTTGTAATAAATTTACTATGTAATATTAAATTATAATAATGTGATTTTCGATATTACTACAGTGCTACGCAGTAATTTAAAAATGACGAATCTATCACTGCATAGCACTTTGCTGTCACCCAAAGATAAGCTAATTTATCCCATTATGTTTTTTGGAAACATTAATCATTTATCACTGGATACATGACTGCTTGGTGTTAAAATAAATGAAAAAAATATGGTGCATCCCCAGGCGGACTCGGCAAAGACTACCACTACAAATTGACAAAGATGTTATTACATTATTATCAATCCTTAATGTATGTAATAATGTTAATGTCGTCATACAAGAATCGATGACTTTTTAAGGTTAAACAAAAATACATATGTATGTTTGTACTCAGAATATATCTTAATCTAATGCTATATTTATCATTGAGAGAAATTTTCACATGACCGTAATTTTTCTTGAATGATGTGCCATGATAATTGTCTTCCTTCCTATTCATAAATGTGGAATGCGTTGCCTGAGTGGATTTTTCCTAATGGTTACTATCTTGGAGTCTTCAAATTGAGAGTGAATCGGTTTCTTCTAGAGTTCTAGGTAAGCACTCGCCGTTGTAGACCCCATCGTCTCTTAACATCAGCCGAGATGGTGGTCAAGTGAAGCCAATAAAAGTTTAAAAAAATATCTCAAATTCGAAAGTATTCAAATGTTTCGATGTTTGTTGCTCAATCAGGTGGAAACGGCTGAAAAACGAGCAGGACATGTGCCTGACGGTAAGTAACATGCCTGCCACATAACAGCACAGTGACACGCAGCTATTGGAACATGAAGAGTCCAAGTCATTACCTAGCACTGCACTGCGCTCGTCACCCAGAGATCTAAAATGTTATATCTCTAAGCCCTGTATTATAATTGTAATTTCACTGGAAACATTGCCCTTCAAACCGGAACACAGTAATATTGGTGGACAATTCACACACGACACCACCTGACCCCAAACTAAGCAAAGCTTGTAATATGGCATGTTTGTATGTAGTAATCATTTAGAACGCAGAACTGCGCAAAAAGTAATAATGTAACTTAACATTATTACTATTTGCGGTTAAATTTTTATTGTTGTTTGTCAACTTTGTTTTGTGATTACAATAAACTGTTTTTAATATATCGTTTGGAAAGAAAGTACGGGAAAGTAGGAAAACGGCAAAAGTCAAGAGGGCACTTACCACCAAGCATCTCTTCACTCGTGTTCTATTTGCGGAAGCAAGTTCCAAACTCAACGTTGCCCTTTCCGAAGGGACTCGACTTATCGTTTGGGAAGATAAAGTTTTTCGCAAACAACCCCAAAGTTTAGTGGAGCAAAATGAACAGTTAACTGAGTTTGTTTTGATCTATCAAGTGTCTCCGGTACTAAAATAAATATTATACACAACACTATATCAAGCTAAGCTTGTACTGTGATGATATCAAGCTAAGCTTGTACTTGTGCCTGATGAAATATCTCTATTAAAAATGCTATGTCGGTTTGTGTACGCTTCAAAAACTCAAAAAGTTCTGCACTGATTGAGCTGAAATTTTAGAATGAGAAGTATATAATCCGCATCAAGGATTGTTTTATCTAATTTTTGCATCAGCTAGTACACTATAAAAATAAAGTATATGTGAATTTGTTTATACTCGTAGTAAGATTCTTTGTAGAATTCGCCTGGGTACTTAAGTACCACACATTTGCCAGCTATTCTGCCGCTAAGAAGCTACATATGTGCTAAACATTTTGTTCCGGTTTGAAGGGCAATGTTTGAAAATTACAGAGACATTACAAAACTTAAATCAAAATATAATTATCACAGATAAATTAAAAGAGATACCTCATTTTATTCCTTCGAACGAGCAGTGCAGTGCTTAGCAGTGATCTCAACTCATCAGGGTCAAATACCTGTATGGTACTGCGCTGTTTTGGCCAATTTTGTTATCAGGTGCTTGTTTTATTTGACTGGGCAATCTTTGCAGTGAAATTATACGGGCAATGTTTCCAGAGAAATTACACAATTACAGGGCGTAGATATAAACCATCTTCTATGTAACGAGCGCAGTGGAGCCCACGGTAATGATTTGGACTCTTCATTTTCCATTAGCTGACATTGTCCTGTTATGGACGTACGTGTTGCTTACTGGTCGTCCCTTCAATCTGTACTAAAAAAAATGTAGTTTTAACTTTGTGCTAATTGTCGGTTTCCTTTCCCAGGTTGGTAGATGACAGGTGCGTGGTCTGCCCCGAGGCCGGCGACCTGACTGATCCGCCCAAAAAGTTCAGGGGTGAGTGTTCTTAAGCATAAGCAGCATAATATTTCATGCTGGGACTCGGATCTTCTCTCATATGAAAGAGAGAAGCCTATATAAATATAATCCACCACGCAGGCCAAATACAGCTTGGCGAATAAACATGTCCTCGAAAGTTCTTTCACGGAACATACTTACCGGCTCCGTCATGATGTTTTATTTCTCCAGTATATTCGTAGTGGTGATGAAAAACTCGTACTACTAAAGGTACTCAAAGGTGTAGGTCAGATTTGAACCTACAACTTTGCGATTGTCAATAGGATATTCATTCTCGCCACTTTTACGAGGCCACCACGGCTTCCCGAGTACCCTAAACATGAGGTATAAACATGTCTTTATTGGATTACCTGCATCTTTTAGTTCTGTATCTGTTCAGTACTCGTATAGTACGTAGTTGGTAGTAGCCAGTCGTCCATACATTTGGTTGGAAACGTGCCCTTAACGAATTTTCAGCTTTTATACTTGTATTTCTCTAAGAAATGAAGCAACCGACTTCAATTTAAGCTTCGTAGATTTCCATAAAATTTATATGGTACTTACTATTCGGGGAGTATATTATACCTTCGAACAAAGAAAATCGTATCGGGCGTTCTCGAGAGATGAGGGAAAAACAATAAAAAAAAAATGATATTCGAATTAATAACCTCCTCCTTGTTTGAAGTCGGTTACTACTGGACCTGTTGGTAGTAACACGGACAAAAATAATTGCCCGTGTTACTACTGGTAGTAAGATGGGTAGTAACACGGGCAATAAACGTAATAAGGTTTAATGATAAAGGCTGGTCGTGGGTACCTACTTTATGACCCGAATCGAGTAATCATTTATTTAACCCATCCCTTGTCAGAACAAAAGGGCTTTTATCAGTCAAGTACCCTTACGTCATTCAGGAGCTTGAATAAGTTATCATTTCTCGCTTGGGTAACTTACGTCTAAGTTGCTTTTAAGTTCTTGTCGTACTTCGTTGAGTGTGAACGAACAATAAAGACAGCGCAATTAAAGTTAGTGGCTGTTCAAAGTTGGTACATTTTTAATATGAGTTTCAGTATTTCATTCAGCCGTTAATGAACGATGTTAAAGCGACATTATTATTCAAATACTGGTGTTGCCTGTAACTTTTTCACATCATACTATTAATATAAATGTCGAAGTTTGGATGTTTGTTGCTCATTCATGTCGATATACGAGGGTCAAACTGAAAGTTCTTAGAAAATCAAAAACTGATTACATTAGCCAGTTATTAGTTTTATTATATCTTTTCTTGAAAAAGTTAAGGCGAGCTAAACAATCTCAGTGCTAAACGAGCTGCGATCACTCGCGAGCACTCTCCTTGAAAAAGATCGCCGGATGCGATCGAAACTTGAGTCGGACTGGACTGATTATATCAAACGTGAGTTACCCGTGTATTTATTTAAAAAGCTAAGCGTTATTCAAATTCGCGATTACTTTGAAATTTGCGATTTTAGTAAGATAGAATTTCAAATACCAGATTAGCTGCCAGCATTGTTCGTCTCCACTCTGCCAGACTAACACTAATCATTATAATCGTTTGGTCCACAGACTGCCTGTTTAAAATATGTCCCATGAACCGGTACTCCGCTCAAAAGCAGTTCTGGAATACGGCCAAGCAGTCTACTAATTCCAACACCGATACTGGGCTACTAAAGAGGCTAAATGTGAGTATTTTACTACTTACGTGTGACCTTCCTCATTCGCTGTTTAGGTAGGATTCCTGAATTGTGAGGTCCTTATCAGGACTTCGGGTTTGAAGGTGGGTCGTTAAACTTCGTTTAGCTAAAAAGTTTAGGTAAGTTAACTACGAATCCATCAAGGGCGCAACACTCCTTTACCGTTGGGTTGGCCTAACGGACAATAATATACACGAGTCTTAATTCCTGGATTGACCTTTTTAACCCCCGACCAAAAAAAGGGGTGTTATATTAGGTTTGACGTCGATGTTTGTCTGTCTGTCTGTCTGTGGGTGTGTCTGTCTGTGGCACCGTAGAGCTCAAACGGATGGGCCGATTTCAATGTGTTTTTTTTTATTGGAAGGTTAATATCCGTGCGGATGTTCTTAGCTATGTTTGGTTAATATCGATTCAAGATGGCCGCCTCCACAAAATGGCGGACAAAATATTTCTTTACAGCCTACCTCAATATGGGTATCAACTGAAAGGGCTTAATTAGTAGAATACAATGCATAATAACAAATCCAAGATGGCCGCCACCACAAAATGGCGAATAATATTATTTTTTTCACTACTACCACAATATGGGTATCAAATGAAAGGGCTTGACTAGTAGAATACTTTGCACTATGACAAATTTCAAATCCAAGATGGCCGCTACCACAAAATGGCTAAATGCATTGCATTTTTCACAACTCCCTTAATATGGGTATCAAATGAAAGGACTTGACTAGTAGAATGTTGTACAGATAACAATCCGAGGTAGTCGGGTGTTAATCAATTTTTTTAATTTTGTTCTTATTAACTCTAGCGTCTGTAATCTACATGCGATTCCGTATTCGGTACTGTCGCACTAAATGACAGGCACTGGCAATCTTGTTCACTTGCTTTTCCTGCTAGGATGTATTTTAAATGATTTTGCGTAATTATTTTTCATTCAAAATTCTCCTTTTGGATTCGCTTCCTTCGTTTGCTCGAGCACGTGGATTGTGTCGCTAGGCCCTCCTGTAACTATGACGTGTAATGTCCATATGAGCAACAGTCAGAGCATAATGGAGTGACACACAAACCCACCCTTACCCTTACCGTTACTAATAATGCCCACACGTTAACTTTTGTTTTAGTTTGTGTTATATCAGCCATGTATAAGCTTTGTTAAGTTTGGGTCTACAAGGTGAGGTGTGAGAGATTTCCACCGTCATTCCCGTTCTCGTAATTTCCTGCTATGAAAAGTACGTTACTTTGTGTTATTTTAGACTATAATTTTTCATTTTCAACCCGATCCGTGCGGGCGTTCCTACTTCATTGAGCAATAAATATGCAAACATTCACATCCTACTAATTGTAAATGTAGAAGTTTGAATGTTTGTTGCTCAGTCTCGTCTGAACGGCTGAATGGATCGGGTGAAAGTTTGGAACATAGATTGTAGCTTGTAGCTTTTTATCCCGGGAAAAACCGGGAACGGAAACTATGCGGGTAAAACAGCGACGGGGGGGATGATAGTTTATAATAGGTATTAATATTTTAGGATGAAAACTAACGTGGTTATTACACATTTAAAAAAAAGACACGGGTAACTCACGTCACGTCACGTCACGTCACGGGTACTTGAGTCGGACTGGACTGACTATATTAAACGTGAGTTACCCGTGTATTTATTTAAAAAGGTATTAGTATATATTTATTCCACTCAGCCCGATCCTCGGTCTTACGTTTCCATCCGCCACCAGCTGTCTTTCGTATATCGTCACTCCAATCGTCGTCCTACACTACGTTTACCGATTCGTGGTCTCCACTCTAGAACCCGTCTACCCCAACGGTTATGGCCGAGGATCGGGCTGAGTGGCGTATTATAGGAGAGGCCTATGTCCAGCAGTGAACGAACACGGGCTGATGATGATATATTTATTAGTATCGTGGATTTTCCGTAGATTTCAAATGTTTTAAGAAGATTTGAAGTTTTCTTATAGCTGGTTTCAGTTAAAAAGTTTTCAGCAAGTCGTATAGTCCAATAGGTATTTATTCCGGGCTCGGAGTTGACACGCACGTGCGTCCTCCCGTCTAAATCAATCGTTCGCTATGAATAATTCAGGCGGGAACTAGCCCAGCTATGAAACCAGAGTTTGTAAGTATAATCAGTCCGTCACTACAACGAATAGTTCCAAGTTTTTTGCGACACTAATTTTTTACCAGTTTAGGTTTACATTTGCTTAATGTTAAGCGATGATGCGGTCTACGATGAAGCTCACCTAGAATAAACCGAGTTACTCTCGAATTGAAGACCCCAAGATTGTAATCATCACACGGGCAACGCATTCCACAGCCTAGACGAGTCACTAAAGAAGTTATTAAAATATTTTTTTTTAGGAGGTCCACAAAATTATCCTGATGTGTTCGCCCTTATGACACGCTTCAGTGCGCTTCGGCTATTCGGTTTCGGCCTTATGAACTAAACTTCAGTAGTCTATTCCAAAGGGGTGAATTTTGAAAAATCATTTCATAAGACCTGGTCTCGAACACCAGCAGTCTAATCTGTGGATGTTGGTTGATATGCAGGCCAATGTTTTCTTCAGTATAAATATTGTGCATATTATTTGGCTAGGAGCCATATAATGTACTATATGTCCGCCCTGGCTTCGCCCGTGGTACATTATATAGCACTCATGAGGATCCCGTACATATACAAATGAATGACTGAAATCGGTTCAGTAATTCCTGACAATATCGCCCAAACATTTTCAAACAAAACACCTTTTCAGCTACCTGCAACGCCACCTGTCGGAAATTGATCGTACCAACTCAGATTTATAAACAAAGATTAGCAAAGGTTTATATTCAAAAGGTGTTTAATCTGTGATATTCAATGACGCAATGTTAGACACATGCTGTCATGTGTCATGTCAAAGCACGAAACGTACGAAAACTCTCAAGGAATATTTTTTCCCAATTTTGTTACATTCATGCTCCGCTTCTATGAATAGTAGCGTTATGCTCTATAGCCTATAGCCTTCCTCGATAAATGGACTATCCAATAGAAAAAAGAATCTTTCAATTCGGACCAGTACTTCCCGAGATCCTAGCGTTCAAACAAACTCTTCAGCTTTATAATATTAGTATAGATATGGCCCTTAGCCTCCTATATACTCGTAGTTCCTTACTCTAAACTTAAAATAAACGCAACAAGATTTGTTCGGTTAAATCTCGCAGAATCAAATCCCGGCACGAATTCCCAACAGCTTCCTACCCTATATTGTTGTCACTTTTTTCTATTGTAACTATTGTATATTCCGTGTGGCATCCCATCTATTCCAGCAACGATATCTTATAGCAATGGTTCCCAAAGATATCTGGGACAAACTCGGGATCCACCTCTAGGGAATTTAACCATTACCAATATAAATAAAGGACTTTTCAAATAAAACAGTTTCATTTTTTTCCATTACTTATTTAAAAAACTACATCAAAATTATGTAAATTAAATAATGATATATAACATGGAATGAACCCCATTCTGTGGGCAATGTCGAGGTTAAGATTAGAAATTGTTTTTTAATTTTTTATTATAGCATAGAGTGACGAGACGAGCAAAACATGTGGCTGATGTTAAGCAAAATGCCTGCCACATAACAGTACAGTGACACGCAGCTATTGGAACGTGAAAAGTCCAAATCAGTTTCTAGCACTGCACTGCGCTCGTCGCCCAGAGAGTTAAGATATTATATCTCTAAGCCCTGTAATTTAAAGTTTGCGCATTACTGCTTGGCGGTGTAATAACTGGTAAATGCGTGGTACTTCCCCAGGCAGAGCCTGCCAAGAGGAACCGTTACAAAATTGTTCTTTAAAAAGTTTCCTTGTCACAAACATCTGTAGTCAGAAAAGACAGCGACTGGATTGGTACGTATTTTGAACCATCTCCCCAGAGTGGGGTTCAACAATAGTTTTTTGTTAAGTTTTTGCCACAATAAAAATGTTTCTTTATTTTATCTTTATTTAAATGGGAAGGATGAAATTGTCTCACGTTTTGCTTTTGCAGCTTCGACAAAGTCAAATTTACTGTTTTATAATATGTATTTCAAAACAATCATGCTTCATTCTAGCTGGGCCCACTCAAAAATCTCTTGCGACCCATAGTTTGGGAAACTCTGCCGTATATTTTTTTCGAACAAGCCACTGTAGCTTTTTTTCAGTTGTAACTATTGTCTATTCCGTGAAGCACGCACGTGCGGTCACCTCACTAAATCAATCGGTTGCCATGAATTATTCCGCCGGTTTTTATTTACACAACCCATTCGTATTCCCACGGAAGTGACCCGATTTTTTTCACTTTGATACAAATTATCGATATCCTTACGATGTTTACCTTAACCATTAAATCAAGTGGTAATGATAAAGCTACTGAGAGACAGTAATTGCTCATATTGTTTTGTACCAAGTTTTGGCCTATAACGTAGTAATTTACATGCTCTTTGTTTGATTTGTATGATATTTACACAAAAAAAAATCATACAAATCGTAGCTACGGTCTCGGCTCCTAATTTTTTATTTAACTGGAGTTGGACACGAGTTTCAGAAGTCATTTCTTAACAGGCCCGACAACAAAAAACATTTTGTAAATTGATTCATAAATAATGGGTCACGCAGGAATAATGAACTAAGCTAGGACACTCAGTTATAACTTGTTAAATTATTAAATTTACTTGTAATACTCATAGTTGTCTTCTAATAACCTCGAGCCGAAATATCAAAAAATTGGTTGACTGTAAAGTCGGTTGGTTTACGGACGATAGATTAACGTGACAACGTCATAACAAAACATTGATGGATGATGGCAAATCCAAGATGGCCGCCATCACAAAATGGCGAATTACATCAATTTTTCACTACTACCTCAATATGGGTATCAAATGAAAGGACTTGACTACTAGAATACTGTGAACTATGACAAATTTCAAATCCAAGATGGCCGCAACCACGAAATGGCGAAATACATTTATTTTTTCATAACTCCCTCAATATGGGTATCAAATGAAATCTGAGGTACACAATGTCTCCTGTATAGCTACTGATATAGTATTATTACGTTTGTGATGAAACGTTGGTGACGAAAAGTAGCAAATTTCACCCATCCAAAAAGCATCTATGGCATACGTCCCGTTCCGCTAATTTGGCGCTCTGATGCTACGCCGCCGCCGTCCGATATTAGCATGTCAGTGACGCGAGCCATTAAACTTTTCCCATACTTAAAGTACTCAATTAAAGAAGTTTCCACCTCAAAAAGTTATTCACATTTGTGGTTCAGACCCATTCTGCGAGACCTTGTTCACACAACTTTGGAAGTTTTGGCACTTTTGAAGATTTCGCCTTCGAAATTCTTTTACAAGTTTTCCTGAAACGAATCATTCTTCCCCAAGTTTGTATTGTTGTAAAACACGCGAACTGTTTGGAAACAGCCACCGACTTTCGTTGCGAAAGAGAATAATTTTCTGAGACCTAAATAGACTTTTCGTAACGGAGCAACTTGTGCTGCCCCGTTCATTAGGGGTTCTTGGAAACTCGCAGATGGTGACGATCGGCTCTCAAATAGTCTCCGAGTAAACCGTGGTGGACTAGTAGAAAGATTTTCTGACTTCACAATGGTGACATCGATAGGTGTGCAGGCAAACTCGACTTAGTGAGTATTTTTCTAATACAGATGTATAGAACTGTCATCATCATTGGTATTAACAGTGGAGGGAACATCCTGACGAATCCTGAATAGCGATTCTGAACCCAGTGGGATTGATCTCGACATGGAATCAAACCTTTCGGTCTTTGACTAATCAGTTAAGCATGACATAGACAAGGATTGTCATTCCGAATTTGAGCCGTTCGGATTGCGTTCAGTCTTAGTACCCTGTATGTTCCTGGAAATAAATATTTCGGAGACATGTGTCACTTGCCAACCAGCACGGTTGTGGTTAGCAAATAGTTCTAGTTTAAAGGGCACTGTGTCCAGAGAAATGGCGAGGCATAGAGATAAATCATACGTGAGGGTGACGAGTACAGTACAGTGGTAAGTTGTATAGACTCATTATTTTTAAGTTCCAAACAAATAAATTTGATTTGATTTGAATCTCGACTCTTCATGTCTAACAGCTGCGTGACACTGTGTTGTAATGGGTGTCCAATGTTGCTTACCATTAGGCACATGATCTGCTCGTGCCCGTGTCCCATATTATAAAAAGTAACTTTCCAAGTGCGGTTGATTATGGTCACGACTATCTCTTTGTGAGAAAACACTCTTTCAATCTCGGCTGTGTGGGAACATCAAGAGGGCTCCTAATGCTAAGGACAAATCTCTTATAATATTTCTTCTTTTCTTTGTTTAAATTAATGTCTAGATTTTAACCTATATTCATAGACATAGCAATAAATAAATATAAATCTCTGTAATTCCCTAGCAATATTTTATATCTCAGAAGAAGAATCGCTACATAAAGGCTATTAAAAAGATTTACACGATTTCCTAAGCTCTTGTCTTCTGTCATACTCGCTATCTTGGTCTGACCGTTTGTATTATCTTGCCGCAGCATTATAAACCCTAAGGCTATTGCATAACATCTCTATTTATTTGATAGCTCGAAACGTGGTCTTAATGAATGAAACTGTCCCGTGGGACGCTTATATGTCTATGTAATTTATTTTCTAGGACGCGAGAAACTAAGACGGAGTAGCACTGCGGAAATCTCAGTTACAAAATTACGCGTCATTTCGCTTAATGTCCAAATGGAATGGATAAATTTTCCGGAATCATTATATTTTTAACCCCCGACCAAAAAAAGTGGTGTTATAAGTTTGACGTCGATGTCTGTCTGTCTGTCTGTCTGTGTGTGTGTGTGTGTGTGTGTGTGTGTGTGTGTGTGTGTGTGTGTGTGTGTGTGTGTGTGTGTGTGTGTGTGATGCGATTTTTTTTTATTTGAAAGTTAATATCCGTGCGGGTGTTCTTAGCTATGTTTGGTTAATATCGATTCAAGATGGCCGCCTCCACAAAATGGCGGACAAAATATTTCGTCACAACTTACCTCAATATGGGTATCAAATGAAAGTACTTGACTGGTAGAATACTATGCACTATAAAAAAATTCAAATCCAAGATGGCCGCTACCAAAAATGGCGAAATACATTTCTTTTTTCACAACTCCCTTAAAATGGGTATCAAATGAAAGGGATTTACTAGTAGAGTGTTGTACAGATTACAAAACCGAGTTAGTCGGGGGTTAGTCAATATTTTTAATTTTGTTCTTGTCATAGTAGAGACGAGGACAATAATCAACATGCCTGGCCCATAACAGTTTCATTCATCTAATAGAACATGAAAAGCGTCAATCATTACCCGCGCTGCGCTCGTCACCCAAACATTTAAAATGATTTGTCTCTATGTCCTGTGATTTTCATGGAAACGATCCACTTCGAACCGGAATACTGTTGATTTGTTAAGCTATTGCATAGCTTTTATCGCGGGCCAGGGACCGAATTTTAGTGATCGTGCATCTCTTTCTTATGTTCACAAGAACTCCCCACTCGGTCATTCGACTTTGAATCTTATTTGTATTAGCTTTACAGACTAAATGCTCTTACCTGTCGAAGACTTGACTATGCTCTGCATTTTTTAGCTGTCAAGACTTGACTAGATTGTAAGCTTCTCTGCATTTTTTATTTGTTCTATGGTAAACAAATTTCACTCTTCAAAATAAAAGCAATTCCGAAAAATTGTTAACATCCCTATTGCTTATGTTGATAAAAATGCATGCAACATGCAATAGCTTTACCGCGGCAGACCCCGAGTGCCACACTTCTTTTTTTTAATTAAGCGTTGACTGCACTACCATCAGGGAGAGTTATCATATTTGTTCTAATTTTTTTTTATTTCCGTTCCGAATCTATGTAGATGTATGTCATTGTGAAACTGTAAATATCGTCAGATTATATGTAAACAGGCTAATTACGGCTGGTCTAGTCGGGAGAACGGCGCCTGCCGATCCGGAGACCCCGGGTTAAAACCCCACACGCACCACTGTCTTTTCGAAGTTATGTGCGTAATGCCGCTTAAAACAGTGAAGGAAAACATCGTAACGAAACCGACATGTACCTAGAATCTTTCGAGGTCATGTGTCATCCACTAACCCGCACTGGGCCAGCGTGGTGGATTATGGCCTTAACTTTCTCCTTGCGAGAGAAGGCTCGAGTCCCAGCAGTGGGCAACATTTAATGGGCTGTTGATGATTGATGATTATGTAAACCTACCATTTTACGTAGGTTAATAATCTCAGGTCTTAGAGTATTAACCTACAAATTTGCGTTACGCCGATGATACAAACATACTACGTGTTATTTTCCATATCTGAGTAATCGCTGAAAGTACTGCTACAAAGATCCGGCGAAATGAAAACCTCCTGTTTACAGTCAGTTAAAAAGAAATCTTAAATCTATTTTAAAAGACAACATTGTATCATTGTGAAACTAAGAACTCTTTTATTGTTTGTGTACTACGTATGTCTGTTAGAATATGTTTCGATGCTAAAAATGTTTAGTCATAATGAGCTACTGGACTTAATTACTAGTTTTATTTGCAACTATAAAGTCTATTTTGGTACGATATAACGAGAATCGTTTACTGCTGCTCCTACTCAGAGTGGGAATTAAATTAGAAAAAGTAACGTCACAAGACTGAAATTAATTTTACGTGACGTGATTTTCGTAGCTTGAATACTTGAGATTTGAAGTGAAACTTCCTTTGAAAAAGGATCTTTCAAAGAGTATACCTGTTTCCTAACAATGGTTTCCTTAACCGTTAAAGCCATCATTGATGACAAACTTAAAACTGCACTTTGATTTCCATCGTGATAACGGCTACGGCTTACCGCACGGATTCTTTGACGATACTCTGAATTCAAGTTAAGTAATTAAACTACCCCCGAAATATCAACAAAGAAAACCAAACAATACGAAGCAGAAACCGCGTTTACACAATCGTTTCAATAAGCTAGCTCCAATAATACATTCGGTGAATCAACAAACCATTGATTAAACCATCCGTCGGCGTCGGCGCTGTCCGCCAAACACTACGAGCGATGGAAATGATTTGTTTTACATTCAATTGATGTATGAAACATGGTCGAAATGTTGCATGGTATGTATAATAATAATATAAATTATTATTTATAACATAATATGGGTATAGATGCCTATTACCTTTGGCTACAATATCGGTTTCCACTGGCAGAATAATCCACAAACATAGCCCTATCGTTCGTAGTGACTAGTGACCCAAAACAATTAAAATTTAAAATTGCCTCTACCACATTTTTTTTTTGATTCTCCCTTTTCAAATTCTGACTTAAAGGTTGTTGTAGTGTTGTTTTCTTTAGAGAATCTACGTGGAGAAGTATTAAATTTATTAGTTTAAAAAAATGTCAGTCATTGGGATTGCCGATAGAAGTGAAAACATATAACTCAGAATTTGATAGCTTACTTTGGAAACTACGCGGGTGAAACCGGAGGGCGTGGCCATGGCCCCGAGTTTACCCGAATATTTCTTATAATTGCCGAGCGTGACGCTAGAATTCAATTCACAGCCCGCGAAAAGTCTGTCTGTGGTGCGCCAAAAGAGTTTTCACTTCAACACACACAGTAAAAAGTGGAAAGTAACGCGTTATACAGTTGAGTATAACGCGTTACTTTCCACTCATTAGGGTTAACCTGCGTAGCCCTGTGTTAATAAGATATATAGCGTATGGAAGCGAGTTGATTGAAACATCATATCGTCGATCAATCCTATGTGAAAACAAATCACCATCTCTCGTAGCATTTGGCTCGCGCCGACGCCGACAAATGGTTTGATCAATCATTCGTTGAGTTAGCGAATTTATTATTGGAGGCGGTTTGAATTTGTGTTGCTTTTGTTCTCGATTGTGTTTATTTATTGATTAAGTGGCCTATTGGCTCAATAGTAAGCCTGTTTATGGAACCAACGTTTGTGTATTCGATTCCTACGTGTCTGGGTGTTTATACGTATAATATGTGACGTTTACAGTTATTACGTAAATATTATGTCAGCTCTCTGGCTCCCTTTAGTACAAGCTTTGTTTAGATTAGGGCCACAACTGCGTTACGCGGTCGCCCGCGCTGTTTCATATAAAAAACGAAAAGCGTGTGTAGACGCGCGTGTCAGTTTTATCAACGATCGCAATCCAAAGTTGTGCCCTAAACACCTTGAAATTGATAACTAACTGCGTCTGTGTGTGTAGCGCGAGTGGTTTACAGAGTTTACACACCACATCACATCTGTCTCGCTCTCGCTGGTTATAATTGTTATAATTCGCTCTCTGTCACTGATGCCAGACATTTCAAAATTTTTATAGGTAGGTAATTAGAAAATATACAAAAATAATTTTATATTCAGTACTTACGCATGAAATGTCAAGAAACACAAATACATCGACTTGTGTTTCTTGAATTATTAGAACACTTTCTGAAGGCACAGGAAGGCATGTTTACTATATTTATGTGTAAAATGATCAAAATCAGTGATAGGTAAAAAACGTCTCTCGTTCACTGCTTCCTACAACCGACTAGAACGGAAAGAGTGAGCTCACTCTTCCCAACGATAACAGGATTCCTTGCGCCCTGAAGTTTGGGACATCTTTGGATTGATATCGTTGAGTTTTGTGAGACCACGCGGGTGACTGCGGCACGCAGTTTTAGGCCTTAGGGATGTATGGTGTTATGTGAGAAATGTCCAGTCTTGTTTGAAAGGTAATAAAGTGTTAAATTGTATTGTTCCAGCACGCCGCCGAGATAGAGAAGAAACAGAATGAGTTGGAGAACAAGAAGTTGCTCGGGACTGACGTGCTCTACGGCAGTGTGGTGCAACTGCTGCACGTCAAGTCCAACAAATACCTTACCGTGAGTATACAAACAAAAATCTAGTTTTGCGTCTTTGAATCATATCTCCGAGTGGTATGATCCACAGTTGCAACGATGTTCATGGCACATTCCCCAACCGTCCACTTCAAGCGCAGTAGTACAACTGGTTTTGTACAATTGCGATTGGTGAAACAATTGAAGCTCAACGTTTAGTGCATTGAGATTTCGTACCTTAACGCCGAGTGATAGGATCCACAGTTGCAGAGTTGTCTTGGCAAAATTCCCAACCGTCTTATTGTGTTCTAACTACAAGTATTTACATGGTTTTGCACCGATTGGACGCGCAACGTTAAGTAGGTACATTGGAATTTCAAAGCTTAGTGCACAAACCGGAACACGGTGATGTTTGCACATTACTGTTTGGTAAAACTGTGGTACTTCCTCAAGCGGACTCTGCAAATAGCCCTACCACTAAGACATTGATTCATCTGTGATAATAATTTGCAGGTTAACAAAAGACTACCCGCGTTATTGGAGAAAAACGCAATGCGGGTCCACTTGGACGCAAATGGCAACGAGGGATCCTGGTTCTACGTGATGCCGTTCTACAAACTACGGTCTACTGGTAAGGATTGTCGTTGTCTATGTCGGTGGGTATATGTTTGGCTTATATTGTTTGCTTATAATATGTGATTACCCACACGTTATCTAGACTTGAAAACGGAACGCATTTTCGGGAGAATGGGTACCATTTTGTTTACGTAAGCCTGGGAGGGGTCTGCGGGACTCGGTGTCTTGGGTCTTGCGCATGCGCACGCGGGGGTGCGTGTTTTTCCGCTTGTAGGCGCGTGCTCTGCAAGAACGCGCGTGAAAACAATTTATGTGTGTTGGACCGTGCGTGTTTTCTAAATAAACTGAGATACTTACAACGTTAGAACACGCATTCACGCGCTACACTGCGTGGTGCGTGGCAGTGTGTTGATCGCCATAGATAGAGCAGTTAATTATGCATGTATTTGATTTGGTTGCGTTCTCGCAGGCGACCACGTGGTGGTGGGCGACAAGGTGATCCTGAACCCCGTGAGCGCCGGACAGCAGGTGCTACACGTGTCCGCCACGCATGAATTGCCGGACAACGCCGGCTGCATGGAGGTAAAGCATTCTCTTTACACATTCGTTGTTCGATGATTGGCGTTATGGACTAGTTGACAGTAAATCTATCTTAGCCAAAGATAGTTCGATTCAAAAGCTATATATAGAGGCTTAGGCATAGATGTAAGCAGCCCACTAAATGTTCGCACTGCTGGGACTCGGGCCTTCTCGCTTCTCGTGAAGGCCATAATCGCCAGTGGCTCAGTGCGGATTGGTGGATGACACATAGCTTCGAAAGATTGTAGGTAGGGTACATGTCAGTTTTTTCACGAAGTTTTCCTTTAGCGTTTTAAGTTAGCGGTATTGAGCACGTGTCTTCGAAAAGACAGTGCCGTATATAATAATTATATATGTAGATAGCTGATATAATAATTATATAGTTGCAAATACAGGCTTATTACGTATAGAAACTCCCAGATACAGAACAAAAATTTGCATTCATCACACAAATATTTGGGTGGGAATCGAACGCACGATATAGATATATTGTAAACTAGTGTAATATAACTCTCTAACTGAAACAGGTGAACGTCGTGAACTCCTCGACCTCGTGGAAGGTGACTCTCTTCCTCGAGCACAAGGAGAATCAGGAGGAGATCCTCAAGGGCGGCGACGTGGTGCGGCTGTTCCACGCAGAGCAGGAGAAGTTTCTAACCATGGACGAGTACAAGAAGAAACAGCACGTGTTTCTGAGGACCACGGGCCGGTCGAGCGCCACGGCCGCTACCAGTAGCAAGGCGCTGTGGGAGATTGAGGTAAACTACACACTACACGAACTATGTAGCCAATTTCACTGCATATACATATGTACTCACGCAAACTAGGGGTCCATCAAAAGTACTTCCAGTAAGCTAGGCACTCTGAGAGATTGAGGTAACCCACAGTACTGTTTATCATCTTGTCAATTAGTGTGTATGTTTATGTAGGTATATATTATGATTAGTTTTATCTAGTGTATTATGTTTTGAGTAGCTTAAGTATTTGTGTGTAATGCTATTAGAATGTACGTTTATCTCGTAGTTTATTGCGCACCATGTTTTTATATTTCCTATCCTTTTCTCCACCCCAAGGTTGCCTGGAAGAAATCGCTTTCAGCGATAAGGCCGCCAGCTGTTTCACTAGTTTTATTGTTTTACTAAATTGTATGTGTTATTTTAAGTTGTGAACAATAAAGAGTTTTCATTCATTAATTCATTCAGTACTGCTAATACTACGGCGTATATTCGCTGCATATGTTCTCACGCAAACTAGGTTTCCCTCAAAGGTACCTAAGTCTAGTAGATGCACAGTCAGGGATATTGAGGTAAATTATAAATACATACAGGCTTTTTTTTGTCAATTCTTTTTGGAGGGCACATTATTCGACGAATACAAGAAGAAACAACGTGATTCTGAGGACTACGGAGCGATCTAACGCCACGGCCTTGACGCAAACGCTCTGGATGATTGAAGTAAACTATAAATAAATACAGGCTTTTTTGACAATTCTTTTTTGAGGGCACGCTAATTCGATGAATATGTTACAAGAAGAAACAGCACGTGTCGAATGTTTAAATTTAATTTTAAAATGAAGTCCGTTTTTGTTTTCGGGGAGAATAAACTATCGTTTATTGAATTGTTTTTGTTGTAGTATCTGTAATAATAAGTATTCGTCTATCTATTATTTTATCTATATATTATATTATTATTATCAATACCTTTTTAAATGAATATACGGTTAACTCATGCGATGTACAGTTAGTCTAGTCCGACTTAAGTTTCGGCCGCGTTTGCCGGCCTTTTTCAAGGAGAGTGCACGCGCGCGACCGCTGCTCGTTTGGCACTCAACTATGGTCGCGCGCGTGCACTCTTCTTGAAAAAGACCGGCGGACGCGGCCGAAACTTAAGTTGGACTAGACTGACTCAACATCACGTGAGTTACCCGTAAGTTCAATTAAATGTGTAATAACCACGTTAGTTTTGATTCTAAAACTATATATACCTGTTGCTTTCTGTACAGTACGCGGGGAGCAGTTAGTGTTGTTGATAATACTGTGAATGAATTCCAGGTAGTGCAACACGACCCGTGCCGGGGTGGTGCGGGCCATTGGAACTCCATATTCCGGTTCAAACACCTCGCCACGGGCCACTACCTAGCTGCTGAGGCTTGCGTTAGGCTACCGTGAGTTTCGTCATTATCAATTATCATTATCTTACCTGCATGATATAGGTACAGCTATAGAGAAAATATCCCCGAGAGCGGTAACGTTTTATTTCTCGATTCTGCCACGATAATTTCCAGCAATACCGATCGGCGTATTGGCAAACGAAGGCTAATTGTGAGCACAACTTCAACTTGTGTGCATTCCATTTGTTATATGTGTTTAAAAAAGATTTTTGTAATGATCGACGAAAATGTCTTCTTGTTCTGGGGGAAACTACAGCAAAACTTCCAGTTATCAGATAGTGATGTCACCTTTCCCTCATATGTAAAATTAATATAATGGTTTTGTTTTCGTTTGAAGTGATTCCTGAAATCAGACACATCTGGACGCTGGCCGGACTGTTGACCGGCTGCTAGCTGCGTCTCATTCGAACTCGCTGTCTTGACTTTCTCCTATCCTTGTCTTTACTATATTCTAGGGTTGGTTGGTTGGTCAAAGTTCACATCACGCGGGGCAGAACCTCAGTGCGAGTTAGATAGCTCGGAGCTCGGGCAGATTTGAAATCGAAATATTATAGCCAAATAATTACCCTCGTATATTTTCTCTATTTATACAGTAGTAGCGCTTGTTAAAACATTAAATCAACTGGCTGGCTATTACTTAGGCCACTCATGCGATAAGTGAACATTTGACACAAAAAAAAAATGAAACACCTGATTCTAAGAAATTCTTTATTCAATATATTTTATCTTTTCAATATATTTTTATTTTATCTTTATTCAATATAGTTAGGTATATTACCTTAATATGATAAATTAGTTTTATAAACTATTTTCGTACAAAAAATTAAACCGACTTCAAAACCTCAAATAGGCACTCAAAAGAAAAAATAAACTAAAATCATTATTATAAGCGCTACTCACTCATCTATTTGAAGCTGTGCCAGGTAGTGCATAGATACTACTTACCTGTGCCTACTTACCATGTAGCACCATTACCTACATAGCATCAATCTACTAACTTTTTGACCTGACTGGCACCGACTTCAAATAGATGAGTGAGTAGCGCTTATATGATTTTAGTTTATTTTTTGCTTTTGAGTGCCTATTTGGGGTTTTGAAGTCGGTTTAATTTTTTGTACGAAAATAGTTTATTTTACCCTTTTGTTGTGTACAAGAACAAAAAAAAAAAAAGATTTACCCCTGACTACCTCGGATTTGTTATCTGTACAACATTCTACTTGTCAAGCCCTTTCATTTGATACCCATATTAAGGGAGTTGTGAAAAAAAGAAATGTATTTCGGCATTTTGTGGTAGCGGCCATCTTGGATTTGAAATTTGTTATAGTGCAAAGAATTCTACTAGTCAAGCACTTTCGTTTGATATCCATATTGAGGTAGTAATGAAAAATAGAATATAATTCGCCATTTTATGGTGGCGGCTATTTTCGATTTTAAATTTGTTAAAGTGTATAGTGTTCTACTAGTCAAACCCTTTCATTTGATATCCATATTGAGGTAGGTTGGAAACTTAGAGGTAAGAGTAAAAGAGGTTGGTAGGAAATCGGTCTATCCGTTTGAGCTGTACAGTGCCACAGACAGACAGACATCGACGTCAAACTTATAACACCCCTTTTTTTGGTCGGGGATTAAAAACAACTTTTTAATAATCCGTTTACACAATTTCGTATTGTCAGGATCGAGTTTCATAACTTTTGTGAAATCTACAACTACGTCATCCAGAAAATTGTACGCAAATTGTTATGGTTCATATTTCAAAAACTACCTGACCGATTTCGATAAGATTTATATGGGACCATTCGGGAAGCATACCCATCAGAACACAAAAAGAAATTTTAAAATCGGTGCAAAGGTTCTCGAGAAATCAGGTAACATAAATAAATAATAAAAAAAACAGGGGTCAAATTCATAGCATCCTCCTTTTTTGGAAGTCGGTTAAAAAAAGGAAAAACATCAAGTGTGTTGTTTGCTAACGTCATTTTGGCAGTTTGTTGAGTTTCAGTTCTAGGTTGCAGAAATTGAAACTAATATGAAATGACCAGGCTAGGCAAGTAATTAAATTGTCATCGATCTAAATCACTTGCCTTGTTGTTTGATCAAATACTCAAATAGCTGGATATTATTTAGGCAGTTGATTAAACGGCACTGTTAGTAAAAAATGGGCTGTTAATTGAACAGCTGATTACGCTAGTTCGCTCGGATATGTACTCATACATGTCGCAATGTGTGTGTGTGTGTGTGTGTGAACAGAAAAATCGATTTAAAAAAAATGGTGTTTTATTTGGGTTTAATTCTTCTATATAAGTTATCGAAATCTGTTCAGACGTTCCAAGTTATCTATCACCTTTTTTGTTAGCTGCGCTACGTCTCTTTGACGCATCTTAGACGGTGGATATTTACTTGCAAGCGTACGTGACCTACGAATTGAAACAATTACAG
Organism: Ectropis grisescens; assembly: GCA_017562165.1. Taxonomy (NCBI): domain Eukaryota; kingdom Metazoa; phylum Arthropoda; class Insecta; order Lepidoptera; family Geometridae; genus Ectropis; species Ectropis grisescens. The sequence goes on along the minus strand of CM029793.1, from coordinate 11,338,936 downwards.
TGGGACTTTCTTAAATTTTGAAATATAAACTTGTCTAAAACTAAAAACTCTAATTGTAAAAGTTAGGACAGTTACTGAAGTAATCGTAAAACACATCGCTCACAGAACAACCTCGAGTGGCGACCACGAACCGGAAGACGCAGCGTTCGACGGACTAGATGGACAGATGACTTCTCAAAAGTCGCTGGAAACCGCTGGTTGCAGGTTGCGCAGGATCGTTCGTTGTAAAATCTAGGGGGGAGATCTATGTTCAGCAGTCTTGCGACTGATGATGATGAAACTTGACTACGTTTATTTACCTTGTGTTAATCATTATTAAACTATCTAATGAATATATTGTAATGTGTTTCCAGTGACGCGGCCTCAGAATCCGAAGAGCCTGCGTACCAGCTGGTGTCGGTTCCTCACTCGTCCGAGATCGCGACGTTGTTCGAGCTGGACCCGACCACTATGATGCACTGCGATGCTCCGGTCCCGCGAGGCAGTTATGTTAGGTAAAACAAAATAACATAAATAGCCCACTATATGTTCCCACTGCTGGGACTCGGGAACTTACTCTCGCAATGCGACAACTCTTTAACAAAAACCGCAAGAACAGAATACAAATTACAATAGAAAACATATTTTTATCTAACCATTTTGATTGGCGGCCTCATCGCTTACATATAAAGCATAGGCAAGGCTATAATCTTCCATGCTGGCCCAGTGTGGGTTGGTAGATGACGCATGGTCTCGAAAGATACATAAAATTACCTCCGATTGACATTTTGGATTGGAAATTTGTCATAGTGTTTTACCATTCTACTCGTCAAGCCCTTTCATTTGATACTCATATTGAGGGGAGTTGTGCTATACGCCAGTTTGTTGCGGCGGCCATCTTGGACCGATATTAAACATAGCTGGCTTTCAAATGAAATAAAAGACATTGAATTCGTTGCCTGGAAGAGATCACTCTTAGCGATAAGGCCGCCATTTGTTTTACTAGATTTAAGATTTTATCTTTTTTTTTTGTGTTTTGAACAATATAGTGTGTCTATCTATCTATCGTTCCATCTGTTTGAGAGCCACGATGCCACGGACAGACCTCGACGTCAAACTGTATGACACCCGCCACCCCTTTTAGACAGCCCTTTCTTAAGAGGTTAAAGGACTAAACAGGACGTCTACTTCCTTTCCACGAAAAACGTAATTTTAAACGTAAATAAACTCGCGATTTTACTACTCCGGTTCTACTTCGATCCGTCGTTTCGTCCGTTTAAATGTTCTAAGCCTACTTACTCTAATTAGAGCAGGCTTAGAAAATTTAAAAGTCAAACAATGTTCGATCGGACGAAATGAAGTAAGATCGGAGTAGGAAAGTCGCGAATTTATTTCGATATTCGTTTTTTTCGTAGAAATAGACGTCCAGAATTATGTTTGAAGCGAAAACTTCTATCACTTATTGTTAGAAGAAAATCTTATGGCATTGGTCATTGCATTTTTTTTGTTTCATACAGAGTGGTTTGACCATTAGTTTAGTGTTGCACTACGGCGATTATTTTAAGTTACATTATTTTGTACGTTACAGATTACAACATCTATGCACACATACTTGGGTACACTCCACATCAATACCCATAGACAAAGACGAAGAGAAACCTGTCATGTCCAAGGTATACAAATTCACATTTTTTTTTTCTATTTTTCTGACACTTTTTAAATAATTTAGGTTTTACGCAAGTCTAATAATAGTAAAATTGAAACATCTGCATATACATACGTACCATATACTTATATATTACACGATGTTATTGATACCATCTATACTATCCATATCTATACTAATATTATAAAGCTGAAGAGTTTGTTTGTTTGTTTGTTTGAACGCTAGGATCTCGGGAAGTACTGGCCCGGATTAAAAGATTATTTATCTGTTGGATAGTCCATTTATCGAGGAAGGCTTTAGGCTATAGAAAATAACGCTACTATTAATAGAAGCTGAGCATGAATCAAGAATGTAACAAAATCGGAAAAAATATTCCTTTTTGAGAGTCTTCGTACGTTTCGTGCTTTGACATGACAGATGACAGCATGTGTCTAAGATTGCGTCATTGAATATCACAGATTACATACCTCTTGAATATAAAACCTTTGCTAATCAATTTTTTTTTCTAAATCTGAGTTTAGTACAACCAATTTCCGACAGATGGCGTAGCAGGTAGCTGAAGAGGTGTTTTGTTTGAAAGCGATATTCTCAGAATGGCTGTGATTTCAGTCATTCTTTCACCGTTGTATATGTACGGGATCCTGATGAGTACTATATAATGTACCACGGGCAACGCCGGGGCGGACATCTAGTATTTTATACACATAATTAATTACCTATCTGCGCTCCCCGGTGTAACCCGCTATTAAGAGTAAAATTTTCAAAATCTTTGAACGTCATATTTATTTATCAGCAAGCAACACGGAAGGGAGTAGGCATACACAGCGTTTCGCCTCTGTCAAAGTACGTAAAGTACATAAAGTAAATGACAGAAAGATTTGAACAATATTTATGGCTAAGGCTACTTACTCCTTTCCGTGCTTGCGCGGAAGATCGAGTTGCTCCATTTTATATTATTTAATCAGAATCCTAAAAATAAATTTCAAGTTTGTAGCTTCAACAACACCGAAACCTCCATACGAATTCTCATCCCTCTTTCAACCGCTTTAAACCCCACTTTTCACATTAAAAATGTCTATATACGTCGTATCTACGAGAGAAATGCTTATAACGATGTACCTAATCATTTCTCTTGTATTTCCTTACTAGCTGTGTCCTGTGGTTTCACCGCTCGCCTTCAGTATGAGTATAGGCTAGATACCCAGAGATATAATATGGTTTATATCTGGGACCTGTAATTTCTTTTCAAATATTAATTTCCCTGCTAACCATGTTTTGACGCGACACCGTCTAATAAATCGATGAACGCCGCCTCCGGCTGCATTCACGAAAAAGTGTCCCGTTATGTCCCGTTACGATCATTGTACGCTTCTATTTATCAATTTTTTTTATGACGTCACGTCAAACTTCACTATCACTATCGTCCTTACCAACCGACTTTACAGACAACCATGTTTTTTCTCACTTAGCTTTTTTTTCTTTTTAGCTGTTTAGGCGTAACAGATAGCATAAATTTATATTTATACTATTAGGCACCAATTACGATATAACGTATCGAAATGTTGTTGCACGTTCAAGGTCGGGTGTTCTCAAGTCAAAGAAGATAAAGAGGCCTTCTCGCTAGTCTCTGTGTCGCCGAGCGAAGTCAGAGACTTAGACTTTGCCAACGACGCGTGCAAAGTTCTCTCGAACTTGTCGACCAAGCTGCAGCACGGGAATATAGAACACAATGAAAGGAAGTAAGTCACATTTTCGCTTACTATTTACTTTGTCTTTATTCTTCGTTTCAATTAGCTGAATCATAAAGAAGAAAGATTAGTTGTTATTATTATTAGTGCTGTGTGATATGTCTACCAATATTTATTTATTTTATTTGTTTACAATGTCAAGTTTTTTACCTTACGTGACAAGAAGAGTCTGTTAAGTATCTGTTAGCAACATACAGTAATACAGTAAAAGCTCCTTATTCGCGCTTTATTCGCGTTTTCACTATTCGCGGATGAATAAATTGGTCGAATATTGTCTTTAACGCTGTCTTCCTAATTTGCAATATCAATTAAAAAAAGAAGTTTGAGTTTCGACACGAAAAAAATATGTGTTACCGTATAAAGTGAAAACAAATGGTTGATCGCTCATTCAACGTCAACGAATCAACTGAACGATCGATAAAAAAATCCGAAGATCAAGTAAGGTCGTATAGCTTCAACTTCACTGTCAGTGAAAATTTTTCGTGAATAGAAAAAATTAAAGTGACGTAATTTTATGGATCGAAGACCGCAGGCAACCAAGAAACTAGGGTGCCTCTGAATGGTCTAATGGCCCGGGACAGTTAAATTGATGATTTTATATTGTATTTGTTTATTTATTTTGTCACCTAGGAACGTAACTTCCCATTATAATCCCATACAAATTGCCATTATGCATTCACGGTTTCTGTATTCGCGGCATATTTATGGAACGTATACCCCGCGAATAAGGAGCTTTTACTGTATATATATTTTTTAATTATTATTTTAATTATCAAAAACAGTGAACTTTGAAGATGTTTACTGTTTGTATGAGTATACTATTTTAGTAAGAACACTAACGTGGTTATTACATACATATCTCTATATATAAAAATGTTATGTTGGTTTGTGTACGCTTAAAAAACTCAAAAAGTTCTGCACCAATCAAGCTGAAATTTTAGAATCTATACTAATATTATAAAGCTGAAGAGTTTGTTTGTTTGTTTGTTTGAACGGTAGGATCTCGGGAAGTACTGGTCCAAATTGAATGATTCTTTTTCTATTGGATAGTCCATTTATCGAGGAAGGCTATAGAACATAACGCTACTATTAATAGAAGCGGAGCATGAATCAAGAAAGTAACAAAATCGGGTTTTTTCCTTTTGAGAGTTTTCGTATGGTTCGTGCTTTGACATGGCACATGACAGCATAGTGTCTAAGATTGCGTCATTGAATATCACAGATTAAACACCTCTTGAATAAAAATATTTGCTAGGTAATCTTTGTTTCTAAATCTGAGTGGCTACGACCAATTTCCGACTGGTGGCGCAGCAGGTAGCTGAAGAGGTGTTTTGTTTGAAAGCGATATTGTCAGGAATGACTGAACCGATTTCAGTCATTCTTTCACCATTGTATATGTACGGGATCCTGATGAGTGCTATATTATGTACCACAGGCGAAGCCGGGGCGGACATCTAGTGATATATAATCCGCATAAAGGATTGTTTTTATCTAATTTTTGCACCACAATGTGCCACAGCGAAGCGTGACAGGGTATAACTAGTTTTAATAAATACACGGGTAACTCACGAACTGCGAACACGCGCGCGCGCACTCTTGAAAAATATCGCCGGACGCGATCGAAACTTGAGTCGGACTGGACTGATTATATCAAACGTGTGTTACCCGCGTATTTATTTAAAATGCTCAACTATTGTATTTTATTTGTACATTAAGCAATAAATCACGTTGAATGACTAAATGTCTGAAATTTATGAAAGTATATTTCGTAAAAAAGCAGCAACAAGCACTTTTTCTTTAAATATTGTAAACTCATGTATATAAAATGTATGTTAGGTAGCTTATCTGCTAATCAAGACTATAATCTATTTGTGTCCTAAATTTATGTGTTCAGCCGGCCCAACGTGATCGAGCAACAAACATCCAAACTTTCCCCATTTATTATATTAACAATAGTGTCAATTTCTTTCAGAGCACTGACCTGCCTCCTCCAAGATCTCGTGTACTTCATAGCCGGCTTCGAGAACGAACCGAACAAGTCGGAGGCGCTAGAGCTGGTCGTTGAGAACCCCAACCGAGACAGACAGAAGCTGGTGCGAGAGCAGTATATACTGAGGCAACTATTCAGGATATTACAGGTAATATAATAAGCATGAACAACATATTAAATACAAAAAAAAAAAAATACAAAATAATTTATTTCCAGACAAGAACAAAATTAAAAATTTTGACTAACCCCCGACTACCTAAGATTTGTTATCTGTACAACATTCTACAAGTCAAGTCTTTCATTTGATATCCATATTAAGGGAGCTGTGAAAAAAGAAATGTAATTCGCCATTTTGTGATATCGGCCATCTTGGATTTGTAATTTGTCATAGTGAAAAGTATTCTACTAATCAAGCCCTTTCGTTTGATACCCATATTGAGGTAGTAGTGAAAAAAATATATAATTCGCCATTTTGTGGTGGCGGCCATCTTGGATTTGAAATTTGTTATAATGTATAGTACTCTACTAGTTAAGCCCTTTCATTTGATACCCATATTGAGGTAGGTTGTCTATCTATATATCTATCTAACACCCCTTTTTTTGGTCGGGGGTTAAAAAAACAATGTGCACAGTATAAATAAGTAACCCTGTCTGCTGCTGTAGCGTTAGCTGTGTTGCAGCAAACAGTGTCTTCCCAAAAATGTTCAACTAATTTAAGATTAAGTTTAAGTACCTAAATTATTATTTAATAGTAGTACTCGTACATACATATATATAAGAATTTAAAAAATATGAAGCAGTTAAAGTTCAATTATTACAAAAAAGAAAACGAAAACCACACCTTCTACACATTTTTCTAATATATTTTGCCTATTCCACTCTCAGAAATAATTTCTCCAAAGCATCATAATTATATTGCAAAGCTCAAGTCTGTCTGTTTGTCTGTCTGTCTGTGGCACCGTAGAGCTCAAACGGATGGGCCGATTTTGATGCGGTATTTTTTATTTGAAGGTTAATATCCGTGCGGATGTTCTTAGCTATGTTTGGTTAATGTCGATTGAAAATGGCCGCCTCCACAAAATGGCGGACAAAATATTTCTTCACAACCTACCTCAATATGGGTATCAAACAAAAGGGCTTGACTAGTAGAATACTATACACTACAAAAAAAAAACAAATTCAAGATGGCCGCCACCACAAAATGGCGGATTATATTATATTTTTCACTACTACCTCAATATGGGTATCAAACGAAAGAGCTTGACTAGTAGAATACTTTGCACAATGACAAATTTCAAATCCAAGATGGCCGCTACTACAAAATGGCGAAATACATTTCTTTTTTCACAACTACCTTAATATGGGTATCAAATGAAAGGGATTGACTAGTAGAATGTTGTACAGATCACAAATTCTAGGAAGTCGGGGGTTAATTAAATTTTTTAATTTTGTTCTTGTCGCTTGATACGATTGAGACAGCAATAGCAAAGCCATAGCCGATATAGTTAGGCGGTAGAAGGGCGGGCACGGGTGAAAATCGGCCCATGAGTTCTTAGGCTAAATTGCCATTTTGATAACAAAACAAGAACAAAATTAAAAATTTTGATTAACCCCCGACTACCTCGGATTTGTAATTTGTACAACATTCTACTAGTCAAGGCCTTTCATTTGATACCCATATTGAGGGAGTTGTGAAAAAAGAAATGTACTTCTCCATTTTGTGGTGGCGGCCATCTTGGATTTGAAAATCGTCATAGTGCATAGTATTCTACCAGTTTAGCCCTTTCATTTGATACCTATGTTGAGGTAAAGCGAAAAAATAATGTAATTCGCCATTTCGTGGTAGCGGCCATCTTGGATTTGAAATTTGTTATACTGTATAGTATTCTACTAGTCAAGCCCTTTCATTTGATACCCATATTGTAGGCTGTAAAGAAATATTTTGTCCGCCATTTTGTGGAGGCGGCCATCTTGAATCGACATTTGCCAAACATAGCTAAGAACATCCGCACGGTAATTAAAATTCAAATAAAAAACCGCATCGAAATCGGCCCATCCGTTTGAGCTCTACGGTGCCACAGACAGACACACACACAGACAGACAGACATCGACGTCAAACTTATAACACCCCTTTTTTTGGTCGGGGGTTAAAAACTATAGTCACCCACAGATTTCTTCTACGATTATGAGGATACTAACAGCAGCCCGCGGTTTTACCCGCGTCGTGCCCGTTCCCTAAATTTTCCAAAGATGCAAAGTAACGTATGTGCCATTTTCATATATAAACTGTCTGCGTTCCAAATTTCAACCCGATCCGGTCAGGCGTTCCGATGTGACTGAAGAACAAACCTTTAAACTTTCGCATACATAATGTTAGTAGGATGTTAAAGGTACTCTATTTTGAATCTACTTGTGTTCTGATTACGGTTTAGTTTATTCCAACCGCCGACGTTTTCAGGGCCCGTTTCAAGAGACGGAAGAGAGCGAGGCGTTTCTCAAGATAGAGGAGTTATACGACCCACGGTACGCGCCCTACAAGTACATATTCAGACTCTGCTATCGGATACTGAGGCTCAGCCAGCAAGACTACAGGAAAAACCAAGTGAGAAAACACTTTTATTATTGTTTGGAACCTATACTGTTCCGATGCTGGGCAAATATCGAGCTCACAACTCGAATTTGTAATTTTGTCACAGTGTATTCTTACGAACCAGAATTGGTTTTAATTTTTTTAAGAGAACTAATTAGTAAAACCCACTGAACTTTCTGCAAATCAAAATTGTCGAATCAAAAAATAATTAGTATGAAAAGTAACGTAGTCATTACATAAATAAATACACGGGTAACTCACGAAAAAGGTCGCCGGACGCGATCGACACTTAAATCGGACTGGGCTGACTATATCAAACGGGAGTTACCCGTTTATTTTCTCAAAAAATAATTATTTAAAAAATTACTATAAATATCCCTAAGACGTCCAACACACTCCAAACACACGCGCCACCCCAAGACTGAAACGAAAGCACCAGACTGTATCAAACCTTTGTTTTGTTTGTCAAGTTTGTTAAAATAACGAAAAGGAATAAATAAATATTCGTTAATATTTAAATAAAATAACGAAGGTCTGGGGTGACGCGCTCTTTCTATATAATTACTACTGCAATAACAAAGAATAAATAGTCGTCTCAACTTCAACAAAAACAGCGACTAAAATTAATGCTGTTATCATTTTCTAGGAATACATAGCGAAGCATTTCGGGTTCATGCAGAAGCAAATCGGCTACGACATCCTAGCGGAAGACACGATCACCGCGCTTCTGCACAACAACAGGAAGCTGCTCGAGAAACACATCACCGCTTCCGAGATCGAGACCTTTGTGGGTAAGGACTTTTGAAATAGATAAATATTGGTGGACACTGCTCACACAACACCATTTAGCCACAAACTAAGCAAAGCTTGTGCTATGAGAGGCAACTAGCTGATATATTAAATACGAGCAATGGAAAAAAGGCCTAAAACTGTGATTTTAGATATTAAAACACAAGACCGTGGTTGCCACACCGTACTACATAATGGAACGCTCATTAGAGGTGTAACAGATGTAGGACTTAGGTCAAAGCCAAGCTGACAAGCTTAAATGGGAGTGTGATGGTCGTATGAGCAGAATGCATCGTGATCCGTGGGTAAGGGTTTCTACAGAATGGACCCCCATCGGTCAGTCGACCACAGGGTCTTCCTCCAACGCAATGGATGGACGAGCTCGGAGCGTTTAAAATATAGTTCGCAAATTTTTTTAGTGGCTTTTCAACGTCATCTTTTATACTTTTTTATTCCATGAGTCTGAAGTCTACGGTCCGCTCGATGGAACTTAATTTAGGTACCCCAACGCTTATGATCGTCTCAGAGATTCTCACATTGTTTTGCCAATCTGGAGAGTTGAATAAAGATACCTATTATGAAAAACCAATTCAAAAACTACGGAGTGTTCAAACAAAACCCCCATCGTAACAGGGGGTTTAAATTTTTACTTACTGAACACTTGTAAACTTTTCCCAATTGAAATTTATTGGCAAAGCCTTCGGAGAGAATTCTCCAATATTCAGTTCAAAAAATGGGACAATTCGATGAATTGTTTGTTCAGGTCTGGTCCGTAAGAACATGAAGACTTGGCAGTCCCGCTTCCTGGACTACCTGAGCGACCTCTGCATATCGAACAAGAAGGCGATCGCGGTCACGCAAGAACTCATTTGCAAGAGCGTGCTCTGCGCCAACAACGCAGACATACTCATCGAAACCAGGTAACTGACTAGCCTCGTGGCAAAGTGGGTAGTAACTCTACCTGCGAAGCCGAGTGTCGTGGGTTCGATTCCAACCCAATATTTGTGTGATTATAATTATTGTGCGTATTGCGTACTCCTTAAAATGGTGCTTTGCGGATATTTTCCTCAAATAATTACTTTAGAAAATCGGAAAAGGAGTGATGCAATATCATATATTCAGTGAATACGTCATTATATTGTCAATTCAAACCTTTGTTTTTTAACTTGTATTGGTTTATACTTTACCGCCATCTCGCCTGATGTTAAACACTTGGCCGGTTTTATTAAAATTGAAAATTAAGTCTGTTTGATTATAAGTATCATCTTATTTTACAGGTTAGCCTCAGTGAAAAGCGTCGACGAGAAAAGCAAATACAAAGTCGAGGAAGAAGTAATACTTTTCTGGAATAATAGAGAGGTTAGTTATAGTAGCAACACAACCACTTATAGTAATAGGACTCAGAGTCCGCCCGGGGAAATACTACCTTTACCAGTTATTTTGCCGCCAAACTGTAATGTGCAAGCATTACTGTGTTCCGGTTTGAATGGCAATGTTGCCAGAGAAATTACAGGGCTTAGAGATATATCATAGATCTCTGGGTGAAGAGTGTAGTGCAGTGCTAGGTAATGATTTGAGATTTTCGTGTTTCAATAGCTGCGTGTCACTGTGCTGTTATGTGGCAGATATATTGCTTACCATCAGGCACACGTCCTGCACGTCTCGTCACTCTATAGTATAAAAAAACACCGCAAATAGTTGCTGTGGCTGTGTAGCTACCAGAGCTAGCACGTGTGGCTCTCAATTGTCAGGTCATAAGGTCGAATCCCGCCTGCATCTCGGTGAGTGTTTTAAAACCTCTACGCAAAAATGAACAATAAAAAAAAAATTTTTTTTGTTGATTGATTGGTGAATTAGTCGGTAGTGATATAAGATGTTTCATCCTAATCTGTTTAACCGTTTCAAAATCATCAGCTCTTTAGCTAGCTACGGCAGGAATACTAGACTCATAATGGGTATTTCCATATGTCTTTACTTGCAAACCTATGTATGTATGATGTAAAATTTGAAACTATATAATTTGTATCTGGGTTTACTCTGAAATTTGAATCAATAGCGGTGGGGTATTTCAATTTAATGTACACTTGTTCCAAGTGGGATATTAGTCGATTATTGCCGATGAAAGCAGACAACTACATCTCCTTTCCGAATGCATAGGAACTGAAAGCAGATGCCTGCTTTCATCGGCGTTATGAAATTGGCTGATTACGTTACAAATGAAAGCATAGCAGAAATATTAAGTTAGGCCTGCAGGTGCCGCATGACATCGCATCTTTTTGAAGCGAAACCTCCTTGTGGCGCGCCATAGACAAATTTTTCGTGGGCTGTGAATTGAATTCTAGCGTCACGTTCAGGAATGATAAGAAATATTCGGGTAAACTCGGAACCATAGCCATTGGCCATCAAAAATGCGTCAGCATTTCCCATTGGCCAGCTAGAGATGCGTCAGCATAGATAGCATCAGATAGATAGAAAACAGTTCTAGATGCCATGCTCATGGCTACGCCCTCCGGCTTCACCCGCGTAGCTTCCATAGTGATCCATAAAATTCTGAGTTATAAGTTTGCAGTTCTATCGGCAGTTCCAATGACTGCCATTTTTTAAATTTCCAGTGTAAACGCTCTTTATCCAAACTGGCCGCCGACGCGCGCCGCGACCCCACATCCGAAGCGGCGGCCATCTTGGACTACTACAGACACCAGCTGGACTTATTTTCCAACATGTGCCTGAACAGGCAGTACCTTGCGCTGAATAGCCTGTCTGCTCAGCTGCACATCAAATTGATATTACAGTAAGTGTATACACCTCCTAGTTTCCTATGGCCCAGTCCCAGAATTAGATTTTTAGTAAAGGACTTTTTGCAGAGACCTTCTGAGGAAGTTCCACACTTTTGCCAGTTATTCTACTGCCAAGCAATAATGTGCCAATATAACTGCCAGAAAAAATGTGCGGCTAAGAGATAAAGTGTCACAAGTCTCGGGATCTACTCGGGATTTCTCTCTCCAAATGAATCCATGATATGCTAAGAAGTTTTTTTTTATAATTTAGAGTGACGAGACTGAGACTGGACATGCGCCTGATGGTAAGCAAAATGCCAGCCACATAACAGCACAGTGACACGCAGCTCGTCTCATCTTATATTATATCTCTGGGAGACGAGCGCACTGCAGTTCTAGGTTCAGGGCTGGATTTAGAGATGTGGAGCTGTAGAGGCCCCGAGGCCGGGGCATCTACACATCACGCAGCAAGCAAGTTTATTAAAACTTGTCTGTAACCTCGTACCTTAAAATTATAATATTAGATGTGGCCCATAGTTTTACCCGCTGAGAATATTGCATGGTAATGAATGAGTAAAAATCTAGCCTATGTGTTTGTCCCACGCAAAAATACAAGTTTCATGGAAATTCGTTTAGACTGAATGAGTTACAAACGTTCGTTCACCTTCTTAAATTTAAATATATGTCTGTATTCCAGATGCATGTCCAATTCGGACCTCTCATACGAGCTGCGCGCATCGTTCTGCCGCCTCATGCTACATCTACACGCCGACCGGGACCCACAGGAGCCTGTGACCCCGGTCAAATACGCGCGACTCTGGACCGAGGTCACTGACCTCATACACATTCGCGAGTTAGTATCTAAGTGATAAAATCATAATAGTATACAGGAGCCTGTCACACCGGTCAAATATGCGTGACTCTGGAACGAGGTCACGTACCTCATACACATGCGCGAGTACCCATATTATACCTGCTTGTAGTACACCGTGATTCACAGGACCCGTCACACCGGTAAAATACGCGCGACTATGGACCGAGGTCACTGACCTCATACACATTCGCGAGTTAGTATCTAAGTTATATCTCATAACAGTCTACTGGGATCCACAGGAGCCCGTCACACCGGTCAGATATGCGTGACTCTGGAACGAGGACACGTACCTCATACACATGCGCGAGTACCCATATTATACCTGCTTGTAGTACACCGTGATTCACAGGACCCGTCACACCGGTAAAATACGCGCGACTATGGACCGAGGTCACTGACCTCATACACATTCGCGAGTTAGTATCTAAGTTATATCTCATAACAGTCTACTGGGATCCACAGGAGCCCGTCACACCGGTCAGATATGCGTGACTCTGGAACGAGGACACGTACCTCATACACATGCGCGAGTACCCATATTATACCTGCTTGTAGTACACCGTGATTCACAGGACCCGTCACACCGGTAAAATACGCGCGACTATGGACCGAGGTCACTGACCTCATACACATTCGCGAGTTAGTTTCTAAGTTATATCTCATAACAGTCTACTGGGATCCACAGGAGCCCGTCACACCGGTCAGATATGCGTGACTCTGGAACGAGGACACGTACCTCATACACATGCGCGAGTACCCATATTATACCTGCTTGTAGTACACCGTGATTCACAGGACCCGTCACACCGGTAAAATACGCGCGACTATGGACCGAGGTCACTGACCTCATACACATTCGCGAGTTAGTATCTAAGTTATATCTCATAACAGTCTACTGGGATCCACAGGAGCCCGTCACACCGGTCAGATATGCGTGATTCTGGAACGAGGACACGTACCTCATACACATGCGCGAGGACCCATATTATACCTGCTTGTAGTACACCGTGATTCACAGGACCCCGTCACACCGGTAAAATACGCGCGACTATGGATCGAGGTCACTGACCTCACACATTCGCAAGTCAGTAGTCACATTATACTTAGAGTAGACCGTGATTCATAGGGAACCTGTCACACCGGTCAAATACGCACGTCTTTGGACCGAGGTCACTGACCTTATGCACACTCACCAGGTAATACCTATACTCGCTCACAGCATATTAAGATCCACAGAACCTGACCACGTTGATCAAATAAGCGCGACTTTAAACCAAGATCACTGGCCTCATACATATCTACAAGTATCTACATTACGTTTGGTCACAGAACATATATTGTATCCACAGAACCCTATTACAGTAATCCTATAGATCGAGGTCACTGACCTCATGCATATTCGCGAATTTGTTCATTACATTATACCTACTTATGTTGTATGATAATGATGATTTGCCGAAGTCCATCATCAAGTCTAAGTGTTTGATGTTCGCCGACGACCTCAAGCTGTATTCAGCTGTAGGTGGCGTGACAGACTGTGAGGCTCTCCAGGAGGCAATCAATTCTGCTTGCAGGTGGAGTGGTGATAACGATTTACACTTTAACGGCGGTAAATGTAAAGTTATTACCTTCACTAGGAAGGAAACGCCGATTATATACAACTATTGTTTAACTGACAGCACGGTTATTGAAAGAATTTGGGAAACTAAAGATTTAGGTTTGAGATTAGACAAAGAAATTAATTTTAGAGACCACGTCACTAACGTGTGTAAAGAAGCGTATAGAATGTTGGGATTCATCATGCGCACGTCGTATAACTTTAGAGATCCGCGAGCACCGTTGACGTTGTATACGGCTTATGTACGCAGCAAGTTGGAGTACAATGCAATAGTTTGGGATCCTCATGAAAAAAAGTATTCGCTCATGGTGGAGAAGATCCAACGTAAGTTCGCGCGTTTTATTTATAAAAAAAAGTACGGCTACTATCCATATATGTATCCGTCACTATTTGTCTACGGAATGGTGGGATTGTACAGTTTGGAACTGAGGCGCAAGATGCAGCTGTTCACCCACTATTATTTATTGCTGAACAACAAGCTGAACAATCCCGATACATTGAGCGAAGTGCGGCTGGCGGTGCCTTGGGTCGGCCGTCGCGGGCCGGGCGCGCTCGCGCCGCGTCGCCGTCGCCGCCTGCTGGCGCCGCCGCCGGGGCTGCGGACTGCGCGCGGCTACAACGCGCCCACGCCGCGTTTCATTGAACTTATGAACGGCACACTCACTCAAAACCAGATTTGGACATTTTCTTCGATAATTTGGGCAATTTCAGGGCCGAAGTCCTTGCCTATATTAGCTCAAACATGTAATGCGTTGGTTTTTACTGTAAGTTCCATGTTTAAATTGTAAATAAATAAATAAGTATCTTGATTCACTCGCATCAATCACGCCAGAAGGTGAATTACGCGCGATTCTGGACCGAGGTCATTGCACACAGTCGCATCAAAGGACATTTTTGTAAGGAACAACAGATTTTTGTGTTTCTTTGGTGTTTTGCCGACTTTTTTGTTAATCACTTTTTTAAGTAATACTTGGAGAACTGTTTGTCCTAGACATACCTTGTAGACGTTTAAAGTGCAAATTCATATTTATCTCTAATTATTATTTTGTTTTTCATTACTGCCTACCGAACTTTAGGCTAGTGCAGTAAGTTCAAGACCCGAAACTTTTTTTTAAATAAAGTTTGACGAGACGAGCAGGACATGTGCCTGATGGTGAGCAACATGCCTGCCTGTGTCTGGGTGTTTCTATGTATAATAAGTATGTATTTACAATTATATAAGTATTATATAATAATTATATAAGTATTTTAGTAGTGGTAGGACTCTTGGCAGAGTCCGCCTGGGGAAGTACCACACCTTTGCCAGTTATTCTACCGCCAAGCAGTAATGTGCAAATATTACTGTGGTCCGGTTTGAAGGGCAATGTTTCCAGAGAAATGACAGGGCTTAGAGATATAAGATCTTAGATCTCTGGGTGACGAGCGCAGTGCAGTGCTAGGTAAGGATTTGGACTCTTCATATTCCAATAGCTGCTTGTCATTGTGCTGTTATGTGTCAGGCATGTTGCTTACCATCAGGCACATGTCCTGATCGTCTCGTCACTCTTTATTAAAAAAAAAAAATATCAGCTATCTGGCCGCCATATTACAAGCTTTGCTTAGTTTGGGCACAGATCAGAAAATAGTTACTTCGTAACAGATGCATCACTGCCATACAAAAGCGCAAATACCTACACGATAATAACCTAAACTTTCGTAAACTACTTACCTACTGTTACTTGCAAGCAAAAATACACCTTTGCACAAGCACGCAGAGTTGAGAATACCGTACGCCCCGTGTGACTTGTCGTCTGCTTACGTCACTGACCAAACGTGCTAGGGTTGTACGAAATATGATAAGATGATAAAAAAACTAAACTGCAAATTGTAATTTTCTTTATTGTTTATTTAAATGGAATGAAAATGAAAAGAAATGTTTATTATCACAATAACGAAAACCAAATCACAAGAAAAGCTACAAAACCTAGCGTCTACCGCCTTAAAGTTATTAAAAACAGTTTCACGCGCTTCCGGATGTTAAATACAAAGCGACAATAAATACAAAGAATACATATATGTGACAATAAATAGGTACAAAGAATGAATACTTAACATGTTTTGCTAGTGTGAACTAGATCCCACACTATGGTGACCTGTTTTGTGGGATCCAGGCTAATTTTATGCAAGTAAAAAAATAGACTGAAACAACTCTAAAAAAATAGATATTTTTATTTTATTTAGAAATAATTAAATTTTCTCCGAAAAAACAAACTTTCAGATACTCGAATTCTAGAATTTTATAATTTTGGCTAAGTTTATCATCACGTCATACAGATATAATAGATATATTAAATATATAATATATACATAATATATACACTTATGCTTTACATACCATTGCAATTTTTCCAACATACAACCGAATTGAGAACCTCCTCCTTTTATGTCAATTAAAACTATTATATGCCTTAAATTAAGAAACTTGCTCATTTCATAGATTTTTTTTAAATCAAGAGTTTTGTGATGGAGGAGTCAAAAAGTGTTAATGTTGAGATGAGTAATGTGTGTGTATGTATAGTACAATAACGCAGCGACATTATTTATCCGCTTGATACACGGGCCGTTTTTCGCGTTTACAAATTTGGCGGGAAAACGGGTGTCAGGTTACATAAGTGCGGTGTTTATGCTTCGGCATATGAAATGGCGCCTTACTTTTACCCGTTTGAGCCATTTACTCTCAAGAGCGTTTCAAGACGATTCTAGCGGTATCATTTATTTATAATGAATGTACTTAAATTGTAAACTAACATTTTTGACACTTGAGTAAAAATTTTCGCTATTTCTCAAGTAGTCTAACAACTATTACTTTACCATAAAACCCACTGTAAACCAACTTATAATAATTTATAAGTTGTCAGACAGTGGGTTTTATGGGTTAAATGTGTTGTATACGAAATAACAAACTCGAAACACCAAAAAAACTGTATTCGATTGTACAAATTAGGTATATGCGCGCACTCGGCGTTCGTGCGCACGTCAACTCGGGCAAGCGGCCGGCGCCCCTGTGATTTTAGTACACCCGGGTGGACCCGAACGAGTAGGTTAATATCTCGCGCCGTATAGCGAGTGGTGAGGGTGTGGTTTGGGGTCAGATGGTGTTGTGTGTGAATTGTCCACCATTAAGTTAAAAAATAAAATAAAAAAATGTGTAATTTTTTATAATTTTTGAAACTAACCTAACACAAGTTTCATTTTACTTCCAGCTACCAATGCGTGAAAGGCGGCCCCGACGCGAACAGGGAGAAGGTCAAGGAACAGTTCGCGTCGACCATCCGATTCGTTGAGAACTATCTCTGTAACGTTGTTACAAAGACCTGGTACTTCAGTGACCACGACCAGAATAAGCTGACCTTCGAAGTGGTCAAGCTTGCTCGGGAACTGATCTACTTTGGGTTTTATAGGTGAGTGTTTAGTTTGTACGTTATCTGGTTGAAGCTGAGGATTGGTGACTAAAACGTGAGATTTACTCCGTAACAGTAGATTATGCTTAAGTGTGTAAAGTTGGTGATTACCGCTGAGCGTTAAAGCCTAAAGCGAAGGGAGGGCCTTAAGAGAGCTGAAAACGGTAATCATCAATACACACGTATATCATACGACGTTTTTCAACACACTGGAGAATAAAACAACAATGAAATATGATTTTTTTTTACTGTATCAAGCTGATGTACTTTTTCGTTACGATTAGATAAACCGGTGAAGAAACAGTTTGTTGGAAAATCGGAATGATCTTAGAATCTTTCGTCATCCGCACTTATTCAATTCAATTCAATTCAATTTATTTCTTCGAACCATTATTTTACAAAGAAAACTTGGTAACGTCAAATACAAAATAATAAAAGAGTTTAAATACATAAACAAGTGACAATATTTAACAGTAAGCGGCTGTAAAGAGGCCTTGTCCAACGGATTCAACTATTTTAATTAGCTAAATCCTTTGTCAAAAGCTTTATAAAAAGCAAAAAATAAATAAAAAATTAAATCTAAAATTTTAAATTACGATGTTAAAATACTCTTAATTAATTGGTAGTTACATTTGTGATACACTTTTTTTTTTTGGCTACTTACTTGGCTAGGGTGGTGAAGTTATAGCCTTATTCTCGTTACTTTTTTCTCTCTTTCGTTCTATTTATCACTGTATTTCATGTCTGGTGTGCATAACAAATTTCAATTGTATTTAGCATGAGAATTGGGCGTGAAGTACTAAAGACCGTTTGTGTAACAGTTTCAGCGATCTGCTGCGTCTGACGAAGACGTTGCTGAGTATTCTCGACTGCGTCACCGCGATGGACCTCTTGAATGAGAGCAACGCGCTGGGGGGAGAGGGGGTCGAGTGTGAGTATATACTCCTAGGTAATAAACTACAGGCCCGTGAACAAAATTATGGTTCATATGAACCACCAGAAGACCCATGTGGGAAGCTGTCCCTTTGGGTCAAGTGAGGGGGGGGGGGATTGCAAATCTCGTTCTTTTCTCCTTGTCGCATGATTTTTGAACGGGCGGAATAATAGATTAGAAGAGGTATAGAAAATGTATGGATCCAATGCCGCACATAGTCAAATGACCAAATTTACCCTGATAATCGTCCGAAAACATAATTTTTTCCGATAAAAATACTCGTAATTATAAAAAAAAATACGAGGTTTTAATATCTCTTCTAATCCATTATTCTGCAATATTTGATCCATTATTTTGATTTGCGTAATCTTGATGTGTACATTTTATCACGCAAGCAGCTCAGGAAAAGGAAATGAAGAATCGTAAGTCTTAAATTTATTCCAATGCATGCCTACATACATTTGTACTTCACAACCTCACGATGCCTTAAGATTAGTTTTATATCTTAAAGGGACCTAATATCTTCAAGTCACCTTCCGAACTTGAGGCTAGCGTAGGAACCACAGGGCCCTACTAACCTAAACTCAAGTTAGCACCTTGTGGATATCGTCTCAGGATCTATAATGGCTACTATAGTTGAAATGTTCACCTTTGAGTCATATGCAAATTATGCGCTGGCTTAGAAAGCGCAAGGCCTACTAACTCAAACTTACACCCTGCGGGTATAGCCACTCCATCGATCCAGACTCAGGACACAAAGCTTTGTGTGATAGTCATCAGAGATAATATGAAGACAACTACCACCGGTCACTTTAAAAAACTCACCATTCTTGTAGACTGGGTTCGATTTCCATCCAGCGCAAATATTTATGTGATTAATATAAATAATTGGCCTTTGTCGGGGTGTTTCTGTGTATAATATGTATGTATTTGCTATGGGGTAATGAATGGGTCAAAAATATATTTAATTGTTCCATTCTAATTAGTTCTTCTGGTAGATTATTAAGAATTATGAGACACGTATTTTTGTTTTATCATATTATTAAAATCTATAGAAAGATATAGACCTACATTAGTACTCGTATAACTGACGGGCCAATTAGTTTTTTAAAGTTATTATGACTATAATATAAGCACTAGCGTTTCCAGTTTCGCTCGGATATTTTCATATAAAGGAAAATATTCGAAAAAAAAGACTATCCTCCGTTTCAAGTTGAATCAAACTAACCACAATGCACCAATTTGATTTAAATCGTTTAAGTAATTTAAGAGTCCGTCGCGGACAAACAACTTGACGCGTTATAAATTTCTATGTATAAAAACGTTATGTTGGTTTGTGTACGCTTCAAAAACTCAAAAAGTTCTGCACCGATCGAGCTGAAATTTTAGAATGATGAATCCGCATCAAGGATTGTTTTTATCTAATTTTTGCATCACAATGTGCCAAAGCGGAGCGTGGCAGGGTACAGCTGGTATATTATATAACGTGAATATAATAGTATTAAGATTATATCACCTAACTGGCTCCCATAGTACAAGCTTTATTTACTATGAGGTTAGACATTATTGTGTGAGAAATGTCCACCATTTGTATTTATTTATTTATTGTAATTTTCAATTCTGCGGCACTGTTATGAATATGCGTGTGGTATCTGTCAGGTACAAGTTTTGCTCGTCCCATTAGTATATTTCATAGAAATACAGTTGTCGGTTATTCTACTATCCAGCAGTATTGTGAGCAAATAATACTGTGTTCCAGTATCAAGAACAATATTTCCAGAGGAATTACGAAACAAAGAGGCGTTAAAGTGAATTGGTGACAAATTACAGAAAAAGAGTGTGATATGTAATGATTTTGATGTGTTACAGCGGAAGGCGGCGTGCTTAGGAGCATCGGCGACATGGGCGCTGTCATGACTTCTATCACGCTCGGTTCCGGCGCGAGGAACGTACGTACCTACATCTAACCAAACATACACTACATAGTGGGAGGACGCTTTGTGGAGTCCGCATCGGGAAGCGCCAAACCTTTGCTAATCATTCTATCACCAATCAGACACAGATGTTACTGTGTTCCCATTTGAAAGTCAATTTTTGCCACGGTGCAAACAGATAAATAATTAGATTTCTGTTTTTTGTTTCGTTTTCGTTTACAAAGGTGTCTATGGCAGTTGGTCTCAATTGACATCCATTGCTTTCCAAACTTTGGGCTATTGAAGGCGTAAGACGCTAACTATAACTTTAGGTGACTATTGCTATGCAGCGCTAGTCGATGATAATACGATTCGTGTTCAAATAGCTGCTTGGTCCTGTCCTGTTATGGACAGGCTTGTTGCTTTGCTAGGCGCATGTCTTGTCCACTTGTAGCGAGAACGTGAAGCTAGCGTATTCTTCCGCAAAGCTGCCGCGGCCTGCCGCACGTCTCTGGGCCCTCTCAGGCAACGCGTCACCCCCTCAATCTTTGCTCTCGTTTATTTTCAGCGAAAATAAATTCATTTCTATTCATTTATTCATACCACAAATTGAGAAGAACACTTGGTAACGTCTTTTATAAAAATACCAAAAAAATATGTGTACATACGAAGATAAAATAACAGATAATGTCAAATATGAATAAAGCAGCTGTAAAGGGGGCCTTGTAAATTACGGCTGGTCTAGTCGGGAGAACGGCGCCTGCCGATCCGGAGACCCCGGGTTCAAACCCCACACGCACCACTGTCTTTTCGAAGTCACGTGATGCCGCTAACTTAAAACGGTGAAGGAAAACATCGTGAGGAAACCTTTCGAAGTCATGTAGCATCCACCAACCCGCACTGGGCCAGGGTGGTGGATTATGGCCTTAACTCTCTCCTTGCGAGAGAAGGTCTGAGTCCCAGCAGTGGGAACACATTTAGTGGGCTATTGATGATGAAAGGGGATGAAAGGGCGTCAATTACATACACTCGGCACAGCACAGCGCATTCACAGGACATCGTTGTATGTTACAGCCGAACGGCGCTAACACCGCGCCGGCCCCCGGCGGTGCCCTTCAGCGAAGTCCGTCTGCGTTGATGTTGGCTCGGGAACACCCACTCGTCATGGAGACTAAGCTCAAGATCATCGAGATATTGCAGGTACATTGATACAGCATTTAAAATATCACGAAATAGATCTTATACATATTACAAATGATTTGTGATTCTGTAAATTTGTACGATTTGTGGATATAGTTATGTGGTATATTTGTAGGATTAAATAGAATTGAAAATACTATATCCACAACGTTTTAATTATATTCGCCATCATCATTCTACGGCTGTCTGGAAGAGATCGCTTTAAGCGATAAGGTCGCCCATTGCTACTTTCATTTTAGTCGTAAGTTTTTATGTATTTTATTTTTAAATTAATTGCAATAAAGATTTTATCCATATATCTGTTAATCAAGCCGGCTACTACCGAATAAATATGTTTTGGTCTGGTGCTTTGATATCATACATTCGATACTTGCCCTGCGGTACCCGTCCCGTTATTTTCTAGTGATAAAAAGTAGCCTGTGTAATCCCGAACTATGTATTCCTCTTCAAATCCATTATTCCGCAACGCCGTACAAAAATCATGCGACAATGGGGAAAAGATCGAGGGTTCCAATCCCCTATCTTCACCTGCACTCAGTTGGACAGCTTACAAGTGACAGCATAGTGCTGAATCTTATTATTTTATACCCTTCTATCTTTCTACATAGATCTCATTGTGGTTCAAATTAACCATCTATTTTGTACACGGGTCTTTAGTCTACTATTATCTCATTGTGTTCAAAATTCATCCGTCCCGACGTGAATGAGTAGCAATCGTCCAAACACAAACATAAATTTTAGCATTTATAATAGTGGCAAGATTATTTTCTAAATATGAATAAATTCCTCAAACTAAAAGTTCCATAAACCGTGTTTCCAGTTCATATTGGACGTTCGACTGGACTACCGCATCAGTTGCCTCCTCTCTATCTTCAAGAAGGAGTTCGAGCAGGGCGGCGATAGAAGTACGGATAGCATCGCCAAGGCCGACGTCGAGGCCATAGGCCTTCAAGCCGAGGGAATATTCAGTTGTAGGTGAGTGACGGAGATGGATATACAACTCTATTGGTGAGTGAGGAAGATAGGTAGCTCTAGTGATGAGTTGGGTATTTGTCATAATCATACTGTTAAGGCCGTCATATAAGTAGCTATAATATTTATTAATATACCGAAGTAAAATAGGTAATTACAAGATTAATAAGTTGGTTGGTATAAGTCGGTGACGTTATAGAAATATAAAGTATGGCTGCGTGTGCGGTCACTCGAACATTTGTTTAGAAAATATAAACATGTCTAGCTATCAAATATAATAACATATTATAGCTACGTGTGTGACGGCCTTAAAGGTGTGACCTAGTAAGAGAGTAATGAAACACGAAAGCTGATAGACACTATACAGGGCATAATAACAATCTTAATTATATAGTGATTAAGTCCTGTATAGTGCTAAAATTGTGTGTTCAAATCTCAAATGTTTTAAAATAATATTTATCAACTATACATATAGAACTTATGGCTACACTTCATAATCCCCATTCATTAAAATATTATTACATGTTTTCATTTAATTTTAGTTTTATTATGTACATACTACATGTTGTTTAGAATTTGTCATATAATATTTCAACAACATATTACGGTTTTAGTCACTAATTTTTGCATTGATTCAAATTGTCATGTGACATGTTTAATAATAAGTAACGTTCATACCAGCAAAAATAGCAATGAGAACTATACTATGATCTGGATAGCATCGTGACTATATTATATCCCTTCCAGGAGTTTCTTTTTTTGAATAGGCAGGTCCTTTATTAATAAAACCAAAATATCTCTACAATGAGTGAGAATGACTACACTGCGCTACATACCTTCCTATTAACACATTGGCTGCTGAAAACACGTACGTTGTGTTTTATTTAGTGCAACGCGTATGCGGGCTAAACACGCCTGTCGTGTAAAGCTACATTGCTATGCACCGGTGCGGCGCCACACAAACGTGTGTGTTTCAAAAGACGAAACGCCAGTGCGGACGCACATACGAGGCGTGTTTTATCGTTTTTTTTTATTAAAAAATAAAACAAGTCATGCTTGGTGTTCTCCTGATAGTAATTGATACGAAACAATACTTACCTCTGATGTCAGATTTTTTTACAATAACGTAACGCTAGAGCGGAAATATATGCGAGGAGTATTTGTTCGTTTTTTAATAAAAAAAAAATATATGCTACAGAGGTAATTAGTACGAGACAATGCCTCTAATACCGATTAATTATATTTTCAAGTACCTACCTAATACCAACATAAGTATATTATTTTTTGAAGTGATTTTGTTTGGAAACTTTAAAGCCACAAAAATCGAATAAATTACGTTTATTAAAGGCACTCTTCAAATAAAAGTGTCAATATTTGATTCGTAGATATAATGCACGAGATTATAATCTCACGGTTAGGTTAGTTCATAAAATAGCGTTGTTAGATTATAATCTGACATACAAGAATTGCTCGTTTACAGGTATTAGGTAGATGAGCAATGTTGTAGATGAGCAATGTTCTACTATTCGAATGGCGTCTAGATACCTTCCACGACTGATTGCTATATAAGGTAGCCCATCAGTAAACAGTCAGTTATTATCGTTCCTTGATAAGTGTGCAGTTTCAAATCTATTCGTCGTTTTAAGCAAAAATCTTGTTCAAAAGTTCTATTACATAGATGAAAACATACCAAACTAATAAAATAGTGTTAAAAAGTAGTAACTATCGCCAGAAAAGCAACATTTACCCAGACTGCCCTATGGTCAAGTTAAAGTAATTTATTTTTGAAAAGTACCTAACGAATAACAAACACAATAGATTCTAAGAAAAGAGATATCAGTTATTGGCTCGGCGGTAACAACAAAGAATTTGGAGTCACAATTTGCAATATTTTTGAATAGGTAAGTACATTAGTTTACAAAGAACTCAAACAAATATACAATAAAAAGGAACAAAATCATTGTTTAGATTTTTTAAACAACATGTGTGACGACGAAATCCAAACAAAGGACATAAAAGAAGCCGACAGACTGATGAGAAGTACGAGATTCTTTTCGCAACAGATGCATCACTCTCGAATAAAAGTGCATGTGCACGATAGTACAGCAAGCAAAAATACACCTTTGCACACGCACGAAGAGTTGTGAATGCCGTGCGCACCGCGTGCCTTTTCGTCTGTTTACGTCACTGGCCAAATGTGCTAGGGTTGTACGAAATATGATAAGGTGAAAGAAAACTAAACCGCATTTTGTTTTGGTTACATTGAACTTACAATTTATTTATTTAGGATTTAATGTAACAGGTTTTGGGATCAAGTCTATCTACTAATCAATACTGAAATAAATTACTCAATTAACATAATTTTGTAAAAAATAAGAACAGAAAAGTACTCTAAAGTAAAACAACCATCAAAATTTATTTTCAATTAGAACAATCGCGAAACTTACATACGAAAAAATCAGTCCAGAACCTCTTCTTTCTTTGAAATCGGTAAAAATCTATATTTTTTTTAGGTACGTATTAATACGTACATAATTGATACTGAGTTGATAATGATGATAATTTGAATTTTACAATGTTGATAGTTTCAAGTAGTTTTTATACCGTTTTATAAATGAATAAATTAGTCTCATTCGGTATTTAAAGAAGTATGTATCCCAAAAAACAATTTAAATATAATGAGACATAATAAAGATGAGAGAAAAAGGGTATTTCAGACAAAATAAATGGTATGCATATTCTCTACTGTAACTATTCTAAATAGACATACATATTTACACAGAACTGTTTCTATATTATTAAGTGCAATTAAACCCAACCAAAGTTTTGCTCAATAATAAATGAATAAAAACAAAACCTTGCTTCTTGTTTCGGCAATTTAAAAAGATAAACCACTACTAGATTTCAGTTTCTGGTTATTGTAGCCATTCACAATAAAATAATGCTGCGATATTATTTTGGCGCTCGCTCGTTCATACATCAACTCGGGCAAACGGGTGGCGGGTGGCGGCCCTATGATCTTTTCGCTGCCGGGAACACCAAAGTGTAGGTAAAAGCCCTGTATTACGGGTGGCTCCGTGTGAGTCATCGGTTGACGTTCACACCTAAGTAGTTTGTAAATGTCTGAAAATAAGGTATAAAGTCAAACGAAACCGCACAGCACGGCGCGGCGCTTGGTGCATCACTTAGTAGCAAGCTAGCAAGTCAGTCACTGACTGTCAGTCTGCTTCTAACATTAGTGGTGTACAGTTGGTTTTGGTATCATCATGTCTTCCAACGACGTCGACGAAGTTTTCCAAAATCTTTCTACGATGTTTGCTGATTCAGAAGGTTACTACGTAACTCCAAGAGAGTTCTTGGAACTTCATCTTTAGATCCTGGATATCACGTAACAAAGAGTGCTTGTCAAGACTATTCAAACGAGTCATTAACTCGACGGTTTTATCTTTTATAGTTTAGGGTTCTTATGGGCCACCTTCCGACTCCCTCTTGAGATCAGCTTCGTGGTACCATACTATTGCAATGTCATCAAAGTTACGTAAGTAAACCAAATTTCAACCTAATCTAACGACAGGAAGTGGTTCTAATTTAACTCGCAAGATTTGTCCTATACTAACAGTGCAAGTTAAATAAAAGCTTAATTAAAATAGGATATAATTTTCATTTGTATATTTTTGATTTTTGCCTATTCCTTTGCCTTTGCCTGTCCAGGCTCAGGAGCCGACCGTTTCAAGGTCGGCTCCGGTGCAACGTCGTACATTTTCATTTGGCTAACTGACGGCTGGCTTTCTGGCTGTTTTACGCCACCTTGAGACATGGCCTCCTTCAATAAGGAGGATAAATCCAGGAGAGCCGCAGGCGCATTCTGAGCATCCGGAGGTGCCCAAACACTTGGGTTCGTGTCTTCGTCTTGGGTGCTGTTAATTAAACAATGTTTCTTTAGATAAGTATAGTGGCCGGCAAACAAGTTAACCCATTGAAGTTAGCTGCGCAGAAACGTTTTTAAGGTCTATTTGAAGTGCACATGCGCGAACTTTCCCCTTGCTAACTTCATTTGGGTCAACTTGTTTGCCGGCAACTATGTCTTACTTTGAAGTTCCGAAAAATCAAAACAAATGTTTATTTGCGTTGTATAGTTGCCACAAACACTATACCTAACTCTTTAGGGAGCTGATTGTGCGAGAGAACGTTTCGACCCGTTGTTCTCATAATTCCACACTCAAAGAACCTACTTAGGTACCTACTACCTATTTACGAGACTAAAGCCGTTATTACACCACTCGTTAACAACAAAAACGTCGAAACCGATTAAGCTTATGTCAAAAAACCCCGCCTAAATTAAAAAAATCTTAAACACCTAAACGAATTGATGGTACTACTCATTATTACAATAGGCGGGACGACTCATTTTGATTTAAAATGTGCCATTAAAAGGCTTCTCAATAACTGAAACATAGGCGAAAGAATTACTTTGTTTCATTCAGTAGAATTCAGTAGTGTTTTTATATGAATAGTGAAAGAATTACTTTGTTATCTTAAAACTTCCCGTGATATCACGATTTTAAAATCACAATATTGGACTATCCCACTTCACGCTTCCTGGAAGCGAAAGTCAAAAAACAAAGTAATTCTTTCACTTTTCATACAAAACACGTAGTAACGTGTATTTAAAAATACGGATATGAAAAATTAATAAAATAAACACTCACATTATGGTGTCTCGACTAGTCCCTGCCATTATTTTATCTAGGTATTTACCAAATTTGTATTTATTTTCGCAATTTGACTTTTCACTCAACAAACAAAACTATAAGGTCAGAACAGAAGCCGGAAGGTAGCTGTATTGGTTTGTGGTTGGACCAAGTCAGTTTCAGTGTTGCCATACGGCAAATCTGAAGTTTAAAACAGTTATATTCTGGAGACAAATTAAAGAAAATTTGCCGTATTTATAAACAATCAGTTTATTATGATCAAATTTTGTTTTTTCACCATAAAAATAAAACTAACTAACTTGTACTGATAATTTTCTTTACTTTTCTAGACTAGGTGATCTATTATATTTTGACGATTAAGTATATTAAAAAATTACGTAAATCAATTAAAATACGGAATGTTATTACAATGTTCAATCATTAATATTAATCATCAATTTTTAACATTATGAGCTGGATTGAAGAGTAATGTATTATTTTAGTTTAGAGTGCCAAAACGAGTAAGACATGTACCTGATGGTAAGCAACACGCCTTCCCATAACAGCACAGTGACATGCAGCTATTGGAACACGAAGAGTCCAAATAATTACCTAGCACTGCACTGTGCTTGTCACCTAGAGATTAAAGATGGTCGGAAGATGCTCCGCGATTTACCCGCGTAGTTCCCTTTCCCTTGGTTTTCTCGGTGTTAAAAGTAGCCTGTGTTCTTCCTAACTACTTATACTAATAATAATCTGTTCTAAATTTCAGTCCGATTCGTGCATACGTTACGAGGTGATTGGGCAACAAACATTCAATCATTTAAATTTATAATATTAATAGGATACTGGTGTACGTACACGCACACCACTGTCTTTTCGATGTCATGCGTAATGCCGCTAACTAAAAACGGTGAAGGAAAACATCGCGAGGAAACCAACATGTACCTAGAATCGTTTTAAGTCATATGTTATCCACCAACCCGCACTATGTGGTGAATTATGGCTTTGACTGCTTCTTGTGACTTCTTGCGAGAGAAGGCCCCGAGAGATCCATCAGTGGGAACATTTAGTGGCCTGTGTATGCTTATTGGCATAAAAATAAAAGTCGTCAAGTGCGAGTCGGACTCGCCCATGAAGGTTTCCGTGTAGCAAGTAACATAATATAAAAGTTCTTGTAGTTCGTTGTTACTTTAATCAGTGTTTTAACAATAGTGAATTTTGACGTATTAAAATAAAACTACTTACTAGATCTCATTCAAACCAATTTTCGTTGAAAGTTTACATCATACACTTTTTTTTCATTATCTTATATTAGAAGTTACAGGGGGGGACACTTTTTACCACTTTGGAAGAGTCCCTCGCGCAAACTATTCAGTTTACACGTATGGTTTTGATTAAATTTTTTTGAGTTTCATTTCTATTTTTCGTATCAAAATCTTAATGCGGTTTACAGATTACATCTACTTACCAAGTTTCAATAGTTAGCTCTTATAGTTTCGGAGAAAAGTGGCTGTGACATACGGACGGACGGACAGACAGACATGACGAATCTATAAGGGTCCCGTATTTTGCCATTTGGCTACGGAACCCTAATTAACGGGTTTTTGGCGGAAATTCACAACTAACTTGGCGGATTATAAAAAAAATATATTTGGCAACACGTTTTGATATTTGGCACTGCGAGCTCGTTTCCGGTTTAAGTTATTTCATGAAACTTTTTCCAAATTCAAATTTGAAGAAATGGCTGATGAAAGGTAAGTGAATTTCTAATTCAGTGCCTAAGTGTTAAGTAATAAGTTTTTTGGTATTGAAATGAGCGTAACGAAAAGTAAAGTTCTAATTCAGTAAGTATGTACCTAATTGGTTTTCTGGGTATTGCATTTAGCGACGAAACATGTTCAAACGAGTTCCTTTGAAGTTACCGCCCGCCCAGTTTGGTTTGGTCTCGGACGAAATTAAGTTCTATCATGCCTAACTACCTAATTTGTTTTATTTAGATGCCATTGTGGGACATATTTGCGAGTTGTGCGTGAGAGTGCGAGTCACGGGCTAGAATTGCACGTGTACATTAAAAACTAAAGTTGAATGTCTTTGAAGTTTGCGACCGACTTGTTTCTTGTCATTTCAATATTGTGTTTAACTTATTTTAGAGAACCTCTGTTGCCGGGGTTACGGGGCGCGTGTGCGGCGTACGTGCTCCAGGCTGTGGACATTCTGGCGGTGTTGCATAACGTAAGTACAACCAAATACCTATCTGTTGCGATTACCACACTATTCGATCTCTCGGCTGGCTCGCTCGCTCGCGACCCGGCGACGGGACGGAGGGCGAAGGTAAAAGGCGAAGTGACTGGCGATTTCAAATCAGTCTCCGTCCGTAAGAGGTTGGGAACAAAACCTCAACTCTTCCACTTTTTAAGTAAAATGGATATAAATAATTGGCTCGCAAGTGATGATGTCGTAGAAATAATATATGTTAATACGTAAATCTGACATGATCAAACAAATCAGGGGTTACTTGTTACTTAAAATTTAAATTTTCTTCCACTTTTGTTCTTTCAAAACTCCCCGTATTAAGTATGATAATTACATTTAGTTTATGTATTGTTAAAGAAATGAAAACGCCTCCGTCGAGCCAGCCGCCGAGCCAGCCACGGAGGCAGCCGTGGAGGCAGCCGCGCAGCCAGCCGCCGAGCCAGCCGCGGAGCACGCGCTACACCCGCGAACTCCAGCAAGCCAGCCGATTCAAATTCCGCCACGTCGCTGGGATCGGTTCTAAACCAGGACGTCTACTCTCTTTCTACGAAACACGTAATTTCGAAATAAACTCGCGACTTTCCTACTCCGGTTCTACTTCGTTTCGTTCGATCGAACATTGTTTAGCGACAATGTTCTAACGACGGATTGAAGTAGAACCGGAGTAGGAAAGTCGCGAGTTTATTTCGAAATTACGTTTTTCGTAAAAAGAGAGTAGACGTCCTGGTTTAGAACTGATCCTCACAACGCCGACGTGGCGTTTTTGTAAATTAAATTTATGTTATAATAAGATGCATATTATTTTATTTAACCATCATCATATCAACCCCCTGCTGGGTATAGTATGTTATGGACCTATATTTTTATCCATGAATGACATCACTTTATTCCTGTTTTTTTGTAGTGTTGATAGCTCAGAGGTCAAGAGGTCAAAAGAGATCGGGTTCGAATCCCGGCTCCGATATTTATGAACTAGAGCTACAAAACCATGGTGAACCAATAAGTACATGGTACTATATTATGCTTTTTAATGTACTCGTATTCTGATTCAAATTAATTTACCTGATGGAGCGACCTACAATAGATTACGTATATCATTATTAGGCCCGCTGTAGTCTTGTAAACCGTTTTTTTAATTAAAATTGTATTGTCGTTTCACCAGTGCTGCTTCACGCATACGGCGTGTTTCACACCAGGTGTGTTTGTCCGCACTGGCGTCGCTCGTCTGAACAGCAGTGCGGCTACTCGCGCCTAGCGTGAAACACTCCTTGCGTGTTTTCCGTACTCGCGTTGCACGTTGCAACGCGAGTACGGCTTGCCGCGACTGGCGTGTTATTTCAGTAAAAACGCCTTATTATTTAAAAACTGTCTAGCAGCGAATGTGTTAAACAATTCTAAATTATTCATAG
Organism: Ectropis grisescens; assembly: GCA_017562165.1. Taxonomy (NCBI): domain Eukaryota; kingdom Metazoa; phylum Arthropoda; class Insecta; order Lepidoptera; family Geometridae; genus Ectropis; species Ectropis grisescens. Next base: position 11,308,089 of record CM029793.1, on the reverse strand, counting down.
ATCAATGAAAGTGTAAAGATAATCAAGATAACTACTAATAAAAATTCTTATACCTATTACTACTTGAATTAGTTGTGGTTGTCAATTGTAATTGGTATGGAATGACATATTCTGAAATAAATTTGATTTGATTTGACTACTAGAGGTCCACGGCGTTTAAAAAAACACCTCTTCAGCTTTATAATAATAGTATAGTTATTATAATCAATAAAAACAGATGATGTCTGTAGTTTAAACTAGTTTTGTTGTCTTGTCAAAGAATATGCATGGCGGAAGATTAATTAATAGTAAGAATATTTTCACAAATAAAGTATAATATACTTCTACATCTAATATTAAAATAAATAATCTTAAGCGGTTGCTCAAATAATAAACGTATTTAAAAGTCAAAGTACTTTATTCATAAATGTACAATTTACACGTTAATTAATAAAAAATAAAAACAAAAGAAAGAGCATACAAATTGTATACATTTCCAAAGTTTGAAATGACTACTGAATTTTAATAATTATTGTACAGAAAACTGTCGAGCATTATACGAGTATATTTTTTAAAACAATTTTATTTGTATATTTATTCTCTAAATTGTTAGAGAACTACATCAGAAAGGTAACAATCAATACTATAAAATGAATTGAACATGGAAGGGGTGTAACATTATAATCAATAGAAACAGAGGACGCCTGTCTATGTATTATTAACCTTTTTTTGTTAAATTATCATGGAATGTGTATGCCGGAAGGTAGATTATGCAGCTTTTTGATGCTACTAAGACTCAATTATCAGACAAATTTATAATTATGAGCAATTTTCATACGGCGGCTAACTTTAATAACAGTAAAAAAACTGCAGTAGAGAGTCAGTCGTTCTATAAATAACCAACTTACATAAAAAGATCTCTTTACCCGCTGTAATGTAGCGTAATTGTAGTTCAAGTTATAATGGCGACTCTCGGTGTTGTCACGGCGCCAACGCGACGCGATCCAATATGGGAAGCTATAAAACAACATTGTGTACCTTATGCCAAGGAAACAAAGTATAAAATACACTAATACGTTCAACAATGGGGTCGTTCACTTTAGTAGGGCTGATAAAAGAATGCCGAACGTACAAAGTGACGTTTGAAACTAGATGGCGCTAGTGCCGCGGAACATTTTCTCTGAATCGCGATGGTGAGTTTTATCCGTACATATCGAGTCTTAGATGTTTCGTCCACCGTTAGTTATCATCATTCTATGTTCCACATAAGCTGGGCATAGGCCTCTCTTAAAATATTTTTATCAGAGTCTCTGCACTTGTGCAAGAGTTCTTTATTATATACTAAATATTATACACATACACAACATCCTCCAATCATAGGGGGGTTGTTGTGTATTAGCCATGAGTCATGAGTCGTTACGGGTTTTTTCAGATAACGGAACGTAAACGTAACGCAAATTTGCGTAAAGTTAAAGTTAATTAATAGTTTTGATACCGTCTATTTCGATTTTCGGTTTATCCAAATAGACGGTATCAAAAATCAAAACTATTTATTTTTCATAACCATTTATTTTCGTATTTCATCGTAACGGGATATGATTCATTTTCAATAACCTAACGCGTTAAATATGTCACGGTAAATCTGATTAATTGATTATTATTATTATTTTGTTTCAAAAAAGGAGGTTTCTCAATTCGACCGTATGTATGTTCCTTTTTTTTTTTTATGTGTGTTCGCGGATAACTTCGTCGTTTATGAACCGATTTTGATGATTATTTTTTGTTGTAAAGGAGATATTCCAAGGGTGGTACCATGATAAGGAAACCAGGATCTGATGATGGTATCCTAGAGAAATCGAGGATAACTTTCGAAAATTGTAAAGATGACTAGTGCGTTAGTTAAGTTTTTGCTTGAGCATTTTAAAGCAGTATAGTTTAAAGATGGTCTGGACTCGATCTGATGAGGGAGCGGGAAGACGGTCGAGGGAACTCCTCGACGGTACATAGTAGTTACCTTGTGTTTGGGCTCGATGAATTTGTATTGATGAGAACTTTTTACATAGATGGGTTGTGACTGTCATTAGTGGTCTGATGATGAAGATAAAGGACAGTCAAGGGAATTTCTTAACGGCTTACAGGAACTACCCAGTGTTTGGGTTTAATTCATGTATTGAGATCTCAACACGAAATCGTGTAAATGTATTAGTGAAAACTTGTTTAGCACTAAAAGGGTAGAATAAACTATTTTTACAAAAATTAAACCGACTTCAACACCACATATAGGCACTCAAAAGCGAAAAATAATTTAATATAGGTAATTATTGTAACCGCTACTCACTCATCTATATGAAGTCGGTGCCAGCCAAATCTGACAGGTAGTAGATAGATACTACTTACCTATGCCTACTTACTTACTACCTCGTACATAGTATATCTACTAACTTTTAACTAGCCTGGCACCGACTTCATATGAATGAGTGAGTAGCGGTTATAATAATTACCTATATTAAATTATTTTTCGCTTTTGAGTGCCTATTTGTGGTGTTGAAGTCGGTTTAATTTTTTGTAAAAAATAGTTTACTATTTTTATTATAGGTTTATTAGGTTAGGTTTTAAAATATTCATCTCGTGTTATTCACACGATGTTTTTTTTCCTATCTCCGGTTTTATTTCAAGGCATTTCTCATTAAATCTGGTTCTCATTAAACCTCTCGCACGTCGCACACACCACCCCGCCCTGCAATCCTTGGCCACTTATTACATTTATAACTACTAGGGTTAAATTATTGATAATAACCGACAAATTTATGTGATTAATTTATCACTTTAACCTCTACTTTCGGTAATTATTAAAAATAATAGATAATTATTAATAATCTTCAATTATTCACTCTTACCGTAACATATATATCTTATACTCTATCGCGTCTTTCTTCCTCACACTTATACTACTACGTATATATCTCACTCGCTCTAACCGTTGCGATACAGTTATGGTCATAACTTCAAAATCGCTACTGATTGCGTTGCACGCAAAGAGCTATAGACTATGTTGCGCGATAAAGCGAGCAATGGTGGTTATAGAATTTTAAAAGCACATAACGATACTTGAAATATAAATAGTTGTAAGATTTTAACATACCGTGTTTTCGTTATAAAGTCATATAAATAGTTATACAACGCTTTACGATGTATAACGACCATAGCTATTGTGTATAAAATCCACTGTCATGATCACGATGCGTTGATGCGCTATCGTGCTCGAACTCTGTCGATTGAGTTAACGTTATGAAACTATTCGATTCGACAACTAGTCAATATGTAACGTGTGTTAATGAAATCATTCACAAGAAAAAAATACGGTTACTACATGTTTCGTAAGACTTGCAGTATTGGTTACGAGTCAAGAGTGTTAAAATAATACAAAAAATAACATTACAACGCATACGCATACCGAATGCAGATTATGGGTTTATATATATATTTTAAGAATAGTTTCATCTTATTTAAGTAGATAAATTAACTAAGTGTAGTATAAATTAAGTTTATGTGACTAAAGCATGTCTGGTTTTGGGATAACTGGGAATACGGGTTACACAGTATGTTTAAACTAAGTCGAAAGGAAAGCGTTTTCCTCATTGTTATCATCAACTTTTACAATAGGTGCCATGAAGAAACTGCCAAAAAACAGCTATCTCAAATAGCATTGATAGAAGCCCGAATATGCACCTATAAATAAATAGGTATTGGTTGTCATTCCTATCACAATATTATCTAGCCCCAAACTAAGAAAACCATGTAATATGGGAGCCGAATAGCTGATTTATCAGCTGTCTATGGACACACACAGGCAGATATACAGGGTTATTGGTAAGCCTCCATCCTTTTAAGGGGATGCTGAGTACATTAATTATAATACCTATATAGTTGTAAATACAGTGTACTAATTTTACATAGAAACACCCAGACACATTAAAAACTTTTGTTTCAAAATTTTTAAAAACTAGCAAAAAAAAAAAGAATTCGCATACAAAATAAAAAAGTGTATTTGCCCGGTCTAAAAGCATCGAAATTTTCGTAACACTGTGGACACTATAAATGATGTGCCGAAGTGAACAAACACTATACAGTGCTGGGAGGACAACACACAGTTTTTTGAAGTAAAAACTTTTTTTGGCTCACCATAGATACATTTTTCATGGGCTGTGAATTGAATTATAGCGTCACGCTCGGGAATGATAAGAAATCTTCAGGTGAACTCGGAACCATGGCCACTGGCCATCTAGAAATGCGTCAGCATTTCCCATTGGCTATCTAGAAGTTCTAGATAGCCATGCTCAAAGCCACGCCCTTCGGTTTCACCCGCGTAGTTTCCAAAGTAAACTATTAAATTAATTCTGAGTTATAAGTTTTCACTTGTATCGGTGTTTCTATGACTGCCAATTTTTTTGTGTATGTATTGAGTTTTAACAAAAGTTGGTATAAATCTACAGAACATGCCTTACACTGATGCAGGCAGTAACCCTGTATACTAGTAAAAGTTGCTAATACTGATAAATAAATCACGCTCCTTTGGGCTTAGTAATCTTGGCTTCCAGAACATTTCTGTTTGCATAATGAAGATAGTTAATAAATTTCTTAATAAGTTGTCTTTACCTAGTCATTTGTTAAAAGTTTATATGTCATTGATATCAATGACAGTATATAAAAATTCAGTGTCGTAATATTTGTTCCCAGTGTACTCTTCACTAAAGCAACAGATATTTACAAAAGTTGCAATGATGTGTAATTGATAACACTTAGACCGCACCGTCGCTTAACATCAGGCAAGATGGCGCTCAGGTTAAAACTATTTATGTTAAATACAAATATTTGGTCCAATTTGTATCGGATTTTTATTTCGATGTATTGTCTTTATATGCGCTAATTGCACTTTTTAGTTTTTGTGCTTTGTTCTTTTCTAACATCAAAACCAGATTATTTATTCGTACATCAACAACATATTATCTTTAATGTTATTTACACATATACAGTTAATTAATATATAAAAATGTACAATAATTAATTAATACTCATTGCTGGGATTTGGGGCCGCTCATAAGGAAATAGTTAAGCCACTATCCACTACGCTGGTTAGGTGTCTTGGCGGATTTGGCCAGCGTGTTGGATTATGGACCTCAGTCCCCTAACGGTATAATACACACTAAACTCTATCTCGCACCACTTTTACAAGGTTACGCAGATAGTATGTGCTAAACTGAAAGTATCAGTGAAGAATATGAGTAGTCCTGCAAGAAATTTACAAATAAATTGCAGAACTAAGAAATATAATCTTATATCGAGTGCAGTGCACTAGGTAGTAATTTGGATTCTTCGTATTCAATTAGCTGTGTGGCATTGTACTGTTGTATGTACGATGGACATTAAATTAATTATAGATTAAATTTATTCATTAAAAAACTTCTCTGGCTTGAAAAACATCAAAGTTCTTAGATACTAAATTCAAACAGTACTTAATTTAATATGCTAGTAGTCAGTTAGCAGCAGTGCTAGGTTGGAGACCTGTGTTACGGCTGCTAATGCTGTTATATGTAACCATGTTGATTACCATTAGGTGCATATAACTTGAAAAAAAAAGAAAGAAAGGCTTAGTACTATCTGCGCAACCAACACTACCTAGATACTCTAGCGTCGATCACTATCTATCAGAATTTAGCATTAAGACACACACAGCTTTGAATGATGTCTCTCTGGGTACTACACGGTTCTATAACTGCATTCTCTTATTTCTAGATTTCTACTAATTTTTGACAATTATTTCAGCGCGATACAAACAGTGCCTGACAGCTGTCTACCAAAAAAATGTAGATCTGTTAGTAAGAATTACGTACAATGCATGTGTTACTGCATAACCACGGAAATGTACCCTAACAGCATGGTGTTAAGATATGGATTCCATTATTGACTAAATTACAGGGCCGTAGAAGGTGTACTCAGGTTGAAGTGATGCGTTGTTTTCGTCGATATTTAATTAGAGACAAACGTAAAACGAAGAACGAATCTGAATCATTTACTAAGTTTTTTTTTGCTAAGAACTAGACTTCAATTTTTGAGAAGTAGATTGTATTTTATTTATAGAATTCTGGTAAGTTATTTTCAATACTAAATTTCATATGGAACCAGCACTGAAGTGTGTTCTACCGAACAAAAAAATATTCACCAAAAGAATTGCCGCGGCACGTACATAAAAACTAATTTTAACATGGATTATGACTTGACTCTCTTACTGTGAGAGAAGGACGAAGTCAGAGTAGGAGAGAAACAGTAGGAGCAATAAGGTACTGATGATAATAATACGACCATTTCGGGTTAAACTTTGCGTAAGCCTGTATAAACTATGATGAAAATAACACATCTTCTTCGCCTTAGGACAATATTTCTGTGCCCTTGTATTTAGTCCCGATGTTGAAACCAAGCTGTGTTTGTCACTAACTGTTTGTGAGCTACTGCTTATACTTGTAATTAAGATATCCGCAAATTACTAACAACCTCTATGTACAAATTGGCCAATAAACCTATTATGAGTCTTAATAAATGTCTGACTCAGGACCGCTTAGCCATAAAAATAGCATTTAGCGCTTAGCAGCACATGCAAAACTTTTTTTATTGTATATGAGAAAATGAAAAAAAACGCGCGATTTGTCGGCTTTTTCGAAAAATGTAGTTTCGAACTCATTCGGCGGTCTTTTTTCGTAAAAAATGTGCGCAAAGCAAGCCTTTTAAAGTGCATGGTTAAGGTTTCATAATATGTAAATACCTTAACTTTAACTGTCTGATGTATTAAATCATGCAGGAAGGTCCAGTTTAGAGCGGGATAACGTCCCGTGTATCCCGTGATAGCTTCACATTTAAAGTGTCAAGATTGTTCATCCATCGCGCGAATACGTTCCGTGTAGCGCGTTATAGTGTTCCATTTATCACATTTTAGCGTCCCGTTTAGCGCGTGATAGTGTCCCGTTTATCACTTTTTAGCGTCCTGTTAGGCGCGTGATAGTGTCTCGTTTATCACTTTTTAGCGTCCTGTTAGGCGCGTGATAGTGTCCCGTTTATCACGTATTAGCTTCCCGTTTAGCGCGTGAAGTGTCCAGTTTATCACAATTTAGCGTCCCGTTTAGCGCGTGATAGTGTCTTGTTTATCATGTTATAGCGTCCCGTTTAGCGCGTGTAGTGTCCCGTTTATCACGATTTAGCGTCCCGTTTAGCGCGTGAGAATGTCCCGTGTCAGCGCATTGGTATCTCGTTTAGTTTGATTGATAACGAATTAATTGAGAACGCCAACAAATCGAACGTATTTTTTTCGTCCTCGATATATTAAAATGTGGAACGACCACGTTTACAATAGAAATTTGCTCGACTAACAACTATGCATGAACCCTCTGCATTTACTAACGATCTCCAATATGGGCTTATTTGTTTTATGAAAGCGTTTTTTGTTGTGCTAACACATTTTCAAACTTAAGTGTTCTTAAATCTACAGCGTGATCAAGCTAAGTCTCAAAAAATAAAACTGAGACTTACTCAGTTTTTATTTTTTATAACACAGCCCCGCTGTGGTATCTAATATTGTGTGGCGTTTGAAAATGCTGAATGGATGGTCTGTTTGTGATGGTTCTGTGTGATGTGATAACATCTGAGAAATCTTGTTTTAAATTCTGGCCCCACAATACTGTGTTCTAAATGAATCCATTTAAATATAAGTAAATTTAATTTAAAGTTATGTTCCGTTAAGACCTGAAAAAACAGATACAAGTATAGCTGACTAAATTTGGAAGCCGAGGTGGGCGAGGTGCTGTTAAAATGTTGGCATATATTTGAAAAATATGGTATCTTTTCTGCCTGTTTGGGGCGCTGCTCCGATTTTCTATAACTTAGGTATATTTAACGGACACATGCGTTAAAGTAACGTAAACGAATTTTTACAATTTACCGAAGTTTTTGCAATTGGGTTTTGCTATGTTTATATCTGGTTTCTTCAGGTTTTGAAATGAGACTGCATTTGATGCCGCCAAAAACGCAACGCCCCTCGCTTGAAATAGCTCGGCCAGTGCTTCATGTCAGAGCAGGAATTTATCCTTCACTATGTATATCAGTGGCGTAACTATACCATTTAAGACTCAAGGGAGAGGGTTCAACGAAAGGGTTCCACTTAAAAAAAAATGTAGTAATTTATTTTGAACTGAAATGCCTACTTCTCTCTCATACATCACTTCAGGCACAACAACGGCCGTCACGATTTGCAATATCGCGCCGCCCACATTACTTACGTACCAATACGCATACCTACGTACTAATTGCTTTACTGACGAGGGTAGATATAAAGAGGTATTAATCCTTAATCACTTTCTTACTATGTAGACACGGACTCTGTATTAAACTCTCATAGATATCTTGAAATGCCGTAAAGTTGATCATAGAGTTCTCTATGTAAACATTTAAGATCTGTTGCCACTATCTATTTTCTCAAATGAATATAAGTAGGAAGGATGAATTGCCTGAGAATCTTGAACCCACGCAGCGGCCATAGTTACGCCACTGAGTCTAAATGAAACCGATTGTATGCAGCTTTTTCATGACGTGTTTTCTAGATGCAGTTAGATCTATCATATATAGTTCACATTTTCGCCGATTGTGGCGCTATTGTTTCATTTTGTGGAATTTATTCAAAGTAATAAAACACTGGCGCCACCTATGCCAAAATAGTGAACTATCTTTGGCAAATCTATTTTAAAATGTCGCATTCGCAATATCTGTGGTTTGCATTAGATGGAATTAGTGTGCTATTGCAATACAAGTTACTAGATTTCCAAACAATCAAAGTCTCGTAAATGATTCTCGTGATTTTTAAAATGATAACATAAAATCTCTGGCGCACTGATTAAATCTAATACTGCAAACAGATATAACGCGTATAACCTCATTATACAATACGAGGCTAGCAGCGCTTAGCTTCTGTGTTTCAGTAAGCTAGGCTAGCTTTATACACGCGCTTTTACGATAACTACGCTTTGTGATGGAAACACAATAATAAAACCAAGTCAATTTGTTTCACATCAATTGCCATAACTAGTATTTCATACATCCGCGAAAAGTGAATTCACCAAAATTATTTTTCCAATACTTAAAACGTTTTTAATTTTAACGTATACTTGGTATGCCTATTGTATGAATCGTAGTTGGCGTTAATACGAACGAGAGACGAACAGATAGTGCAAGTTTTTATATTCGTTATAAAAAAAATAGCGAATTATCGTTGTCGTCACACGTCTTACATACCTACAAAACAAATGTTAAGCCTTTCGCGAATCTATTTTAACACGCACAAAATATCTTCAAGATCGGTCCAATCTGACTGACCTCGTGGCTTAGTGGGTAGTACGTCTGCCTGCGAAGCCGAGGGTCGTGGGTTCGATCCCCACCCAGTGCAAATGTTTGTGTGATGTTCAAATGTTTGCACTGTGTCTGGGTGTTTCTATTTATAATAAGTATGTATTTAAAATTATATAGGTATAATATCAGCTATCTGGCCGCCATAGTACAAGCTTTGCTTAGTTTGGGGTTAGATGGTGTTGTGTGTGACTTGTCCACCAATATTTATATTTATTTATTTATAATCGTTGAATTATCGTAAGTATGACGTTTAATTTATAAACACACGCACACTAAATGTACGTATGTGATGTATAAAGAATACTGCTATAAAAATTTGCGCTATCTGTTAATATCTTACAACTAAACTAAAAATGTAAACACCATACTGACTCCAATCACGATCCACGTTATTATTTAATTACGTCGACATTTCGGCAGCGTTACAACTACCGTGATCACGGAAATACTAGAAGACAGTTAATTTTTAAATCTTGTGGAAACTACGTAAATCTCATTATTATATATATATTGTTCAATATATTACTAACATTTGCATGCCGTAAAGCTAAATATGGCGACCCAAAACAACTACCAACGTCTTAATATGTCATATTGTGCAATAAATTATATTATGATTATAAATTAAATGATAATGTTGATAATGATTAAGTCCTAAATAGTGTTTACATTATGTGTTCAAATCGCGTTAAAAACAATATCGTACAAGTAAGGTTTGTAAGACGGTAACATTTCGTTCGCGTACAGGGATGGGCTAGATCTAGACGAGTGCGGGGGCCGCATGGTGCTGCGAGTGCTACTCCAGCTATGCTCGCAGGGTGCCTCCGCAGCCCTCGTCTCCGGAGCCCTGGCGCTCCTCTTCCGCCACTTCAGCCAGCGGCAAGAAGTCCTGGCCGCATTTAAACAGGTAATAAAGCGATGCAAACTGAACAGCTTTCGGCGTGATAACGCCTTTTACATCGATGAACGCGACTCGAAACGTTACACATTCCGCCTGAGTCGAGCGTATAAGCCAGAACCCGGAACAAAAGACAGAGCGACACGATCGGCCTAAGCGTTCGGCTTGTGAAGCATCTATCTCTCTTCCACTTCATAGGCCGATGCGTCCGAGTAGAAGATATACAGCGGCAGCATTACACAATATAATGATAATTCAGTACAAATACAAATAAATACAAATACAAAAATCTTTATTGCTGTTTGCAGGTAAGATAAGATGATACAAAACATTTAAATAGTTGACCCATACAAACTGGCCTCTTCTTCTAGAGGCATGCAATATGTCTGGCAACGCAGTTTCCATTGGTCTGAATTTATACAATGATAATAATAGTCAGCTGATAAAGTCTCCTTCTTTTTTCATTTTTAACTTTTAATCGGTTGTATCATATATGTCATCTGATTCATCGTCTATTAATTTCTGGCTTCTTCTTCAGTGATCATAATTCAAGTCATAAAAGTCTGCAATTTCCCATAATTGTTATCTTACGACGTTATCACGTTCGGTTTACGGATGATACTACAGACAACCATTTTTTTAGTAGTACGACTTTTTGCAGAGTCATCTTGGAGAAGTACAACACCTTTCGCCAAGCAGTAATTTGCAAACATCACTGAGTTCCGATTTAAACGGGTAATGTTTCCAGAGAAATTACAGATAAATATCTTTTATTTGGACTGTTCATGCTCAAGTCTTCTTCCAATAGCTGTGTGCCACTGTACTGTTATGTTGCTTACCATTCGCCTCACGTCATGCTCGTCACGTCGCTCTGTACTACGCAGAGTCCGCCTGGGGGGAGTACCACACCTTTGCCAGTTATTCTACCGCCAAGCAATAATGTGCAAACATTACTGTGTTCCGGTTTGAAGGGCAATGTTTCCAGAGAAATTACAGGGCTTAGAAATATAACATCTTAGATCTCTGGGTGACGAGCGCAGTGCAGTGCTAGGTAATGATTTGGACTTTTCATGTTCCAATAGCTGCGTGTCGTGTGGTGTTATGTGTCAAGCATGTTGCTTTCCATCAGGCACATGTCCTGACCGTTTCAAAAAAAAACTAAACAAAAACTGATTATAGCGAATAAATTAATTGTCTAAATTGAAAACTTGAAAACCTAGTGTGGTTTTCAGTGAACATCTCGAAGCTGAAATTATTGTATTTTGATTAGTTTTAATATCAGCGCCGGCCCAATCGGAAACATAATCTGTTCGCCACCGAACCGAGCTGAACAAAGTCGCGGGATTTTAGTCCATTATGCAGAATTGCTCGGGGCCTCAACGCATTCCTAAGTAGCTATCCTGAATGTGACATTTTTTGTGACCGTTGGCCTGATATTTATAATCTTCTTTTAAAATTTTGTGAAAGTGATTTTGTATAATACTTTATTTTGTTTTTTTTTTAAGTTTTAGATTCTAAGAATTTAAGTTTGCTGTTCTTTTCTTTTTCTAATCTGACTGTAATTAATTTATACAATTGATACTGACATTTGAATATTATTTAATTTAATTTAGCTTTAGATAATCTATAATAAGTGTAATTGGCATTTGTCGTTCTTATTAGTATGAATAAATAATTAAATAAGTCTTGGTGTGACTAGTTAGATAATGTGTAAATTTATAAAAATAATGTCAATAATTAATTACAATAAAATTACAAATCTACATTCTCAGGTACAACTGTTGGTGTCAGACGCAGACGTAGAATCGTACAAGCAGATAAAAGCGGACTTGGACCTATTGCGGCAGAGCGTCGAGAAGTCGGAGCTCTGGGTGTTCAATAAGGGACGGGCGGTGCTTCTGGACGACCATACCGGTGAGATAACACTAATGGGTAAATTTTTAAGTTGGTATTTTGTCTTTATTTTAAACTAGCTGGGTCTAGCTTTTTAAGGTAGCACTAGGATAGCAAGGTAGTGTTAATAAGCTAGCAAGCTAAAATTTCTAGCTTCGTTTACAAAAATAAGCGTTGTCGCGTTGTATACACGAAACTAGAAGTATTAGCTTGCTAGCTTGTTAATACTAGCTTGATAAACTAGCCTCGTGTCGCTCGGGGATGAGTCGAAATAAAAACTATCCTACCATCTTGGACCAAATTACACATCGAAATAAATATTCCCTTCTCAAGTTAGACCAAATTACACATAAATGACAACTTTCGTGAAAATCGGTTGACGTGGTGAAGAGCTCACTAAGAACAAACATGATAACACTGGATTTTTATATATACCTGTGCTAGGAAGTTAAAACGTACTGCTGTTATAAAATAAAGAAGATCTGGCAGTCGTCGGAACTTGGACTGTAAGCACAGCAAGTACTTTCAAAATTAATTCGTATTATGTCGCTGCCAAATAGTTTACATATACTACGTATAGAGTTGGCACAAACGCTTTACGCCGAAAGCACGGGTAGCATCTTTCTTGCCTTGTCGCTCTTGTGGAAGTGTCATACTTTTGTCGCGGCACATCCCTCTGTTGACATAGAAAGTATGCACGTCGTCTGCTTACGATTGCCACAAAGGAACCGTGCGGAAAATCTAACTCTATATAATAGTATATGTAAACTCTTTGGTCGCTGCCATCGCAAACGACATTTCAAATTGGCGTGGTTAGTTCCACCTTTAGCGACTAGACGAGAGATAGGCCAAATATTTGTTTTTGTTGAAAACGTTACACAAGATTTAATCGTGATAAAAATGTTTTGTTATAACCTACCGACCCTCGTGGCCACGATCGGTATAAAGCGATTGAAATGTCGTCAGGTAAAAAAAAAACATTTTAATCACGATCACGGATTTTAATCACAATCCTATTTAATATTTTGAATAACAGTTCAAATCGCGAACGTCAAAGAAAAAGAAAGAAAATTTCATTATTTTGATTAATGCTTACAAAAATCAGTTTAAATTAAAATCAGCATCATAAACAAATCCATAAGAACCATTTTTGCACTTTTTAGCTGTATTTTTCCCCACAGTTTTTGCTCCCGTCCATGTCGTAGTAGACCGAAGAATGAGAAGGCCTTACTATAGCGGTAACTACTATCTCTTTTTATCATCACTCGAAAAATGAGAGACAAAATCTTTCATCTCTCTCTCTCTATTTGTATAACTTTTGCTTTTTCGCCAACGGTCTATAGCATGGTAAATTGGTCATGTCATTTATTTAATAACAGTTTATTTTATTGTAAAATAAAAAAAATCTAGTCATGATTGAATAACTAAAAACAAACAAAAATGGTGTAAAAGTATCGTTAACCGGTTTTAGTTTACCAATCTTCCCATATGGACCGAACATAAATTCAAAAATATAAGTAAATATGTAACATTATGTACTTACGGGATATGTACCGTGGGTATACGGTGGCTCCATTCGTCAGTTTACACGTAAATATAATGCATGGAAATGCATAGAAATAGCGGGAACTCGCTCTACCACCCAGGGTAAATATCCCGTACAATAAATAACCGTGATAGTTATAAACATAAATTGGAACTAAACATGCTTTCTAATTCATTTTAACCTTATCATTTATTTTTATTGAAAAGTGTGCTAGTCGAGCTACTGATTATGTTAAATCATTTCTAAATAATTAATATCTTTATAATTTATTTCGTGCAAAGTGTGCTCATTTTAATAGTAAGTGAGGGAATTTTGTGTTTGCAATGAATTCTTTAAAAATATTTTCTAAATGTATCGATAGATGGCGCAACATCGATTTTTATATCAAATATAAGAAGGTGAGTTTCTAATGAGAGTTATATTGTACCGAAGTTTTTTTATTTATTACTCGCCATCTATACTATAAATGTTCTGATGTTCTCAATTCATCGGAATCTTTTTATTTTATCTATATTCATTGCTAATCCGAAGACACCTGAACCGATCTTAAAAAAATATTTTTGGTGTCGAAGATAAATCGCAAATGGTCGTATTTTCGTTAACTTCGAAACCTCATTGTCTCACTGTGTTGGCTTACCCATATTATTTGGTTTTACAATTTGCATTAGAATTCGTTGAGTGTGAGAAATTCATTTTTAAAATAAAACCAACCACTGCCAATATTGGTTTTTCTGTTAAAATAATTATGTAAGTCCAGTAATTCATATCATCAAGGCCTCACTAACTTTCAAATAGTCACAAAGGTGCATTGCAAACTAACGTAACGTAATCGGCTTTGTAGCGATTTTCCGTCATCTTGTTCGGCTATATTTGACTTTGAGCTGATGTAACGAAGGTCGTTCTTCCCTTGCAGGTATGTCAGGCACCGTGGGACCGGGTGGCGCTATCTTGGAGAGGAACGCGTCAATGGACAACGTTCTAGACACTTCCAAGACTGCGAAACATGACCACAACGAGTACAAGAAAATCAAAGAGGTGGGTATCCTGTAGTATAGATCACTTGTTTTTACCGACTTCAACAAATGGAGGCGGTACTGCGTTCGACTGTATTTTTACTATGTATGTTCACCGATATTTTCAAAATTATTTTTCATTAGAAAGAGTAGACTTCGAGGTGGTCCCATAAGTACGAAAATAATATTTATAAAGAAAATATCCCGAGAGTTGAAACATTTTACTTCTGAATACTGCCACAAAAAGGTGATTTCGCGCAATATCAATCAGCACAAGGGCAAACGAAGACTAATAGTGACAAGTACTTCGACCTGTGCGCATTCGATCTGTTGCTTTTGTTTAAAAAGGTTTTTTACCAACTTCAAAGAAAGAGGAGTTACTGTGTTCGACTAAAATTAAACAAGAAATTGAAGTCCTATGCCTATAAAAGTTAAAAAAAGGCATGTTGCTTACCATGAGGCACATGTCTTGCTCAACACTTCACTCCATACTCATTATAAAAGAACGGGAAAAAATCTTTTATCAATAGTAATATTTATGTTACACGAAGCAATTATTTGTTTATATTTGTTGCCAGATACTGCAACGTATGATAAAGTACTGTACGCAAGGAAACAGCGGAGCCGGCGAGAGCAACCGGCCAAGGCGACACGAGCAACGGTTGCTGAGGAATATTGGCGTACACAATATCGTGCTGGATTTGCTGCAGGTACTGTAATGTCACTCTTATTGACTAGAGAATAAGGACTTCGCAGTAACGAAGGAAGCGAGGTGAGATTTAACTATAGCGGCATTAAGGATGCATTTAGGATGCTGATGTCGCTGCCTCGCTGGTACAGCGTATCTTTGATATTCGCTGAGGCACGCACAGACGACTTTCACGCGGTTATCCGCAAGAAAGTCGTCTCTCTACGACAGCAAGTGCAAGTAGCAACAGTATCCTGAAAGTGATATGCGATAGACTGGATTGTCCCATTCAAAACAAATGGATAAATGTTGTTTTAGGACATAAGTTGTGATGTTAATATCTGTTGTTATTGTCCTGAATGTTTTTAATAGTTAATTTAAATGAAGTAATCAATTTGTCTGACATTTAATTATAATTTTATTGTATACGGTGTTTACTGAAATAAATTATTTAAAAATTAAGAGCAACATTGCTGAGGAATATTAGCGTACACAATCGTTCTGGATTTGCTGCAGGTGCTGTAATATCACTATTGTTGTCTAGAGGATAAGGACGTTTGTAGAATGATAGGTGTACACTTGATCGCCATATTGCCTGATGTTAATGCCAAGATATGGTTATCGATGGAGCGTGCTTACCTAGACGAACCCGATTGATTCATTCTCGATTTGAAGACACTGAAGCAGTGCAATAAAAAAGGCAAAGTATTTTAGTACTAGTAAATTTGGTCATTTGATTATGTACCCCATGCGTTCCATACAGTTTCAATACATCTTCTAATCCATTATTCCGCAACGCCGTCCAAAAATCATGCGACAAGGAGAAATTATCGAGAGTTGCAACCCCCCTATATTCTCTCACTCAGCTGGACAGCTTACAAGTGACGGCATAGTGCTGAATACTATTTTATACCCTTCCATCATCCTACATAGATCTCCTGGTGGTCCATATGGCCCATAAGTTTGGTTCACAGGACTGTCAGTCTATTTATCTACCAATATCTATAATGAATAATTAATACTATCAATAGTGATGATGAATGAAAAATGCCCATTATTATTTATTATAATCGCTATGTTTATCTTCCAGGTGCCTCATGACGAAGATGATGCCGGAATGGACGAGCTACTTGCGCTAGCGCACGAGTTCTTGCAGCATTTCTGCCATGGCAATCAGCAAAACCAAGCCATACTCCACAAGCATTTAGATCTATTTTTGAATGCAGGGGTAAGAACTAATAGATTAAAAACGATTTCAGATTAGCGTAGGTTTAGGCATGCCCATACGTTACTCGCTTCATAAAACCGGATTCAGGTAAACGGGGATATTTTGGCGTGTTCGCTCAAACTAGTGGTAATGCTGTGTCAGTGTCAACATTCTACTAATATTATAAATGTCAGTGTGTTGTTTGGATATTTGGATGTTTGTTCCTCAATCACGTCGTAACGGATGAACGAATCTGAAATTAGGAACACAGATAGATTATAGTCTGGAAGAACACATACATACGCGTAGTTATTTTTTCGGGATAAAAAATAACGGGAACATAAAACGGGTAAAACCGTGGGGCACTGCTAGTATAACATAAAAATTTGGCAGTCATGAGAACTGCCGATAGGTGAGAAAACGAATAACTCAGAATTTGATAGCTAACTTTGGAAAACTACGTGAGTGAAACCGGAAAGCGTGGCCATGAACATGTCCATCTAGAAATTTCTAGATGGCCAATGGACATGGTTCCGAGTTTACCCGAAGATTTCTTATCATTTCCGAGCGTGATGCTAGCGTCGTCTTTCAATTCACAACCCACAAAAAATCGGTCTGTGGCGCGCCAAAAGCTGTTTTCACTTCAAAAATGTGCAACTAACTTCAGCATGTCAAATTTGGGTGTCATTGTACGCGTACCATCATAAAAATTCTTTCTTGCGAGACCGTTGTCAGCCAACTGTTGTCATTATGTGGCTTTGGTCTATCGACGACCCCACCGACCGATGGCCCAAATCGACACATCGTTAAAAATCACTTTAATCTTTCCAACAACAGTGTAATAATTAGTTTCCGTTGTAAAAACCATTCACAGATCCGCGAAGCCCAAACAGTGTGCGCGATATTCAAAGACAACGCGACCCTCTGCGGCCACGAGAACAACGAGAAAGTGGTCCAGCACTTCGTGCACTGCATCGAGTCCAGGGGCCGCCGACCCGCGTATCTTCACTTCTTGCAGACCATCGTGCACGCTGACATGCAGTATATACGCAAGAGCCAGGATCTGGTCATGCAAGAGGTGACTGTATAGAAACAACAGTAAGGTTTCTGAAGTGAACGCTTTGTTTCTGTATTGAACATTAGGTTTTTCTAAAGAATCTGAAAAAGTATAG
The DNA here is from genome assembly GCA_017562165.1 of Ectropis grisescens. NCBI lineage: Eukaryota > Metazoa > Arthropoda > Insecta > Lepidoptera > Geometridae > Ectropis > Ectropis grisescens. The sequence goes on along the minus strand of CM029793.1, from coordinate 11,290,246 downwards.
GGGCCGCCGACACGCAGTATATACGCAAGAGCCAGGATCTGGTGATGCAAGAGGTGAGTTTATAGAAACAACAGTAAGGTTTCTGAAGTGAACGCTTTGTTTCTGTATTGAACATTAGGTTTCTAAAGAATCTGAAAAAATATAGGGGCCGCCGACACGCAGTATATTATACGCAAGAGCCAGGATCTGGTGATGCAAGAGGTGAGTTTATAGAAACAACAGTAAGGTGTCTGAAGTGAACGATTTGTTTCTATATTGAACAGTAGGTTTCTAAAGAATCTGAAAAAATAGAGGGTCGTCGACACGCGTATTTTCACTTCTTGCAGACCATCGTGTACTCCGACATGCAGTATATGCGCAAGAGCCAGGATCTGGTGATGCAAGAGGATTTTTTAGAAACAATAGGAAGGTTTCTGAAGTGAACGCTTTGTTTCTGTATTGAACATTAGGTTTCTAAAGAATCTGAAAAAATATAGGGGCCGCCGACACGCAGTATATTATACGCAAGAGCCAGGATCTCGTCATGCAAGAGGTGAATTTATAGAAACAACAGTAAGGTTTCTAAAGTTAACGATGTGTTTCTATACTGAGCAGTAGGTTTCAGAAGGATCTAAAAAGGTCAAGGGGGCTGTCGAACTGCGTATCTTCACTTTTTGCAGACCATTGTGCATCTTGAAATGCAGAATATACTCAAGAGCCAGGATCTGGTCATGCAAGAGGTGAATTTACAGAAATAACAGTAAGGTTTCTGAAGTGAACGATTTATTTCTATATTAAACAGTAGGTTTCTTAAGGATTGAAAAAAGTCAAGGGGCCGCCGACCCGTGCACCTTCACTATTTGAAAAACATCGTGCATCGTGCACGCTGACATTCAGTATATACGCCAAAGCACGGATCTGGTCATGCAAGAGGTGAGTTTGTAGCTTTGTAGAAATAACAGTTTGCAAGGTTTCTGAAATAAACGATGTGTTTCTACACTGTACTGTTCATGAAGTAAATATAGATTGTACGACTACATTGAATGGTAGATTTCTTAAGTGAATGTATTTTTGCAGCGTATGAAATAATATAATATCTACTAAACAGAGAGCAGTATATATCTTACAGAAGAAACTGATTCAATTTTAGATTTTATGATAAAACTTTCAAGAACTATGTCCAAATAATAATTTCATCCCATCCTGTTTCCAGATGGTAAACTCCGGCGAGGACGTCCTCGTGTTTTATAACGACAAGGTCTCGTTCAACTTCTTCCTGCAAATGATGCGGCAGTACAAACAGACCGGCGACATGCAGGAAGCTTTGAGGTATTTTATTATCAACAGCATTTTTGAAGTGAAAACTAGTTTAGTAAAAAGTTATTCGGCAATCGTTATTTATATGGTAATAGTAAATATTATAATGTAATATTATCTTTATGGATCGTATTAGGGCGATAAATGGGAAATACATCAGAAATTATAGTTATTATGATGTACTCGTATCTTTCTCGCTTGGGCATATAGACTGCAGGCCTGCACTCATAGGCACAGGACTACAGTGCTGAATGTTATTATTTTATACAGCTCTATCATCGTACATAGGTCTCCTGGTGGTTCATATAACCCATAAATTTTGTTCACGGGCCTGTAGTCCAACGGCGGTGCCGAGTTCACCCGATCAAGCCTTTCGCTTCCGAACATTCCTCCGAACTTCCGAACGACAACTCTCATTCACAGCCAACGGAAACAGCTGTATGAGGTGCGCCAAACCATTGTTCACTTTAAGAATCATAAAATTAGCATGATGTAATATTTCAGGTACCACATTCAACTGGTGAAACTGCTCACATGCTGTACAATGGGCAAGAATGTTTATACGGAGATCAAGTGCCACAGCCTGCTCCCGCTAGACGACATAGTGTCTATGATCACGCACAAGGACTGCATTCCTGAGGTGAGAGTCAACACTAGGGGGTAAACAGCAACTGATCAAGAATGTTTATACGGAGATCAAGTGCCACAGCCTGCTCCCGCTAGACGACATAGTGTCTATGATCACGCACAAGGACTGCATTCCTGAGGTGAGAGTCAACACTAGGGGGTAAACAGCAACTGATCAAGAATGTTTATACGGAGATCAAGTGCCACAGCCTGCTCCCGCTAGACGACATAGTGTCTATGATCACGCACAAGGACTGCATTCCTGAGGTGAGAGTCAACACTAGGGGGTAAACAGCAACTGATCAAGAATGTTTATACGGAGTTCAAGTGCCACAGCCTGCTCCCGCTAGACGACATAGACGACATAGTGTCTATGATCACGCACAAGGACTGCATTCCTGAGGTGAGAGTCAACACTAGGGGGTAAACAGCAACTGATCAAGAATGTTTATACGGAGATCAAGTGCCACAGCCTGCTCCCGCTAGACGACATAGTGTCTATGATCACGCACAAGGACTGCATTCCTGAGGTGAGAGTCAACACTAGGGGGTAAACAGCAACTGATCAAGAATGTTTATACGGAGATCAAGTGCCACAGCCTGCTCCCTGCTAGACGACATAGTGTCTATGATCACGCACAAGGACTGCATTCCTGAGGTGAGAGTCAACACTAGGGGTAAACAGCAACTGATCAAGAATGTTTATACGGAGATCAAGTGCCACAGCCTGCTCCCGCTAGACGACATAGTGTCTATGATCACGCACAAGGACTGCATTCCTGAGGTGAGAGTCAACACTAGGGGGTAAACAGCAACTGATCAAGAATGTTTATACGGAGATCAAGTGCCACAGCCTGCTCCCGCTAGACGACATAGTGTCTATGATCAAGCACAAGGACTGCATCCCTGAGGTCTGAGTCGACGGTTCAGTACAGTACAGTAAGGCCATTAACGCACTGCCATGAAATCACGCAGCGTAGCGCGTGTATCCTTTTAATATTACATATATGTTATATATTTTTATAAATAAAGAGTGATGAGACGAGCAGGACATGTGCCTGATGGTAAGCAACATGCATGCCACATAACAGCGCAGTGACACGCAGCTATTGGAACATGAAGAGCCCAAATCATTGCCTAGCACTGCACTGGTCACCCAGATTTCGAAGATGTTATATCTCTAAGCCCTGTAATTTCTCTGGAAACATTGCCCTTCAAACCGGAACATAGTAATGTTTGCGCACTTCAGCTTGGCGGTAGAATAACTGACAAAGGTGTGGTACTTCGCCAGGCGGACTCTGCTAGGAGTCCTACCACTATAAATGTCGAATTAGGATGTTTTTGTTCAATTACGTCGGAACGGCTCAACGAATCGAGTTGAAATTGAAACGTGGATATCGTAACTGTTATTTATATTTTCCAAATTTGTTATAAAAATCACGTACCCAGAAGTTCGTGGAGTTTACCTATATTCGTTTGTGGATAGTTACCCATAAAAACCCATAAAAAATAGCCCTATACCCTATACTTGTCTCTTTTGGCGAGGCTGAAGGAGGAAGAAAATTCTCTTTGTCTATGGTAGAATTGAGCTGATGAATTAAACAGTGTGAGAATTTCAATTCGATGGACTCTACTGTGGCTGGTTTTTTTTCTGCTGTGTTGTTTTTGTTTTGGTGTGCACAATAAACAGTATATATTTAAAAAATACTTATTTAAAATGTGTAATAACCACGTTTGTTTTCATACTAAAGAGTATATATGTCAAAACTTCGACTAACATTTATTTGCAACGAATTCCAGGTAAAGGAAGCGTACGTCGGGTTCCTGAACCATTGCTACATCGACACCGAGGTGGAGATGAAGGAGATCTACTCCTCGAACTACATGTGGGATCTGTTTGAGCGGTCCTTCCTCCAGGACATGCACGCTATACTGCAATGCGACCCTACCCCCGGTGAGTAGGGAAGAGGTTTTTATTTGTTAGAACACTGTAATCTCATGTTCTACTGGAACGAATTCAAAAATTCTTTCCCCGTTGAATATGATCCCTGAGTGCTATAGGTTATATATTATGTGCCACGGGTGAAGCCGGGCCGGACTGCTAGTTTTTTTACGCATAAAAACTTCTGCTGGCTCCTAGGTCCATGCCATTTTTTTTGCATGTATATTTGAAGATCAGGTCAGATTTCTCTAAAAATTAAGTATTTAAACATATAAATCAAACTATTTAAACAAACTTTGTAAAAAAAATCCTCGTATGTTTTAATTTTATTTTAGTAATAACTATTTTTGTTTGCGACAACCCGTATCTAGACATTATCGGCGTTTCTCCCAAGATCAAAGGCGATAAACTACTGGTAGTATTTCTTTACACTGTGGTTATAGTTTCTGATGGCACTCGGTGGCGCGGTCTACGTTCGCAAGACAAGACGACAAATCGCTTCATCCGCGCTAGTTGTTGTAATATAGGTGTATTGTGGCAGGTCCGTCCACGTCGCTGTCGTCGGAGCCGACGTTCTCGCCGCGGCGCACCAAGCCGCCCGGCTCGGCGTGGACGAGCTACGTCACCGACGTGCTCATGCATACTATCTGCACCTTCTTCAACTCGCCGTTCAGCGACCAGAGCACTACTGTGCAGGTGAGAGACGACTGTACTAGCTGTTCTAGGCCGGCGAGAGACAGGTAAGGCTAAGAACTCGTGGAGCGATTTTCAGCCGGGTCCGCAGTTTCTGTAGAATGCAGATGTATGTGTAAAAAATTGAAAGCATAACTCACGACGCGTATTACGTCTGTGACACCCGCAGAATCGGCGGGTGGCACCCGTGCGCTCTGCGGTCGGTTGGTATTGGTTGGAGTTCAAGTAATCGTTAACCGCCCGTCACCCGCCACGTTCGCGGGCGATAATCTCACCGCAATCCCGCGAAAATCAACGGTTTCGTGAGTTTCTAAATAAAACTATAGTAGGTATATATAGTTTCGCTACCGCTCGCCCCATGAGTTCTTAGCCTAAGGCTCCTTAGACGCCCGCGGATTGGCCCTTTGTCGATGCCAGCTGTCAGTTCGCTATTGTTCGTAGTGGTGAAGAGAAGTGCCATTACAAATACCAAATACGTATTTGTAATTAAATTACAAGTAATGGAGCTACAAATACCAAATACGTATTTGTAATTAAACTACAAGTAATTATAATTGAACGTATTTGTAATTGAGTTACAAATACCAATACGTATTTGTAATTAAATTGCAAGTAATTCAGTTACAAATACTAACGTGGGCAAACCTTGTTATGATGTAAAAATATTACCTTATTCGCTTAATCTGTATTGAACAACTATCGTAATAGTCACTATTTTGCACTTGCAAGATTTGTACCCTACAACTAGAAAAGACTAATCGGAAATTAATAAGATGTTATCATTATTTTTATTTTTAGGCTAAATATTTATAAGCACACTCTTTCTGATTTCATAATCATCTTCATCGCACAATCACATTAACCTACCTAAAAGTTTTCACACGTAATCTAATTTATTTTAGTCAGTAAGTACCTTCCGGTATTAACAAAAAATTAATTAATTTTAAGAAAACGTTGTAGTTCAGCTTGTTATTATCTAAATTCTATGTAGAAGGAGAGGCACTATCCCACGACACAGGACCACCCTAGTGTGGGCACGCATTAATTGTGCAATTGATTTTTCTGAGATAATTAGTCCTACCTACCTACCTACTTATATTTTTACTGTACAATGATAAAAAACTTAATGTCTAATCTGTATTTTATCTAAGCCTCTGCTCAAATAAACGTTTTTTTTATAAATACCAAACACGTATTTGTAATTAAATAACAAGTAATTCAATTATAAATACCAAATACGTATTTGTAATTAAATAACAAGTAATTCAGTTATAAATACCAAATACGTATTTGTAATTAAATTAGAAGTAATTCAGTTACAAATACCAGATACGTATTTGTAATTAAAATACAAGCAATTGAGTTAGAAATACCAGACACGTATTTGTAATTAAATTACAAGTAATTCAGTTACAAATACCAAATAGGTGTGTGTAATTAAATTACAAGTAATTCAGTTACAAATACCAAATACGTATTTGTAATTAAATTACAAGTAATTCAGTTACAAATACCAGATATGTATTTGTAATTAAATTACAAGTAGTTCAAATACTTCGCAACCGTGACTGCATTGCAGGTGATAGATCTGCAGGTCAAAACACTGATGCTGTCCAAGGTGAGAGACCCAACTGTTAAAATGAGAGCACCGCTGCTCAAGCAAAGAACCACAGTGCGGTTGTTGAGAGCACTGCTATTCAAATGAAAGAGTGAGAGAGATACGTTGCCTATGTACAAGTTTTTAACAAATGGAAATTTTAGCAAAAAAAAATGTAAAGCGTAACAATGCTTATTTTTATATCAAGACATGTGTCATTACTAACATAATATTTGTTTCTTTCTTGCTGCTAAAAGATGCTTACCTACTTTGATGTAAGTATTTATGTCTTTTTTACATTACTGCTACTACATAAGCAGCCTGCAGACCAACGTCGCTATTTTTGCATTCGGCGGTGTTTTATCCTGTACTTTGTGGATTTAATTTGGTAGGGTAGGTAATAAAACCCACGTCCTACAGCTCAGTGACCAGGTGCACTATCGACTGAGTTGTGGAGCCAACTGACATTCAGATTGAGTGTCCTGTGTGACTGGAGTTGATTATAATGACATCAAATTTTATTATCAGCCGAAACACAAGTGACTAATAGAGTAAGATCCCAGGGCTGCCAGACGTCACGTATTTTCTGAAGAACGAAATGTGCACCATTGAGTAGAGTTAGTACGTACTAAGAACACATGCTTACCCGCTAACTTGCTTAGACGGCCAATTTTGAGGTATGGAGTCCTGAAGGTACATAATAACATTTGTGTACGAGATTACGAGCTTAGAGGATGACTGGCCCCTTAGATCGGTCTGTCTTTTCGGAAAAGGCTTTAAAATAGTTGTCTGATAAACATATATACAAATGGAGTATGAGAATTTAAGTAAAGTTAAGTCATTATTTTGGGAGTTTCAAAGCGTCTGTCAAGCAAAACTCTGAAAGTGAACGTGTCTGGGAGTTTTGGGGCCTTATTTTTAAAGATATTACCTATAACATACATGAAAATCAGTTATTAGAAAATACGTGAAGTAAGTAATGTATCTTCTGGACCCCATATCTCAAAATTATTAATAATAATAATAAATATTGGTGGACAATTCACACACAACACCATCTAACCCCAAACTAAGCAAAACTTGTACTATGGCGGCCAGATAGCTGATATAATACTTATATAGTTTTAAATACATACGCCAAATCTCTACTAAACGCTCCGAGCTCGTCTTTCCATCGCGTTAGAGGACGGCCCTGTGGTCGACTAACGGGGTGCATTCTGTACATAAAAAATATAGGCGGCTATATTTCTTGATAGGGTTTTTACTAATAAATAAATTTTATAATATAATATATTTCACACACAACACAATTTACCGGGTGAAATAATTAAATGTCTGTAGAAATATAGGCGGCTATATTTCTTGATAGGGTTTTTACTAATAAATAAATTTTATAATATAATATATTTCACACACAACACAACCTACCGGGTGAAATAATTAAATGTCTATAGTTTTTGACGTGACAACGTCTTATAAATTGGTTTGCCGGGTGACACTTCAAGAAACTGCGTTACGCTCCGCTCACGTTATGCGCTCACAACGAGAGCGAGTGAGAGGCACGCGTCCCTTCCACTCGGGCATGGTTAGCCCGCCTAAGAGCGAGAGAGACAGACATAAAAAGTGAAAGGCACGCGTCCCTTCGGTAAAATTATTTTACCACTCAAAGTCGTTGTCACGTAAAACTTTCGCCCGTATACCGACTTTACAGGCAACCAATTTTTTTTTTTCTGTTAACATTTGAATAAGTATAACTAAGAGAACTTTGCTTATAATTGACTGGCCTCGTGGCTTAGTGGGTAGTAACTCTGCTTGCGAAGCCGAAAGTCGTGGCTTCGATTCCCACCAAGTGCAAATATTTGTGTCATGAATTCAAATATTTGTACTGTCTCTGGGTGTTGTTTCTATGTATACTAAGTATGTATTTACAACAATATAAGTATTATAGCAGCTGTCTGGCCGCCACATTACAAGCTTTGCTTAGATTTGGGGTTAGATGGTGTTGTGTGAATTGTCCACCAAAATTAAAAAAAGGTTTATTTGAAATTTATAGTTACTTATTGTAAAATAGACTCAATTTGCTTTTAGTATGCTTTTAAATGCTGTAAATTATTGTGTAAATAAAAGTTCAGTGAAAGCGTCGTTTTCACATTTCAGACGAGGCAGTCGATATTCGTGAAGCTGCTACAGACTACATTCAGCATCTACCAGTGCCCGTGGCTCACTCCGCCGCAGAAGCTCAATGTTGAGAAATGTATACGGACGCTAAGTGAAGTCGGTGAGTGAGAAATATTTTCAACAAGATATACAATGTTTTACAAATATAGAGTGACGAGACGAGCATGTGCCTGATGGTAAGCAACACGCCTGCCACATAACAGCACAGTGACACGCAGCTATTGGAACGTAAAGAGTCCAAATTATTACCTAGCACTGCACTACGCTCGTCACCCCGAGATGTTATATCTCTAAGCCCTGTAATCTCTTTGGTAGCATTGCCTTTCAAACGGTAACACAGTAATGTTTGCATATTACTGTTTGGCGGCAGAATAACCGGCAAAGGTGTGGTACTTCCCCAGGCAGACTGTGAAAATGTCGAATAACACCCTCTGTCGGGTTGAAAAGCAAATGTGTATTTCGCTGTTTTTGATGTCGCGTCACGCTACGTAGATTATAAAGTGACGTATTAGTGAATCACTATTGTATCATGAAGTTATATTTCTTTATCACATTTTATCTTAACACAAACACTCGTAACAAAAAATATGTTTATTATCTTTGGTCACAATGAAAAAGTTAAATTATAATTTTTGTTACCGAAGAACTGTAAAGATTTCTTTTCTTGGCACCGTCTTTTGTGTCTCCCATTGTACAATCACGAAATGTTATATTTCAACTCACTCGTCAGTATCCCGTATGGTCTAGTGGCTAGGATACCTGGCTTTCACCCAGGAGGCTCGGGTTCGATTCCCGGTACGGGAAATTATTTTTGCAGTTTATATTGTGAAATTTGTTCTGTATTGTCTTACAAGTAATATAAAATCGTAAAACAGTTCACACAATCTCATTATAATGAAAACATTTTTTTATTTGTTGATTTTCATATAAAATCTTACAAGTATCAAGTGTTTTTTATACGGGCAGAGTGGTAGAGCCTATATTAACAAAACTGAAATACAGTGAGAACTACACTACGCTATTTACCTAACTAACTACTTACACTAAGCACACTTGAATTATCCATAGACCCTATGAAGGTCTACAGATAATCAAGATAATATAGTGTTCTTATATATTTCACTAGCTGACCGTTGCTAAGCCGCCACCTATAGAAAATTGGTTGTACCAACTCAGATTTAAAACAAGTTTGCTTAGCAAAAGTTTTTAATGACGCAATCTTGACACATGCTGTCACGGACTTCGGCGAACGTCAGCACACACAATGAAAGTTCTCAAAAAGGAATATTTTTCCCGATTTTGTTACATTCGTGATTCATGCTCCGCTTCTATTAATAGTAGCCTATTATAGCCTTCCTCGATAAATGGACTATCCAATAGAAAAATAATCTTTCAATTCGGACCAGTACTTCCCGAGATCCTAGCGTTCAAACAAACAAACTCTTCAGCTTTATAATATTAGTATAAATTATAAAAGTATAGATAAAGTACAAAATAGCCTAGTAAAAATATTCTACAATTTTATACCTTATGTTGACCTGCAGTATACGGAATGATCTTTCATCGTTAATTTTTTCTACGAAACAACAAAACAGGGTACATTTCTACTTTAACACGATTGTTATTTTGGGGTTTTTAAAATATGCTATTTCCATTTCTTTTAAGAATTCACCGGTTAGTCACGTTTAAAGTAAGTTGCTCCAATGCAACTTAAGTTGTAGCTGAATTCGGCGGCATTTGTCGAGGAGAGTGCACGCGTGTAACTACTGTTCGTTTAGCGCTGCGTTTGCGTTTTGGGCAGCGGCGTGGATAATCTATACCTATATTGTTACTCTTTCAATAAAAAAAATCTTAATCTTTAAGTCCATAGACTTTTGAACCAATTTTTCAGTAACTTTTATAATGCCTAATAATTTTATAATAACAAAATATAACACGTAAGTACTTCTTGTTTTCAGCGAAATCGAGGAGTATCGCCATTCCTCTGGAATTGGAAGCCAAGATCCAGACGGTGTTCGAGAAAGCGGCTCAACTCTCGCGCCAGACGAGCAAATGGCTGCTCGCTTCTAAGACGAACAAGCTGGAAAAGATGGCTTCACAGGTGTGTTAGATTATTTTAAATGTTCGCACAATGGCCCAATTAAGACTACTCAACTAGGGACGTATGGCAGTTCGCTTCAAGTAGCCTCTGATGCCTACCGATTTTAGGCTAGCCCTACTAACCTAATCTTCACATACTTAACAAGGGCCACATCTCGAACTACAACTAGTGGTAGGTCACATCAGACGGCTTCGTGGTCTTTCAGAATAGATGTAGTAGGGTGTGTGTAGTTTAAATGTTCCTAGACTCCCCTCGCCTTCAGATTGGCAAGGCGCTTGCACGTCCTCATCGGTACGGGCGCGGGCGCGGGTGGCGTGATTGTTGTGCGGGTTGGCTCAGTCCGCTTTTATCTTTCACAGTGCGTTCGAGCGTTCGCGCGTCTACCAACGGGTAACGCGTCTGGTTCCAAAATATTTTGATTCACCCGATCAACCCACATTGCGCACAAAATGAAAAAAAAACATAAAATTATTTCTCAATTCGTCTCTGCCTTTGTTTATTTCGTATGTAGCGAACCACACAAATTCACTTTCCATTTCAAAAATGAATTTTCCGTTAATAAAATCAAGTCTTCATGAATGTTTCTATCTATATAAGTAAGTACCGCAAAGTTTTAGAAACATACGTACACGCGTGCGTTCAGGCTCTGAGCCGCTTCGGCACTGTGAATATGAAGACGCTAAGACCCGTGCGCCCGCTCCGGCTCCCGCCCCCGTTCCCGCCCGTGCACTGTGAATGAGCACTTTCTGATAGGGAAAATCAAGGAACGACCTGGCATCACAAAGGGAATGCCTTCTCGGGGAGGATCTAGTGCCTTCCGATTTGTAGCCGGTATGAACTAATATCATATTTTTTTATTACTATTTGTTTGGAGGTTGCGTTGCAAGTGATCTATCTGAGTTGATAGAATATATGCTAGGGTTTAGTTTTTTTTCCTTTTGTGGGTAGTGCATAAGCACAAAATGATCCCATAGCTATGACTCTGGGCCTTCTCTCGCAAGGAGAAAATTAAGGCCATAATTTAAATAGAGAATAAAGATTGTAGTAACATGTCGGTTCCCGTACAGTGTTTTCTTCCACCGTTGTTATCTGTCCACCGTCTTCATAGTTGGAGGTCTGTCCAGTGGTTCCGAATCTGTAGTCACCGTTCTCCCGGCTAGACCACCCGTAAGAAAAAGGCAATTTTGAGCACTCCTTGTTTTTTATCAATGTGTTTTTATCAACATGCCTGTTTTTTTAAAATCAGAAGCATGTTTCATTCGTTTCGTTTAAATATAAAGTAAATAATTTTATAATTTTTCAGTCGAACTTACAAAACGACCGTTCCGTAATGGAAGGTCTTCAAGAAATTGTGGCATTACTCGAAGAACAGTTGCGTCCCTTGTTGCAAGCTGAGCTGTCTCTGTTGGTGGACATTCTCTACAAGCCGCACCTCCTGTTCGCTAGCCCGGGCGAGATGCCGCAGCCCGATACTAGCGGTATATTCATATCAAGGTAAATTAAATAAATAAATATTAGTTGACAATTCACACTCAACACCATCTGACCCCAAACTAAGCAAAGCTTGTACTATGACGGCCAGATAGCTGATACAATACAGTTTTAAATACATACTTTTTATAAACTAGCTGTACAAGTATGTTATTATATTTTTAAAGTATGCATCAAAATATCATAACATAAACAGAAAAAAATTACATACACATTTTTCAATACACACTCACAAATCCTTTTTTTGTTTATTGTTGAAGTTTGTGGTCAAATTGAAAATAGATTAATATTGCCATAAGGTGTACTTTCGATGTCTTGGCAACCACTAGTTTTTTTATATTGGTGTACAATTCACACACAACGCCATCTGACCCCAAACTAACAAACCCTGTACTATGGCGGCCAGATAGCTGATATAATACTTATGTAGAAGTAGTTCTAAATACATAAACTTGAAGTAAACATTTCTATAACTGTTTTAGTTCCCAGTACATCTAAACAAAAAACTTATTAGCACATTCAAATATAAAACTTTGTGAGTACCTTATTTGCGACAAGTCTGACAATCTTTCAAATTCGTTGCTTTCTGCTGCGTTTTCGAATGACGTGATGTCAAAATCTTCGAAACATTATAAGTATGAGTTCTATCATATTTATTTATCACAATTTTTACATTGCTGTTATTTCAGACTGATCCGCCATACTGAGAAGCTTCTAGAAGAGAAAGAGGAGAAACTATGTGTCAAGGTTCTCCGCACGCTGCGAGAGATGATGGCTGTCGACCCGGAGTATGGCGAGAAGGTATATAAAATAATATTTTGAAGTGAAAAATTACGATATCAGAGTGACCTGGCAATATAGTATCGTGGGAGAGACTTTTTGCGAAAGTTTGCGTTCTAAATTTAAATTGGATTTGACAATACAATATTATGTGGATGTAGTTTTTTTATTAACGGTTTTGTTAAAGGAACGCAACCACGTAACCTTGCCGTGCGTTATAACACCTTTAAAGTCGTTTAATTCAGCACAATGTTTTTTGTTGATTGAAGTATTTTCTGTACAAAATAAAAATAGCTCGACCGACATGGTAATGCGAGGATTTTTACTGATATAATATTATCTGTTTCTGATTTTTATAGACAGCTTAATATTAATTTATGCCGTACAACTATAAAACACAATCATGATATATGATTGTAATCGTATATTTCAACTGGGCTGTCAGTATCCCGTATGGTCTAGTGGCTAGGATACCTGGCTTTCACCCAGGAGGCTCGGGTTCGATTCCCGGTACGGGAAATCTTTTTGCACGTTTCATTTATTTCTTATTGCATTTGAAGACAATTTCATTCGAGCATTCATAATATGAGTGAAAATTTGTTGTAATATTATTTCAATTAACATCCAATGAGAGTTTTTGCAGTTTTAAATTATTTTTTATGCGTTTTATCAACGATTTCACTTATAAATGCCTAAGTTCGTCGCTGATTAAAATCGTAGAAAAGTAGTAATGTTATAAACATTTATTTTTTCCATGTGTGTCATTTGTGCCAGACGATATTTCTATGTGCCCAGTTTTTAACCGACTTCCAAAAAAAGGAGGAGGTTATCAATTCGACCCCTATGTTTTTTTTTTTTTTTTTTTTTTTATCTATGTTACCTGATTTCTCAAGAACCTCTGAACCGATTTTAAAATTTCTTTTTGTGTTCGGATGGGTATGCTTCCCGAATGGTCCCATATAAATCTTTTTGAAATCGGTAAAGTAGTTTTTGAAATATGAACCAAAAACTGAAAAATTGCGTATCTGGATGACGTTGTAGATTTCACAAAAGTTATGAATCTCGACCATGTCAATACAAAATTGTGTAAATGCTTTAATAAAAACTTGTTTTAACCCCGACCAAAAAAGGGTGTTATAAGTGACGTCGATGTCTGTCTGTGTGTCTGTCTATCTGCTGTGGCACCGTAGTAGAACTCAAACAGATGGGCCGATTTCGATGCGGTTTCTTTTATTTCAAGGTTAATACCATAGCAGATGTTCTTAGCTATGTCTGGTTAATGTCGATTCAAGATGGCCGCCTCCACAAAATGGCGGACAAAATATTTTCACAACCTACCTCAATTTGGGTATCAAATGAAAGGGCTTGACTAGTAGAGTACTATGTACTATAACAAATTTCAAATCCAAAATGGCCACCACGACAAAATGGCGAATTATATTATATTTTTCATTACTACCTCAAGTTGGGTATCAAACGAAAGAGCTTGACTAGTAGAATACTTTTCACTTTGAAAAAATTCAAATCCAAGATGGCCGCTTCCACAAAATGCCGAAATACATTTGTTTTTTCACAACTCCCTTTATATGGGTATCAAATGAAAAGGCTTGACTAGTAGAATGTTGTACAGATAACAAATCCAAGGTAGTCGGGTTTAATCAAAATTTTTAATTTTGTTCTTGTACACTAAAAAGAGTAAAATAAACAATTTTCGTACAAAAAATTAAACCGACTTCAAAACCACAAATAGGCACTCAAAAGCGAAAAATAAACTAAAATCATTGTTATAAGCGCTACTCACTCATCTATTTGAAGTCGGTGCCAGTCAGGTCAAAAAGTTAGTAGATGCTATGTTGGCACAGGTAAGTAGTATCTATCCTATACCTGTTAGATTTAGCTGGCACCGACTTGTGAGTAGCGCTTATAACAATGATTTTAGTTTATTTTTCGCTTTTGAGTGCCTGTTTGTGGTTTTGAAGTCGGTTTAATTTTTTTGTACGAAAATTGTTTATTTATATTCAAACCGGAAAACAATAATCTTTACACTGTGGCGAAGAAAATTAATTAATTTGAAATAATTCTCGTCACCAGCGGTGCGCTGGTACTCTTGGACTTAGTAAAAGGAACCACACTGCTCGGCAGTTGAATAACTAAATAATTTAATTACTTAACATAAATTACGTGATTAAGAATGAAAGCTATCTTGTTGACATTTTCGGTATGTTTATTGTTATTTTCAGGGCAACCAACTCCGCAACAAGTTGCTCTCGCAATACTTCATAAACCGAAAATCGGAACCTAAAATCCAACCTCCACCACAATCCACAGCGGTCACCCACGGACCCGGCGGTATGTTTACAACCTTATTCTGTTTACAAGACTGTTTATATTCCATTGACAATAAAATTGATCAGTGAATGCGTTCATAATAATACATTTGTTGAAGCTATACTACTTTTGGCGTGCTTAGAAAAATATGATAGTGATTTTTTAACGATGTGGAGAGCACACAGATAGCCAAAAGACGGCATGTTGAAGTGAGCTGACAACTGTCTCTTCTGAATATGAATATGAATATGAATATGATTGATTTTTTACGAATCGCACATCGATACCCAATTTCGGAACACTGAAGTTAGTTGCGCGTCACGGCAGTCCACCAACCCGCACTGATCCAGCTTAGTAGATTATGGACTTTCCTCTCTCCTTGTGAGAGAAGGCCCCGAATCCCAACAGTGGCAACATTTAGTGGACTGCTTATGCTTATGGTAGTTGATCTCAAGGTAGCCTAGCCAACTTTGGGCTAATGTTAATAATACTTCTAGAAAATTTAAGAAGTACCTCCTCCTTTGCCTGCATACGTACAAGCACACCATTTGTAAGAATGTATTTATCCTTATTTAAATTCTTAGACAGTGCTGCCAGTGAAACAAAGAAATAAAAAATTTGATACCACAAATTAAAAAAATGGCCGCGTAATTTATTTGTAAAGCACGCATAGGCATAGTAAGCATAGTTTATAATATGATGAATTATAAATACATATGTTATATCTGTTTTGATTACGAGTAGTTTTCTGTCCGACCATGTAGGTATGTTTCTGTGTAAATGTAAATACCTCGAAACAAAATGATGGTGCTATATTATAATAAACTGCTGTTTTTTTATCGTTAGTAAAACCTGATTGAAGTTGCAACCGTATTCTGCATATGTGCGATTTTAAAACTGTTTCCATAGATGTTCATTATGATAAATATATTAAGATATTTTCGAAGATCAAGATTCGTCTTAGTGCCGCGATGTACTGTATATTTTATAGACAGTCTTCATTTAATTATTTATTAAAACATCTCTTTCATCCAAATGAACGCATACACTAATCACGTATTTTACATACAACTTTTGAAAACTAATGAATGGTTTGAGATTAACTTAACACTAACGTAATAATGACAATAAATTAAGAATACATAAAGTATTAGAAATTCTCAAATTAGTTTGCACATAGTACTAGAGAATAGGCAGAATCACATAATTGGCAATTAGTTTCATTAGAACAGGCAAAAAAAATTAAAAAGTTAATGGTTTTCGCATTAACTTTTGATTTGAATCAAACAATGCTTCTCAGAACTTTGTATCTCACATAGAGAGATGAATTTTTTTTTGCATTGTGAATGTGCCTTTGTATATTACTACAATACTTATTTTAATTACTTAATTACTTTGTATATTATTACAATTACTATTTTAAAATCTGGGGTTTCCGACCTTCGTTTCTTATAATCTGGGAATCTTTAAACGAATAGTGATTGATATATTCACTCTTCTCGGCAATCATCTTTTTACCTTATACCTCTTCTTCTCTCTAACGTAAACTAACTAACTCTAACGTAAGCCTATTGCATAATTTAAAAAACAAATCTGTGGGATATTCAAATAGACTCCATCAGCGGATGATTAATGAACTTTTGAAGTTTGGAGGCGTTAAAGTAATACGCCCTTACGTAAATATGTGGCCCCCGTCCCTCCTGGAGTCAAAGCTGGAGTGTCGGGGCGGGATATCATTTTTTGTTACACTATATTTTTTTTAAATGTTGACATGTCCGGGTTCTGGTCCTGGATAATATCCTGGATTTTCACGCGTCTTCAGCTTGCAAAATTTTGTAAATATGGCAACACTATAACATAGAACGTATAGGTATATAACGCAATATTCTTTTTAATATTAATATATGACAAGGGTGCATAAACAATGTCTAATATAGTTATAGTACTAGCGTAGACTTAGCAACATGTTTTCTTTATTTCCACTACACCGCATGCGAGGCAGCTAGCCAACAGCATCAGCCGAAGAGAGGTGGGTTTCTTGTCTCATGTGACAGGTTTACTACTTACATAATAATCGCTTACTACCCAAACATCTAACTAGTAACCCTTACTGAAATTCAGCGGCGAATATAGCATGAACAAAACGAATGGAGGAGGCACAATCGATATTGCTTCTGATGCATGAATTAGGCACCTCTCCAGATCGTTGGATATTTCCAAAAAAAGAACAAGGTATTCCTTGTTGCCAGTTATTTTGCTGATAAGCAGTAACGTGTAAACGTTTCTGTGTTCCGGTTTGTACGGCAATGTCAAGACAAATTACAGGCCAAGAGATGAACCATATTTTTTCTCCGGGTAATGAGTAATGCAGTCAGTATTTTGGACTCTTCGTCTTTAGGTAGGTACGTGGCACAGTGATGTCATGGGCAATCGTGTTCCGTACCACCAGGCGCATGTTTGCTTGTCCTGCCGCTCTGTGTATAAAAAAAAATACATGGCTGTTATTAGAAGAGCGTTATTTTTAAATTTCCTACAGACGCTTTGCCTATGAATTTTACCAGTATATACCGGTGAGTATTGTACGAGTGGTTTCGAAACAGACCCCATCCTTAGCAAATACTGGTGTTCACCACTTATATAATTTACCTTCACGAAATATTTAGAAAAGCTAAAGTGCTAAACTTTAGCTTTTCTGTCCTTAAATAAATCCTACGTATAGTCTGGTTAAACGTACACACATGCCTTTAGATGGCTGTGACAGACAATTTGTGCAGTATCTGTGAAAACTTTGGTTAAAGGACTCCTTTTGTGGCCTAAATAGACCAATAGATAGGAGTGACTGACTTATCCACAAACCATGCTAATATAGTGTGTCGAGACATCGAGGACAGATGGATTCTTGACAATGCAGTGCCGACCTATTTTCTTAAAATACAAAAAGAGCAAGGTTACATATACTTATCTGGATTTTACCACAATATATGCATGCGAAAATCGCCCTAAAACCCATATACGCTTAATGGATTATTAAAGTAAAATTAATTATATAAGACAGTAGTGAACCTGTCACGTAATGTTGTTCCGCTTCTGTTCTCACGAATCGTGGACGCTTTCAGCATCACCGTCGAGCTACGGCATTGTCACTTGTAAAACAACAAGTCAAACCAAAGTACGTTCAGTCATGTTGTTAAATCCTCAAACAGAATTGACACAACACATCTAAAGTCTGGACAAAAACTGTCATTATTCTACGTTGCCAGTTTGCTTTCTCTTTGATTTGGAGTATAATTAAGATATCCATAAGCTGTAGAACTCCGATAATTTGCTCTACTCCAAAAGACTGAAACATATAACTAATTATCCCGAATAATAATTAAAGTTCTTTAGAAATTGTTTACCAAACACTACGCTGACAAAGCCGAAAACATATATATACTAGCTCATTCTTAAAAGTGTTGTGTGTGTAAAATAAGGTTGATATTGGAATCTACTTGATCATTATTTATTGTAAAAATTAAAAAAAGACTCGAATTCAGTCGTTACTTCATTTGTAACAGGGTGTGTTATTAGTTCTATGCGTTTTAAATACTCGTATTAACTTTGGTTTGACTTATTCTATGTCGCATTGATATTTTAGATAGATATATAGATTCCAATAAGGTAGGTAAAATGCTTTTCACTACTCGCTTTATTCCAATACTCTGTAGCTTTTAATAGCTTTGATAGATTTAGGTGTTGTTAAAATCAGTGGCAAAATATTGCAAATAGCATATTTTTACTCTCCAGAACTTTATTTATCTTACATGTATAAATGTTTGTCTTATGTATTACTTATAAAGTTCATTTCAAATGGAAAGTGAAAAACGTACGTGGATGCCAAGGTGCCACTAGAGCACCGAAAAGAAACGATTGATCTTTCTCGCTCTGGCACACTCAGCGGTCCCGAGTTCATCCGAACATTATAAATTCCGATCGTGACGCTTCATTCACAGCCCACGAAAAATCTGTGTGTGGAGAGTAAAAAAAGGTTTCACTCTAAAAAAATATATCCCTGTAGAACACGCGTATGTTCGTACGTTTTTTGCTCTCTGATTTTAAATGGATTTTACAGCAGGGTAGTTGTATAGTGAACATGTGTGGTTACAGCGAAAGTGCTAATGCGCACGGGGCAGACGCTGGCGCAAGTTCAGGCTCACCTGGACAAGGAGGGCGCTTCCGATCTGGTGGTGGAACTGGTCATTCGTTCCACCAACACGCAGCCCATCTTCCTCGAGGCCATCCAGCTCGGTGAGTCGCTTTATCAGATCAAAAGATAAAAAAATGTCAGCCATTGCGATACAACGGGGTCCTCTAACCCTTGTGAGAATGGCAATGCCTATCCGCTGAATCAGTTACCAGACTGGCCGGATATTGAACCCATAGAGGGCGACCGAGATCCAGTACGAACGTTCCTACGCTACACAATACGGCCCCGCAGCACAGAATAGATACTACTACAGAACCCTCACTTAGCGAAAATTGTTATATAAATAGCGACTCTTGCTGGGACGCAACAAAGCGCAATTCAGCTCGCATTAGCGCTCAATGCCTATCGCAATTTTTAACCTAAACATTTGCGCTCTCTTCTAACGCGTAACTCTGTCGCTGTCTGGCGCGGAATGATGCGCATCGAAAGGGTTGTCGACATATTATCTAATAAAAAATTAAATTAACCTTTCGTTATGTAGGTAGTCAGCATTGTAGCTCAGATTATATATTTTAGTTATTTACTTCATAACGCGCAAGACAGCTAGAAGAGGCCATAACATAGGGTGACAAATTAAAACAATAAAAGTATACTTTGACTGTTTTTATTCTACTTGATCGTCTAAGTGTTGTTTGATAAATATGTAACATATTTTAATGTACTTACCTACACTAATACATACAACCAGCTTCGATTACAAGCTATTTTATAATGTCCCGTACTTTTTGTACGGTTAGCAGAAAAATATAAAAAATAATGGTATATTTTGTACAACTAGGAAAAAATGATAATTCTTTGTTTTTTGACTCGTGCATCCATGTACAGCACAATATATGGCGACGTAATTTTGCGCGGGAAACGTGAGCGCGAGCGCTCAGACGTGCGTTCGACAACCGCCTGGCACTTGTTCCGTGCGAGGAACGGTCTAGCTGTAGGCTAAAACCGCGCGACCTTGAGCGAGTGAGGATGCACTGCCCGGAGTCTCGACGGCAAACGGGACGAATTCATACGCTGACCTTGGGGTCAGCGTATGAATTCGTCCCGTGACACGAGAATTTGATTTTACTTAAATTAGATTATCGCTGGGATAGCAAAGTTGATAGATGTGAAAACTTACCCCTCAGAATTTTAGTATTAAACAACGAACAGTGATAAGAACACCAAAGATATGGAATGCGTTGCCAGAGTGGGTCGCTCCCAAAGGTTACAATCTTTGTGATTTCATCGTAGCACGCTTTATCGGTGACTGCATCGTTGCTTAACATTAGACGCGATTGTGATCAAGTGTAAACCTATAATAAGGCTGTGTATTGTACAACCGAATATGACTAGAAATTGTTTATAGTAACTATTTAATCACTATGACTGTAACATATTTATGAATATTGATTTGTATACTTTTAGTTCAAAAATCCCCTGCCAGCGATAAGAAAGGGGATTTGTGGAATTTTTGTCTAAAAATCCCCGTCCGAAATAAATAAGCCATATAATTACTTTTTAATTCTGATCAGTTGTTTATTTTAATCAAATTCGTCTAATTCTAACATTATGTTTTACAGGCATAGCGCTACTGGAGGGCGGTAACCCTATAATACAACAGAGTATATTTAACAAACTGCAAAACGGAGAAGTGTCACAAGCCTTTCTCAAGGTAAATATCATAACAATGCCTATAAATATACATAATTTTGACCAAATATTGTATTTGGTTTTAATATTTTAATTTTGTCTTTGAATTATTGGCCAAACATGTAGATCAATTCTAACTCGGAACTAACTCGAAAGTTTGACCAGTAGTCAAAATATATGGCCTAATGATTAAGCTGCTTTTCCATCAAAGATGTGCCATGCATGCATGCAGACAGACATAAATGATTTATTATGCACACCAGTAATAAATAAAAATATACAAAACATGAAATACTTATAACTAGTGCCTTAAATGGGGGACTAAGTTGCAAGGGTGCGAAAGCTAAGCTCTGAAACTCTGTCAGTTTCCTATAGTGCTAAACTTAACGATCAAGACGATGGCGGGCGATGAAGATACATGACCGCTGACTAAGATGCATAACTCGATCGCGATATAGGTACGATGTATCGAAAGTCGAGATGGCACGTCGATGTAGAATCAGATGACATATAATACAACACAACGGATTCAAAGCTAGAAATGAAAAGAAGAAGAAGACTTCTTTCAGTTATTTTTATCATCGTAGAAATTAAGGCCCATATAAGTATAAATTGTTTTGCCAGACATATCATATGCCAGTCGATGAGGCCAGTTTGTAAGGGTCAACTTATCTTATCTGGAAATACCAATAAAGATCTTTGTATTTGTCGTACCTTCTATTCATAACAGAATTGGTGCTACGCTTTGTGGGCCCATAAATATCTTTGGTTGATAACATGTTTCTATAGTAACGTAGCATAGCACATATCTGGTGTAAAAACACCCTTATTATCTCACTATTGAAGTCGTGGCTCAGTTGGCGATGAATCTGTCTACAGATCCGTAGTTAGATGTTGTTCCGAACCCAGGACGACCATTTACGTGATAAATACGCGTATTTGTTCAGAAACAGAACAAATACCCGATGTGTGATGAAAAAAGTGCTTAAATTTCTTGCGCCATATAATTATCAGGTAATATCTAAAACTACTTATCCACCACAGTTACGACTACTTTCAAAATATAATCTTATTACAAATTTTTATGGCTTATTTTCGCATGCAGGTATTCTACGACAAAATGCGAGAAGCCCAACAAGAGATCCGATCGCTGGCTGCGAGTAGCACGAGTGCTGCCAGTACGGAGAAGCAGCGGTCCAGCCAATCGGAGCCGAAGAAACAGGCTTCTCTCGACGGTAAACAACGACTTTATAAGTTTCGTAGTAGCTGGACTGTTTCTAAAGTCCGCCTGGGGAAGTTCCTCACATTTGCACACCTTCTACCTATGCTACCAATTACACATTACATCTTACACATTCAACCCCAGAACAGCAATGTACAAACATCACTGTGTTCCGGTTTGACGGTCAATGTTTACTAAGAAATTACAGGGCATAGACATAAATCATCTTATTCATATCTGCACCTCAGCTAGCCTATCGCCTTTTATTACTACGCCCATGTTCTGTGCTTAAACACATTCAAAACTACGTTCAGCATCGCCGCGCCTAGCTTCTGTTATCGCTACGCTCATCATCTATCATCGCTACGCCCAGCCCCTATCCTGACTACGCCTAGCGTTTGTTATCACCACGCATAACACCTTTTATCACTACGCCTAGCCATTGTCATCACTTTTCCTAGCACCTGTCATTACAACGCCAGTCTCGTGTCACCACTAAACCCAGACATTTTTCATCACTATCACCCAGTGTCATCACTACGTCTCGCATTTGTTATCACTACGCCCCTACGCCACGCATCTCTCATCACTGTGCCTACCACTTGACGTCACTACGCTCAGCTCATCATCTGTCATCAGCCTGCAGATGCCATTTCACTAGCATCTAGTATTGCCACGCCTAACACCTGTCGTAACTACGCCTAGCAACAGTCATCACTACACTTAGTCACTGACATCACATATCTCACATTTATATCTATAATTAAAAAAAAACATATCGCCTATCACGCCTGTCCTCTGTCACCACTTTTCCTAGCGCCTGTCATTACTACGTCTGTCGTCTGTCATCGTTTTGTCCGGCCTGTGACTTCACTACGCCCAGCCACCACCTGTCTTCACGCCTTGCACCTGTCTTCACGCCTTGCACCTGTCTTCACGCCTTGCACCTGTCTTCACGCCTTGCACCTGACTTCACGTCTTACGCCTGTCTTCTCGCCTCGCATCTGTCTTCACGCCTTGCACATTACTTCTCGCCTCGCATCTGTCTTCTCGCCTTGCACCTTACTTCTCGCCTTGCACCCTACATCTTGTCTTATACCTGTCTTCTCGTTTTGCATCTGTCTTCACGGCTTGCACCTGTTTTCTCGCCTTGCACCTTATTTCTCGCCTTGCATCTGTCTTCACGCCTTGCACCTTACTTCTGGCCTCGCATCTGTCTTCTCGCCTTGCACCTTATTTCTCGCCTTGCATCTGTCTTCACGCCTTGCACCTTACTTCTCGCCTCGCATCTGTCTTCTGTCTTGCACCTTACTGTCTCGCCTCGCATCTGTCTTCTTCACGCCTTGCACCTTACTTCTCGCCTCGCATCTGTCTTCACGCCTTGCACCTTACTTCTCGCCTCGCATCTGTCTTCACGCCTTGCACCTTACTTCTCGCCTCGCATCTGTCTTCTCGCCTTGCACCTTACTTCTCGCCTCGCATCTGTCTTCACGCCTTGCACCTTACTTCTCGCCTCGCATCTGTCTTCACGCCTTGCACCTTACTTCGCCTCGCATCTGTCTTCACGCCTTGCTTCACCTTACTTCTCGCCTCGCATCTGTCTTCTCGCCTTGCACCTTACTTCTCGCCTTGCACCCTACATCTTGTCTTATACCTGTCTTCTCGTTTTGCATCCGTCTTCACGCCTTGCACCTGTTTTCTCGCCTTGCACCTGTCTTCTCGCCTTGCACCTTATTTCTCGCCTTGCACCTGACTTCACGTCTTACGCCTGTCTTCTCGCCTTGAACCTTACTTCTCGCCTCGCATCTGTCTTCTCGCCTTGCACCTTACTTCTCGCCTTGCATCTGTCTTCTCGCCTTGCACTTTACTTCTCGCCTTGCACCTTTTTTCTCGCCTTGCACCTGTCTTCTCGCCTTGCACTTTACTTCTCGCCTTGCACCTTATTTCTCGCCTTGCACCTTACTTCTCGTCTTGCACCTGTTTTCTCGCCTTGCACTTGTCTTAAAGCCTTGCGTTTGTCTTCACGGCTTGCACCTGTCATTACGCCTACAATTCAAGACTAAGGTAGCAAAACGTGGCGAATAATGTTCGGCATGAGAATGACTGTGTTTGGTCGGTCGCAATGTTTCAGGCAAGCAGGCCGCCGGCCCGATAGTAGTCGGCGAGGAGATGGACGACGAAGTGACGAACGCTTGCGGGTCCGCTGTCCATGCGTACTCGGACGTACACACAATGTCGCACGGTCAGTATTTTTACGTAGTTTATGCACGAAGCCCGTATCTTCGGAATGAAGCTTCTAACTTTGACTAGCACGTGTCTTTGGCTTCTTCTATCCAGCAATACGATGTTTTTGAGCTTGATTGAGTCCATAACTCTATTGGGTAGGCCCAATTAAGTTATGGACTCAAAATCATAACATATGTAAGTATAGTATCATTCAATCATATGTAAATTATTTTTCTATTATATACAAATATTATGTTGACTTTAAGCGGAGTCAGCTCCGCTTAAAGTCTGTGAAGTACTTAATTTCTCAGTCTCATATTTGTGAAGTACTTAAATTTTTTTTTTCAATAGTTTCGCCCTATTACGTCATTTGCAAGACAAAATGAAAATATGGCGCTTTGCAGTCAAAATGTATGAAGTTGATAGTTTTGCTTATAAGAATGAACGACGAAGAGAAAGATACGAAATTAGAAAGACAAATGACGTCATACACAGGTTTAATAAGGTCAAATGTATTCGATGTTGTAAAAATAAAATGTCGATCATAATTACGATAAGATTTAAAAGAAGATAATAAGATTACAAAAATGGCACTGTAGAACAAAAAATGTCGAATTTATTTTTGCAATCAGCTTTAGGCTTATTTTTCTTATCCTTGCAGTTTATTAAATTAAATTGCACCTAACGTCTCTTAAACATGCTTTGTCTATGTCTTCTGGAATTGATTTTATATCGATGAAATATACTCGTAACATGTTGTTCTGGAATCTAACAGCCTTTCCTTTGGTTTCGCTTCTAGGAAGAGAAGGTGAGCATTTGTACTTTCTAATCCAAATAACTGATAAACGTTAAAACAATAATTAACTAACATTGGAGTTTTTTGGCAGTTATGCTTTTGTTATTGCATTAATCAAGAATAAGCTACAGCTAAATTGGAATTTACGTTTTATACAATAAATGTTATATTAAGGAGGCCTTATACCTACATTAAATGTCTATGGAATCTCATCGAAAATTGAACAAATATTGTTTTATAAAGATACATGAGGACGCGGAAATTAAGTGGCCTAATAAAAAATCGTTTTTTTGCCGTTTCTTGCTCGATACTAAAAACGATATCCTGCAGACGCTTTAACTATTCACTGAATATTTAGATTTATGCTCACTTTAAATATAATTAATTAAAATGAGTAATTAAGGGGGCTCCCATACGATGAAATATGTTTTCGCCGTTTATTTGCTAATAGTACGGAACCCTTCGAGTTTTATTCGCACTTGGCCGGTTTTTGTTTCGATCAGTTGCCCCAAAAATGTATTATTGTAATTTTAATTATGATCGTAAGTTTCATAATACTCGCATAGATGGCGCCACAATGCTCTATTTAGAGTAGTGGTTTAATCCAAACGAAGTGAGACGGGCCGCTAGTTAAATTATAATAAAAATAATAAGAAAAGATATCACATTACAGTAATCAACTTACTAATATTTCTTTCCAGGGACGACGGTGCTAGAAGAATACATGGCAGAGAAGAAACGGGAATCGGGCAACTCCGATGTACTGCCGGCTAAGGTGGCGGTCATGCGGCCCATACTCCGGTTCCTGCAACTTCTGTGCGAGAATCACAACCCGGACTTACAGGTGAGTTTGCAACGTCAGTTACTACAGAGGTTGTCGGTGAAAAGCCCATAAAACAATATTGATTATATAAATATAAATTTCAAATAATTATTTAAATAGGTAACATCACATCGACACGTGTGAGTGACTTTGTTGCCGTGCGACGCTAGTCAACAATGCCTAAAAATGCCTTTTTTTTCACATGAAATACATTTGTATTATAGATTTTTAAAATATTTTGAAGCGATCAGGATAACAGGCTTTGAAATAATTAAAACAATTAATTTTAGCAATGGCAGGACAGGAACTCCTTCCAGAATCCTTCATAAGGAAATCACGCCCTGGCCATTTATCGTCATGCCCCAAGCGCAGCATGTGCAAAAATACGGTTTCAGTTTGAAGGGCAATGTATCCAAAGTAATTAAAGGGCACCTAGATAAATCATCGTAGGTAACGATTACCGTGATTAGAGCTCTCCATGGTTAAGTAGCTGTGTAGCCCTATTATTACGATCAGAAGTGTTGATTACCAGTTTTGCTGTCCTCAATAAGTTTTTTTTTTAGTTAAAATTTGTAAAGGCTTTTTTTTCTTGTTGAGTTATGAATGTAACTAAAATAAACCCAAAAACAAAAGGTTAAAGCTTACTTTACCGTGTTACAGAATTTACTAAGAAACCAAAACAACAAATCGAACTACAACCTAGTGTCAGAGAGCCTCATGTTCCTGGACT
Organism: Ectropis grisescens; assembly: GCA_017562165.1. Lineage (NCBI taxonomy): Eukaryota > Metazoa > Arthropoda > Insecta > Lepidoptera > Geometridae > Ectropis > Ectropis grisescens. The sequence goes on along the minus strand of CM029793.1, from coordinate 11,263,541 downwards.
GTATCTGTGGGTCCACGACCGGCGGCCTGGGGCTCCTGGGGCTCTACATCAACGAGGGAAACGTGGCGCTCATCAACCAGACCTTGGAGACTCTCACCGAGTACTGCCAAGGTGAGACAAGCGTTAGCCAAGGTGAAACTAGCATTAGCCAAGGTGAAACTAGCTTTAGCCAAGGTGAAACAAGCTTTAGGCAAGGTGAAACAAGCTATAGCTAAAGCGAAACAAGCTTTAGTCAAGGTGAAACAAGATTTAGCCAAGGTGAAATAAGCATTAGCTAAGGTGAAACAAGCATTAGCCAAGGTGAAATAAGTTTTAGCCAACGTGAAACAAGCATTAGCCAAGGTGAAACAAGCTTTAGTCAAGGTGAAATAAGCATTAGCCAAGGTGAAACAAGCATTAGCCAAGGTGAAACAAGCTTTAGCCAACGTGAAACAAGCATTAGCCAAGGTAAAACAAGTATAGGCCAAAGTAAAACAAGCATCGGCCCAGGTAAGACCAGCATTAGTCAAGGTGAAATAAGCATTAGCCAAGGTAAAACAAGCATTAGCCAACGTAAGACCAGCATTAGCCAAGGTAAAACAAGCGTTAGCCAAGTTAAAACAAGCATTAGCCAAGGTAAGAGGCGCATTAGCCAAGGTGAAACAACCTTTAGCCAAGGTGAAACAATCATTAGCCAAAGTAAAAATGTATAATGAATTAACTAACTAACTAATTATTTACCTACCCGAAATTTACTACCAGCGCTCGGAATATTAATTGAAGTCAAGTTATTTACGTTAAGTGTCGTGTCAGTTTGAGATTTAATTCAATAGAGCCACGTTTGTTTATTTGTGTTGTAAATGCGTCCAGGTCCATGCCACGAGAACCAAAACTGCATAGCGACGCACGAGAGCAACGGACTGGACATCATCACGGCTCTCATCCTGAACGACATCAACCCGCTCGGCAAGACCCGCATGGAGCTTGTCCTCGAGCTTAAGGTATGGGTTTGACCTACGCTACGTTAGTAACGATTATTTTTGGGCAGATGTGATCTTTGCTTTCTTTGAAAGCTGATGTTATTTTCTTTTCTTTTGAAAGTGATCCGTTTTGACGTTTTTTTAAGTATCTGTTTTATAGTATAAAGTGACGTGGTATATTTTTAATGCTGAATTGATAGTGTTCTTTTAACCGACTTCATTTTGGAAGTGTTTGATTATGGATTATTCCTTCTTCGAAAGCTGAAGTGAATGAAATAATTGTCTTCTTTAAAAACTGTTTCTTTTTTTTACGTAACGTGATTTTTTTTAATTTAACTTGATCAATATCCTTTTTCATGGTATTGTTTGTTAAGAGCTAATTAAATGTTGAATTATAATACCTTTTACAGAATAACGCATCGAAATTACTACTGGCTATAATGGAATCACGCAACGACTCGGAGAATAACGCCGAAAGGATTCTGTACAACATGAATCCAAAACAGCTGGTTCGTAGCATTACAATATTTACAGCCTACTTATTAATATCACATAACATAAACAGTCTAATGAATAGTAGCCGCCCGACATTCGCGTGTCTACCATAAAGTTCAATTATTACGTATCGCCATTTTTTAAGAATTTATACTAACTTAACATTCTTAACACCCTTCCTCTCACTCTCCGTAAACATTACATGACATCCAAGCGATCCTTTTTACTTAAAAGACACCACGCAAGTTGCCAAGTTAAAAGTTGATTTTAATTTCCTGATTATTTTTAAGTAAAAAAATACCTTCATGACGCACCGTAACGTTTTACTCGACACCACCTTCCCGCCAAATTGCTTTACATAATACCTAAGGCCCGGACTCCACCCAAGTGGAGATAGGAGGATATGTTCGAAGCGGAGACGACAAGACGTTTTTCAACACAGGTGTATCCACAAAACTGAGCGGAGATCCGTACTGACGAGATTGTAGTGGAGATGTGTGCTGTGTTTGGAATGAAGCTTAGTTCGATCTGACACGAAAGCAATTAATTACAGAATTTCTCTGGAAACATTGCCCTTCAAAATTATTTTCAAGTGAATAGATAAGAGAGAGTAATATCAAAGCTAAGACAGTTCTAGTTGAAAGGTAGACCCTCTGGCCCCGCGTCAGGCTTTCGTGTCAGATCGAACTAAGCTCATTCCAAACACAGCACACATCTCCACTACAATCTCGTCAGTACGGATCTCCGCTCAGTTTTGTGGATACACCTGTGTTGAAAAACGTCTTGTCGTCTCCGCTTCGAACATATCCTCCTATCTCCACTTGGGTGGCTTAGAGACATAACATCTTAGATCTCTGGTTGACGAGCGCAGTGCAGTGCTAGGTAAGTAATGACTTGGGCTTTTCATGTTCCAATAGCTGCGTATCACTGTGCTGTTATGTGGCAGGCATGTTGCTTGCCATCAGGCACATGTTCTGCTCGTCTCCTCACTCTTTATTAAAAAAAATTATAGAGCCAGCAATAGCAATGCCAAAGCCCATTCAGCTAGGCGGTAGAAGGGCTTTAGGCTGAGATTCCTCCAAAGCGGAGATGTGCGGAGATGTCTGAAGTGGAGACGAGAAGAGACGTTTTTCTGCTTGAGTGACTCCACCAAAGCTGTGTGCATTACGCCGCGCGTGTTCGCCTGCGCACATTTCTTGTCTCCGCTGCGCTGCGACGGCGACGCAGCTCACATCTCAATGTCACATAGTCATGGTCAAGTCACAAAACAAGAGAGGGAGGGTGGGTCATGACCAGCCAAGGATCTTCGAACCACACAGAAACACGAGACGAAAGGTCGTCTCGTTTCCGCTTTCGTGGAGTCCAGGTTTAAGAGTTTGCCGTAACAAAACGTGTTCAATGTAGCAAAAGAAGTTTTTTTTCAAGAATATTCTCCTTTCAATAAAGAGTAATTGTTACGTTACGTGTTACAGGTAGATGTTGCTTGCTCCGCCTTCCACCAAGAGCACGCAGTGGACGCAGACTCCGATAGTGAGGACGACGCGCCCGTACAAGGAGTCTCGCCCAAAGAGGTTCGTAACACTTCACTGGTTAAACTTAATATTTGAGAATCCAGTGTCATGATTTTTGTTCCCAATGAACTCAAGTCAACCAATATTCTTGAAAGTTGGTATTTAAATGTGTTTTGGTCCAACTGGATAGTTTTTACTGCATTTGATGATGTTTATGTGATAATATTCGAGCGAAGCCGAAACAGACCGTTGCGCTAGTTTATTTATGTGTCCATTGTAGATGTATTTACAGCGTTCGCCTAGGAAATACCACACTTTTGCTAGTTATTCTACCGACAAACAGTAATGTGTAAACATCACAGTGTTCCGGTTTGAAGGGCAGTGTGTCCACGACATCTCTGGGTGGTGCGTTGTTATTCGTTGTGCGCTCTGACGTGCGCCGAAGTCAGTCGTGATACCACGTGTTTGCCTTTTAAGGTTTTATAGCCTAAGCTAACCAAAATTGTTCTAAATCTGAGTTGGTACGACCAAACTTCCATAGATGGCGTAGCAACGCGCGCATTGTTCGTCTAGTATACTATGAAAATAGTAAATTGATCGCAGGTGGGGCACAACATCTACATCCTGTGCCACCAGCTGGCGAGCCACAACAAGGAGCTGGCCGCGCTAGTCCGCGGCGCGCCTGCCGCCTCGCCTCATCACGCCTGCGCCCTGCAGTACTACCGGACTCACACGGCGCAGATTGAGGTACTGCTCTGCACAGCCCTAGTACTACCGGACTCACACGGCGCAGATTGAGGTACTGCTCTCTTGTCTACAGCCCTAGTACCACCGGACTCACACGGCGCAGATTGAGGTACTGCTCTCTTGTCTACAGCCCTAGTACCACCGGACTCACACGGCGCAGATTGAGGTACTGCTCTCTTGTCTACAGCCCTAGTACCACCGGACTCACACGGCGCAGATTGAGGTACTGCTCTCTTGTCTACAGCCCTAGTACCACCGGACTCACACGGCGCAGATTGAGGTACTGCTCTCTTGTCTACAGCCCTAGTACCACCGGACTCACACGGCGCAGATTGAGGTACTGCTCTCTTGTCTACAGCCCTAGTACCACCGGACTCACACGCAGATTGAGGTACTGCTCTCTTGTCTACAGCCCTAGTACCACCGGACTCACACGGCGCAGATTGAGGTACTGCTCTCTTGTCTACAGCCCTAGTACCACCGGACTCACACGGCGCAGATTGAGGTACTGCTCTCTTGTCTACAGCCCTAGTACCACCGGACTCACACGGCGCAGATTGAGGTACTGCTCTCTTGTCTACAGCCCTAGTACCACCGGACTCACACGGCGCAGATTGAGGTACTGCTCTCTTGTCTACAGCCCTAGTACCACCGGACTCACACGGCGCAGATTGAGGTACTGGCTTGTCTACAGCCCTAGTACCACCGACTCACACGGCGCAGATACTGCTACTGCTCTCTTGTCTACAGCCCTAGTACCACCGGACTCACACGGCGCAGATTGAGGTACTGCTCTCTTGTCTACAGCCCTAGTACCACCGGACTCACACGGCGCAGATTGAGGTACTGCTCTCTTGTCTACAGCCCTAGTACCACCGGACTCACCGGTACTGCTCTCTTGTCTACAGCCCTAGTACCACCGGACTCACACGGCGCAAATTGAGGGGCCGCTGGTGAACAATAATTATGAGTGACTTTTGATTTTACAAAACATGTGTCCAACGCCAGCCCTGAACTACGCTCCCGAGTTACTGACATGGCCGTGTTCACAGCTCGGGAGCGTGCGCCCTTTCTAGAAACTTCGTCGACCATTGTTCAACATCATCAACTTATCTAATAGTCATCCACTGTTAGACGTAGTGATCGCCACGGTCTTCTGGTCTTCGCATAGTTGATGCTGCCAGTCGCCTTTCGTAAGTCATCGCTCCACCTGGCTGCAGGTTGTACCACTCTACCCTTGCCAGAACGAACGTTATTAGATTGTATATTACATTACTATGTATTATTGTACGTACTTACCATTCTATTTTTGATCAAATAAAAGTTATTATTACTATCTTGATAATAGTGTCTGGCAATGCGTGTTTCAGATCGTCCGAACGGACAGGAGCATGGAACAGATCGTGTTCCCGATCCCGGAGATCTGTGAATATCTGCCGGCCGACAGTAAGCACAGGGTGCTGCAGACGGCGGAGCGGGATGACCAAGGCAGCAAGGTGGCCGACTTCTTCTGCCGCGTCGAGAACCTCTTCCACGAGATGAAGTGGCAGAAGAAGCTACGCGGTAACGATCTTCTCTTTCTCTGTGTATTTATTATGTTTATCTCTCTCTCTGTGTGTGTTTTTATATATTTCTCTCTCTATATATATATATATATCTCTCTCTATCTCCCTCTCCCTCTCCCTCTCCCTCTGTGTATTTATCTCTCTGTTTCTTCCTTTGTGTCTTTTTATATTTCGGTCTCTCGCTCTGTGTCACTTTCTACCTCTGTGTTCTTATCAAGGTGCTGCAGAAAGGTGCAACAATATTTATGGTATCATCTATATTAGGTTTTGAATCATATATGTGAAAATTAGACTTGGAAGCTGAACATTTTTTTCCTTAAAAATTCATTTTTTGTTGTTTTATTTGGCGTACCCCTAATGGCCAGATCTCGTCATGGATTTTAGTACGTCAGCGGCAAGGTCATTTGGCAGCTGTACATGCGTTAAGGTTGAAGCTTGTCAATTTTACGTCAAACTTTTACACGTATTATCTCGTGATCTACCGTGGTGAGGGGATATAGACCTTGAGTTATGAAGTCTACATCAGTGTTAGATTGGGACTGTTAAAATATTGTTGGGGTAAATCCACCACGTTGTATATTTGCAATTTCTCCCTCTGTGTCTTTACATATTTATGTATATCTCTGGCTGTTTCTCCCCCTCTCCTTGTCTTTCTCTATCGTTCTTTTCTCCTAATATTAGAAACACGGAAGTTCGGATGCTCGTTGGTCAAGTCGAAACGTCTGATCGGGTTAAGATTACGAACGTAGTTAGATGAAGGCTGAATCAGCACATGGGCTACACGGAGCAGAGAGTTTTGCCACGTCAAGAACCTCTTCCACGAAATGAAGTGGCAGTAGTATATGTAAACTCTTAAAATTGAGGGGGCAGAGCCTTTATTAACAAAACTAAATACAATGAGAACTACTCTACACTACATACGTAACTACTTACACTAAGCACACCTTAATTATCCATAGACCAATGAAGGTCTACAGATAATCAATATGTTCAAGCCCACTACCAATCGGAAGCGTACCCAGCATGCTGGCGGTATTGTAAACTCTTTGGATAGCACACTTTGGACACTACGCGGGTGAGACCGAAAAGCGCTGCTAGTCTGGAATAAATCTTCAAATCAATGACGTCTAAGTAAGACTTCATTTATTTATTTTGTTTCATATAAAAGTAACATTACGGGTTTCGCCAATGCGTTACAATTATTACTGTTATTTACACATGCTCATACATAATATACAAGATAATTTTATCATGATAATAAATAGGACGACTGGTTCATGGTTCATGGTTAGATGACTGTGTAAATGTGTAATGGTAACCATGGTAACACGGCATGACCACGGTTCCAAGTTCACCCGAATATTTTTTCATTCACGAGCGTGACGCTTGAGCTGAATTCACAGCCCACGAAAATTCAGTGTGTGATGCGCTAAAAGTAGTTTTCACTTTAAAAAAAAACTATAAAATTGATTATTGTGTATGTGTGTTTCAGGTCAGCCGTTCTTGTTCTGGGTATCCTCCTACATGTCGGTGTGGGCCAACATATTGTTCAACTTCGCTGTTCTGATCAACGTCATAGTGGCTTTTTTTTATCCCTTTCAAGAAGAGAATCCGAGTGAGTACACTTTTTCATTTCTTTTAGTTACTTGCCTTTGCTGTCTGTTTTTTGAAGTGAATAACTTCTTCAGGTTCTTTAAGAAGTTTTGTGAGTGAATTAAAGTCATGGAACTTGCGTAATTATAGTTGGGTTAACAATGTTATTTGTTTGAGTATAATTTTTCTATTTGAATTTAATTTTTAAATTTAAATAGTTGCTTGGTTTTCAGAAAAAATACTTTTTTCACTAATAAAAATATACATATTAAATGTATTCTCCTCATTTTGACGTGCGGCGTACAAAATTTTATTTAAGTAAAGTTTAAAATATCCGATCTTACAGTTTATTTTACCGATTATGGAACACGTGAATGTATTCTAAATGTAACGCTAACTAACCGTAAAACAAACACAATACTGCGTTCCCAGACTCCATCAGCTGACCCAAAAGGTTGCCAATTGGAAGTAAACTTGTACTGGTCAAACCAGCCGCACGTCTTTGGTTCAAAAACCCCCACGAAAAACATTTGTGTTTGTTTTGTATGTTTTACAAATAAAGGGTTCATAATGGTGCCAATACAATGGTGCAAATTCACTTATACCATAGTACATTTGCAATATATTGTACTTGGACGGACAACGCAGGGTAACGTAGAGCTAGTTAGTTACTGTAGTAACTAAACATGTTTATTATGAGTTCAGATCCAAATATATTGATGTCGAACACACAAAAACAGTGCAAAAAGATATGCCCCGGGTGAGGATCGAACTCACGACCTTAAGATTATGAGACTTACGCGCTGCCTACTGCGCCACCGAGGCTGGTGAATGGAGTAACGAAATAGGTCACCTGTTTACAACATAGTGCAATTGCAAAGATATAGTATTTGTTTAGTCTTTTTGTACTTTAAAAAAAATAAACCTACATAATAATAAGTAATCTAAATTGGAAAATTGAACACATCATTTTGTGCGAATTGCCCGCTGCGTAAGGACTCGTTGAGTTAAATTATTATAGTTTCAGAAGTAAAACAGGGATTGGAGAATTATCATACATTTATTAAATCGGTCTGATTAAAATATAAATGTGGCTATCTACAATTAGCATCTACACTCACAAGCACAATTACCGCCTATCCTGTATTTCTCCTAGTTTGCAGAAATCGTTATTTTAAAGCAAATTTCAAATGAAGATAATATGGAAAACATTAACGGTTTTTAAGAATAATCCCACAAAACGGATTTTGCCAAAAAGATCTAAGTGGCGAAAAATGTAGATGGGTGGTTAATAGTGCCTGTGAGTATATGTGAAAGAGTAGCTTATAGCAGTAATAAATAAGTCAATGGTAGGTAGCTTCTGAAATATCGCTCGAGACGGCGGCCGCTGGTTTCATGTAAGTAAATTTGTTTAGTTGATGCGCGCGCACCATTCAGCCAGGAGAATCAGGCGCGGCCCGAAGAGGAGGGGAAGTCACAGTTGATATGAGGACCCCCCATCTGAGGCTGTGTACCCCTTCCAAAATTGGAGGCTGGGGCCGCGCCTGGCAGGGATGTCGTTGTTCACGCTGATGTCGCACGCCGTAAAAACGGAAGTTCGCAGTTCATAGTTCTTTATTCATAACGTTGTTGTTACATGTCATAAAATTATAATTATACATCATGTGTAATTGTTTAGGTATATATTTTATCATCAACAAATATAAATAATGGCATTAGTGTAGTACGTTAAGATTTAGTATGAATGTCAAATAATATAGGTAATCAAATAAATATCAAATCAATGTCAAATAAATTAATATAAAAAAAAAATATTCAATTATACAATTCATATAGTCAACTAAATAATACAAAAAGTACGTAAAATTCATTAAATGTGGAACATAGTTCTAGTTATATTATAAAATAGATATGAGTCATCAGTAAACAATAAAAAAATAATCAACTCAATTGTATTTCGGTCAGATTAGTGTACTGGTAAAATGCCTGCTCGATAAGCCAATTTTTTAGTTTGTGCTTGGAATATCTTCTCGTGGCAGCATCCATAATTTCACGAGGTTGGCGATTAAACACCTCTGTCGCCGCGACATGCACCAGTTTGTCTGACTTGGCCAACCGAGTAGTACGAGTATATAGCAGCGCGTCGTAGTACACGCGTGCAATGTGTAGGCCGCAACATTTTCACCTTTTTGCAATGGGCACCTAAAAACTGTACCTAATGATGTGTTTCGGTGTTTGTTGCAGAGCTGGGAGAGCATTTATCCCTGGTCGTGTGGTGCGTGTCGGTTGTCGCGGGCGGCATCGTGACGTGCCTGCCGCGCTCGTCGGGCGTGCGCGCGCTGCTGGCGAGCGGCATCGTGCGCCTCATGTACTCGGCGGGACCAGAACCCACGCTGTGGACGCTCGCCATGCTCACAGTAAACATTATATACCTCCCTTTTAAATATCATAAAATATGTACCAACTTTAATTTGTATACCTTTTTGTTTAACTTACTGTATGATCATTCAAAGTTGGATGGGCAAGTCCATTTTAAAAGTACGAAATTATTAGAAAATGCAAATACCATTTGATAACCCATTCAATTTAAAGTGAGATTTGCTATGAAACCAGTTTCCAAAACGCAATATTTAATATAGCCAACATTTTTTACGCGCGACTTATAGAAAATATCAGACAGTAACGTCACGCTGTAGTAGTGTATTTTATGAATCGTTTTTAGAAAATTCCAACATTGTGATTTAAAAAGAGATATCACTGGAAGTTTTTAAAATAACAAAATAATTATTTCACCTATGTTTGTTTTTTGCGGGCACATTTAACCAAAAATGAGTTGTCATGCCTATTTATCCTACTAACTTAATTACTGTAATAAAAAAACTTGTACATAATATCCAGATAATAGTGAAGGGCGTCCACCTGGTGAGCATCATGGGCAACCGCGGCACGCTGTCCAAGTCCGCGAAGCACGTCGCAACAGACCCAGAGATACTCTATCACTTCGCGTATTTGCTCATTTGCTTCCTTGGGATGTGCGTACACCCATTCTTCTTTTCGGTTCTGGTGAGTTAAACTTTATTCATAATTCGTAATACTATTATAATCTTATAAATGACAATATTTGGATGTTTGTTTCTCAATCACGTCGTAACGTATGAATGGGTCGGGTTGAAATTTGGAACACAGATTTATCCCGGGAAAATAACGGGCACTATTTTGGTAAAACCGGGGCGCTAGTAAATAAATATTTTTTTAAAGTGAAAACTTCTTTCGGTACGTCTCAAACAGATTTTTCGTGAGCTGTGAATCAAATTTTAGCGTCACGCTCGGGAATGATAAGAAATCTTCGGGTAAACTCGGGACCATGGCCATGCTCATGACCACGTCCTCGCGTGGTTTCCAAAGTAAGCTATCAAATTTTCACTTCTATCAGCAGTTCCTATGACCGCCAATTCTTTTTTTTTTTTTGTTTACTCTGTTTTTTTTTATCGTCAGCTCCTCGACATCGTGTACCGCGAAGAGACGCTCCTGAACGTGATGCGATCAGTGACACGCAACGGGCGGTCCATCCTTCTGACGGCCGTACTGGCGCTGGTGCTGGTCTACATGTTCTCCATCGTCGGATACATGTTCTTCCGAGACCACTTCTTGGTAGCTGTGGACCGCGCTGACGGTAACTATATACATGACTAGTACTATCTCTGTAGTGGTAGGACTCTTGGCAGAGTCCGCCTGGGGAAGTACCACACCTTTGCCAGTTATTCTACCGACACGCAGTAATGTGCAAACATTACTGTGTTCCGGTTTGAAGGGCAATGTTTCCAGAGAAATTACAGGGCTTAGAGATATAACGTCTTAGATCTCTGGGCGACGAGCGCAGTGCAGTGCTAGGTATTGATTTGGACTCTTCATGTTCCGATAGCTGCGTGTCACTGTGCTGTTATGTGGCAGGCATGTTGCTTACCATCAGGCGCATGATCTGCCCGTCTCGTCACTTTTTATTTAAAAAAAAAACTAAATTGAAAAAATAATAATTTACCCCGACAGAGCTAAATTAAAAATTGTTGATTTACCTCCGACTACTTTGGATTTGATATTTGTACAATATTCTATTAGTCAAGCCCTTTCATTTGCTAAATCACAATTAGGGAGTCATGAAAAAAATGTTATTCGTCTCTTTGTGGTGGCGGCAATCTTGGATTTGAAATTCGTTATAGTGTATTGTGTGCTACTAGTCAAGCCCTTTCATTTGATGGCCATATTGCCCTCAATAGTAGTGAAAAAAATGTTTCGCCTTTTTGTGATGATGGCCATTTTGGATTTAAAATTTGTCGTAGTGTATTCTACTAGTCAAGTCCTGTCATTTAATACCTATGTTGAGGGAGGTTGTGAAAAAATATTTTATCCGCCATTTGTGGCTGATAAAACGGCTATCTTGAACTGATAAACTGATATTAACCAAACAGTTAAGAAACACCGCAACGAAACTGGGTTTCAAATAAAAAAAAACCTTTGTAATCGGTCCATCCGTCTGAGAGCTACGGTGCCACAGACAGACAGACAGACAGACGTCCACGTCAAACATAATTGTTACACTCCACTTATTGGCAGGGGGGTTAAAAACCGTAGTACATATTAAAAAAAAAGTCATTTAGGTCTTTGTTTGTGTACTCCCGTTTGCCTCTAGTTTGTAACTCTTTTACGAAAAGGTCGCATTCTGCCATTTAATACTAAATATTAGGTTTTATTTTATTTTACTATTTGTATTCTATTTAATTGCTACAAAGAATTTATTTATGTATGTGATCAGACGATGACGACCCGAGATTTGAAGTGTCAACGTGCGAGGGCCCTTCGTGCAAGTACCTCGGGTCGCAGCAACGGCCGCCGCGCTTCGTCTCGGTCGGCGGCGAGTTACGCGAGCGCAGCTGCGACTCGCTCATCATGTGCATCGTGACCACGCTCAACCAGGTACGATGGTCAATTGACCACGCTCAACCAGGTACGATGCTCAATTGACCACGCTCAACCAGGTATGTTGCTGAATTGACCACGCTTAACCAGGTACGTTACTCAATTGACCGCGCTTAACCAGGTACATTGCTTAATTTACCACGCTCAACCAGATACAATGCTCATTTGACCACGCTCAAACGATGTTCTATTGACCACGCTCAACCAGGTACTATGTCCAATGGACCACGCTCAACCAGGTACGATGGTCAATTGACCACGCTCAACCAAGTACGATGCTCAATTGACTACGCTCAACTAGGTACGATGCTCAAAATTGACCACGCTCAACCAGGTGCGATGCTTAACTGACCACGCTTAACAAAATACTAAGCTCACCGTGAACTCTCTCATTTTTTTTAAACCACAATACAGTTGTCAAAATAAACTTAAACGATAGGCATAATTAACCTATCGTTACCTTTATTTTAATTGGTGTGCCATTATAGTGAATCTTATTAATTAAATTATTTCCAGGGCCTACGCAACGGTGGCGGCATCGGGGATATACTGCGCGCCCCCGCTAGCTTCGTGAGTATCCTGTGTTAACTAAACTATCCCACTAAAATTGTACATACATGTCAAAGTTCGGATCTTTGCATCTCTTTATAAAATTTCATAGTTATGTCCTTTTTTGCTAATATATTTTAACTGAACATATTTGTAATAAACGAGTAAAATTCTTTAGTGTAGTCCATTTTAGTGATTTAATTTCTCTAAGGCACTCGGTTTCTACAAAATGGACGCCATCGGTCAGTCGTCAGTAGGGCCGTCCTCCAACGTTATAGAGGTGAAAGTTGAATACGTGGAGAGAATAGGGGGAGACCTTTACTCAGCAGTAATGGAATTATATAGCTATAAAAATATAGATAATATGTACTAAAAAGCTGGTGAGGCACTGAATTTGCGATATGTATGGTGACTCCTGGTCTGGCTTGTTTCTCGTATATATTGTCATTCAGCGGGGTCATGCTGCCAGCATTTTAGGCTCCTTTGCGCCAGAAACAGCACAAAACGAGTTATTGCATAGATACGATATAACGACAGGTAAATTACATAGTTATTGTTATACATTTTCCTATTACTAATTATTCCTAAACATTTGTGTAAAGATGCGTCGAATTTACACAAATTAAATGTATCAAGGTAACGTAAATTTCTGATGTTCCCCAGGAACCTCTGTTTGTTGCGCGAGTGGTCTACGATCTTCTATTCTTCTTCGTGGTCATCATCATCGTGTTGAATCTCATTTTCGGTGTCATCATCGATACTTTCGCGGATCTGCGCTCGGAAAAGCAACAGAAGGAGCTTATTCTCAAGAATACTTGCTTCATCTGCGGTTAGTATAAAAAACAATGGCTTACAGCAGTGTATTATTCCAAAAAAAAATCAGAACACATCTTACACATCGTTATCTACAATTATCATTCTCGCCTACCCTTATCCTATTTTATGTGGGGTCGGTACGACATGTCTTTGTCCTCCCCCCTCCATTCGTCTCAATCATTCGCCAAATCTGAGCTCACTCCTTTCCTATCCATGTCCTCTTTCACGCAATACATCCACTCTATTTTTGGTCGCCTTCTACCACAGCATCCATCGACATTCATATTTATTGTACATAGTTATCTACAATAAATAAATAAAAGCACAAAACAGATCAACACACCACTTTTTGTGTTACCTATCAGAGAAAATCTAAAAATAAATGTTATTGCTTCATTCAAATCAGTTTTCGATGTTTTTTTCTCGTTGATATTTTTTAATAACCATAAATACTGTGTAACGATTGCTAGATAAATGTGTTGTCATCAAATTAATGTCCGATTAATTTCCTTACGTCCAATAATTGTCTATTATCGTCATTTACGTCGATGATATAAAATAGTTGGAAAGACATAATTATAGTGGCTTCCATTCCGAGAAGGGTGCGGTCACTTATCAAAATTTGCCGATAAAATTACCTCAAAAACGACCTAAAATATCTACATTACGAAAACAAACACGTCGTATGTAAAGATGTATTTTATAAAAGTGACGAAAATAATTTCTAAAACATCTTTCTTTGTGTATGTACAGGACTGAACAGATCAGCGTTCGACAACAAAACCGTCTCATTCGAGGAACACGTAAAGAGCGAACACAACATGTGGCACTACCTGTACTTCATGGTCCTCGTGAGAGTGAAGGACCCCACCGAGTTCACCGGCCCAGAGAGCTACGTACACTCTATGATCAAGGTAATACTTACAAATGGACAAATACAAAATTTCTTTATTGCTGTTTGCAGGTAAATGATAAGATGATACAAAACATTTAAATAATTGACCCATTGAAAAAACTGGCCTCTTCTTCTAGAGGCATGCAATATGTCTGGCAACGCAGTTTCCATTGGTCTGAATTTATTTACAATGATAATAATAGTAATAGTCATTATAACTGATAAAGTCTTCAGTTTGATTCTTTCGTCATTTTAAAATTTTAAAATTTTAATTATATTATGCCTCATCTGATTCATCGTCTATTAATTTCAGGCTTCTATCCCATTGTGCTATGTTAATGTGATATGATTGGTGAGATTACAATTACGCCAACGTCTTGTGCTTCACTCAGGATGCTGTTACATCCAACTTTGACAAATGTGTGGTTTCATGTAGAATCCTGAGGTCTTGCAGTCAGTAGCTCTTGCAGTTCAGCCGTGTGAGCAATGTCAAAGAATGTCGGATTACGTACCAAAAATCAAAAACAATACTGATATAATAAAACAATGTCGCCATCTTAGTGCTGTATGTCAAAGAATGTCAACATGTATAAAATGTAATATTTGTATACCTACTCAAAGAACTCTCACAATATATAGAGTAATCTAATTCAACCTGTCAGTTACAATATATTATCTGATCTAACATTAGTTAAATGTAAAGTTTCATAAAATATAGACAGTGGACACTAATGTGGCTAATGGAACTTCATGTGGGAGTTAATGGAATGCAAAAGGTCATGTTAAACAAAATCTTCTCACTCATCATATGTATTCGGTGCCAATTTCCCTATCATTTAAAAATTCTTTCACAGTGTAATAACATTTGCGTACCAGTATCTTTTTAATCTACTTTTTAGAACATGGATAAGTTACCGACTTTTAATTGCATTTGGCAGCTTATTATATAGAAGAATAGCCATACAAAATTATGCTGTCACTCATAATCTTTTTCTTGCGTTTGCCTATGAGCAAAAATAGTTTACACTTATCACGTCGGTTCCGTTCCACTTTGTCACTCAATGTATTTATAATGGGGTTGAGATATCAAAACATGAATTAACTTCAAAACTGGCTTGTTCCTGTCAAGATGAATACCTGTCTGCAGCTATCTGTAACATCATCCCGACCACTAATGATAGTCACAACCCATCTATGTAAAAAGTTCTCATCAATTGAAATACCCCATCGATCCCATATCACAAGACCGATGCCACTAATCCATGGTCGAGATGTTCCCTCGAGTCTCTTCTTCCACTGTTCCAAGCCTCAGATCGACTCCAGACCATCTTTAAACTACCACTGCTTTAAAAATTTCAATAAAACTTCCAGTAACGCACTCAGTCATCTTTATTGTCAGGCCTCGATTTCTCTAGGATACCATCATTGATCCTGGTTACTTCTCATGGTACCAATTTTGTTACCTTTATAATTTATGAATCATCAAAATCGGTTTAAGACGAAGTTAATTTTTTTGTTTACGTAAATTGCATTAAATTGGTTTTTGATTTAAATTAATTTTTCGGAAGTACTTATCGTAATGTTCAAACCAAACAAACTCTTCATTTATAATTTAATGCAGCGTTGATATTTTCCTAGTCAAACAACCTGGACTCATAATTAGCTTTATCTTGGCAGGGGATTGTGGATCCCGCGCGCTGCAAGCCCAGCTCGAGCACGCGCAGAAGGCGGTCATCTCACAAAGCTAGGGACCAGGTAAACCGATGTTCACCAGTACTTTAATCAAATCATTTATGTAGACAATAAATTGTCCGGGGCCTGCGCTGCCCACACACGCGAGAAGCGCGCTCCACCATTCCCAATTTTACGATGTTCTATTTCTTTAGAGATGTTCATATTTCTTTTATCCCTGTTTAGTTTCTTCCAAGATAAAAGGCGATGAACTACTGGGAGGATTTATTTATACTGCCTTCACTGTCTGTTACTGTAGAGATTTTACTAAGCCTTTTTGTGGGGAATGCCTCTAACACCGTCCATAGTGAAGGAACTCTGTAGCAGTATCGGGAAGAACATCCACGATTGAAGGCATGGTCAAATGCCTGGGTCATATCCCAATAGAATGGTCATATCTCATTGGTGGGCGGCAACATATTTCATTACATTGCTACGAAAATCAAATATGTTACTACTGTTTTATTCAAATTTGGTATAAAATTCGCTCATCAAAATATGAATATTCTTCAAAGTCACTGAATAAAGGGCTGGTTAAATATTTGTCAAATATTTTGAGATTATAAATTATGACCTCACATTCATTTCACATAGACAGACACACTTCCAAGTGTTAAATATCGTCGCTATATTATATGTGTATATTGGATACGTTTTGGGGAGTATGCAGCTAATCTCTCATGTTCTATTAACATTGTACTATTTGCTATTGACTGCTCATAGCTTTAAAAAACAAATAGTTTTGAATTGATTTTTCAGTGCATATGACATCATATCAAACACTATTTTTGACTTTTTTCTCGGGAATTTGTGCAATTTGAGAATATCATGTGGTGTGGATGGTGCCATGTTGTTGAGTTCTAAACGTTATTTCAATATTTTGATGTTGGCGCTCCTCTATATCTACGTTTGACATCAGACGAGATGACGATCAAGCCACCAATTATGAAAACAAAATAGTTATTTTTAAATGCGTTAAATAAATTACAAAATGGGTTCATCCAAGATTTTAAACATTATATTGAATTTTCTCTATGGATACTTTAGGTAAGTTATTCTTAGTTTCTTTATATTGTTTGCCAAGTAATTTCATTGATTTATTATCTGAAATTCTGTAATTGTTTTGATTTTTTGTGTCATTTAAAATTTCATGAACAATCTTTTTTATATTTTGCATTTTCATCAAAAGGTTTATTGTACAATTAATAAACAACAACCTATATTTTTTACACATATTTTAACCCCACGTGACAGCCATGTCGCCTTTTTTGTCACATATATTTACATTTGTATTGTACAGCTTGAAATGACAAGATTATACAATAACCTTAAATTTAAAATTAATCTATGTTTTGAACAGTTGGCATCACATATTTTTTATATATATGTATAAAAAATAGTGAGGTTTCTGTGCTATGACTTTGAAATTCTTGTTGTCACTACTTCGTATTCTATGCGTCAGTGAAGCTACATTTTTACGTGTTATTGCAGCGAACACGTTGTAACGCTATATGTTATTTTTCAGATGACAGAACAAAGGAAACTTTTCAACTCGACATCTCAACTCTACCTCCGCGTATTTGCAGAGCATGCATATGAACCTAATCCGTGAAACACCTCTGCTTTACACTCGTGTCCCAAAGGTTGGCCATGTGCAAAGTCCTCCTATGACAATCTGACATTGGTCTAGTTTGTTTAATCTTGACAGATTATGGATAACAGTTGGTCCTTTGTAGTTTTATCAAGTTTGAGCTACATTTATATCTCGTAATCTATGAATAATGTAAAATATTTTAATGGTACTTAATATTGCGATTCGTTTTCTCTAATGACTGAAAAAAAGTAACGAATTTTAATCGATTTGTATTTCTTAAATACTGACGTACACCGCAAAATCCTACCACTATCGTTGGAAATGTTCCTTTCTGTACACAACACCTCCCAGATATTTTAAATTCATAAATACCTCGAAATATCGCACACTCGGAATCAATTTCAGTTTTCATTTCATCTTGACAAGTATAAACTTTAATTTCTTTTGATGGTTGGTCTTTAGATGTAGACTTTTAAGACTTTCGCTAAAATATTTATTATCATTGACGGGCATAAATGTGACGTGGACAGTAATTAATTACAATACGTTTGTAATAGAATTAAACTAATTCTAGTGCACTATTTAAATACATCTTTAGATTTAGTTAACAATCCTGCTATGATATTTATGCAATGTTAATATACTCTATCTTTGTTCATAGAATTAATAAATATATTAATACGAGTATATTATTATAATATAGAAGTTTCGTTGAAAATAAAATTGTGCCTGAAAAATGCACGGGACAATAAATGAAACAAAGGTAGATAGTTTTAACTGTTATCAATAATTAGTTAGAATCCTTAGAGAGATCATGTGATTAGAATGGATTTGAATAGCTAACAAATTGTTACTTATTTTAGATATTTAAGCTTGAACCTTTGTTGAAATTTTGATTCTCCATATATTCATGTGTTGAGAATTGTTAGGAAAATATTAAATAATAGATAAATATTTACGAAGTTTCTTAAATGTTTTATTATCTGTATTGAACAAAATTGACGTAGTTTATTGGTCTTAGAATATTTGAGGGAGATGGAGATTCCGGGAGGTTTTAAGCAAATTAAATTAATATCTTGTCTTACTTAATCTCTCTCTAATTACTATGATTTGTAATCGCCATACATTCTTTCTTATTCTGATGGCTATTTTACGACTAAAACTTAAGATTCATGTCATATAATTATTCTTTTTTTGTCAATCTTATAACGAAAGTGAAATATTTGGATGACATCGTTTTATTCTCCGGCAACGCTACCACGCATCGTAGTGAACGTCGTGAACCCATTATGTGATCCTGGATCAGTAAACGCACGAGTCGACCTATATCACTCTCTCACTATCTATCTCCCTCTTTCGAAACTTCGTGCAATACCTAGCTCAAACCTGTTACCTATATACTGTAGTTAGTAACAAATTCGATTTTTATTATTGAAGAGTGTCTTTAAAAGATCTGAAATGTAATTAATATCTCTAGCGTGATGGATACGTTTTGTTATACTTTATAAATGTTTTATTTAGATGTAAATGGGTGATAGTTTGTTTTACCTAATGAATCTATGTTTGGTAGACGACATCAAATTTTATATATATATATATTTAGCTAGCGTTGTTTGGAAATAGTGTATCATCAGATAATATTCAGATATTACGAAATTCGTATTTTTACTGTTCGGGTGTCGTCTAATCTGAGCTTATTTAGTATTTAAGCGAGATATAATTTTGTCCGACATGTAAGTAACAAAGGTTGTTCTGTAAATGACATTAATTTTAACTAAAAATTACGGTTTCCGCGCTTTTGTGAATAGCCGATATAGGCAAAAAACAAGTTAATAACCAAGTTGAAAAATAAAAATTTGAAAGAATACGTATAGTTTTGCGTAAAAACAAAATAATAAAAGCATTTATAAAGTACTTTAAAATAAAAAAAAGAAAAGTTAGAAAGTAAAAACTTTCTAACTCGTTAAATTAACACTGACGAATAATTTAAGAGTAATTTCGAAAAAACTAAAAGATAGTTATGATAAAAATCATAGAAATATGTCAACTCTACCACGTGGTGCGACCCACGGCTTAACAGTTTTAACTATAATTCATTTTCATCAAACACGATTCATGGAAATGAATAATTTCATTGTATCCGTGAAATCCAATAACTTAAGCGGGATAAAATTCATATCATATTAAGATTTAATTTCTTTCAATTCCATTCAGCCGTTGCAGAGACACGAAGAAACACATACAAGCCCACAAACTTTCTGCTTTATGATGTTAGTGTAATTAAATAAAAAGAACTAATGATTTAAAAGTGATTTCGAATGTACTAAATGACAGTGATAGTATTGACAGGTTAAGTTTGAAAGAATCTTAAGAATATGTCAACATTGATTGGTTTTGTAGTGACTAAGCGCGGTTACCATCATTCTAAGAACAACTTATTTTATAATTTGACTCGAAATATTTCTACGAAACGTTAGTAGTGCCATTTTGTAACAATAGCTAGTTACAACAAACCTTCTAGAGATCAGATAATCCTATATTTAATGTTTAAGTATGCCAAATATTAGGAAGAATTATTGATATTTTGTTGATCTATGTACTTAAATGTTATTTTTTTTCTCTCTTGCTTTTATTTTATGTTTATATTGTTACATTCCTTCATATTGTTGCATTTTATACACTTATAATGAATTATCGGACCATGTTTTGTGTCATCGTGTATTAAAAGCGATGAAAGGGCAGATATCTCATAATAAATTTATAAATATTCGCATCATAGAGGATTTTCATGTTTACTTTTCCTATTTATTATTTCCTATGAGTCATTTTAGATGTAAGTGATAATGTATGTGGTAAAAAGTATTTCCATTATATTAAACAAAAAAGATAATAACTTTATTAACGTCCAAGATTTGGCCATATTTGATACAAGTAGAGCAGAAGAAAAAATTAGATAATATCATTACAGCATTATTCTCCGATGTATATTGCCAAAACTAGCTAGTAGTGCCCTTTCACTGTAAAATCGACTTTAAATAATAAATCTTTACGGATCATTTCACTGACCAAGTAGTGGTTTTCGATCATTCATTTTTGTAATATACTATTTACTCTTTGTTAGATACTCTAGATCTTCTACTAATCATTATCACAGGCAAAATATTGTTTAAAATATTATAAAAAAATCGATTCTTCTCGTTTAATTTTAAAATTAACACATTGGCTGCTGAAAACACGTACGTTGTGTTTTATTTAGTGCAACGCGTATGCGGGCTAAACACGCCTGTCGTGTAAAGCTGCATTGCTATGCACCGGTGCGGCGCCACACAAACGTGTGTGTTTAAAAAGACGAAACGCCAGTGCGGACGTACATACGAGGCGTGTTTTATCGTTTTTTTTATTAAAAAAATAAAACAAGTCATGCTTGGTGTTCTCCTGATAGTAATTGATTCGAAACAATACTTACCTCTGATGTCAGATTTTTTTACAATAACGTAACGCTAGAGCGGAAAATATATGCGAGGAGTATTTGTTCGTTTTTAATAAAAAATATATGCTACAGAGGTAATTAGTACGATACAATGCCTCTAATACCGACTAACTAATTATATTTTCAAGTACCTACCTAATACCAACATAAGTATGTCGGCGGAAGTGGTACTAAGAGAGTCAGGATGGATGGTACTGGTGTTGGTCCTCTTCAGTAAACATTGTGTGTGGGCTTCGATGTGGTTCACGAACAAGAACAAATGTGTAGGAGCTTTACAAGTTAACACAAAGTAGGTACTACTCGATTAGACACGTGGTACAATTTTCTTATTAGAAAGTTCTTATCAACGAGACGTGAGACAGTTCCCGAACTACGTGGTCACACGACGGCTATCGGAGGAGGAATGTGCTCCCGTCCGAAATGTCTTCAAGCAGCCTCGCACGACGTAATAATCCGGACTCTGCCGAAGCGATGACAGCACACCGCTTGCGCCTCGTATTGAAATCCAATACTGTTCTGAATGACCTCTTGACACGGCCATCCTGCTGGACACACGTCTCTGTGTGTCGTCATCTGGAACAATATTCCAAGCACAGTATCACATAGCTCGGTCACTTCTGACCTTTCGTCAAATCAATTGACAGAAAACCAGTAACTCAACAAAACTCTATCTATAACTGACTTCACAAAAAGAGGAGGAGGCTCTCAATACATTTTTATTTTGTTATGACGCTTCAATAACAAATCAACATTAACAAACAAAGAATTAGGGAAATCAAATACGACTGACTTGATAACCAAAATATGTACTCTCACTAGAGTCACATAGATCACAGCTGAATCAAACATGTGCTTGAGAGCTCTACATAATCTCTGGTCCATGCGCATCCCTCCAGGATCGCCGAGTCACCACCGGACTCACAATGGTTTCCCTTGAAACCCATCCAGACCTTCGCCAGAGTTGACTGCCTACCGCGTACTCACGGACTACTAAACAGTAGACGCCGATTTCTACTGAGCTACGGCTACACGACAACCTCTGCTACGGTCCGACCATTATGCAAACTCAACGCACTATTCTCATCTCTAACCATCGTTGCTTTCCTTTACTACAATCTCGTCAGTTATACTTTGATTCTCCGGCATCTTTCTCAACTTATCGTGTGCATACTTTTAGGCACGATTACAAATATTAAGCGTCTTCAATCTATTGTGGTCTCCACAAAGAACCTCTGCAACTCTACGACCACAAAGGGACTTTCATAATTCTGATCAAATTTTGTTTGATTACGTTTCTCATTCATAATCAAAACAAAGTCACCAACAGGTAATTGATTTACGTGCGTCTTTGTTTGAACAAACTTACTCGTTTCATAAGTGGCGGCATGCTCTATGTATCAGGCATCATCTCGCACCACATTTATGTCAACCTCGAACTACGTTGTGAGCGGATAAATGAAACGAGCTGTATCACCTTACCAATAAACAGTCCTTTTGTCACACATTGATTGTACAGTTAAAAATAACAAGTTGACGTTGACTAAGGAGTCTTGCCATGAACGATCTTTTGTTTCTATTGTAGTTAACATTACTTTAACACTAACATTAGAGTGCTCTAAATGTCATAAAATTCTCTAAGATTTTAGCCGAAAGGAATGAATGACTCATGTACGTTGTCCACGACTAACAATCTGATCGCTCTAGGTAATATTGGTAAGCACTAAGTACGACTGTTACGTTGCATCTTACGATAGAGACCTTTATGAATATCGTAAGTTCTGTTGTTCAGTCATCATTTAATTGCCCATTATTAACAACAGTAATGAGCTTAGATACTTCAAAGTCGCGCTACTTTTCAGCAAGTGACCAATTACAAATTAGTTCAGCTAAGTTGACTATTTTCTTAAATTCTGCTTTAAACTCAGATCCGATACACGGGGATGATTTCGCGACAAGAAATCTGCGCGTGCCATGTCTTTATCATTATTGTTTTAAGATCTAAGCTTTGTAATTAATAAAGCTACCACCTGTGGACTCGCGGTATCAAATCAATCTTTTACATGAAGGTTTCAATTAATTGCAATCAGTTAAATTGAAATCTGCTTGACGAATATTACATTCACGTGTCGTCACGCGAATTCGCGTCACCGCTGATAAAATAGTCCAAATACTGGGTTAACTGAGAAATAATCAAAGGTTTTTGTTCTTTGGAAACGAAGGTGTCAATTAATTTTAAATTATTTTAGTTAGGTATCGTAACCAGATGGTGCGTTACCGTGTGCCAACCGGGACTAGATGTAAATTGCAATTATTGTCTACATTGTCTGTCATGGAACAAAATGTGTCGTGCGGTAATGCCAATACTAAATCCATGAGATAATCTTTACACAGCCTATTATCACATCTATTCGCAAATTGGCATGGAGCAAAACATCCGACCAAATTTCAATTAAATTATTATCCTTCTCAACAACACTTAAAATCTGCATTTTACTGTATAGGGACACTTGGCTGACTAACCCCTGTAAGGTTGTCATATTTTGCTCGCATTTACGACAACATTCTTATTTTTTTTTCGACACACTCTCTTTCATAAGAGAACATTCAGCACCAGACTCAAATTGAAAACGACTGACCTGATTAAAAACGTTCCTGTTGGGGATCGACAATGCACATGACAACCCATCGCTCGCTATGTTGTATGCGCGATGTCTCGATGCTGCTGCGGCCCTCTGGGCAGCGAGTGAAGATGTGTCCTTGGTTTCCACCTTTGTAGCAAACGGTCGAGCTTGTGGTTGCAACTTGCTGATGAGGGTCATGTCTCGAAGGTTGAACGCGCTGTCTGTTAGTCGGTTTTCCTTTCGCCTGCTACTTGCGTAAACAATCAGCTAGCTTGTGTCCAATTTTCGCACAGTGAAAACATTTGATTGTTGACAACCGAGATGTCTTCACACCCTTGACTTTTCTGCTCCGGTACTTGACTCAAGGTTCAAGTAGGTAACAGCTTGTAGTTTTTGTTGTAGACATTGGCGATCATTTATTTCAGGTGAATGTGAAATATGTGCGACCGTTGTTGTCACTATAATTTTCTGTGGTAAGATCTTTCCAGCGCACCGGTTTGATAACAGCAACATAACACGACTGCCGTAAGTTGCTAAAGATTCGCTCTCTTCTGATTTGTCGTTGTTTAATTTTAATAGGGCACCGGCGAGCGTTTCAGTGTTTATGAATCTTGCAGTAAACAGCTCTTTAAATTATGACCACGTCACACCTGGATATGAAACTGACGATAGCCACGCTTATACTGCTCCCATAAGCACCTCACTGAGTATCACGATTTCATCATCATCAGCAACAAAGATCTGATATTGCACACCACGTCCGTGCATCCGCGTCGCTCTTCTCGGGGTCTTATTCGAGTGTTTTGAAATTTGCGTTCCAAACAGTAACCGCCGTTTGTCTCCGCTCCCGTCGTTATCTCTTCGTAGTACGCTTCTCTTTGTCTTGCTCGTATCCCACTTCTGATGTCGGCGGAAGTGGTACTAAGAGAGTCAGGATGGATGGTACTGGTGTTGGTCCTCTTCAGTAAACATTGTGTGTGGGCTTCGATGTGGTTCACGAACAAGAACAAATGTGTAGGAGCTTTACAAGTTAACACAAAGTAGGTACTACTCGATTAGACACGTGGTACAATTTTCTTATTAGAAAGTTCTTATCAACGAGACGTGAGACAGTTCCCGAACTACGTGGTCACACGACGGCTATCGGAGGAGGAATGTGCTCCCGTCCGAAATGTCTTCAAGCAGCCTCGCACGACGTAATAATCCGGACTCTGCCGAAGCGATGACAGCACACCGCTTGCGCCTCGTATTGAAATCCAATACTGTTCTGAATGACCTCTTGACAAGTATAATATTTTTTGAAGTGATTTTGTTTGGAAACTTTAAAGCCACAAAAATTCGAATAAATTACGTTTATTAAAGGCACTCTTCAAATAAAAGTGTCAATATTTGATTCGTAGATATAATGCACGAGATTATAATCTCACGGTAGGTTAGTTCATAAAATAGCGTTGTTAGATTATAATCTGACATACAAGAATTGCTCGTTTACAGGTATTATGTAGATGAGCAATGTTCTACTATTCGAATGGCGTCTAGATACCTTCCACGACTGATTGCTATATAAGGTAGCCCATCAGTAAACAGTCGGAAAGCAGTCAGTTATTATCGTTCCTTGATAAGTGTGCAGTTTCAAATCTATTCGTCGTTTTAAGCAAAAATCTTGTTCAAAAGTTCTATTACATAGATTAAAACATACCAAACTAATAAAATAGTGTTAAAAACTAGTAACTATCGCCAGAAAAGCAACTTTTACCCAGACTACCCTATGGTCAAGTTAAAGTAATTTATTTTTGAAAAGTACCTAACGAATAACAAACACAAAAGATTCTAAGAAAAAATTAACATAATTTTGTAAAAAATAAGAACAGAAAAGTACCTACTCTAAAGTAAAACAACCATCAAAATTTATTTTCAATTAGAACAATCATGAAACTTACATACGAAAAATCAGTCCAGAACCTCTTCTTTCTTTGAAATCGGTAAAAATCTATATCTTTTTTAGGTGCGTATTAATACGTACATAATTGATAATGATGATAATTTTAATTTTACAATGTTGATAGTTTCAAGTAGTTTTTATACCGTTTTATAAATGAATATATTAGTCTCATTCGGAATCTAAAGAAGTATGTATCCCAAAAAACCAATTTAAATATAATGAGACATAATAAAGATGAGAGAAAAGGGTATTTCAGACAAAATAAATGGTATGCATATTCTCTACTGTAACTATTCTAAATAGACATACTCACACAGAACTGTTTCTATATTATTATGTGCAATTAAACCCAACCAAAATTTTGCTTCTTGTAAACCGTTTTTTTAATTAAAATTGTATTGTCGTTTCACCAGTGCTGCTTCACGCATACGGCGTGTTTCACACCAGGTGTGTTTGTCCGTACTGGCGTCGCTCGTCTGAACAGCAGTGCGGCTACTCGCGCCTAGCGCGTAAAACACTCCTTGCGTGTTTTCCGTACTCGCGTTGCACGATGCAACGCGAGTGCGGCTAGCCGCGACTGGCGTGTTATTTCAGTAAAAACGCCTTATTATTAAAAACTGTCTAGCAGCGAATGTGTTAAACCGACTTGACTATTTTAATAAAATGCGCATTTTTTGTGCCCATTTTAAATGGTCAATGTTAAAAATACCGCCTGTGAAATGACATAGTAAACTATACATTCCTATTTTTATATTATTTATTTGTATTCCAATAGATCTTTCTTCGAATCTTTACTATTGAATAGTTAACATTTTTCTCTATTTTATATACTACTATAGTAGTTATTGTTATAAGGAACGTGTATTCTTGTGAGGTTTGCAATAAGTAAAAAGTTTTTGTTTTACTGAAAAATAAAGATATGGCACAAATTTGTATTTTTATTCTACAATCTACTTACCTCCGTCACTTAAAGGCTTGTTCGCATTAGGCTAGTAATTTAGCCTAGTGGCGAGTAATTTAGCAACTAAACGTGTATGAACAGTGAAAATTTAGTCGAGTAGTTTAGGAAGTGATTTAGTCGAGTCAATCCATTTTGTTCTATTTTCCATGGGCGAGTAGCACCCCCCCACCACGCGTTCGTAGCGAGCGGTGTTTTGGCGGCTCGCCGACAAAACAGGTTCGAATCTGTCGAATTAGTCTGGAGAGGAGAGAAAAAATAACATCAAAATGTATTTCCAAATACGAAATTGTCTGTGGAATAATTTATTTTATTGATCACACAAATTTCCTAATTCACCTTTTCTTAAATAGCCATTACGATTAGCTTAATCATTCATTTATTTTATTGCGTTGTAGGCTCTTCATGTTGTAAAACACTACTCACTTGTGAACTGCACTAAAGCACGGTGCGAACGATTTTTGAATAGTAGCGAGTATTTTAGCTACTTAATTACTCTCTACTAGACTAATTTACTACCCTAATGCGAACAAGCCTTTAGACACAACAGTGAAATGAAATCCAAAAGACAAGAAAAAATATGTGTCAGAGTCTAAGAACTCCCGGACCGGTTTTCACCCGCGCCCGCCACGGTTGTGGAACTACGTTCATGTTGCAAAACTCACGAGACTGCTTATTTTTGCAGTTGTTTATTATTGTGGGCCGCGGTAGGTAGGTAATTATATTTTATACTTGTAGCTCGCCGATGGAGCGGAAGCCGCAAGCAACCTCGCGCGCGCCGCGGGGGTAAAACGTGCCGTGGATTGTGCTTTGTTTTTTTTACAAATGTACTCGTTTAATAGGTATTTGCATTCTAGAGAAGCTGTGAGTGAAAATCGCTCCATAAGTTCCTAGCCTGAGGAGGTTCTTTTGAAGTTAATTTATTTGATAGATTTTTGCCTCGGCCATTATTCATGTGAGGTTCGAAAAAGGGGAGTTGGAAAAAATCGCGAAATATCACTAAGGTTTGTATTGTACGATGTGTATATTTTTCCTAGAACGCGGGATTGCTAAACCGAAAAGCGCTACATGACCTTGTTTCGCCGTTGTTAGACAACAATTTCCAGGGTGGGGGTAGTCTACAACCTTGCCATCTACCATGAGAGGAGGAAAGATTCTCAAACATATAACGTGAGCAGCGGATTACCTTTTTCTGAAGGGATAAAATAAAATTTTATATTGACCGTTGTAGTTCATAGTGGCAAGAATATCTTGGTGAGAGGTATAAATAAACGTAGGCATTTGGTATAAGACTATCCAACCAGAAAACCTTTTTACAGTAACAGTCGAGACGAGCAGGACATGGAACTGATGGTAAGCAACACGCTTACCCATTAAAGCTCAGTGCCACGGAACTATTTGACTATGAAGAGCCAATATCGCTGCATAGTTCCGCACTAAGCTCGTCTCCTGAAGATATAAGACGAGTACCTATAGGGCTATCAAAATTATGATTGATACAGACAAACAGGCTCAGTAACCAGGTCTCGTTTTTCCGTCTCCGTAAGTACCTTATTACAAAATTAAAATTACAGGGCTTAGAGATATAACTTCTTATCTCTGGGTGACGAGCGCAGTGCAGTGCTAGGTAATGATTTGGACTCTTCATGTTCCAATAGCTGCGTGTCACTGTGCTGTTATATGGCAGCCATGTTGCTTACCATCAGGCACATGTATTGCTCGTCTCGTCATACTTTATTTAAAAAATTCTATGCGTAAAGAATGCATTTCCTCCACGCGACAACAATAATAATAGAAGGATTGGGAACCTCCACGTGGTCCCAAGGCATCAGGCAACAACTTACCTTTGCGTTATCTTGTTGTCTGAAGGCTAATACCGGCCGGGTAAAGATGGCCTCCTGAATATACATAAATACCTCTGAACCTTGCCTCCTAATCCCTGCCGGGGTGGGATGATACATTGATACATGAACCTCGCCCTCGAAGACTGCGTAGAAGTTCGTTAGGGGGGACTGGAGTGCAGTGGCGTAGCGCAGTGGGGGCGGCAAGGGCGGTACCCAAATTTCACAATAAACGATAAAAATATTTTAACCATTTCATATTTTTAACGCAACTTGAAATTAAGAGAACGGAAGTTTTCATTAGGTAGGTACTTATTCTGTGACGAATTCGGGGAATCCTTTTTCTTTGAATGATACTTTGTAAAATAATCTGACACAGACAGCGTTGACTAAAAACTAGATTGAGTGGTAGAAGCCTTGTATGATGAGGGCACGAAGCTTTCGAGAAGCAAGAAGTCGAAGTTTTCGAGAGAGGCACTGGAACTGATGGAAGAATGGCGGCGTATGCTAACGAGTAGGGCAGCTCGCCAGGATTTTGACCCCTAAGTCTACGGTGAAGCAACCAAGTGGAGGCTGCGGTGTTACTCAGTGGGAGGGGTTCTAGTCGGGGGCATCACTCCAAGTAGAGTCGAGCCCGAAATACCCCAACAAGTTTCTGCATGGCGGACATCTGTAGGTAAGTACATTACTTCCAAGAAAAAAGTCTTAAATAAAATAATTTTATCCTTGAATTATTTTGATAGTGATCAAGGAAAAAGAGATTAAATGATTAGGTACATTTTATAAAAGACAAATCTTAACAACCTATCACGATGATTATGTTGATATTTTAAGTTCGAATGTCGCAATAAGGTGACAAGGAGTAAGGATCCTAAATTAAGAGATGAGCGTGTCACCCAAGTAAAAGTAAATAATAGGTTGCGAAACTCGTCTTCATATTAGTGTTCGGGTTGAAAATTAATAAAAATTGACATACTTTCTTTATAGCAGTATTCTTAAACATTTAGATAAGCTTAAAGCTTATCTAGCTATTTATAAACTGTGCCTATCAATTAGGTATTAAGCACAGACTCAGTAAGGAGCAGAATTGTGACTTATTTGGAATAATACGCCACTCAGCTCGATCCTCGGCTTTACGTTTCCAACCGCCACCAGCTGCCTTCTGTATATCGTCACTCCACCTAGTCTCAGGGCGTCCTATGCTATGTTTGCCGATTTGTGGTCTCCACTCCAGAACTCATCTACCCCAACGGTTATCGGTTCTGCGACAGATATGACCAGCCCACTGCCGCTTCAGCTTGCTGATGCGCTGAGCTATGTCGGTGACTTTGGTTCTCTGAGGGAAGACTTCATTACGAAAACAAACTCTCAGAGAAACTCCAAGCATAGGTATTTCCATAGCTCGCTGAGCAACTTTGAATTTTCGAACGTGTTTTTACTGTTAGTGTCCACGTTTCAGCACCATAGGTCATGACTGGTAGGAAGGACGCACCGATTATACACTTTTGTCTTCAGACATTGTGGGATGGGTGACGAGAAGACTCGACGAAGTTTTCCGAATGCTGCCCAACCCAGGTGAACTCGCCTCATGGCCTCACTCTCAAAGCTATTTTTACCCAATTCGAGCGTCTGCCCTAGGTAAACATATCTTCGAACAATCTCTAGAGTGATTCCATTTACGGTAATTGGTCCCGGAGCAACGAACTCGTGCATATGACTTTGGTTTTGTCCAAGTTCATCCGAAGACCGATGCGTTGAGAAGAGTTGGCCAAGCTGTCCAGAATTCATTGCAAGTCTTCGAGCGATTCAGCCATCATGACGATATCGTCTGCAAATCTTAGGTGAGAAATGCACTAGCCATTGATGTTGATACCACGTCCAGCGCAATCCAGCGTCTTAAACATACCCTCAAGTGCATTGGGGAACAATTTCGGGGCGATTACATCCCCTTGTTTCACCCCTCGATGGAGAGGGATAGGTTTCGTCTGCTGGTTTTGAACTTGGACCGTCATCGTAGCTCCATCATATATAGACCTCATCACCTCGATGTATCGCTTATTATATTGTATTTTATTGAAATGTTTTAACATTTGTGAAATACAAAATACTTTTTTACTTAATTAGTATTTAACATTTGTGAAATACAAAATACTTTTTTACTTAATTAGTATTTAACATTTGTGAAATACAAAATACTTTTTTACGTAAAGTAAGTACCACTACTAAGCTTTGAAGCATAACCACTCTTTCCAAATTGATTCTCTGCGTTATTTCGGCGACCCTCCAGTATTTAAGAGACGAAGACACATTATGTTAATTTTGCATTATATTTCTAAAAAAAATGTATACAGTAACGAGACGAGCAGGACACGTGCCTGATGGTAAACAACAAGCTGCTCATAATAGCTATTTTAACATGAAGAGTCCAAATCGTTACGTAGCACTGCGCTGCGCTCGTCGCCCAGAGAGATCAGATATTTCATCTTTATAGCCTTTAATCATATCCTTTCAAACCAGAACACATGTTTTCACATTACTACTGTTTAGTGGTAGAATAACTGGCAAAGGTGTGGTATTTCCTCAAGACTCTGCAAAGAAATGCATATATTTTGTACTTAAATACTTATAAATAACTATTTTTAATATCTCTGGTAAGAAGATACGTATCCTTTATGGGATCCACGGTTCTTGGCCAAACTTAATAAACTTGGCAAGCCTCGGTAGTGGCACGTCTAAACCCAAGCCACACCGTGACCACCTCTGTGATGAATCAGTAAGTGGTCCAGACGTGAGAAAGTCAGGACTCTCTCAGTTCTGGACACCTTCGGCCACGGCGGTGCTGGTACAAGTCCTATATGGGACAGATGTACCAGCACTCTTCTTACCCTGCAGCCCCACCGCGTCCACGCAGCCACGCAAGACCACGGTGGGCAAGGTGAATGGCGCTCCGTAATACCCGTACTAATATCACAGGTAACTTGTTGCTTTGGCGTGCGGTTCTACCTTGAGCCCGAAGTCTGTTATAAGTACCTTACACAGCCCGATAGACATATTACCCAAGTAACGTTCCTAAATCTTTCCAGTCTCACTCTCTCCATTAACCTGAACGTCTTCTCTCTTTCTACGAGAAAGTGATTTCGAAATAAACTCGTGACTTTCATATTTCGGTTCTTCTTCGTTTCGTCCGATCGAACATTTAAACCAAAGACGTATTCGAAATCTATGATTTAAACGGACGAAACGACGCGACGACGGCTCGAAGTAGAACCGGAGTAGGGAAGTCGCGAGTTTATTTCGAGATGACGTTTTTCATAGAAAGACAGTAGACGCCCTGAACATATACTAATGACCTTACATGGACTGCTCAAATAGCGAGAAGCGCGGATAAACGTTTCCACCACGGCTGGGGCTAGTCATCAATTGACGAGAATCAGAAGGATGTTGTTAACAGATCTCAGGGAGCACCACGAGGTTCCCGAGCCATGCAAGCCACCCACAAGACCTGCCTACACGAGAAAGTAGCCTTTAGCTAGCTGTATTTTTTTTTTTTTTTCCTATAAAACCTCATATATTTTACAGCGTGAATTGCTTATTTACCTTTTGTTGTTCTCGGTATCTACATGTAATCAGATTATTCGAGCGGATTAGATATTATTTTCGAAAAAAATGATAATCTTATTCAATGACCAGATACAAAACCAATTATTTGAACGTAATTTTACTTTATCGATTTATCGAATGATACATCAAATTGTTTCAAAGTGTGTAAGTCTCTTCTTGAAAATTTTCCGATGATAGATAATATCTAGGTGTAATCTTTTAAGAGGATTTTCCGCATGGTAATGCGGTATCCAGACTATCCAGGTATTCGGTTTCTAAGCGTAGGTTCGAACCACATCTTTAGCCCCCGACCAAAAAAAGGGGTGTTATAAGTTTGACGTCGATGTCTGTCTGTCTGTGTGTGTCTGTCTGTGGCACCGTAGATTTCAAACGGATGGGCCGATTTCGATGCGGTTTTTTATATTTGAATGTTAATTCAAGATGGCCGCCTCCACAAAATGGCGGATAAAATATTTCTTCACAACCTACCTCAATATGGATATCATATGAAAGGGCTTGACTAGTAGAATACTAGTTATACAGCATAACAAATTTCAAATCCAAGATGGCCGCCACCACAAAATGGTGAATTACATTATTTTTTTCACTACTAGCTCAATATGGATAACAAATGAAAGGTCTTAACTGGTAAAATGACTGGTAGAATCACACTATGACAATTTTCAAATCCAAGATGGCCACCACCACAAAATGGCGAAGTACATTTCTTTTTTCACAACTACCTCAATATGGGTATCAAATGAAAGGGCTTTACTAGTAGACTGTTGTACAAATTACAAATCCGAGGTAGTCGGGGGTTAATCAAAATTTTTAATTTTGTTCTTGTTATGCTATTATTAGCAACGCCCCGTGTTTTTGCCCGCGCAATTCTCGTTTTCGTTATTTTCCTGCGATAAAAAAGCCTATGTGCTATTCCAGACTTATTGTGTTTCAAATTGCAACTTTCAAATATGCAAATTTCAAACTTGTTTGGATAAAACCATAACGTTGAATTAGTGACGAAGCTTGATCATCTTTAGACCTTCATGGGTCTATGAATAATTCAGATGTGCTTGATGCACCTAAATAGTTCTCATGATATTTTATTTTTGATAGTATCTAAATAAATCCTCTGTCAATAAAGAATTTGTTAACTAAACAATTTGTTCGTGCATGTATGGTTATCTGCGAATCCATAACATTTCTCCTTACTACCTCTGTATAAAGTGTCCATCGCAGCTACACTACAGGCCCGTGAACAAATTGTATGGATCAAATAAACCACCAGGAGACCTATGTAGGATGATAGAAGGGTATAAAATAATAAGATTTAGCACTATGCCGTCACTTGAAAGCTGTCCAACTGAGTGCAGGTGAAAATAGTTTCAATACCTCTTCTTATCCATTATTCCCTAACGCCGTACAAAAATCATGCGACAAGGAGAAATGATCGAGAGTTGCAACCCCCTATCACCTGTACTCAGTTGGACAGCTTTCAAGTGACGGCTTAGTACCTACTGAATCTTATTATTTTATTCATTCCTTCTATCATCCTACACAGGTCTCCTGGTGGTTCATATGACCCATCAATTTTGTTCAAGAGCCTGCAGTCTATAGCTATAGGTAGACGTTTTCAATAGAAAATCTGTCGTTCTTGTCCTGTTTAGGTACTCTATTGACGACCTAGAACAGGACGTTTAGGTACACTCCGCGAGGTATAAGCTGAGCTTTGCATTAGTGTGAGTGATCACCAATCAGGCAGGAGCTTGAAATTTTGTCCGCGAGGTATAGGCTGAGCTTTGCATTAGTGTGAGTGATCACCAATCAGGCAGGAGCGCGGCGAGACAGAATGGCGCCGCGCCTAAGGCCGGTTGTCACACCTACACTATCCATGTACACTCACACAAATGCAAAGCTCAGCTTATGCCTCGCGGAGTGTACTCTCTTTCTACGAAAAACGTAATTTCTAGATAGATTCACGACTTTCCTACTCTGGTTCTACTTCGTTTCGTCCGATCGAACATTGATTTTCTAAGCCTACTCTAATTAGAAGTAGGCTTAGAACCCTAGATAAAGTAAGTAAACTTAGAACATTTATAAGGACGAAACGACGGGTCGAAGTAAGACCGGAGTAGAAAAGTCGCGAGTTTATTTCGAAAGTAGAAAGAGTGTAGACGTCTCAGCAACAAACTGGTAACATTTTCGTGAAAAATCCCATGCGTCAATCGTCGTCTGAAAAGTGAAAATACGTACAACCTTGCAAATACAAATAGCGTTGAGTACTTCTTGAGGTATAACGAGCGGGGTGAGGGAAGCCCCGATATTAGTAGTAGTAGGGATAAGGAGTACTCATTCTATCTAACATTATCTATACAAATACTTACACATATTTGAAAAGAAGTGTATGTAATTCGAAATTCACTATAACATGTATAAATGAAAGTAAATACGGTACCTACTCATATTATAGTAAAAACTATTTCTGTATGTCTATTATAGGTAATCTCCGAAACGGCTGAACCGATTTTAACTACACTAACAACAGATAGCTAATGTTATATTAAGTCTTTAGCCTTTCTAAGGCTACTGCTATATTAATAATAGAGCACAGGCCCGTGAACAAAATGTATGGGTCATATGATACAGCAGGAGACCTATATAGGATGATAGAGATAGAAGGGTATAAAATAATAATATTCAGCACTATGCCGGCATTCTAAAGCTGTCCAACTGATTGAAAATTGAAGAGGGTGGTTCCAACCCTCGCTCTTTTCTTTTTGTCGCATGTTTTTTGTACGGCATTGCGAAATAATGGATTAGAACAGGTATTTAAACTACAAAAATTGAAAATTTTAATTATTAGTTTTGTTGGAAAAATTCAGGATATTTCGACGATGTTCAGGGTAAATTTGGTCATTTGATTATGTACGGCATCGGTTCCATACAGTTTCAATATCTGTTCTAATCCATTATTCCGCAATGCCAAGAAGGAAAGAGCGAGGGTCGCAACTCCCCTTCTTCAATTTGCTTTCAGTTGGTAAGCTTTCAAATGCCGCGATAGTGCTGAATCCTATTATTTTATACCTACCCTTCTATCATCCTACATAGGTCTCCTGCTGTAACATATGACCCATAAATTTTATTCACGAATGAATAAAATTTATAATTTTTTATAACAGATATTATGTCTATAAAATAATAAAGTCAGGTAAGTATAGGAAAGGTAAACTACCGGTTACTCGGTAGGTGCAGCACACCACTGTTCAGTAATTTAAAGCATGTTCATGTTGTTTGCAAAAATGAGGACAAATTTTTAATAAATCTTGTTTCGTGGTTTTCAAAAGTTTGTGACTGATGAGATAATATCTCGAATGACTATTTATCTCGAGTAAGTAATCCGTTTACTCTATAAACATACAAATCCCTAACTAGTAACAGTTATATTTTGTCCTGTAACAGATTTGGAAGTAGGTACCTAATGACCTTCAAGCGGAACACAATAAAGTTTATTTCATCAAAATGACTATCTAATAGGAAACTCGGAACTGTTTAGTCTCAATCTCCATCGTTATCTCTTTCCTGCTTGTTTTATAGAAATTTGTAAGAAGAACTCGTTTTCCCTATCTCACAATCTTGTAACCAGAAATAAATGGGTAAATTTCAAATATTTAAAAATAATCGCTACTATACAAGCCCCCTCCTTCTTAATGGAAGATATAAATGCTTTATCTATCGATAACAGGTATCAGATATTGGCATATAGGGCGGTACTTGCTCTGCGTCGACGGACAGACAAACATGAAGTGGTGCATAGTGATTTGTTTTTCGTTATTGTGCTGTAAGTACATTTTTATTTATTTTCTTAGACTAATTTAGAAATTCACAAGGTTATAGAACAGTTTTGTCCCTTATATTTTCATCTCTGGATAAGTATACTTACAAAAATTGAAATAGTCTAGATCTGGCTAACCCAGACCGTATCATGGTGTCATAGTATGAAAATCCATGTGAGTAGTTTACAACCTTGCAAAACCTGTCATCATGAGTTTGTCTCTTTAAGTACGGTTGACGATGAAAACACCAAAAACACACCCGTTAGATAGATAGAAAGGAAAAACATGTTAATTTTGAAATATAATCACACAATTAAATTTAATATTATAAATTTGCTTAACCATTAACGTTATATTTTAATGGGCATTTATTTTATTATGGGCCTTTAGAACAGAACTAAAATATAGAAATTAAATTTTAAAAAATTCAAAAACTACACTAAGCATATTACATTTCTAACCGATAGCCTACACCTCAACTAAATTCCCGATATACCTAAGTAGGTCTACCAAAAATCAAGATCATCAAGTCTTCCTTCAATCAGAAGCGCGCCCAGCATTCTAGTTGCAATCGATTAGATTTTTAAGGCAAGAACACAGTGGTCAATACTTCAAGGACAATTTATTAAGGTTTCACGGTTATCAAAGAGCAAAACACACAACACGCCAGTATATTAGATAGCTTGACCCACTATAGCGTAGAATCGCAGTGAAATGAGGTCAAGTCAGTCTTATGATTATGAATCAAACAGTGTTTTTTTACAATATCGACTTACGGAACGAACAAAACATGATGATAGTTACAGAAACTATGACAGTAAGCAAGTAAGCAAGACGCCTACCCGTTACAACAGTGTCATGGACACAGATCAGATACCCCCTGGACACGAAGCTAAGTGAACATGAGGAATCTTAGCACTATTATGTGCTCGTCACCCAGATACATGATATAATTTTTGTCTATTTGCGCAGTAATTTGAAGCACTGAAACGTTGCCCTTCAAAAGGGAACACATATCTACAAATATTGGTGGACAATTCACACACAACACCATCTAACCCTAACCTAAGCAAAGCTTGTAATATAGCGGCCAGATAGCTGATATAATACTTACTTGTATAGTTGTAAATACATACCTACTTATTATACATAGAAACGCCCAGACACAGTACAAACAATTACACATTACTGCTCAATAACTGGCATAACGATATAATAACTGGCACAAGTGTCAGGCCGACCCTATCATAAGTTCTACCGCTACTGAATTCATTTTCTCAACTTCAGGCTAAAAAATCGTAATAAGTATAAGAATTCGTCTTCGATACAGTGAATACTTACTCAATGAGAACATTTTTTTCCAATGATTCATCTTTTTTGTATGAGTAAGTGTAACTTTATCGATAAATATGATTTTGCTAAATAAGTAGATAAAATGTATCTTGTTGTAGAAAACATAATGGTTGCTTTTCCTTATTTTATGAAAACATTCATGCACGCGTTTGATAATAAACACGTGCACCTACCAACTTCGGCAGATGTAGTAGATGCAAAATTGCAATGCCCGATTGGGGTTCTTTGTGTTACGACCACCAAATTTGTCTATGTAATTCGTTCTATCTGTAACATAATAAAGCTATACGCACGGCCTTAAACGACGTCGGTCCAGGCTCCAGGGCGTTCAAGTGGAGACGTGTATGCTAACCTTGAAACTCCTGAAAATATTATAATACACACACATACAGCTTGAAAATAAACACACAAACAACTCCAAAATGCTGTAATTCTTAACACATGTATCTAGGATATAAAGAAAATGTTCAACTCAAAAAACCATTTGGCCTCGGGAAATCACGAAAGTGTAAAATAGTCATGATAATTTTTCAATCACACAAACAAATTATTTACAATTTATTATTTTTTGACAGCGTTACTTAGTTTGTCTTGCGCAAAAAGCTCACCACATTTTATCTAGCATTTCTCTCTTGTCTGTGTAACTTCAGCACCATACTACAAATAGGTACAAGCAACATACTACAAATGTCATCTTCTCATCCACTAATAAATATTATGGGAATACCTATAACATTAATGTTTTATGTAGGGAGCAGCATCCAGGCCGGGCCAGCAGTCGCCGAAGATGATGGTGTGGAAGACAAATTGGTGGTGGTCACTCTACCAGTGGTGCCTATAGAGACAGACTCAAATATCACCGCCGCAGACGCCAGTAGGATCATCGGCGGATCCGCCACCACCATCGAGAGGTTCCCTTACACCGTGCAGGTAACAATATGCAATAGGTATACTATTCTAATCAATACGTACCGCTACAGCACCATAAGCAGCCTAATTTACGTACCCAGGGCCGGCTTTAACCTTTTAAAAGCCCTGGGCACATTGGAATAATGAATTCCGTATGATCATTATAAAGCAATAAGAACGCCAAGTTATAGGTACGTAGTTGTAGCTTTATTTTTAGCACTATACAACAAGCCTGATTTTCAAGAGTAGTAGTAGGTATCGGTAGTGGAGACCAGGAAACCCCAATACATCGCGGGGCCCTGGGTACGTGCACAGTGTGCCCACCACTCCAACACTGCTAGGACTCGAAGCCTTATTTCCAAGGAGGTTTCTCCAAAATAATATTTCTCTTCACTTTTAGAAAAAAAAATGTTATGACTGATGGTTTTCGTCACCACTGGGTGACGGAAAACATCAGCTTTTTCGTCAAACCCCTAGAGGTGCAGAGTGCAGACCATAAAATAAGAGAAACAACATGAGTGAAAATATTGTTGGCTGAAATTGCGAATTTTGTGCGTTGCACCTTATACGCACTAACAGATTTTGTTGATTTTGCGCCCACCGTCGTCTGCTCCTTGTGCCGAGAAAAAAATTCTGCAGGTCTACTACGAAGTCCGATAAACGATATATCGGCCGAAGTTATGGACATTTTATACCACGAAACACAATCGGTCAGTCGATCTGATCGGGCGTTTCGTTCATCCCGACCGACACTGATTTGACAGTTTTTGTGTCATCAACCGACCGATCGTGTTTCGTGGGATAAAACATCCATAACTTCGGCCGATATATCGTTTATCGGACTTCGTAGTAGACCTGCTGATCTTGTAGATTAGAATAGTTAATGTTTTAAACATAGCTAGCTAGTTTGTGTACCAATCAGTCAACTTACGACGCCCTTACAGGAAACGTATTTTTTACGCTTGCTTTTTTTTAAATAAAGAGTGACGAGACGATCAGGTGTCTGATGGTAAGCAACATGCCTGACACATAACAGCACAGTGACACGCAGCTATTGGAACATGAAGAGTCCAAATTATTACCTAGCACTGCACTGCGCTCGTCGCCCAGAGATCTAAGATGTTATATCTCTAAGCCCTGTAATTTCTCTGGAAACATTGCCCTTCAAACCGAAACACAGTAATGTTTGCACATTACTGCTTGGCGTTAGAATAACTGGCAAAGGTGTGGTACTTCCCCAGGCGGACTCTGCCAAGAGTCCTACCACTACACCTACTTCTAAGCCCCGACCATAATGAGGGGTGTTATAAGTATGACGTCGATGTCTATCTTTCTGTTTATGTGTCTATCTGTGCCACCGTTGCTCTCGATCGGATGGACCAATGTCGATGCAGTATTTTTTGTTTGAAAGGCAGTTTTCTTGCGAAGAATCTTAAACCCTCTACACACGAGCCCTAAAATCAGATGAAATTACGTTAAAGTAATGGGCAGCCTACATCGCACCATATGTTTGGTTATTCATGGTTTTACGTATTTCCTCTTATTTTAGAGCTCGTGTGTAGAGGGTTTTAGCTATGTTTGGTTAGTATCGATTCAATATGGCCTCCTCCACAAAATGGAGGGTAAAATATTTTTTCACAGTGTTTCCACTTTAATGTTTTGCTTTCCCCTCTCCTGAAATAAGATTTCCCCTTTTCCCCCTCAAAACTTATTTTTTTATAGTTCTGGCACCCCCTATATCTGACTAATTATAAGAAAATTTTCCTCAACATGACGAAGTTTTTGTATTTGTTTGATTAGGCATGATTTCCCTTTTACATCTCTTTCCCCTTTTTATTCCCCTCTGGACCCTAACTTCCCCTCAAAAGGGGAACTTCCCTTCATTGTGGAAACACTGTGCTCAGTAATATGTTCTGTGGTCAGGTGCTGTACAACCGTCGCCTGGCTTGCGGCGGGTCGCTGATCACCCGGCGACACGTACTCTCTGCCGCGCATTGCTTCTTCGATAAGTAAGTTTAGTTTAGTAGAACTACTTAAATTGCGTTTCCTTCTTTTAAGAAAACACGACACCATTGATAATAATACTGCCTTCTGCGAACTTGGTAGCATGAGCAGCCCATTAAAAGTTTCAACTGCTGGGCCTCGGGGCCTTCTCTCGCAAGGAAAAGTCAAGGCCACCACGCTGGCCTAGTGCGGGTTTGTGGATGACACATGACCTGGAAAGATTCTAGGATTCTAGGTACATGTCGGTTTCATCACAACTTTTACACAGTTTAAAGTTAGCGGCATTACCCACAATGACTTCCAAAATACAGTGGTGCGCGTTCGATTTAAGCCCGCGATCTCAGGGTCGGCAGTCGCCGTTCTCCCGACTAACTGTAACTTAATTGGTACTTATTTAGCTGAAAGAGATGCATGCAATACACCCGTCAACCTGGGGAAGTGCCTACCATACCTTTGCCAGTGATTCTACCCAAAGAGTTTACATATACTACGTATAGAGTTAGCACAAACGCTTTACACCGAAAGCACGGGTAGCTTCTTTATTGCCTTATCGCTCTTGTGGAAGTGTCGTGGCACATCACTCTGTTGCCATAGAAAGTTTGCACGTCATCTGCTTACGATTGACACAAAGTAAACGTGAGGAAAATCTAACTCTGTACATAGTATATGTAAACTCTTTGATTCTACCATTAAGCAGTAAAAGTTCAGGTACATACGTTACTGTGTTTATATAATGAAACCCCTATATTTTCAGAGAAATCACAGGGCAAAGATAAGGTAAAATTGTAATTGTAAAGTTTGTGAAACAGAAAAACTATTTTAGGGATCTGAATAAAATTTTGTACATAAATAGTAGTCTGGAATAACGCATAGAATAATTTTAATATAGCAAAAAATAAGGGATCGAGAGCTGTGCTGTTAGGCGTCTTATATCTCTGAGAGACGATCGCAGTGCAGTGTTAGGCAGTGATATGGACTCTTCCATGTTCGAGTAGCTGCTTGGAACTGTGCCGTTATGGACAGGAGCACTTACCATCAGTCGCATATCTTACTCGTCCGCGTTGCTCTAACCCTAAATCCATAACACTCATAGGTACCTAGACACGCGGCAGCGTGTCAAATTCAAGCAAAGGAACTGGCTAGCCCATAAATTTCGATTTATTTTGCTTTACATTCAGCATCTTTAGGCTAGCCTGCGCCGAGTGTAATATTACACGAACCACATAAAACTACGTGTGTTTAATTATATCCATCATTTATTTACTCGTACCCACTTTTTGTGGAGTATCATCCCACTTTGTCGGTAAAGTTTTATAAAATAGTAGAGCTCCATATTGTGATCTCAAACAGTAGAAGACGTAGAATTTGGATTACATTCAACAGAAGTTGAAAAATGCTCGCATTTATGTTCAAGCTTTGCCATTCAGAGCGGTAGGTATTGGTTATCTCTAGACCTTCGTCGGCCTATGAACATATGTGGCCTATGTGTTTAGTGTAAGTCATCGAACTCTTAAAACGGCTATATATCGATGGTGTAAGTAGTTAGGTATGTAGTGTAATTTAGTTTTAGCGCAAAGTAGAAAAACTCAGCTCTTTATAAAATATAAATAAACTCGCCTCCCGTTCCGCCGTCGCCGCTCGGATAGTGTTACATAAATAAATACCATTAATCGAAATGAAAACTAACATTAAGTACCTATCTCTCAAGTGAGACTAAATTACACACATAAATGTCAACTTTTATGAATATCGCTAAACTTGGCGAAGAGTTCACTGGAAAGAAACCAAGATATTTATTAATTTTTAAAACGTTGAAACTACAAAAAAATGTAGCATCAGAAAATTCTAAGTTTTCCACGGCTCCTTTTGTCTACCTTAGATTTATAGATGTGGCCAGCCCATTTCAGCATGCTAGTTCTTAGACCAATGCTGTTTTTTTAACTTTCATAGGTTTACACTTTCTTCAACTACACTTACCTTTTGTATGTTTTGTATGTGTTTTTTTCTAATTAATTGATCATCGATAGTTCCGGACGCCCCGTCGCCGCCTCGCGCTACACAGTACGAGCTGGAACTGCTAGATTGGAATCAGGTATGAAATAATCATCGAACTCTTAAAAACGGCAGAAGCGGCAAACGCGCTTCTACTATGGCGATGCAAAATCAGGTGACGTCTCCTGATTTAGTCTCAGTCGCAACAAGGAGTTGTGTACGTTCGCTGACAATTGTGTACGTTCGCAGACTATTCAATTTTCAAATTTCCCAAACAAATTTTCGCCACGTTGTCTTTAGATTATGGCATACCTCATCTTCGTTTCTTTAAGTAATTATATCGATGGAAATAATATAATATAAGGTTTGCTTAATTGAGTTTAACTGGACTATTTCCGCACTTGGCCTCATGTTGCTGGGCTATTTTTACTTCTAAACATAATAATGCATGACCCCATCCATGACCTGGATCCGCCCTTGGTTATGTAGTATTAACAGGATAATAGGATGTTAGTTTATATTCTAACGTCGTCGTTAAATTGTAAATTGCCGATATCTACTTAATATTTGACAGTGACAAATATATTAGAAATACAAACATCGTGCCATCGTTTTTATATAAAATAGGTATTGTTTGTGTTTGAAGGAGGCTCATCCCGGTCTGTCTCCCGGTACATACTCCACGAGCGCTACAACACCCCGATCCGAGACAACGACATCGCAGTGATAGTACTCTCCTCCCGCCTGTCGCTCAGCTCCCGGATAGCATTGGCCAGCATCCCCAATCAGGGTTCTGAGGTCCCGAACAACTCGCCAGTTATACATGTAGGCTGGGGACGCACTAACGTGAGTATACACATCCATAATATTCAGGGTACTGATTCTAAACGCAATCCGAACGCCTCAAATCAACCAATGTCTCATCGGAATGACAACCATTGTCTCTGTCATTCTATGTCAGATATGACAAAGACCAAGGGATTCGTTTTTCGATCAATCCGATTGGGTCCAAAATCGCTACGCAGATCAAGTGGTCGACTCAACCGCTTAGAATATCTATTTAGATAGGTTCTACGTGGATGGGTCTGTTTTCAGGCTATCGCTTAATCTGAATAAGCTTGCCAGCATCTCAGCACACAGAGTTGACGTTTCCAATAACTCACTTGCCACGTGGGCTATGGAATAGTGGTTTTTAACTGACTTTTCAATAATATGTTGGTGGAAAATTATATTAATATTCATTGGTGGACATTGCACACAACACCATCTAACCCCAAACTAAGCAAAGCTTCTCTACTTACTATGAGAGCCAGATAGATGATGGTACAGCAATTAGATATTTTTAATGCATTCTTATTCCCCACAGTGGGGATCGAACCCACGACCCACGGTTGGCTGACTTACTATCAACTAAGCCAGCCAATATTTATACTTTTTTACCTTTGCA
The DNA here is from genome assembly GCA_017562165.1 of Ectropis grisescens. NCBI lineage: Eukaryota > Metazoa > Arthropoda > Insecta > Lepidoptera > Geometridae > Ectropis > Ectropis grisescens. The sequence continues at coordinate 11,220,122 of CM029793.1, read as the reverse complement.
ACTCTTTTGGCTAGTGGATAAAAACTGTTGGTGGTAAATAGCTATCACGTTATTGGCAAGCAATCCTGACTTGTGTATAGAGGTTCCTTAAAATATAGATTGTCTTTGTAATGATTCGATGAGTCTTTGAAATTCCGAAAGATTAATAGATATAAATACTTTACTTTAGCTAATCTATCATCAATGTACCAGGTGAACATAAACCAGGCAGCGTCGGTCCTGCAGGAGGTATCGATCCGCACTATCGCCTTCAACATCTGCTACGAGCGGTACGCCTGGCTCTCCACCCTGGGTGCGGAGCAGTACATTGTCACCAACAACATGCTGTGCTCCGGCTTGCTTGATATCGGAGGTAAGACTTAGCTGCCAGCAATTAAGGATTCCACCAGACATGTACTATACTTACTAATTTGCTTTGGATGCGTTTGATATCCACCAATCATATTCATTGAACCACATGACCTTACCTAGCACTGGATGATCTTGATCTTACTATGAATGCAAGCTAGAGGTGGGTCGTCGACGGCTTTGGCGAACTGGCGACTGGACGAAACGAGACCGTTCACAGAGGACGGTGAGTCCACTGTGAACGTTCATTCTTCGATTAGTTTACCAGAGAACTGTAAACTTGTCTATCGGTTCATGCTTAGTAAACAGTTGAAATGAACTGTTCGTTGATTAAACGCTATGAAGCTATGTGAATGTGCTATGGATAGGAATTATAATAGGTAGGTACGCGAATGGTTTTCGACATCAGAAGCAAGATTTAGCTGCCAGCAATACTGTTTTCCACCAAAGATGTGCTATGGTACATTGTTGTGGATGCGTTTGATGCGCTTAGCTTTCGCGTCTTAGTAGCTTAGCTGCATAACACATCTCTGGTAGAAAAATAGTATACTCCGAAAGAAACGAAAAAGAAATGATGGTGAAAGAAAATGTTTCAAATAAAAGGTCTTCTTCTACATATCGTTTAAATGCGGCTATAAAGTTTCGCTTTAATAGTTTTTGCGTAACAATCCACTAAACTCAACTCAAACTACTTTTACGTTGGTATGTATTTAATATTTGTATGATGTATTTATATATCATCTCGTGTTCTGTCCAGGCGCCGACGCGTGCCAGGGCGACAGCGGAGGCCCGCTGGTGTACCAAGGCATCGTGGTGGGAGTCACCTCCTGGGGCTACGGCTGCGCCGAGCCTCAGTTCCCCGGAGTTAACGCCAAGGTCTCCGCCTACACCAATTGGATCAACCAGACTGTGAGTATCACTCTATTAAGCTCGTTAAGCGAAGAGGAATACTAACTAACCTTTCAGTTACCGTTGCTCTAATTAAATTAAATTAATTTCCCACAACTACAAAATGTTGAACACTTGAATAGCACAATGTTACGGGAACATAGAGCCGTAAATAGCGTTTTCTGCGCTTTTTGCGAGCTTTTATAATGTATTGTCTTTGTTTTTTAGATATCATAGGTACCTAGCTAGAGCAATCCAGATGCGATGTTTTGTCTCATTTAACAGACATTTTTGATGACAACGGTCTGTAGGAACAATACATGTTGGAATTGAACACTACCCCTAGTGTTTACGCAGCGAGAAATTATCAAGAGCAAACCGAAAAGAGAACCGAAAAATCGAGTCGGTGACGATGATCGCAGCGACTGATTACGTTCGTCTATATGTCTGTTTTAAAAAAGAAGCAGGACCCTAAGACTTTACTACGTCATAATTTAAAAAATCGGTTTATTTTTGTTTTACGTTAGGTAAGAATATCCAGACTTTAAAGATGACCACTGTTTGAATGGATTGAAGAATAGGGGAAGAAGAGTCGCTTGACCTGCTAGTGGGGTGAGGGAACACAGATAGTAACACTATCAATGTAATGTTACAGGGTTACGGATAATGAGTGTACAAAGCCAGAATAAGAATTACTAGTAAGAAGAGTTATCTAGTCATCATGACGGACAATTTTACGATGGAAGCAGTAGACAGTCTTTTCAAGATGCAAATATATCCGTCATAGATAGTTCTCAATTTTGCCAAACTTGTAGTAGAGCACAGGCCCGTGAACAAAATTTATGGGTCATATGATACAGCAGGAGACCTATGTAGGATGATAGAAGGGTATAAAATTATAGGATTCAGCACTATGCCGGCATTTGAAAGCTGTCCAACTGAAAGCAAATTGAAGAGGGGGATTGCGACCTTCGCTCTTTCCTTTTTGTCGCATGATTTTTGTACGGCATTGCGAAATAATGGATTAGAACAGGTATTGAAACTGTATGGAACCAATGCCAAACATAATCAAATGAATTTGCTTTCAGTTGGACAACTTTCAAAGTGTGGCATAGTGCTGAATCCTATTATTTTATACCCTTCTATCATCCTACATAGGTCTCCTTCTGTATCATATGGCCCGTACATTTTGTTCACGGGCCTGTAGTCTATAAAGAAAATGCTTATAATTTGTCTGCCCAGAACACTTATTTTTCATAACCCTGTAAAGTAGAGTACTCTTTTGTGTTGTCTCTATTGGAATCTTTTGCCTTCAATAACTTTTGCGACTTCTTCTTTTAACTCAACTTCAACTTACCAGCTTTCATTGCAAACATTGGACAGAACCTTATCGCGATCTAAAAATCATTAAAAACCAAGGCTTATTTCATTACACTTTTGTTAAATTTAGTCGACTGAATTCAAAATCAAATTTAAGTAAGCAATACTTACCTCTGCATTTAGTATCCTAGCTAACTGAATGTTATTATTTACACTTGACTGAATTGTGATTTTGAATTATTTTACATATAGGTATATAGCATATTATAGACAAATTAACATTAATGTATTTTTTCCTACTAAAAGACAATACATGGAAGGGTTTTTCCTAACAACCGTGGAATTTATCAGAAAACTCTAAATAACGTGTAACGTTAATCGGACAAAGTTATCTAGCGATAGCTAATCGGTTTTTATTGTGATATTAGCATGTAAACAATCAATTTTGGTTGAGCTTACTCATTGGTCGCGGTTTATACAATGCGGCTTAGCGTTTGATAAGAGATAAGACCAACGTCTAACCTTTGTGTTAGTATAAATCTGACTTACCTACTCAACAAATCTCGAAATTACTACAATGATAGATAGAAAGGTCTTCATTGTAGCAAAAACAAATAGAAATGTTATTGTTATGCTGGGGCCACACTAACGGGAAATGCCATTAATTATCGCGTTAGCGGACGTTAACCGTAGGTGTAAAATACACCTAATGAACGTGTACCGAAGGTTTATTTTACAAATACCGTTAACGTCCGTTAACGCGATAATTAATGGCATTTCTCGTTAGTGTGGCCCAGGCATTACACTAAGTAACTAGCGTCACAACTGGTGGCCTTATTCTCTTCCAGGCCTCTTCCAGGCTACCAAAAAATTGCCAGGTTTTTCGTTCGCGTAAGCCAGACCAAATCAAATGTTTGGAACACGGCGGCAAATACCTATTACTATAGATGCCTACGTACGGATGATAATTATTTTGGATTGTATGGAATATTTACACAGTTATGTGCTTGCCACACTAGCCCTCAAAGCGGCACGATAACCATATGGGTTCTGCGCCGGAAATGACTGATCATGTGAAAATAATAATATACACGAATAAGTATATATACTAGTGAAATTAATGAATAGAATTTGATATGAATGAATGTGAGAAATGAATATGATATCAGTGACAGTCAATGTTCATGTTTAGCCAAAAGTCCCTTATAAATTAACAATGTCCTTTGCATCATGAAATTAAATGTATTTTAATGTATTTAGTAGGTATGATAGAATGAATATTTTTTATTGACCTTTAATACTATTTATGGACATCGTGATATTTCTTCAGAATCTATTGTTTCTGTCTTTGATTATATACTCGACAAGTGTACCTATAATCAAAGGTTTCTGTGTCTTATTTGTATGTTGCATAGTTTGGTACTTTGTTTGTTTTTCTTCGCAGAACGGTGACAATGGTTTTTATTTATGGAATAGAGAGACGAGAGGAGTATTAGATATCTAATATCTTTGAGTCATGAGCGCCGTACAGGTAATGCTCAGGCGCGGTCCTAGCCTCGAATTTTGGAGGGGGTCACCAGTACGCAGTCTCAAATTTTGGGGGGGGTCACCAGTAGGAATACAATAAATCGTTAACTTTTTTTAATTTAACGTTTACGATTTTGGGGGGGGGGTCATGTCCCCTGTGACCCCTCCCCCCCTCGGACCGCGCATGGTAATGTTAGGTAATGATTTGGGCTCTTCGTGTTCCTGTGTGTGTTAGCTGGGTGTCACTGTGATGTTATGGGCAGGCATGTTGCTTACTATCAGGCACATGTCCAACTCGTCTCGTCACTCTATTCCATAAATAAAAACCATTGTCAGATTGTCACAGTTCTGCGAAGAAAAACAAACACAGTACCAAACATCTAATAATTAGATGTTTTGTCTTTATGCTCTGTAATGCCCGGTAATGTTTGGAAAATGTTGTTTCTGTTACATTAGCTAGGATAACTGTCTCCTAAATTAGATTAAAACTAAAACTCTACAGGAAAAATAATTGTCAATATGAAACAGCCCCCCGCCTTTCCTTTCTACCGGCCTTTCTAGCTTCGCAGTATCTCATTAAAGTATTTTCTTTGTTTTAGGTGACCCGTAACAGCGCCGGACCTCTTTCCAGTGTAACCAGTTTATTTTTAATTGCATCAGTATTATTTTCATTGTTTGCTAGTAGATGAGTCTAGATTACACTTCGGCAAGGGTTTTTTTATAAGTTTTTTTTTCGACTTGGTTTATAAATGCTCGATAGATGGCGTTATAGCAATAAGATAAACGTAGCAGTAAGGCAGTGCAATAAGGCAGTTTGAAATCGTCAGATTAAAGCAAAAATCTATCTAAAAGGTCTGATTTGCGCCACAAGTGACATGACATGTGTCATTTTGCTATAGTAATCATAGGCGTACCACAACATATTGGCACTTGGATGACATTGTCAGGTGGCCGTGGGCCATCGGCCTGGTTGGTCTGGTTGGCTTGACGACGGCGTTTGTTCCCATTTTGGGCCACGTGCCTTTATTTCCATGTGAGGGTTAAGTATACTTCAATATTAATATGTACCTATATTTAATTATTTTTTTTCATTAATATGTCACTCATACGTATGTGCCAATCTGAAAATGTTTTATTAGGTAAAAAAAAATATTATACGAGTAGTATATGATAAGTGAAAGGAAATTTCACTATTTGTAATCCTAATTTGAACATTCCCTGCACTTTTTTTTAAAATTTTAGGATGCAAATAGACCTGTCAAAGATATTTCTCAGTTACACCACAGGTGACGTCAATACTTTATTTTGTTGGAGACAGTTTACAAAATGAAACATTGGTGCCACATTTAGCGAAATGGCGAACTATCTTTGAGAGTAAAATATCTCTTTTTGCATCCTAATGCCCGAGTTACACGTGGCTAGTTTTTAAAGCTAGGATGGCAAGATAGTACTTCTACAAACTAGTTCTACGTGTAAACAAAACTATGCGTAGCGTTGTCTAAGTACACGTACACGAAGCTAGAAGTACTTAGCTTGATATCCTAGCCTCTTGTAGCTCGGGCATAAAGGAAACCAGCATATCAGTGATATAAATCTATTACTACAAAAAGTATTTGGATAGCCCATGATTCAACGCCACCTATCTGGAGTTAACGAAACGTTTTTTAAAAAGCCCTCACTACTTGTTTTGGATTGTAAATATTTAGATAAATAAGTTTGTATATTTATGTGATACTTAAATAAAATGTTGTTTTTCTACAACTTATTGTTTTATTATAATGACGCAATCATATTTCACACCTTAAAATTATACGAACAAACGCAGAACGCCTGAATCTAGTTAATAGGGTCGAGTTGCAATCATAGTGATCAATAATTTCGGTAACATTTCAAATTGAAAATTTTGATAATTTCGTCGACTCTTCGAAATGTAATTTTATTGTAAGTTACTTCAATAAGATAAGTAACAACCGGTGCTAAGCATTAGTCTGTAGTGCTAAGCCTCTGGTTCGAATCCCACGCCACTGTCTTTTCGAAGTCACGTCCGTAATGACATTAGCTTAATACGATGATAAAACATCGTAAAGTAACCAACATGTTCCTAGAATCTTTCGGAGACATGCGTGCCATGCATCCACCAACCCGCACTGGCCCACCGTGGTGGACCTTAACACTTTCCTTGTGAGAGAAGGCTCCGAGTCCCAAGCACAGGGAACATTTAGTGGATAGCTCATCCACCAACTAGAACTTGGCCAGCGTGGTGGACTAAGGCCCTATCTCTCTTCCTTGTCAGAGAAGGCCCGTGTCCCAGCAGTGGGAACGTATATCAGCAAGTACCTACTTGTTTAAGCTTTTCATTTTTTATGTCACCTAATTGCGACATAAAAACTTACAACATCAAAAAATCTACGTGATAGATCGTGTAGATTCTTTTTTACACAATCTAATCATGTATCTCTTTTTTCCTTAATCGCTATCAAAATAACTCGAGGATTACATTATTTTGTCTAAGATATATTTAAGCGAGGTAACAACCAGTTTTTTTATTTCCTAGAAAAGTTATAACTGAGATTACAGGGCAAATAAATGAATCATCTAAGGTACCTATATCTAAGTGACGGTCGCAGTACAATGCTTTATTTTTAAATAGCCGCGGGTCACTGTGGTTTCGTGACTTTAGTTTTTTTTTTGTACAGTATTTATCGACAAGACGAGCAAGACTTGTGCCTGATAGTAAGCAACATGCCTGCCCATAACAGCACAGTCCCACGCAGCTAATGGAACATGAAGAGTCCAAATCATCACCTAATACTGCACTACGCTCGTCACCCGGAGATATAAGGTGTTTTATCTCTTAGCCCAGCAATATCCCCTGGAAACGTTACCCTTCAAACCGGAACACAATAATGTTTTCACACTACTGCTTGGCAGAATAATAACTGGCAACGGTGTGGTACTTTCTAGTTAGCTGTGAGATGATGTAAAAACTTAAAAAGGTAACACTTATCTGAATACTTATTGTGCACATATATGTTTATCAAAACACAAAACAACACGAAATGTCTGTATACCAAACTGTGGTGGAAACTGGCGAACGTTTCTCTGGTCTCTGACATAACAACACAATTTTGTAAAAACCTAGTTTCACAGACGAATAAAAGTATCATTGAAGTATCATTGAAGTACTACCCCAGGAGGACTCTGCAAAGGGCCCTACTAATACACTACTAGACCTTACCTGTCATGTCTGGCTCGTTCAGTCACTGTGCTCTAAAAGTGACTTACTTAGGATTTAGTATTTTAGAAGATTGTTCACGAAATAGGGACGTGCCACTAGTCTTATAAATAACAGGCCAAATGCGAGTCCGACTCGCGTACAAAGGTTTCTGTACCATTACCACCGACAATTAAAACATCATTGACCAATTTCTACAGAAAGAATGATAATGTGTGAAATGAAACTATAAAAATTATATAGGACACTAGCTGTACCCTGCCACGCTTCGCTGTGGCACATTGTGATGCAAAAATTAGATAAAAGCAATCCTTGATGCGGATTATATATTATTCTAAAATTTCTGCTCGATCGAAGCAGAACTTTTTGAGTTTTTGGAGCGTACACAAACTAACATAACGTTTTTTATATATAGAAAAAGATATAAGAGCTCTTTAGGAGCCCTTATTTATATTTGTTTTATTTTAGTTATTTAAGTATTATGTCATGTAGGTACGTACAATTTTTCGATGTCATGTGCCAATCACCTACTCGCACTGGGCCAGCGTGGTGGATAATGGCCTTGACTCTCTCCTTACGAGAGAAGGCTCCGAGTCCCAGCAGTGGGAACATTAAGTAGGATGTTTATGCTAACATTTGTTGTTATAGCGGCAAAAGAAACACAGCATCAGTAAAAGTTTCTGCTATGTATTATCGCAGTCTATTATAGTATTTCTTTATACTGTGCTATGATGAGTCATGAGATACAACCTGCTGACAGATGGTCGTTAATCTTAGTAATCGGGTACCGTTTTACCCTTTTGGTACGGAACCCTAAAAAGATAATCACAAAAACGTATTTACTAAAAAACTGGGCGTTTACGCTCGTGATATCCGCGACATCTAATCACCGCACGAGGGAAATAACCAATAGCGCGAAGCGGTTATGAAATAAAATTTTGCTATTGGTGGAAATTTTCCTCGCTCGCCAATCATCGTATTTCACAAGTGCACGCCCAGACTTGTATCACAGAATTATGAGGGTAGATGGAAAGATTTTGTAAGTAAGTAAAACAAAATATCTTAAGAAAAATTAGCAGTTTCATTGTAATGCGATTTAAAACCTTATAATTGCGATTGCGATTATGCGAATCATTCTAATACTACATAGTATCGCTTGAGAAATCGCGCTCTGCTACTGCGTAGGAGTCGTCGGTGTGCTCGCGGAATCGCGAAACTTTTCTAATTCCTCAAGCGTTACTATATATTATAACAATGACTATAAGGTATTAAATCCCATTATTATGAAACTGCTCGTCACTGCGCAGCTAATTTGAGCCTAACATGATCAACTCTAGTTTGTACGAAAATAACTATCATAGTCGAGCAAGTCGTATCTAGTTTTTTGATTGAGAATAAAACGGGAAGAAAGGAAATAATATTCATATAAGTAGACGCAGCCCACTAAATGTTCCCACTGCTGGGACTCGGGGTCTTCTCTTACAAGGAGAAATTCAAGACCATAGTCAACCACGCCGGCCCAGTGCGGCATACCGGGTATAGACAATGTGAAAATACTAGTGTTTCGGTTTAAAGGACAATGTTTCCAGAGAAATTACAGGACATAAGACATTTTCGGGTGACGAGCACAGTGCAGTGCTAGGTTAAGATTTGGATTTTTTACGTTCAAATAACTTCGTGACACCATGCCATTATGTTGCTTACTATCATTACCTGCCTGGTTGATAAAAAAAAAAGATAAGACGTGAAATGAAAGTCGCATATGTAGATATCACATATGAATGTTTATTTACGAGTAATGATATAGATATAGTATATGTTACAAGTACAATAAATATAAGGTACAAAGGTGAGTCGCTACACATGTCATAACTGAGTCGGTTCTACTGTTAGAAGCACCACCTGCCGGCACAGCGCTGAAACAATACAAACAAACAAATCAACATAAATATTTTAAAATACATTTTGTCACCATAAAATTTTAATACCGTCAGATTATAATCTAACACGTAAATACGATAATCCGAAGAAAACGGCATAATACAAACTAATCAATTTGAGAAAACGTGTGTGCTTAAGATCGCACGGCAGAAGTGACAACTAAAATAAGAAATAAGTACTTATCAAAAACAAATGAATAATTTAAAATCAAATGAATAATTTAAATAATCTATATATAAAACCGAAAGTCGAAACCGATCACAAAATCTCATAAACTACAAGTATGCTAGGATTCTCCAATTTTGCACAGAGGTGTCTGAACAGCTAAGAAGGGGTTTTGCGAAATTCAGCCCCTAAGAGGGTGAGCAAGAGAGGGACGGTTGGATGAACGGTTGGTTCGGTATCCTTTGTAGATCCTCGTCAAATGGCTTAACTAAAGATATTCATTTTTAAATTAAATTTAATTTAATTGTCGGTCTAGTCAACCAGCACGCCGGTACGTAGCCCGCCCGCCTCGGCGCGCGTGTAATTTGTACTTTTTTCGGTGGATGACGTCACGCAACTGTTGCTGTAACTAGGTTCTGTCACAATACCAACGCTGTATGTATGTGTATGATGTAGTTACCTTTGTCGGTGTAAGTCTCGTCGACGAGCACGTCGGCCCGCAGGCCGGCCGCGTCCACGCGCGCGCGGCCCCGCACCCCCGCGCCCGCCGCCTCTCCGCCCTCGCGCCACTCCCGCCCCGCGACCTCTATCCGGCGCCACCTCGACAACTCCTCGGACGCCGACAGTGTTTCACACTTCTGGGGACAACAGACAATACAATGACACACTTGTACATAATATAGTGGAATATGGTATTTGACTAGATTTGTACAACCGTTTAAATTGTTTTTGACGTGACAACGTCTTATAAATTGGTTTGCCGGGTGACACTTCAAGAAACTGCGTTACGCTTCGCTCACGTTATGCGCTCACAACGAGAGCGAGTGAGAGGCACGCGTCCCTTCCACTCGGGCATGGTTAGCCCGCCTAAGAGCGAGAGAGACAGACATAAAAAGTGAAAGGCACGCGTACCTTCCGTAAAATTATTTTACCACTCAAAGTCTTGTCACGTAAAACTTTCGCCCGTATACCGACTTTACAGGCAACCAATTTTTTTTGTATTACATAATATACATTCTACATGAATATTTCCGGAATATCCATACTGTTTTAACTTATTGTAATATTATAAAGCTGAAGATGTTGTTTGTTTGAACACTCTGATCGTAGATACTATAGGACCGATTTCAAAAATTCTGTCACCGTGTCGTAATCTACGTGATCCGTAAGTGCAATAAGCTACATATTATATACCACGGACGAAGCCGGGCGGGGGAGTTCACAAGAGCCACTCATGGCATCATTAACAGAGCGTTGACGTCAATATAATACTAAAATTTTACAAACACAATAAACATTCAATGACTGTGTTTATTAGGTTATGTTGGGTTTCCCAGAATATCTTCCCCCGAAGGGGTTCCCGCGTTGATAAAGAGGGATTCAGTAGCCGAAACCTGGTCACCCACGATGAATCAAAAAGGAATCCTGAGGTGAGGTGCCATCTAGGGTGAGGGTGAGGCACTGAGGTGGCCCCCATGTTATAAATATAATAAGTATGTATTTAGAACTATTATAAGTATTATATCAGCTATCTAGCCGCCATAGTACAAGCTTTGTTTAGTTTGGGGTTAGATGGTGTTGTGTCTGAATTGAGCACCAATGTTGAGGGGTGAGCATCGCGGCTGTGGGGTGGAGGCCGTGGCGGGAGAGGACCGTCGCGTCGGTATTATGATGCGGCCTAGACGGGGTCGCCACCGTTGGATGGCGATCGCGGTGAGGCTGCAGGGGAACAGGAGTGCCGGTATTGCGGTGCGCCGCTCTCTCTATTCCCTGCAGCGTGGACTTACTGTACCTACTTTAAAAGACTGTTTGGCGCAGTTTCAACGTAAGCCGGAATAATTTTTTTGCGCCGTTTCGTAACTGTGGACGAAACTTGGATCTACTACATAACAATACACCAGAGATCAAGGAGCAGTCAAAACAGTGGGTTTCTAAGGGTGAACCAGCGCCGAAAAAGGCCAAAGTGTGTCTGTCGACAAACAAAGTTATGGCAACAGTTGTTTGGGATGCTAGTGACATAATCCACATCGATTACCTCCAAAAGAATATAACTATAAATGGTGAATATTACGGACTTATTAGACCCTAAACGACCACATTTGGCGAAGTCAAAAGTGCTCTTCCACCAAGACAATGCAAGGGTATATACGTGCGTAGTCGTTATGGCAAAATTTTATGAATTGAGATACGAAATGCTGCCACATCCACCGTATTCTCCCGCCTTATCTGTTAGCTCCCAGCGAATACTTTCTGTTCCCATACCTTAAGAAATGGCTCGGTAGAAAAAGATTTGATTCGAATGAGGAAATTATCGCTGGAACAAACGCCTACTTTGAAGACCTTGAGAAACCTTATTTTTGGAAGGTATTAAAAAACTCGAGAAACGTTGGGGAAAGTGCATAGCACTCAAAGGAGATTACGTCGAAAAATAAAACTGATTTTTTGGTCAAAACATATGTTTTCTATTAAAAGTCACGGACTTTTTGACCTGCCCTCGTAAGTTAGGGAACCCCTGTTGTAGACTGACCTCGGCGGTGGCGGGCCGGTCCCCAGCGCAGAGCCCGCGCTCCACGAAGGGCGAGTAGGCGGGGTCGGCCGGGCGCAGCGCGCGGTCGATGACGGCGCAGGTGAGCCCGCGCGCGCGGTCCACGATCAGGTAGCTGTGCTCCGCCGACTCCGGCCCCCCAGACGGCGACGCGCGCGCCTCCGTCTGCGAACACAATACAAATTTGCCTTACATAAAAAGCTATGACATGGGTCATCTCTTTCACATTATTTTTAAACCCCCGACCAAAAAAAAAGGTGTGTTATAAATTTGACGTCGATGTCTGTCTGTCTGTGGCACCGTAGAGCTCAAACAGGTAGGGCGATTACGATGAGTTTTTTTTTTATTTGAAGGTTAATATCTGTGCGGATGTTCTTAGCTATGTTAGGTTAATATCGATTCAAGATGGCCGCCTCCACAAAATGGCGGACAAAATATTTCTTCACAACCTACCTCAATATGGGTATCAAATGAAAGGGCTTGACTAGTAGAATGCTATTATACATAATAACAAATTTCAAATCCAAGATGGCTGCTACCACAAAATGGCGAAATACATTTCTTTTTTCACATCTCCCTTAATATGGGTATCAAATGAAAGGGCATGACTAGTAGAACGTTATACAGATAATCCGAGATCCGAGGCAGTCGCGGGTTAATCAGAATGTTTAATTGCGTTCTTGTTCATTGTTTTAATCGTATTAAGGTACCAACCTCCCTGGTCCGCGCGGGCTCGATGATGGTCGCGACGCGGTCCGAGAGCGCGTCGGTGACGAGGTAGCTGCGCGCGCGCGCGTCGGTGATGACGTAGGTCTCGGCGCCGGGGCCCGACGACGCCTCCTCGTACGACGAGTTGTTGTCGAGACACGACAGCTCGTCCAGGGCGTTGTCTGTGGGGAACTGGGACTGGGATAGGAGGTCCAGTTTTTCTTTGCCTGGAAATACAATCAATATGGGAACTTGTTTGAAGTGAAAACTTCTTACTCTTGGCTAATAATTGATTTATAACTTGAGCTGCATTGAGCACTTTTTAGCCCTCGAACAAAATTGACGAGTGTCATACGTTTGACGTCGACGTCTGTCTGCGGCACCGTTGCTCTCAAACGGATGGCCCGATATGTATGCGGTTTTTTTGACGTGACAACGTCTTATAAATTGGTTTGCCGGGTGACACTTCCAGAAACTGCGTTACGCTCCGCTCACGTTATGCGCTCACAACGAGAGCGAGTGAGAGGCACGCGTCCCTTCCACTCGGGCATGGTTAGCCCGCCTAAGAGCGAGAGAGACAGACATAAAAAGTGAAAGGCACGCGTCCCTTCCGTAAAATTATTTTACCACTCAAAGTCGTTGTCACGTAAAACTTTCGCCCGTATACCGACTTTACAGGCAACCAACCAATTTTTTTCATTTGAAAGCCAGTTTAGCCAGGCGGTCGTACTTAGCAGTTTGGTAAATTTCAAGCCAAGATGGCCGCCTCCACATGGCGGATAAAATATTTTTTTCAACCAATATGTTATCAAAATGATTTAAATGTGAAATAAAGAATATGTACCTTCATGGGGCGGCAGTAGCCGGCACAGCTGGTAGGGGCGGCAGGGCGCGGCCCTGGACACCCGCACTCCGCCGCTGCCGCACTCCCACTCCACGCCGCTCTCTGGAACCACACGTACCAATTAGCTACTTGCTTTAATAGTCCCCAGTATAAGGATTACACACATATACAAATGTAACACTTTGTGGATGCCTTCTTTGCAACGACAAACTTTCTAAAGAGAAAGGCGCTGCTGCGTTTTCGAATGCCCAATTCCCGGAATTTGTCAATATGGGTATCACATGAAAGGGCTTGACTAGTAGAATACTGTACAAATTTGAAATTCAAGATAGAAAAACAACATTTTTAATGTTGTTCTTGTTAGTAATGCGCAGCGCGCGTCGAATTGAAATTACTAACTTCACCGGTAATTTAGAACCTTTTTCGATGCCGTCGGGACTCTAATTTTTAACTTTCGTATACAATGCAACGCCTCGCTAAAAAACTGACGAATAAGAAAGCCGAGTAATTTACCTTCATAGTTGTTGGAGAGGTTGTCGCTAATGTTCGCCCCCAGCTCGTGTTCGTCCGCGCTGTGTTCTATGAACACATCCTGAAACAACATTTAACATTCATTACAACATTATTTTTAACAGACTGCCAAAAAAAAGGAGGTAATCAATTCGACCCCTATGTTTTTTATGTATGTTACCTGATTTCTCGATAACCCCTTGCACCGATTTTAAAATTTCTTTTTGTGTTCGGATGGGTATGCTTCCCGAATGGTCCCATATAAATCTTATCGAAATCGGCTTGGTGGTTTTTGAAATATGAACCTTAAACTAAAATTTGCGTACAATTTTCTGGAAGACGTAGTTGTAGATTTCACAAAAATTATGAAACTCGACTGTCAATCCGAAATTGTGTAAATGGATTAATAAAAACTTGTTTTGCATTTAAAAGGGTAAAATAAACTATTTTCGTACAAAAAATTAAACCGACTTCAAAACCACAAAGAGGCACTCAAAAGCAAAAAATAAACTAAAATCATTGTTATAAGCGCTACTCACTTATCTATTTGAAGTCGGTGCCAGTTAGGTCAAAAAGTTAGTAGATTGATGCTATGTAGGCACAGGTAAGTAGTACTATCCTATACCTGTTAGATTTGGCTGGCACCGACTTCAAATAGATGAGAGAGTAGCGCTTATAATAATGATATTAGTTTATTTATCGCTTTTGAGTGCCTATTTGTGGTTTTGAAGTCGGTTTAATTTTTTGTACGAAAATTGTTTTTATTGTAGTGGTAGGACTCTTGGCAGAGTCCGCCTGGGGAAGTGCCACACCTTTGCCAGTTATTTTATCTACCACCACGCAGTAACGTGCAAGTATTACTGTGTTCCGGTTTGAAGGGCAATGTTTTCAGAGAAATTACAGGGCTTAGAGTAATAATATCTTAGATCTCTGGGTGACGAACACAGTGCAGTACTAGGTATAATGATTTGGTCTCGTTCATGTTCCAATAGCTGTGTGTCACTGTGCTGTTATGTGGCAAGGATGTTGCTTACCATCAGGCACATGTCGTGCTCGTCTGAAATAATTTAATTATATCAAATAATTTAATATAATTCCAGGATCAGTAGTCATGCATATTATCGTTATATACATATTTGTATCTTGTTTTTGTTTTCTACACTTTACTACGATAGAACAATATTCTAAATATATAACAATGGTGATGAGAGTGACCTTGTTGCTGTCGTGTTTGTAGTGGTGCAGACTGATCTTGCTGAGCTCGTGGTCCAACTCCGCCAACTGCGCGACGTGCCGCGCCGCGCCGCCGCCCACACTCTGTGCAACAAATAAAATTATTAGCACAAGCCGACCACTAAATGTTCCCACTGCTGGGACTCGGGACCTTCTATGAGAGAGTCAAGGCCATAATCCCCCACGCTGGGCCAGTGCGGTTTAGTGGATGACACAAGACCACACAGACACTTCAAAGTGTTAAATATCATCGCAAGGTCAAATCTGTCTGTGTCAATCGGATACATTTCAGGGAGTATGTAGTTGATCTGCATGATCTATCAATATTGCCCGATTTTCTATTGACTACTCGTAGCTAAAAAAATATATAGTTTTGTGATTCGACTTTCAAAAGACTCTGACCAAGTGGTTTGACTCCATTTTCCCACAATCTCAAAAGATTCTAGGTACATGTCCGCTTCCTCACTATGTTTTCACCGTTTTTACATTAGCGGCATTACGCAAATGACTTCGAAAAGGCAGTGATGCAAGTGGGATTAAACCCGGGGCTCCGGATTGGCAGTAGCCGTTCTGCTGACCAGCCGTAACTTTTAACCGTAAATAATACGGTTAATTATTCGTATAAATTGGTTTGTATTGGTAAACTAAACTAAATTGGTAGGGGATGTTCCACACCTTTCCCATTAATTTTACCGCCAAGTTACGACTGATCTAGTAAGTTACGGCTGGCCTAGTCGGGAGAACGCCGACTACTGGTCCGGAGCCCCGAGCACACCCCGGACACTCCACTAAAACTCCATACAACCGCCGCTGTGGAGTTGCCTACTCTTCACACAACTACGCAGATGTCGTTCGTACACACGCGTGAATGTGTGCGTTACCACTAGGGCTACTGAATTGTTTTATTGAATAGTTGTGCCCCTTGAGTTCACCTGGTGACGTAGTCTATATATATATATTTTTTTTTTTTTTAACTTGCTATAATGCTGAGTTACATAAATAAAATGGAGGCAAATTATACTATTCTAATTAAAATGTTGTTTGCACAGATTTCTAAATTGTTTCAGAAATCTGTGGATGTTTGTATTGCAGCGTAAAATGAAACGAAACCGATGATAGATTAGATCAGGTACCTATTTCTGTTAGTAGGTACACATTCGCATTTTATTTTACACTTACCCATGAAGGAAACTTTATTCTGTCACTACAATTATTCCTCCAGGCATTATCAATCCGTGCTTGGGCACATAAGTTACTGGCTGTGTGAGTTACAAACTTTGTGTTAAAAATTACTTCGTTATTATAAATAAATAAATATTGGTAGCCAATTCACACACAACACCATCTGACCCCAAACTAAGCAAAGCTTGTAATATTATAAAGCAACGTTATTGAAAAGTTTCTAATCTTACGTTATTTTATCATTAGTAATTTAAATAAAGCTTTTAATCTTGTCACGTTTAGTTGACGGACAGCCGTAAACAGCACAACAACCCACCATGATGATATTTCGTTAGGAATTAGATGTTCGATACCAGCCCTTCGTTGAGTGCTCCTAGCGTATCTGAAACGGCCTGAGGGGTGAGGAAGCCTGAAATTGGCGGGGGGGTGGGGAGTGTCCGTTCTATCTATATTATCTATTCTATGCCCCGGGTTCAAATCCCACGCGCACCACTGTCTTTTCGAAATCATGTGCGTAATACTATGCTCGTTCTTTATCTATTGTTTCATGTATTTAAAACTATATAAGTATTATATCAGCTATCTGGCCGCCATAGTTACAAGCTTTGCTTAGTTTGGGGTCGGATGGTGTTGTGTGTGAATTGTCCACCAATATTTATTTATTCATGTTTCAGTTTAGTTTCAAGTCACATTCTTCTATCTCAAATGTGAAAACGCTTCTTTTATTTGTTGATAACTAATTACAAGGTTTTAAAGTGCAGACTGAGTTAAATCTCAGATGAAAGTGATTGCTTAACATATCATTGAGGCACAAACCAAATGTCCACTGTATCGGTGTGTGATTAACTTATTATACTTACATTGACTTTAGCCATTTGATGCGGCAACGGGTGCAAGGATCGGTGCGTGGGGGAGAGCGCGGGGCTGTACTCCAGGGGAGACTGGGGCGACACCGGACCCTGGGGGCACATTATAAATATTTATTACAGTCACTCAAAGACTCACAGCTAGTGGCATAACGATTTTGAGTAGATTTAATTGAAAACCAACGACAAATCTATGTACATTTATAAACAAAATTGCAGTGTCTTTCTGTAATATCAAACTCTTAAAACTGTTTACTTAGTTCAAATGAAAGTATTTACGGTACCTATATCTAAAATACTAGTTTTAATTAATTTTAATTGTTTTGCCTCTGTTTGTTCTGGCTACTCACATAAACAGCTGGACTGGTTTTAACGGGACTTTTACAACCAGATAGCTGATCTTCTAAGGCATAAGGAAATTTAGTGCAGTTGCTAGGCACAGATTTGGACACAAATAGCAACGTAAAATTATGCTGTTATGGGCAGGCATGTTACTTAACATCAGGTCTTGTTTGTACCGGTTTGTGTTCTAAAAATAGGACATTATATCACAAGTGTGTAATGTTATGTGATTATGATATGAAATGTGATTATCGCTGAGATGACATCGAGTCCTGAAGCGTAAAGCGATTTTCTTAATTACACCCTCATACACACACACACACACGGTGTATCATACGATGTTTTTCATCTCTATAACTCACTTGTGAATAATAACAATGAAAAAACTCAGTTTGATTACTACAGGTGTCACTAAGTGCCTAATGGCAGTGAAAGCAGAGCTACCTACTTGATGAGCAAGTGTTTTGAAAAGAATGTAACTCACGCTGTTGGAGATGGAAGATAGCTTGTGTTGCAACGACAGCATATACTCGTTGTAAGAGTGCGTCTTGTTCGGCGTACTCGGCTGCGTCGATCCCACAGAGTTCACGTTGTTCATACCTACAATAATACAGTAGTTTTATCTCACACACGGGTTGAAATTTACAACACAGAATATAATCGGGAAGAACACATAGGCTGCTTTCTATCCCGGGAAAATAATGAGAACGGGAACTATGCTTATGTTTATCTATATTAATAATTTCGTCAAGGGGTACGTGGGGTCGGTAGACTTGATCGAAACCTTATATGAATAACAAAACATAAAAAATATTGATTTTGAGTCGACAACATATGTCCACAAAATTCGTATTATGGAGAATTTCGTTAAATTTTGATGGCACTGACAAACAAACCACTGTCGCCATCTTTGGTGTGAAGCACGTTTCGTTCCATCAATCAACACATTGCGTGCGTCCGTCGCGCCAAAAAAGTATCCATCACAAAAAAACTGTTGTGACTTATGTGACTACGTAAAACGAAACATCTTGCCGGAATTTTATTAGTAGGTACACTCCGCGAGGTATAAGCTGAGCTTTGCATTAGTGTGAGTGATCACCAATCAGGCAGGAGCTTGAAATTTTGTCCACGAGGTATAGACTGAGCTTTGCATTAGTGTGAGTGATCACCAATCAGACAGGAGCGCGGCGAGACAGAATGGCGCCGCGCCTAAGGCCGGTTGTCACACCTACACTATCCATGTACACTCACACAAATGCAAAGCTCAGCTTATGCCTCGCGGAGTGTACTGATATATATTTAGTATCAGCATTGCACTAGTCGCTAGTATACTGTTATAGCGAGTGTCGGAGCAATGAAGCGGGACTTTCATTTGATTTTTTTCTTAAAGTGAACGCATTTGTTTTTTTTAGTTGATTGTTTTTAACCCGAGACCAAAAAGGAGTGTTATAAGTTTGACGTCGATGTCTGTATGTCTGAGGAACAGTAGTTCTCAAACGAAAGAACCGATTTCGA
This sequence comes from Ectropis grisescens, assembly GCA_017562165.1. Lineage (NCBI taxonomy): Eukaryota > Metazoa > Arthropoda > Insecta > Lepidoptera > Geometridae > Ectropis > Ectropis grisescens. The sequence goes on along the minus strand of CM029793.1, from coordinate 11,200,953 downwards.
TGCTGTTCGGTGAAAGCCCGTCTCCTTGCGGAGGTTTTTCAAAATGGTATAATAAAAAAAGGATTCAAAATGGCCACCACCACAAAATGGCGGATATTTTTTTCACAACCACCCTCAATTTGGGTACCTATCAAATGAAAGGGCTTGAGTAGTAAGAATACTATAACAAATTTTGAAGTTGAAGGTATTCGGGAGTAAATCAAAATTTTCAATTTTGTTTTTGATAGGTATGTTTAATAAAAAACGGCACAAGACGGCCCCGCCAATGCAAAGTGTCAGGAGTATTTTAATTTTTGTATCTTTATTGTTAAGGTCTTAAACTTTTAAAGTTAGATTGTCTTACCAAGATCGATATCCACAGCTCGCCTCGCCAGCGCGTTGTGCATGGCCCTCTGCGCGACTAGTTGCTCCAGATTCTGGCCCATGAAGCCCAGGTTTTGCCCGGCCAGGCCCAGATTCTGCCCGGCCAAGCCCAGGTTTTGCCCGGCGAGCCCGAGGTTCTGGCCGCCGATGAGATTCTGATTCAGTCCTAGGTTCTGGCCCGCTAGACCTGGAAACATTAAAGCTGAATAGAACGGGAGGGTGAGTACGGAAGCACAATGAAGGAATTAATTTGGTTTTGTCTTGTTCAGGATGGTGCAAGCCGAAATAAAAATTTAATAATTATTTATATGTTTAAACATTTATAGCGCGTGAGTTTGTAATAACACTTAAATGGCTGGGCCGATTTTGATTAAATCTTTTGTGTGTCGATAATTCGATGATTTTTTCTAGTCATTTTATAATTCATTAAGTTAATGTAGACTCACTTAATTCATTATGTATTATATCTATATAGATATAAAGTGAATGTAATCCCAAATTAACAGCGTCTCATTAATTGCATATGAATTACAAAGGCCTGAAACGGCGGCGCGGTATGGTCTAACGCAGGGATTTTTTTTGCAGAGAACGAGCGCAGTAAGTTGCGGCTGGTCTAGTCAGAAAAACGGCGACTGCCGATCCGGAGCTCCCGAGTTCAAATTGCACGCAACTAACTTAAAACGGTGAAGGAAAACATCGTGGGGAAACCGACATCTATCTAAAATCTTTCGAAGTCATGTGTCAGTCACCACCCGCACTGGGCCAGTGTGGATTATGGCCTTTACTCTCTCCTTGCGAGAGAAGGCCCGAGTCCCAGCAGGGAGGACATTTAGTGGGCCGTTTATGCTAGATATGAAGGAGTTCTCGTTCTCGAGTTAATACTCGCAGCACCAGCTGACGTCTTTTCGACTTAAATACTTCTTTAAAATTGCTTGTATAAATAAATAAATATTGGTGGACAATTCACACACAACACCATCTGACCCCAAACTAAGCAAAGCTTGTAATATGGCAGCCAGATAGCTGATATAATATATTATATATCTTTAGGGAGGTAAGTAAAGTAACAAATTATAACAATATTGGGGATACAGATTGGTGTTGCAGCTTCACAATTATCATCTCAATCGTGTTTTGTGTACGTGTCCACCGTACAACAAACGGGTGTGTCCATGGCGCACGCCTACTTTTTTTCCTCCTTTTCCAGTCATGGGGACTGCGGATAGAAGTGACAACTTATAACTCAGAATCTGACGGCTCGCATTTGGAAACTACGCAAGTGAAACCGGAGGGTCTAGAGGCTAGTCTAGAATAAATGTTAAAAGCATTGTCCTCTAAATAAGTATTCTAATCATGACCGCCTACACTAGATATGGACATTGTCGGATAATGTGTAATGATAAGCATGGTAACACGCCATAACGCATTTCTAGCTGGCCATGGTCCCGAGTTCATCCGAAGATTTCTTTCATTCACGACCGTGACGCTTTAGCTCAATTCACATCCCACGAAACATCTCTGTGTGGTGCACACAGAAGTTTTCACTTCAAACCAGTTTTCAGTTGCTCGCGTTATACAAAGCACAGATTCGCTCCTGTATGGAGTACTGTTCGCACCTTTGAGATGGATCGACTAAGTATCAGCTGGGGACTCTGGAATCGATTGAGAGACGTGCCAAAAGACTCATAAGCAATGACACTCTTGTGCGCAAAAGACTTCAAAGTCTTGATCAACGCCGCAAAATTGCTAGCTTATCGGTTTTTTATCGGATACACTTCGGAGAGTGTGCAACTGATCTGCATGATCTAATACCACCTTGCCCTTTCTTCTATCGGACTTCTCGTTCCACAAAAGGGCGACATCGTTTCATGGTTGATGTTCCAAAAAACGCGAACGAAGAGATTTGACTCCACGTTTGTGATAAGAACGTCTAGGTTGTGGAATGCGTTGCCTGAGTGGGTTTTCCCTGATGATTACAATCTTGGTGTTTTCAAATCGAGAGTGAATCGGTTTTTTTTCTAGGTAAGTACGCTCCATCGTAGATCTCAGCATCGCTTAACATCATCAGGCGAGATGGTGGTTAAGTGCGAACCTATTTTAGTTAAAAAAAACCCTAGTATAGTTAGTTACCGAGGTTCTGCGGGGCGCGCTGGCTGAGGTGGTGCGTCAGCAGCGGCGGCGGCAGCGCCAGGCCGGCCGGCGGCAGCGCGAACCCGAGCCCGAACCCCGCGCCCGCGCCCAGCGACGCGCCCTGCCCTGCAACAACACACAAACCATACATTGATAACGACAGGTTACATGCCATTTATTGATAACGACAGGTTACATGCCATTTATTGATAACGACAGGTTACATGTCATTTATTGATAACGACAGGTTACATATCATTTATTGATAACGACAGGTTACATGTAAAGGGGGCATCCATAAATTACGTCAGTTAGATTATTAAAAAACATACACGTATTTACTATTTTATTTCACAAACAAAAAAAATACGAAAAATACGAAAATACAGTGCTTATAAGTTTCGACTGACGTAATGTCTATATGCGGTTTTTATGTAGACGTGAGGGCAAAACCACCACCGCTTTTTGTTTGACGATATATATACTATATCTTTGTATGACAATGGATAACAATATCGTCAACGGTAATAATATCGTGAGATCTTGTTAAATAGCTTCTTACACTAGGCTGAATTTCATCGCTGCTGAATTCATTGAAGTGCATTCAGTTAGCTATCGTAGTATTAAAATTAACGTGGTTGTAACACATATTTAATTGGATAACGGGACATTCGCGTATATATGGTCGGTCAATTCGACTCGAGTTTCAGCCGCGTCCGGCGGCCTTTCTCAAGGAGAAGGCACGCGCGCGATGTCTGCCCGTTTGGCATGACAAACGGGCAGCATGAGTGTCCCGTTATATTAATTAAATATAAGCTATCGTACTAAATTCAGAAGCAAGGATTGCTCGTCTTGCTTCTAAACTACTTCTGAATTCAGTCTACTAACCCAGGACAGAAATGCAGTCGTGGTGGAGGCGTTGACTCGGGAGGAGACGACTTAGAAAATAAAATAGGCCTAGAATTACAATGTAAACGTTTCCTACTCCCCCCTATTTCTTTTTCTTCTCCTAATCCAAGATTCATGTAAAAAAAACAAATGACAAAGGTCACGGACCCCGGAGTCTGTGTGGTGTTGCTAAATTCAAATAAAAAAATCTACTAACGTTGTTTCTAAATGTGCTTTTGAATTCCGTCACTAAATTTAGACAAAGTGCTATGATATAAGCCTTTAAAACTATATATGTATTATATCAACTATCTGGCCGCCATAGTACAAGCTTTGCTTAGTTTGGGGTCAGATGGTGTTGTGTGTGAATTGTCCACCAATATTTATATCATATTTATATTATATTGTATATTTATATTTAAATCGTCACGACACTCATTTTAAGACAAACCCTATTCATTTATTACACTAGTTTATAGTTTTTTTTCATCTGCTGCCGCGAAATTTTTTTTGTTGATATTTACCTTTACTTGATTTGTTTTGTCAAAACTAACCTCAACATTTTTGAGGGTAGATTCAATTTTTTTTGTAATTTTTTCACATCATGATTCATTACCGGCGCCGAACCCATGTGGGTTCCCTGCCAATTGACGGGATTGCCAATTGATTAAGGTAAGTACCACCCACGATACCGCTACCGTCGACGATATCGAATGGACGTGTAAAACGCCCGTCACTAACGTCAAACGGCAGCACACGAATACAATGAACAACCTCACCTATATAGTCGTGCATGGGAGGGTAGTACTGCGGCGGGTACTGAGCCGGCAGCCGCGTCCCCAGAGCTGCAACCAGTTAGTACTCTACACACCACACTCCACACGCAACTAGAGATACGTACAAGTGTTACGCGGCGATCAAATCAGAATCATTTATTTCTGTAGTAATCCCCAGTACAACGAACAAAATTTTTATTTACACTGACTGAATGGTAAAATAGGGCAGGGCAATAATGATAAAACTTTGCGCACGTAACACTTGAACGATTACTAGTGGGTATTAGACAAATATTACGGAGCTTCAGGAGCGAATACGCAAAGGCATTCATGGTGATGGGTTTAGGTAAATTGCAAAAAAAAGTTCTTAAAGTCACTGATACCATCGCCTTTTTGTATTTACTCTATAGAATAGACAGGAACAGACAGGAAAAGTTGAAAAAGAATGCACACACTAACCACAAACACAAATTGATATTGCCAAGGTATATTACGCCAACTCTAAGTCATACAGGAAATAAAATAAACAACATCGCTATTTCCGATATTCCTAAAACTTACTAATATCACGAAAACTTTGTAATACAAAAAAATACCGACGTTTTTAATGATTTCAATGAAATTTAATTTACTAATTAGAACCTTAGGTATTTAGAACATCACTTGGTAACGACATATAACACGATTATGAAACGAGAATTCCGTGTACAACATACGTTTACATTAATTGAGTGCGGCGGTAAAGAGGCCTTGTCTGTAAATACCTGTACAGGGGCTTCAATCAAATTATGTCAATAAAATACATATGTATAAATAAATGCTTAAAGCATGAGATACAAAAGTTACGTATGAAATTTGCCATTACTTACAATATGAACAATAATACAAAATAATATGGTCACTGTTTCTACTAGACTCTCTAGACTACTGTCATTTATTTAAATTACATTTCAATTCATGCGTTATTTCCCTCGCTTCCTGTATAAGTTAGCGCAGTATTCCTTGGAGGTATCAAAATTATACATTCAGTTAATATACAAATAAAACACGCCCTTTGGTTTTAAATCCATATTACCCTTGGCAATATTACCCATACTATTTTAGACAAAACAAACAAAGTCAACTATAGCACTGCAGCAAGTTACATTGCAGCGTTTCAAAGAGTTGAAAAGCACACCAGTCTCATCTAACCAGCAATGTACTCAGTACTCACCAGGTTGACTGTTGTTCAACAAGCTGTTGTGCAGAGCTAGGTCTGGCTGCGGGAACGTGGGTTGATTGAGGAGGCCCAGGAGGTTCGGGCCAGAGAGATTCTGTTGCTGACTGGAAGAAAATATGTACAAACTAAGTATATGATCTCAGCTTGAACTGTCGCTGGTAGCAAAACTCAAGTGTCGACCATATAATAAGGAAACACATTAAAAAAGCAATGCCTTGCGGTTTCCCCTGCGTGGTTCCCGATCCCGTTATTTTCCCGTGATAAAAATAGCCTATATGCTATTCTAGACCATTATTAACGTATGTACCAAGTTTCAACCAAATCCCTTCAGTAGTTTTTTTGCGTAAAAGACATCAAGACTTCGATGCATCTGACCCCCCAAATCGTATATACGTTAAACAAAAATCTAAGAAAATTAAAAATATCTAATACTACATAGACTATTTTTTAACGCGGGAAAACAACTAGAACGGGAACTACGCGGGTAAAATCATGATATATATATAATCTGAATGTCGGAAACGGCTCGAACGATTTTCATGAAATTATGTATACAGGGGGTTTCGGGGACGATAAATCGATTTAGCTAGGTTTTATTTTTTTAAAACATTATTTTATGCGCGTTTTCAGACAATGAAAAACTGTTACAGAAACATTAGAATGCGACGGTAAATTTCGCGACGGCGCGCGACAGTATATTAGCTCAGTCGGGAAGATGGGCGGTTTTAATATGGTAGGTCCGGGTTCGAATCCAGCCGGCCGCCTTTCTTTTTTCAAGTTCATTTATTTTTGGTGAAAATCGGTATGTTTATAAATAACCGAGCAAAGCAAAAACCCAGGTACTAACAGTTAAAGTCCCCTTACTTCATAATGTTCTGCTTGAGCAGCATACGCTGGATGTTCTGCGCGTTGGGCAGCTCCGGGCCAGCGCTGGGCGTGGGCGTTTGCTGGGACAGCGGCGCGCTTGATCCTAGGCCGAGGGACTGGCCCATTGGGGTGCCCACTTGGCTCATGCCTGCAAGTTATTCAAATAAATTAACGCAAGAAAGAACACGGCATTTTTTATGAAGGATCGTGACTTTTTTTTGTTACATATTTAAAAATTAAGCATTCCTTTTTTAAAGTTTTCATTTGGGTTCTTCATTTCTAACATGCAAGAGGATTAGGAGAAGAAAATAAAAATAGCTCCTTTTTTTCTTTTTCTTCTCCTTATCCAGAAGAGTTGTGAACATTTTCAACCTAAATCAAATCTTTCTATCTCTTTAGTCTGATTTTGTCAGTTGAGCCGATCATTACCGGTTAGAACACCGCTAGTAATCGACTCTACAACAACATTTGTTATTTGCTAAGTAGCTTTATCCCTTCTCAGACTCACCACAATGGCTGCCTTGCTGTCCCTGATGGCCTAAGCTGCACTCTCAGATAGTCGTCGTTGAGACAGCCGATGCTGTACTAACCGACCGATGGCGATCGTGATAAATTCTAATATTGATATTCAATTTTAACACATTTTTTGGTTTGAAACCCATATTACGGTTGATAATATTTTAATTTAAAAACTATGTGTGGTTGTGTCTCACCTAATAGAGGAGTATCGGTGGCTATTTGCAGCGGCGTCGTCAAACTCGGCTGTATGGCAGCGTTCAACAGCCCCATGCTGTGCGGGACCGCCGGCGCCTCCCTCTCCGGCTCGGGCTTGATGTCGGCGCGCTGGTCGACGGGCGGCGCGGCCGCCGGGCTCGGGTACTGGTGGGTAGGAACATACGTGTCTTGGCTCGGCTCTGGTAGGCCGTTCTCTTTGGCTTTCTTCTCTTCACTCTTCTCCGCCTCCTGTTTAACACAATTTTATTGATAAACACATTTATATGACATTTACTACCTATATTATGTGCCAGTATGTTGACTGCCAAACAAAAAAGGGAAAAAGAGTTTGATACGGATTTATTTTCTTGTCACTAATCAAAAGAATAGAAACCTCCCGACATTTTGTGGAGGCAGTCATCCAAACTATTTTATTCGTCAAGTTCATTCTTTTTTGATACCCATATTGAGGGTATTGTGAAAAAACTATATAATTCGCAATTTTGTGATGGCTGTCTTCATGGATTTAAAATTCATCATAGTGTATAGTATTCTACCAATCAAGCTCTTTTATTTAATACCAATGTTGACGGGAATTGTAAAAAATTGTGTTCCGCCATTTTGTGACGGCCATCTAAGCCCGACTAAGACTACGATCTAAGACTAAGACTCATCGAAATAAAATCTATCATATTTCAAGTTGGATCAAACTGCACATGGTGTACAAATTTGATTACAATCCGTTAAGTAGTCTAGGAAGGAGTCCATCGCGGACAAACGACCTGTCCCAACTTTGCTTGGATTGAACAACAAATAACTAACTACCAACGACACCAGCGCCATCTGCCGGGCTGATTTGTGAATCTAGACCTTCCAGAGCTTCAAACGTATACAACAAAATTCACTCCAATCGGTACAGTTACACACATACTACAGTAGACTACACTTACTAAAATAAAGATGGCAACAACTGACCTGTATAGGCATCTCTTCGAGAAGATTCTCGCCCCGGTCGATGACGGGGCTGACTAGAAATCTGGATATCTTCCGCGACGGTTTCTTCTTCTCGCCGTTGGACTCCGTGCTCCCCGACCGCTCGGCCGCGGCCGACCCGCCGTCCGATTGATTTGAACCTGGTTCATCAAAAAATCTATTACTAATCTAGAAAGTACGTATCCTATACTTAGTAGCACCCTACCGACATTATAAATGGAAAAGTTTGGATGTTTGTTGCTCAATCACGCCGGAGTGGTTGAACGAATTGGGATGAAATTTGGAATATATGTAGATTATTGTTTTTCTTTTACTTAATTTTATAGGTTTGCACTTGACGGCCATCTGACCCCTAACTAAGCAAAGCTTGTACTATTGCGGTCAGATAGCTGTATTTTATTAGTTTATAGTTGTAAATACATACTTATTATGCATATGCATAGACACCCAGACACAGTACAAATATTTGAATTCATCGCACAAACATTTGCACTGGGTAGGAATCGAACCCACGAACCTCGGCTTCGCAGGCAAGAGTTACTACCCACTAAGCCATAAGGCCAGTCAATATGTAATAACAGAATAAACTGATTGCCTATCGATTTGAAGACACCAAGATTGTAATCATCGGGGAAAATCCACACAGGCAACACATTTCACGTTCTTATTACAAAAGTTACCTATAGACGAGGCGGTGGATATTTTCCTAGGCGCGGGCAGGTGCGGTAAAGGCGCGGGGGGCGGGTCGAGAGCGAGCTCGGCCGCGATGTTGTCGCTGGACGCGGTGGGCGTGGTGCACTCCGAGTTGTCCTGGTTCGAGTCGGTCAGGTTCTCTTCCCGCTCGGTCGTTTCGCTGTCGTAATCGATCTGAAACGAAAGCACAATTCACATAAACAAAATAAATAAATCGTCACATAAAATAAAACACGATTTCTATGTTGACTTCATAATAAAAGCAGATCGTGATTTTTAAATATATGAGTAAAATTGAGCCAGTTTGTAATAATTAAACGCGCGAGTTTACAAACCAACGGTAGATTAAGTTAGGTTAGTGAATATCGGAAGTGCATATCCTATATCATATAGTAATATTGCCAATTGTGGTACTAGTTTTTATTTGTAATTTTTAATTTGTTTGTGTCGCAATAAAGAGTTTCTGTCTATCTATCTAATATTATGAGAACGCATTCGTTTCCATCCCACCCACAACAGATAAAAGAAAACATCATTCTGCTAATTTTATAAATATCAATGGTTAGATGTAAATCACGTGGCACGTAACGTCTAAACAACGTAACGTCGGAACTGATCACTGATCTGGTTGAATTTTGAACAGTTAGATTACAGTCTGAAAGAACACATTTCATTCATTCATAATTTAAGAGCGACGCTCTTGTCGGTGGAGTTCCTTCCATATACTTCTACACTCCGCCTTCTCCTTGACTTCCTGATACGACACTACATGTATCTTCTCCTTCACTTGGTTCATGTTACTTTTCCTAGGTCTACCTCTCTTCCTCCTCCCTTCTAATTTACCTTCCATTATTGTTCTAATGAAGTTGTCGCGTCATATCAGATGTCCCAACATCTTCCCTCTTCTGTTTTCTATTCTTTCCATTAATGTTCTTTTCTCCTCTACCATCTTCAAAACTTCTTCATTGCTCTTCATTTCCTTCCAGCTGATTCTCTTCATTCGCCGCCAACACCACATTTCGAATGCCTCTAATATTTCCCTATCCCTTTGAGTCATGGTCCACGTTTCACTGCCATACAATGCAAGAACACATACCTTGTCAATATTGAGCCGGAGCGCGGAGTGATGGTGCGGGTTGAAGACTGGCGTGACGCCCGGGTTGGTCTGCAGTTGACTCACGATGTCTTTTATCAACTCCATGAACGTACTGCTCTGCCATTCGGGTAACAAGTTATTGGATACCTGCAAGTGAATGTGACCTTTATATCTATGTGGATCCAATTGTTAAAAACATTAATGAAACTAGAAAGTCGTGCTTTTAAAATAGGGATTAGCTAAAGAAGCACTTCACAAGATCAATCCGTTAATACGTGATTGATCACGTCTTAACGGATGTGATCAATTACGTCTTAACGGAAGGAGTAGAAAAGGGAAGTATGAGTCACGCACAACGGCCCAATAAAGAGGCTAGGTGCGGAAAAGGCCCCGCTAAACTAACTAACATCTTAACGGATCGGGCTGAAATTTGTACCATAGATACATAGTAGTCAGAAAGGAAAATACAGGCTTCTTAAATTAAACTTTTTATCCCGGGAAAATAACTAGAACGGTAATTACTCCGGTAAAACCACGGGGCACTGCTAGTGAAACTATAAAGAACTTTTAAAATAGGGAATATTTCTACTCACTAAATTTGTAGTGATCTCCTCAGGATTGACATCGGTGACGTCAAACTTAAAGGTGACAGTTTTAGACTTGGACTCGAGTTGGCACTCCACCACGGTGGCTTCCTCGTTCACCCCCAACACGGACAGCTTGGGGAGCTTATCCTTCTCGCGGGAACGTTTCTTCGAGCCGCGGGAACGCTTCTCGCTTGTTATCGGAGACGGTATTGCTGTACCCACTGTGAAACAAAAAATGAATGTAGCTACAATGGACTGGAATGGTTGGTCTAGTCGGAAAAACGGCGACTGCCGATCCGAAGCCCCAGGGTTCACATCCCACCACTGTCTTTTCGAAGTCATATGATCGTGATGATGAACTTAAAACTGGTCAAGAAAAAATCGTGAGGAAAACGACATGTTCCTAGAATCTTAAGGGGTTATGCTGGTGTCATCCACCAACCCGCTCTGGGTCAGTATGGTGGTGGTGTTACCTTGTCTCTCTCCTTGCAAGAGAAGGCCTTGAAACTCAGCAGTGGGAACATTTAGTGGGCTACCTATGCATGTTGAGGGAAGGCATTGCATTGCGGTCTACATTGATGTCAGGTCGAAACTGCAGTATTCTGAACACATTAAAAAAATATAAATTGCCGTAAACGAGAAAATAACATTATAAAGGTCTTTTGTTTGAACGGAATAGTCTCAGGAACTACTAGACCGATTTCCAAAATTCTTTCACCATTGGATACGTACGTGATCCGTGAATGTATCACGGACGCAGCAGGGACGGATCTCTAGTGTAGAAAATATAAACATTGTAACTAGTGACAGAGACAGAATATAGAATGATAACGCAAACTGATGAAAAGTGTTCTCACCTTCCTGTTGACTTTCCCCTTGCTTTTCCTCCACAGAACTCAAATCTGGCTGCCTTATCGCCTCGCCATGCGTCGCTCCAGACGGGAACTCTGTAAGTGGCGTTAAGAACTGCTCCTTTTGGCCACCATTATTGTTGAAACCATTCTCCACGTGTTCCGATGGCAGATTTAACTGTTGGAGTTCCGGGGCAGCCTGGGTAGGCTGAGTGGGCTGAGGTAAAGAAGGTTGGGGTGGTTGTGGAAGCGGCTGACTCTGACCGGTTTGAGGCGCTTGAAGGGGTTGGCTGGTTTGAACCGTTTGGGTCGGCTGGGGAATGGTAGAAGTTGATTGAGGTGGAATCGATTGGCTGGAAGGAGGAAGTTGCTGAGGTATCGATTGAGGAATGGTTTGTGTCGGTTGAGGGATCGATTGAGGGATGGATTGTGTTTGCTGAGGTATAGTTTGCAGAGTTTGGGGCATGGACTGTACAGCCGACTGAGGCATGGATTGGGCCATGGTTTGGGTCGGCTGGGGCATAGACTGAGGAATGCTCTGCGGTGGAAGAGTTTGCGCTTGTTGAGGTAAAGGTTGGACTGTGGATTGAATAGACTGAGGAATCGACTGCACAGGTTGGGGTTGCATCTGTATCTGTTGCGGCATCGACTGGGATGTTTGCGTCGGTGGAAGCAGTGACTGGTATCTTTTTGGCATTGATTGAGACATTGACTGCGACGTTTGCTGCATGTTTTGAGGCTGCATCGATTGGGAAATCTGTGCCATCGACTGCGCAATTAACTGTGCCATCGCTTGTTGACTTATGTTGTCAGCCATGCCCTGCGCCATCAACGACGGTATCTGTTCCATCTGATACTGCATCATGGCTTGAGCGGGCTGTGACTGAGGCTGGTATATCTGCAGCGGATTCGCGGTATAATTTTGCACCGGAGTGCCTTCATGACTAGAAATTTGTCGCTCATTCTGCTGCACTGTCGAAAAAGCCTGCATGGCCATGTTGTGGGGTAGCGACTGGCCTTGCAAATGCGGCTGGTGGTATTCTTCGGCTAGCGCCTGCTTTTGCATTTCGAGGTAGTTTTGATACTGCATTTGGTCTACAGACATCTGATGCTGTATTTGAGACTTTTGATACTCTAACAGTTGTTGCTCGTGGACATCGGCCGTCGAGCTAATCTGACTCTGTTCTGAGCTCTGTCTCTGGTACATCGGACGTTGAGATCGGAGTATTTCTTCTACCTTCTGCTGCTGTTGCTGATTGAGTTCATTCTTCTGCGCCAATAACGAAAGGTTTTGTTGATCGATGAGATTTTGCTGAGTCTGGAGTTGTAACTCTTGTTGCGCCAAATATTGCTGCTGTTGCAAATTACGGAAATGTTGAGGAGATAATGTTTGCCCGGGCATTTGTTGTTGCGTTATCAGTTGTTGTTGTAAGACCATTTGTTGTTGCGCCAGCATTTGCCGCTGTACGTTGAGCTGTTGCTGAGCCTGGGAGACTTGTTGCTGCGCTAAGGCAACCTGTTGCTGTTGCGCCATGATGGTCGGATCGAACACTGCTTGTAAAATAGGCTGAGTATAGTCTTGTTGTAAATTCATATTCTGTTGCTGAATTTGAGCAGTAAGTAAGTTCTGCACTTGTTGCTGTACTTGCTGAATTTCTTCCTGAGATTGTTCTACCTGAGTCTGCTGAGGTATTTGTTGGGTTTGCTCTTGTTGAGGTTGCTGGTTCTGGTTTTCAGATTCAGACTCTTTCCTAGACTGTAACGTATCAGGTCTTTGTATTATTTGAGCTAAGATGTTCTGCAAGTTTTGTAAGGATGGGTCTAAGATCTGATTGTTTACGAGATTCTGCGGTGTGTTTATGATATTTTCCTGCGCCGTCAACTGTTCCTCAATCTGTTTCTGTTGTATTGCGGCCGCTTGTTGTGATATTATATTTTGTTGTTGCTGTATAATTTGTTGCTGTAATACTTGATTTTGGTTATTTATTTCTGCTGTTAATTGTTGATTGAGGATGTTGGGTTGATTGAGTATTTGTGTCTGTGATTGGTTCTGTTCTAGAAGATTTTTTTGAGTTTGCTGTTCTATTAGTTGACCTTGGACCGATTGTTCCAGCATTTGCTGATTTAGGAGATTCTGTTCCATCATTACCTGCAAACATGCACAAAATTAGACATTATTTTCCTGAAAGATTTTGTTGTTATAGATGGAAAGATGATATTTAAATATTAACGATGTGAGATATTAAATATGGAATGAGTTTTATTCGAACCAAAGATAAAAACAGAGTGAGACATTAATTATGGAATGGATTTAATGAAGAGAACCTGTTGCGTGAGTAACGCGTGCTGTTGCTGCAGCAGCGAGGTCTGGTCCACGGGAGACACCCTCGGGTGCAGGCCGAGGTTGTGCTGGAACAGCTTCATGGTCTCCTCGCTGTTCAACTGTAGTTGCTGATGCAGCAACTTCTGCTGCGCTTGAAGTAGCTGGGTCTGCTGGTCTAGTCTAGAATAAATCGGTCAAACTTAAGTCACAAGTAAATAGGCATGATGACTAAAAAAAATTAACTAGTCCGTTCATTAGTTTACGAAAAAATATCACACACATTTTTTCTTTTGTTTCACAAACAAAAAAAGATTTTGGCGTTGTCGAGGAATCGGGTAACATACATAAAAATTTGGTTGTCGAATTGATAATTCCTTTTTTGGAAATCGGTTGAAAATTACGAAGATACAGCGATTAGAAGTTTCGAATGTCACAATGCCTTACTATTGAAGTTAGTTGATCTGTATCATCGTCGATTTATAGAATTTGATAAAACAAAAAATACGCATCTCATATTTTTTCATCTACTAATAAGATTAGTATATTTTCGATCTCGACACGGAGTCAAAGTTCAAGTTTTTTTCTTATACAACTATAATGACAGACACAAAGATTGCCATTACGAATTTGAGTTGTTGGGATTGTGGTGAGAATCAGTATCATAGACAGAGATGATATGATACTTACTGTACTGTAGGTCCAACTCCATTGAGCAGCCCCGTCACCTGCTCAGACCCGGGCTGTTGCTGATTCTGTATCATCTTCATCTGAAATTCGAGGGGAAAATCTCAGTTTATAGCAAACGTAGCGAGCATTTTTTTTACTATTACAGGGCTACACTTGATATATATATATCGTCGCCTAATATAAGGCGAGATCCCCATCTCGCTTTATATTAGGCGACGATGCGGTCTATGATGGAACGTGTTTACCTAGAAGAAACCAATTTACTCTTTATTTGAAGACACTAAGAAGGGAAAACCCCAAAAGTAGAGTCAAATCTTTTCGCTCGAGTCTTTGTAGCGTCAACCATGAAACGATGTCGCTTTTCCAAGCTATGAGTAGTTCGATAGAAAAATGATGCCGTGGTGGTAGAGTAGCTAGAACGTGCGATTCAAAAACGTGAGATTGTAGGTTTGAATCCCACCTTGTCCAGATTTAAAAGTTTGTCGTCACTATTGGATTTAACGATGAATGAAAACATCGTGAGGAAACCGCATCGTACCAAGAATTCGACACTTCGCAGGCAGAATTCCTTCCAACTAAGCGACTAGGCCACCACGGTATTAATAACGGCCTATAAATTCAAAATCCTTAAATAAAAATGCGTGGTGAAATATTAATGATACTCCACAACTGCGAATCGTTTAATCTATTGTACAAGAGTCGAGATATTCGGCAGCTGTTCACCAAGGTTGAAAGTTCTTTGTGTATGACCATGAAATTTTTCAGTAAGCTGTCTTGAAAAATATGTCTACCACATAATATATGTATATTTGATCGCCAAAAGAATACAAGTGTATAAAGAATTAATAGCAAAAAGCCGAGGTAGCCTTAAGACTAGAACGTCCAATTTCACAGTCATGAGATCACAGGTTCGAATCCTGCCTACACCTCGGAGTTTTTTTTTTTCATATGCACATTTACGATTTGATCATCGCCGCTGTCAGACAAAGAAAAACATCCAGAGGAAACTTTGCCCTGTATATTTATGGAAATATAGCCCCTCATAGTGAAACGAACGGCGCTTCTAGTCATCTGGGTGAACAGTGTATATATATATATATGGGTGACGAGTGCAGTGCATTGGTAGGTAATGATTTTGACTCTTTTATGTGCTAAAAGCTGAGTGACTCTGTGCTGTTATGGGCAGGCGTGTTGCTTACCAACTAGGCACATGTCGTCACTCTATACTATCTTCTTATATACAAATGAAGTGCTGTTCGTTAGTCCCGCTAGAACTCGAGAACAGCTGGTCTGATTTGGCTGATTTTGTTTTCGGGTTATTTGTTAGTCCAGGGAAGGTTTAAAAGGTGGAACGAAGTTCGCCGGGTGAGCTAGTAAAAATATATGTAACTGACCTGTATCAACTGTTGTTCGTATAGTTGCTGCTGCCGATTCTGCTCGATGATCACCTCCTGGTTGAACAGCATCTGGGCTTTCTTCTCACTCCTCTCACTGTGGACAAGAAAATATCACTGTTAGATCACCTTTATCATGTACCTTGTGCATAACCATAAGCAGTCTACAAACTTTTTTTTATCGCGTATAGGTCCGCCTTTGACCACCAACTCGCGTGATGATAAGCGACAAGTGGTCGAAAATGACGCACGTGGACCTAGAAAGTACCTAGTCACGATGACCTTGAAAAGTTCTAGATTGTATCTAAATATTCTAACTGCTGTGACTTTTCTGAGCAGTGTTCCAACTGCTGTGTCTTCTCTCGCAAGGAGAGAGTCAAGGCCATAATCCACCATGTTGGCGCAGTCCAGGTCGGTGGATGACACAGCCTGTGTGCTAAATTGAATACTCCTTCGACTGCACAATTTTCGTATAAAGGGGCACAAAGTTTTTACATCACATATTATTATACTCGTATGTATATAAAGATACTCGCCTAGATATGTACCAACCTGAGGGTCTACCGCCTAACTAAACATATCTTAGCTTTGATACTGCTCTGTCTCTCATTTGTTTTCGATTGAAATTATAGAGACGGCAATAACAAGGCCAAGTCGTTAGGCGATAGGAACACGGTAAACACACTTGATGATGGATCAGACACAACGGTCTGTCTATGTATATTTTTGTATGTCTGTGGCATGACGTACCACGTAAATGAATGAAGCTATTTTGAAGATTTTTTTGTTCGATAGCTGAACTATCGAATGTTTAGCTATTATTTTTTATTATAACACTTATTTTTGATATGGTACATATGTATGTATGTGGAAAATACTCAGATATTCGGACCAAAGACCTCACGATTATGAAATCTGACATTATAGTCATTAGACCAGCATGGCTCTACCTATCGCCGAATGTGCGAGTTTGTTGTCATATAATTAACTTTATTTGAACAAAAACAAAATGTTAAGTACAATAATAATATAGCTGTAATAACATATACTTTTGAAGAAAAAAAAAGAAGAAAGCAAAGGACACATTGTGGGAGAGGTGCTTACATATACCCTTTTTAAAATGAGCCTTTTGATACGTGGCCGAGGGTAAAGCCTTGTAATGCTCAAATTTAAATTTATTGGCATTATTTCGCGTAGTTGTTAGAAACAAAAAAGGTCATTTCAAGTGACGAAAAAGCGATACAACACAATAGACGTAATCTCACTTACATAAAAATTAAATATTTTTGCATCAAAGTTTCCCAATTACGGTTACGCTTCACTTTCCTGTTCTTTTCATTTGTTAATTGGATTTGTTGAGTTATTCAACAGGGATTCCTGAAGTCTTATCAGTCCCATTTCAGAGTCCATTTTGACATTCTTAACAGGAAAACGAATGTAATTCTTTACTACAGGAAATTAAATTAGATTACACAACAATGTCACAAATTGTGGCTGTTGTAAATTGACCGATTTGAAAATAGTATCTCGGTCAGATAGTAAAGTGTTACGGTTTATTTGGGAGAAGATTAAGCTGCTAAGCGCGCGATCACGAAAGTTCTTCGAAGTGTGACGACTCAAATTTCGACAAATCACAACCTTCAAGCCTTCGTCTTATGGCAGAAAACAGTTGCAAGACAGTGACAAGTGGCGCCATGTAGAATCTGCGGCCAGGATTCACTTTATGTAGTCGAGACAACCTTTCTAGTATTTAAATCCATCAAAATCGTCGAAATAAAAATAATTTATACAATAACAATGTTAAAATTTGCCAACAGGGCTCTGAATTTAATTTAAGCCTTAAACTGTATCCATGGATTTTCATGTCGTTTACAATTAGATGCTTAATTTGATCGTTTCGTCCGTCAGTTTCGTAAAAACTCCATCAGAAAAGGAAGTTTATGAGTACGCTCCAGTACCACGCTCAAAATTTGCATGTTTAGTTTAAATTTACAAGTATAATTCTATTTTTGTCTCTGCAAAATTTAACTAAAGTAAACAAATTCTGTCATGCAATCTAGAACCGGTATTATTAGTTTCAAATACAAATACAAAAATCTTTATTGCTGTTTGTAGGTAAGATAAGATGATACAAAACATTTTAAAAGTTGCCCCATACAAACTGGCCTCTGTGAGAGGCATGCAATATGTCTGGCAAGACAATTTGTTAGTAATTTATAAATAAAAAAATAATTAAATAATAGTCAGCTGATTAAAGTCTTCTTCTTCCTCATCTTCTATTAATTTCTGGTTTTTATTTGTCATCTGATTCTTCATCTTAGATTAATTTCTGGCTTCTATTTGGTTGTGATATATATGTTTGGTGAGCACATATTTGTGTGAGATAAATGTTTGGTGAGCACAATTTCGCCAACATCTTGTGTTTCATCAGGATATTGTCTTGTGTTTTTGAGTTTGATCAATATATCCATCCAGGGTCTAAGGTCTTGCATTAGTAGATCTTGCAGTTCATCCATGTGAGGAATGTCAAAGAATGTATAAAGTGTGATAAATGTATATAATCAAAAATGTCGTTAATTATAATATTCATGTAAATACTCAAAGAATGTCAAAATGTAATACAGTACAAACTAATTCATCATTATACAATATATCATTATATGGTCTTATGTCAGTTGACTGTCAAATTTCATCATGGAATAATAATATCTATTGAGATATTAATGGAATAAGGTTTAAAGATTGTAAAAATTTCATGTTAAACAATGTCTAAAATATTAGTATTCCAATTAATTTCCTTATCATTTAAAAATTCAGTTACAGTATAATAGCATTTGTGTATCAGCACTTTTTTAGTTTACTTTTGAACATTGTTATGTTAAGTTCTTTTATGGCATTTGGCAGCTTATTATATAAAAGAGGAGCCATACAAAAATGCTGTCACTCATAATCTTTTTGCGTTTGTCTATGAGCAGTCTACACTTATCACGCCGGTTACGTTTTACTTTGTCACTCAATAGAGGAAAATAATGAGGGTTATTCCTTACAAAACACATAACTTCAAATATGTACAGGCATGGCAGGGTTAATATTTGGTTGTCTATGAATACTTGTCGGCAGCTATCTGTAACTTGCATCCCGAACATAGCACGAATGCATCGTTTTTGTGCTTTGTTTCACCCAGGCTTTCTACCGACGCACCTTCATTTGCCAAATAAAATCGTGTCAATAGTTAGAACATGATACTCATGAACGTATAAAAAAGTCGGACGCAGTTTAGCTAAAACAAAAACTGTGTCAATCGAGTCGGCCACATAATATGTACGTGTGCGCTGTCACACGCGCTACGTGTGTATATGTGTGCGTGGCAGCCTATTAGTAAAAACAAACAAGTGACAACACACACGTGCAAATGTGACACGGTTTTTGTTTTAGCGAAACTACGTCCGACTTTTTTATACGTCCATGATGATGCTACTATCTTGTTAGTAAGATATAGATAGTCTTGGGGGATCCCAGAGCTGGAACCGATTTTTCCAAAAGTCGTTCATTAAGCACGTGATGTTTTTGAGGAATTTTACCCGCCCGTGTTACATGGTGAAACTACCCACCCCTCCTCCTATCCAAAATTACGCGTATTTCTTTGGCACATACGCATCTTTCAATTAATAAAAAAAATTGGCAGTCATAGGGACTGCCGATAGAAGTGAAAACGAATGGCTCAGAATTTGGGGAAGCTCACTTTGGAAATTACGCGGGTGAAACCGGAGGATATGGCCATGTCATGGTCATGTCATGCCATAGTCATGGCCATATCCTCATCCGAGTTTACCCGAATATTTCTTACATTTACGAACGTGACGGTTCAGCTCAACTCACAGCTTACGAAAAATGTGTAAGTGTACCGCCAGAAGAAGTTTTCACTTTAAAAATTTCAGAATAGAAGCCAAGTCCGTAGTTGAACGCCGCGCGGGGAAATTGTTGTCTAGTAACGGGGAGTCAAGGTCACGCGCCGCTTTTCTGTTTAGAAATCCGGTGTCAAAGACAAAATAAATACACGTGATTTCTCACTACAATCATAGTGTTATTTTGTGTGATTTCTCGATTGAAACATTTCGGTCTTCACGTGATTAATGAACGACCGTAAAAGCCTAGCTGTTCAGAGGAGCAAAGCTGTCAGGTTACTGTGAACCCTGCCGCGCTGTGGCGATCTCGACGAAGTTCTTTATTGCACGTTCTACACTGATGAGAGTTCGAGCGTAAAAAGAGTAATCTATATGTTAAAAATCAATGTCACTTTTCGTCGTAAGTGAACTCCTCCTAAACGGCTTGACCGATTTGAATGATTTTTTTTTGTATACGTTTGGTTAGGGCCCTAGATAGTTTAGATTTACAAATCAGCCCGGCAGATGGCGCTGCAGTTGGTTGCTGCAATAGTTATCTATTTACGAGCGACGCCGGAACGGGCCGCTAGTAAGATATATTTTTTTTCGACACTTATTGTTCTTGCTTTAGTTACAGCCGTGAGCTTAGTTCTGACCGGGGGGGTCCTCCGTTATATTTATTTTAAAGTATTGATTACATTAAAACTTTTCAATATTTATATTTTTTTCAGAGTAACATATAGTCACATTATAAAGGGCCGCACGTAAGAGAGCAAACACTGAACGGTTCAGCGCGGCTGATTTAACTTCAGGCCGGTCGCTATGGATACGATTTGTCTATTTACGTTCTAGAGGTCGTTTAAACGGCGGAAAATGCGATGAATCGTGTAATAATTAAACTAACTTTTAGTCATTTTTATTTATTAGATTCTAATTATATGTGGTTTCCTTTCACCATGGAAATGTAATCGTAGTATGCAAAAGAAGATACGAATATAGTACAACAATAACGAAATAGAAGAGTTTATATTGAAAACATTAAACAAAACATAATTGCGATTTTTATTATTTTTAATTACCTTACGTTCCATTCTCCGATTCTTTTCGTGACCATTGTAATCCGACCAAAACTGCGGGAAATCATTTTTGGGATTCGAACTTACAACGACACGATTGTAAATCGGTCAATTTCATCCCTAGGCCACCACAACTTATTTGCATCACGGTATTCAGTGTAAAATCCTGTATAAATCAAAGGTCTAAAAATAGATAAAAGTGAAAGGTTAACAGGATTCCACTTTAACTTTCGCATGTGTAATTCCTTGTATTTAAGATAGGTACTGTGTCAGTCACCTTTGTGGTCTCAAAACTGGTTAATCGACCCGATGCATAACGCCTTTAGGCCAATGCACTGGGTAGTTGTCATTCTACTACACGACTTGCAATTATAACATTATTAGCAGCGCCCTACGGGTTTACCCGCGTAGTTCACGTTCCCGTCATTTTTTCGGGATAAAAAGTACATTCTTCGAGACTATAATCGAACTATGTTCCAATTTCAGCCCAATTTGTTGATTAATTTGAGACGTTACGACGTAATAGAGCAACAACCAAACTTTGACATTTACTTATATAATATTAGTAGAACTAGATGCGCTTAACTTAATTCTATTAAATAAAATGTAAATATTTAACACGATAAAATAAAAAAGCTACTATTTTTAGTCGTCTGACGTATTTAATCTCGTAGTAGGTATAATTATTTTTATCGTGGTTGAAACCGCATGCCAGGACGTTTTGTGATAAGGAGCAGTTTAGAGAGTGCCAGCAAAACGTATTGATTTATATTTTAGCAACTGCTGAATGTATCGGCATGACATAATCAGTTTAAGGCCTACAATTGACTGACATCAGCTCGTTTCAGTCTGCGAACGCGGATACTACAGAGCAATAATTTCAAGCAAAAACACTTGTAGAAATCATGAAATTTATAAACGTTTACGTACATTTGGATGATTCAGTTCTTCTATTTCGGTTACTATTCGAAAATGCTAATGAAATCAGATAAATATAATATCTTTAACAGTTTCGTCGGATTAAAAACGTAGATTTTGTGGTTTTGACTACAAACTTAGTTTACATTTGACTGACATCTCTAGGCTGGTTAGAAATGAATACTTGCACCCTTGAAGTAACCAAGATTATATCTATCAGGGACAGGGAATACGCTCTCTGTCAACATATTCTCCCATTTAGATGTGAATTTACAAAATTCAATTCAATTCAAAAGTCAAACCTTTTCGAGTTTTGTGGTTTTAGGAACTTAGCCCATGAAAAAATGACACTTTTCGAGCAAAAGTCCGATAGACAGTCGTATACATAATGCCCACTGAACTATGTAATAATTGCTCGTAACGAAGACTTTGTTTTGACGTCCTTCTTGCTGTACAGCCAGCGTCGCCGCGCTTTTCCACAACATGATTACTTTATTTATACTTATATGAGAATTTTATAGGTATGGCCAGTTTTAGGCGTCCGGAATTTTCATTAAAAATTATGCAGTCTTGTTTGTTTGTCAGTGGAAAAGTTTGTCAAATATAAAAACAGGGGTTTTACTTTTTAAAGATTAACGGTCTTATTCACAATAAATGCTTATAGAAGACTTAAAACACTCATTAGTTAAAAAGGTTATAAAACGTTCTATAAAATTCCGTATTCATAAACGCTCTATAAGCCTCCTATAATAAAAACATTACTAATATTAGTTTTAGGATCAAAATGTTGCCATTATAATGAAATCGATCGATTTTATAGACAAACTGACAAAATCGTCCACAGGTAAAACGAGTTTGATAGTGGAGCCATAGACAATGTTACAGAATTTAAAAAAGACATACACTGTGAAGTTATGAAGCGGGGAAATTTAAAGTTATATTACTAAAACGTAGTGGTGTTCGTTCGTTCTCTCATTAATTTCTTGTATTTTATAAGAGAAATTGCTAAAGATTGCTAAAAATCTTCTCTCCTGTATAAGTGTTTTTTGTTTTGTTTTTGGTGTGTACAATAAAGAGTATCTAACTATCTAAAGAAATAAGTTAGAAATAAATTCCGAAAGTAAAAGGATCACTCCTACTTTTATACACCTTTCTTCGAAATGGATTACTTTCAAGCTGTTCAATCGCATCGAGGACATTCAGATTTTGTAACGCTTGCATTTTAATATGTTAACACGTATAAAAAATGATAATTACATATACAACAGTTTACCGAAATTAAGTCGTTTATGAGCTTCGAGCTATGTCGGCCAATTTCGTTCTTTTGCGATTCTGTCGCGTTTACACGGATTCTGTCGCGCAAAGAGACTCCGAGCATAGTCCTCTCCATAGCTGTGTGACTTTGAGCTTCGTTGTGAGCAGAGATGTACAAAATGGTTTTAAAAAAGCATTTAAATACAAAATGCTAAATACTTTTCAGATTTGCTATTTGAAATGCAAAATACCAAATAGTTTTGAATTTTGTATTTCAAATGCTAAATGCAAAATAGGTATTTTCAAAATACTTTTTCAAAATAAAATACCTTTTGACCAAATCTCAGATATTTATTTTTATTTTAGGTATTTATCATGAGAAATAGAGACAAAATGCCGAACCGAACAAAAACGTCTAATAACATGGCATCTTATGCATGACATTTTAGTCATGGAGGGATTAAAAAGTAGTGAGAATGAGATAAAATAAACTATTGATAACTTAATATTTTATTTTTCTACATAGTCTCCGAGTCTCTCTACACACCAAGTCCAGAAAAACTAAGTATACCAACGAAAAGAGCTATGTCTCCATTTTGTGAATTGTGTGGCCATTTATTTCGGTTGGTGGTGTAACATATTTTATTGTTATTACACTATTCTTAATACGAATATTTTGTCCGCCATTTTGTGGAGGGGGGCATCTTGAATCGATATCAACCAAGCATAGCTAAACATCACCGCACACAAATTAACCTTCAAATAAAAAAACCGCATCGAAATCGGTAAATCCATTTGAGCTCTACGGGGCCACAGACAGACAGACATCGACGTCAAACTTATATCATCCCTATTTTTGGTCGGGGGGCGCGCATAGCTAGCAAGCGCTCTAAGGAACAAATTCGGTGATACCAAGCGTTATCCGTTCGTTTCATATTTTTTTGGCTGAACTTAATGACAAAGTATTTTGTATTTTGAAATGAATATTAAAATGCAAAATACGTCTCAAAAGGTATTTCAAATAAAATACAAAATGCTTTTTACTAAAAGGTATTTAAATGCAAAATACAAAATAGGTATTTTGCATTTTGTATTTGCATTTTAAATAGAAGTATTTCAAATAAGTCGCATCTCTGGTTGTGAGGCCCACCTGAATTAAAAACATAATATAACAAAGATACTCCAAACGCTGGACATTGGCGAAATTACGGTGACATTACCGAATGGAAACGAAAAGAAAAAGTTGAAGTTGAATATGTCACAACGGCATTTTGACACTAATCAGCTGTTAAGAGTCGGCCATATTTGCCTTAAAACACCGCTAAAGTAGGGGTCTCGGCTCTATTCTTTATAGAAGGCTTATAGCACGTTTGAGCGCTAAAATGCTGTTATGAATACCATTTTTCCTAAGACGTACTATAGCAAGACTTTGGACATGCTATAACTTTTTATGAATAAGACCGTAATATAATAAGACCAAGATACTGAATGTATACTTACTACATATTTAATTTCAAATAAATCCGTTTATCCGTAAAAGAGATACTTTAGAACATACATACAAACTTTCCTCTCTTTAGTAAAAAATAGTACTATTCAATATTACAAGACATTTAAGACATTTTCTATAAGACTAAGAAAAAAAATATTCAACTTGACCATAGACTTCAGATTACAAGAAAAATATTAATAAAGAAGATTACTAAATACGAATTGGCAAGTGAATACGTTAACGAATCTAAACCTAGAAATCATAAACAAAAATTAAATCATCGCGACTATAAATTTGCACCGATGATGTAAATCTCAGCACCTATTCAAAGAGTTTTAGATGACCAAACAAACTTTTATGTGAAGTTCGATCATCATTATGAGTCATTTCTTTTAAAGACATAAAACTAACCTGTTCAATTTTTTTCATATTAAATAATGAAAAATATTAAAGACATAAAGCGATATTCCACGCTTTTGAATGACTAATTTGTAAAAGAATCAACTTCAATTTTCGGTCACAGCTGTTCAAACCAAAGTTTTGAATATCTTAACATATATATAAATTCCAGTGTCATAGTGTTTGTTCCCAGTGAACTCTTCACCACGTCAACCGATAATCAAAAACCGACAAAAAATAAAATTGTAAGCCCAATATTATTAAAACTTTTTAAAGCGTGTTTCATTGTCAAATATGTACATACCACGACGTGAATCACTTCCGGAATATTAAATATGTTACAGTCACTTCACACAAACTTTACAATCACTAAACCGTAATATAGTACTTGCCGTCTCTTTCCTTTCAATTTTATTAATCGTCATTTTCACAATAACCACAAATTATTATCTACACCACAATTGTCGTATTTTTCGTCTCAACTTTGTAAATCATCATTTTTACACACACAAGTAAATCTTGACACAACTGTACCGTTCCACACGATATAGACAATTAGATTCAATAAGTTATAATGTATAATTAATTAGATAAACAATAAGTTCAACTGTTCTTTCGTATTTTTCATTCAGCCTGTGACCCCATCTCGCCTGATGTTAAGCGACGATGAGGTCCAACTCACTCGAGCTTCTGAATGCCGACTGGTTAACGAAACACAGCATTCGACGGGTTTGACAGTCCGTACCAGTCCGTAGAATTTCAAATATTTCGCGTGCCGTCCGTTGTTTATTTACGGTCGATACGTGGAGTAGACACGTTCGCGTGTACACGTTTGAGAGAGGTACAACTGTATAATGAAGTGCATCGATTGCGTCATGCCGATTAATCGTGGCCAATGTGCCGAATCGAATGGATTACGAGAAAGATAACCAACTTGTTTGGAATGGAGTGGGAGGGGCGCGGTTATTATTCACTAGCACCGCCCCGCGATTCGACCCGCGTAGCTTTTTTTTTAAATAAAAAGTGACGAGACGAGCAGGACTTGTGCCTGGTGGTAAGCAACATAACAGCACAGCTACATAGCTATTGGAACATGACGAGTCCAAATCAATACTTGGCACTGCACTTCACAGGGTTCAGAACAGGGTTCCGCAAAATAAAGAAAAAACCCCTTACAACGCTCGTGAAACCGCGGGCTAGCTAGTCTATATATATATAGAGCAGTTTGGCTATAATAAAATAACCGCTTTTTAACACTTGTAAAATAATATTTGTTACAATTTTTGTCTGTCTATCTGTTTGTTCCGGTCTAAATAACTGAAGTTATGCATAACTTAGGCTACTATTACTTAACGAAAATAAACAGGGTTCCGCAAAATACAGAAAAAACCCCTTACAACGCTCGTGAAACCGCGGGCTAGCTAGTCTATGATATTAAAACACCGTAGGGAAACCAGCATGTTAAATATCTTTCGAGGGTGTGTCATCCACCCTCGATTAGCATTGAAGATTAGCGATGAAAAGTAGCCTATGTGTAATTATTTCATCGCGATCCGATGACGTGTTCCGTCGTGATTGAGCAACAAAACCTACCACATCACGATAGCAACGATGGTATCTCAGATAAAGCATGCATACTGAGAACAATCAGATTCACTCTCGATTTGAAGACAATACTCGGATCTATCATCTCAGAATCTACTGGTCCGATTTCAAAAATTCTTTCACCGTTTGGGCAGTTACGCGATCCCCGAGTGCTATAAGAATATGCTTGAATATAATAAATATGTACCACGGGCAAAGCCGAGGCGGATTGCTAGTTAAAATATCTTTATATTTTAAATCAAAATCATAAAATTATCTTAAGGCGTCGACCCCTATCAGAAATTCCAAGCGAAAAATTAATGCGATAGTCTCGATCCAAGTCATAAACGTTTTAAATATTGGCACAAATTCAAATTGAATTGAAGTATTTCGTTTGCGTAGTTAAATAGCCAGTTCGACAATGCAAAATTTGCAGCTGTCAGCTCAAAGCGCCGTCGTCACAGATTAAAAATATGCAAATGCAGAATTACTTTAAATATTGTTATTTATTTATTCAATGACCACACAAAACAGAATGTAATAAACACATATTATAACATTACACTATACTGTACAGAACTGTATTACATTCCAAACTACATAAAATATGTGGGCCTAGAAACAATTTTAATCAACTTCATATTAATATATACTAGCAGTGCCCCGCGGTTTTACCTGCGTAATTCACGTTGTTCCCGTCATTTTACCGTGATAAAAATAGCCTATGTGTTCTTACACACTATAATCTAACTGCATATAATCTAACATTTTTTTGTAGTGGTAGGACTCCTAGCAGAGACCGCCTGGGGAAGTACCACGCCTTTGCCAGTTATTCTACCGCCAAACAGTAATGTGAAAACATTACTGTGTTCCGGTTTGAAGGGCAATGTTTCCAAAGAAATTACAGGGCTTAGAGATATATCATCTTAGATCTCTGGGTGATGAGCGCAGTGCAGTGCTAGGTAATGATTTGGACTGTTCATGTTCCAATAGCGTATCACTGTGCTGTTATGTGGCAGGCATGTTGCTTACCATCAGGCACATATACTGCTAGTCTCACACATCTTATTTAAAAAAATCATCCCGATCCATTCACACGTTACGACGTGATTGAGCAACAAACATCCCAATATCCAAACATTGACATTTATAATATTAGTATGATTATTAATTATCATTAAACTTCGATGATAACATTTATTGACATGGAGTTTTATTAGTTTTCTAACCCATGTGACCTATCATCCTATCACCTACGGTGACTCCTCGACTTGCTCCCATGCAAACTGCAAAAGAAGCAGTGCTGGATTCCGATTGGCGATGATTTGTGTAACGGTATTTCATATTTAAAATTCATACGTAGGTACAAGTTGGTGATTTGTAGCGTATACGTGTTATAATTCATAACGTATACTGGTTACATCATACATAACGTTTAGAGAAGGAATGTTGAGTCACGTCTCGAAAACAGAATAGAACAAAATGAATGAAATGAAAAAATATTTTTAGGAATTGCCTAGACGAACAATCGGGTACTCGACTTCAAATAGATGTCAAGCGGGTGAGGCTCAAAACAAAAATTATTTTTTAATTTTTTTCTGAGTGCCTATTTGGCTATTTATCATTGATGTTACCACTAGATATGCCCCGACCAACTTAAAATTGGTAATAAATTGTGACTCTATGTGTAGTGTAAGTGGTTTACACATCACCAACACGCTTGACCCTTAGAATCGCTAGTGAGCTCACTTTTCCCAACGATGACTCAATTCCATGCGCCTGGAGTTTGGGAGAGCACGTCTAATCGTTTATGTCGATGCTATTTGTGGTTTATAAGTCGTTTTTTTAAACGTGTTTTTTTATCTCTGTTGCTTGCTTCTCTCTCTCTCTCTCTCTCTCTCTTTTCTTTCTCTTTTTTCCTCTCTATTTTTCTTTTTTCTCTCTACCTCTCGTTTTCTCTTTCTCTCTCTCCCTGCATCTTTTTATTCTAGCTGCCTCTTTTTTTTTCTATCTTTCTGTTTTTCTCTCACACTTACCCCATCGCAATTCCATTTTATTTTAAAAGTTAAAGTTTTTCTAAATGTGCTTCGTAGACATTAAGCAATGTTAGATCAAACGAATAGATCCTTAGATAAAACGAGTCATGCCGATCTTGGTCGAATGTATGTACGTGTTAAAGATAAAGTGCTATCTGTAATGGCTAGACATCGTAAAGCATTAAAAACTGATTGCTTTTGATTTATCCCTGGACCATGTACCATATAACAAAAACTGATTATCGTATACTACTCGGTCTCTGTAAAGCACTCGAAGTTTCTAAACGTTTTTAAGAGCAATGTAAAAGAAATCTATTTATCACGATGCAGGGCTGTCGTCACCAGTAAATTGTAGATGATAATGCTGTTTACCACTGGTATTACTAGCGCTATATGTCTCTTTGTGTCTTGGTCAGTGTTACAATTTGTCATGGTTTATTTACTAATAATTTTACATTCAAGTAAGATAATCTTTAATTTTATATATATCAAAAAAAAATATTAGTACTACTTTCTTTTGATTTCACACAAATTTCAGATAAATAGGTATATGTTAATTCTGTTATATTACAATATTGAAAAAGAAGTATTAGTGAAAAATGTCACTTCCCTTTGCCTAACTTTTTACGTAGGCGAATTTCCTTTTAAACTAAGTTAAATCATGTATTGAACCCACATACAGTTATACCCACATCTTGAAATTTATCAGGAAGGTAAAATCAGACCAAATGGCGGTCAAGCATACCAACAATAATTGTTATCGGTTAAAAACAAAATAAAACGCAATCCACTAATGTTTTGATATACCGAAAAGGGTGTACCGTTCAATTTAGTACAGCCATCCTGCGCAACCCATGCGATTGTGCACGCATGAGCAATCGTAATTATGTACATAATTATTACTGGGTGAAGGCCGGGACATCATGTCTATCGGTATTGTTCTAATATGTTAATGAATACTTGGTTTCTACTCTATGGATTTATCAGGATCTAACAGTGGGAGCAAGGTATTAATGAGTTTAAAATGACTGAATGCACAAAAATATCCATACCCCATTTTTCCCCAAAAAATAGTAGAAAAAATATGCATCATTATTGAAATTGACGTATTATTATCCAATTGACGTTAATGTTTCATTTTCTTCTCAAAGACTGGAAGGTTAGTATGGGTATCTTCAAATCAAAATTGAATCCGTTTTTTCACCGAATTTTTGAGCGGTCACCAAATTTTCGTTTGGTATTTGAGGCACACAAACTTGTGACACTATACCCCAACTCCTATACACTGGAGGTATAACACAAACAACACGGAGGTTCAGACCTTGCTGGTGAGTAGCGAATGATGCACAAAAGATAAACATAGGTGTAACAATCCATATAAATTGTGCATCATAATTCGCTGATTAGGCAAATGTAAGGTAGATAGATAGCAACTTTGTCATACATAAATAAAATAAACAAATATTGGTGGACAATTCACACACAACACCATCTGACCCCAATTACATACGCACTGGCTTATACATTTGTCAATCGATAAAATGAGATGATATGAGTCACAGTCACATTAAAACACCACTCAAAATGAAAAAATAACTGCTTAAACTAATTAGTTGTGTTAAATAATAAAACAAACAACAACAGACGGATAATAGAAAAAGAAAAAAAAATCTTAACAGACGATTATACTTAGGTATTTTTTATTTAGCATTATTTAGGATTATTTAGCAAGTGCGTTCCTTTTGACTAAAGGCTAAGGAAACCTTCCTTGTATACCAACTTTTCATTCTTGTTACATCTACGTTAACGAATTATCCCAATGAAATAAGAGTTTGTCGAGACAACAAAGGCTAAACTCGTCCCTATTGAGCGAGGTACCGTAGTTGACGATGGTACGCACCGCGCCGTTTTTGCGGACGGATGCCTCGCGTGAAATCGCTACACAGAAACGAGAGTTCGGCACGCGATGCGTCCGGGCCTCGTCGATTCGATATCGTTTAACCTCCTTTTATACTCGAGAATATCGGTAGTTTCTTAATTTAGATATTAGTAAGATCTGTCAAGGTCATGATTTTTTGGCAAATGTTCGTCAAATTTGGGTTGAAATTCGGTACCTTCTAGGCAAGCGTGTAACATCAAAGACCTCTACATCGAAGGGGCAGGATAAAGACAAACGTAAGCTCTTTACTATTAAAAAATATCGCACTAAGGTTAAATTTTTCCATGCTATAGCTGTAAACAATCAATATATTGGTCCTCCACTGAGTTAAATAGGCGGCCTTGACCCTGTCCTTGGACAATGATGAGACGAAGTAACCGATTAATGGTAACTCTGACCTTGGCCATGTCGCCATCCAATTATGAGACCGACTTCAGGGTAATTTTGCTGCCCAATGACGAGACCGAATTTAGCCATGTTGCTGGCTAATTATGCGACCGACCTTGGCTATGTTGCTGGGTAATGATGAGACTGAATTTGGCATGTTACTGGCCAGTGATGTAACTTATCTGGGCTATGTCTGAGACCGAAATTGGCCGCCAATGATATGAGACCGAACTAGGCCATTTTACTGTCCAATGATGTGACCGACCTTGGCTATATTGCTGAGCAGAAGCGAGTCCGAATTTGACCACGTTGCTGGCTCATGACCTTGACCTTGGCTATGTTGCTAACCAGCAATAAGACCTAATTTGACCATATTTCTGGCCAGTGATGAGATCTAATTTGGCCATATTGTTGGTATGTTTTACATATCACATGGTACATGTAAGTCGTTACATATTTATTAATAATCACACTTACCGATTTAAGCTGATAATCTGAGACTTGAGCAGTTTGTAGACGATCCTAGCGTCCTCCTCCATGATCAGGCCAGCCTTGGCCATGTCGTTGGCAACTTCTTCGCAGTCGTCATGCTCCACGTCGAACTCGAACTGGATTGCTTCATTCTCTTTGTGGGTGTACGACCTAAATAGAAAAACAAACACTGTAAAGGTACCGAAACACCAACACAGCCCAAGAGCCAATAAATTTGTTGACTTAAGACTGACGATATAAGGTCATAAATAAAATAACACAAACAATTGTGAGCCCAGAAGGGTGAAGTGTCTTTTGTAATCTGCCACATATGAAATAATATAAGATAAAACATTAACTGATCTCTTCGTTGGACCCCAGTCCATGCTAATTATAGAATAAGTAAAGGTAATCTTAATATTTGTATAATTATAAATCACATTGTTTATCCAAGATGGACTAATTTTAATCAAATTTGGATACGGTGTGCTGTTTGACTTGACAAGATATGATAGTTTTTATTTCGATTTATAGTCTTTATATGAACAAAATCCGAGCAAAGCCGGAACGGGCCACTAGTAGCTAGTATATGAGCAGGCGTAAGTGATTCTATTCAAACCTGTTCCGATTTTGCCCCGAACCGTCCCAAATGCGGCAGCAGTATTCCACACAGAAATGAAATTGTGCCTGATAGCAAGCAATAGATTAGGTGAGAAAATACTGTCTTGAAATAGTGTCTTGTGCATCGACGGTACGATTTCGGGCATACAACGATACAGTATACTTACGCCTTTTAGATCAACGACGAGCAATCTTGGGGTAACGTTCTTATTTCGAGTACAAATGCAGGGATGTTGTCAATAACTTACCGTTACTCGGGGGTCGATGATCTTCAGTCGCAATTAAGATTTGTTCATATCAGAAAAAATAGAACAATGAAATATAAGTCCGACTTTCTAGGTCTACTGTCTGACTCAAAGCCACCGTGAATAAAGAAAACGCAACAACGCGCGTGAGTGCGTAACAACCCGCACGATGACGTAGATCTGCGTGCGTACGTGCGTAGATGCGTCGAAATGCAACATGCAACGTGGTGCGTGGCAGTGTGTTAATCGCCTATACTAACGACTATGAGATCCATGTGAGCCATCTTGAGTACGGTTGTTGGAAGTACAATCCAGTGCGTTAGCTAACGTTTTTATTTCGGGTACAAATGCAGGTGTGTAGTCAGTACATTACCGTTTCTTGGGGTCGATGATCTTTAATCAGAATACGATGATGGAGACGATACAATGACACAGTATACCTACGACTATTAGATCCATGTGAGCCATCTTGGATACAGTTGTTGGGGTACGGTTTAGGGCGTCAGTTAACGTTCGTATTTCGGGTACAAATGCAGGTGTGTTGTCAGTACCTTACCGTTTCTTGGGGTCGATGATCTTCAATCGGAACTGTATCTTGTTGATGTCTGAATGTGTTACCAGTTCTCGACCGACGATCTCCAATCGGAGCCCGATATCCTCGCCGAAGAATTCGTGGTTCAGGAGGTCTTTCACTTTTGGCCTATGGGGAAGAATAATACAATATATAGAATATAAAAAAACACCTTAATTACACCACACACAGAGATGACAATAAGTAAAATATGAAACAATAACAAATAGGTACAAAAGGCGATGTTATCACTAATGTCTTCCAGATAACCGTTTGATTCTTAAGGAATCTATTTAGAATACCTTGGGAGGTGAAGCAAATAAATAAATACAAGTAATTCATAAACAACTCATAAAAATTTCCCATTGCTAGGACTCGGGGCCTTCTCTCGCAAGGAGAGAGTCAAGGACATAGTACACCAAGCACACACATGACTTCAAAATTACAGTGGTGCGCGTGGGATTTGAACCCGGGGCTCCGGATCGGTAGTCACCGTTCTCCCGAATGAACCGGCCGTAACTTGAATCACGGAAACTTTTCCCTTTCCAAATACCAACATAACAAATCAACGGTTGATTTGTACAGTTTAGAACCCATAGAGTTCCATCGTAGTCCGCAACGTAACATCACGCGAGATGGGGGGTCTAATGCAAACCTATTAACTAAACTAATATTATAAAGCTGCTGGGGATTTTTGTTTGAACGCGCTAATCTCAGGAACTACTGAACCGATTTCAAAAACTCTTCCACCGTTGGATATATTCTTGATCCCTGAATGCTTATATGCTATAATATATTTACGGGCGAAGCCGGGGCAAATCGCTAGTAATCCATAAATAAAAAGGACGCAAGATATTACTCACCTGTCTCCTTTATCAGGCTTGATGCAAGATTCGATAATATCTTTCACTTCCGGAATGTTTACTTTATCCAAACTCTGTGGTTTGACTCCCTGCAACAAACGATAACAAAATAAATTCAAACTTATCCCAAACACATTAAGATTCATTTTAAATAAGTAATCACACTGTCACATTACATAGTAAGTCACTCAGTCTCGCTCTAACTACATCACATGTTAGAGTGAGACATAAGCTCTACCTTGTCATTTTATCGGACACAAAAGGTATTTTTACAAGGAACAAGTGATATTTTGCTATTTCAGGTTGGTCCGTTATAAACAAAAATAGGGTCTGCCTATAAGTGTATTATATTAAGTGAAAATTTACAACTTACAGTTTCAGTATCATTTAGCGCTAATATTGCGCAGTAAGGTACTGGTATAGCTACAGATATACTGATATTACGCATGTCGGTGACTCGAACTCAAATGATATCACTAAACCAAAAAGCGTATAACGTGCACGACCCGCCCTGTTAATCCGTCGCGGTCGTACGACAAAGCGTATCAGTAACGCAAACCTATCGGTTCGAATATGCGACATATCCATATTTTTGTTGAAAAATAATCCTAATTCATTGCACAATAGGGTCCCCTCACCGCGACAATTTTCTTGTAAATCCTCACCTCTCACCAATGAAACCTTTTTGCAAAATAAACTCAATTCCTAATACAATAAGGTCCACTCACCGAGGCGACCTTCTTGCAGATCAGCGCGGGCCCGCTACTCTCGCTGTACGGATGCTCCCCCATCTCCAACATGCACATTTCGAACGCATACACGTCCACAGATTCGTCGCAAAAAAAACCTAATTCCTTGCACTGTAAGGTTCACTCACTCACACGGCATTCTTGTAAATCCTCACCTCTCACCAATGCAACCTATTTGTAAAGATGTTCAATTCTGCGACAGTTAAATTATTCGTTGAAAAATAAACCTAATTCCTACCACAATAAAGTCCACTCACTGAAACAGCCCTCTTGTACATCCTCACCTTTCACTAACAACCTTTTTGTAAATCGGTTTGATTCTGCGATAGTAATAATTCGTTGACAATTAAACCTAATTCCTAACAAAATAAGGTCTACTCACCGAGACGACCTTCTTGTAGATCTGCGCGGGCCCGCTACACTCGCTGTACGGATACTCCCCGGTCGCCATCTCCAGCATGCACATTCCGAACGCGTACACGTCCACTGATTCGTCGTAATGCTCTTCGTACATTTCCGGGGCCATGAACTCTGGTGTTCCTGTAACGAATTTGTACATTTAAAACCTAAATTGTTTACTCTCAAACGTCTATCTTATCGGTCTGAGCTCTTTCAGAAGCGGACAGCAAATTAATAAAGTAATTTTAGAGAAGTAGTAATTTAGGGGCTCATTGGAGCAAAACTTTTATTACATCGCCTCAAACATTTTCGTCCATCTATTGAACGCGTGACGGTCGGCCGCGGAGTAGGGGTTAAGTGTAAGTCGCTCGACAGAGCAGCCGAGGCCAATATGGCGGCGTTATTCATTAAGTTACATAAATCGAATATTTTTCAAAACATTTTTAGCTACGCAAATGCCTACAATGCGAAAAGAATTTAACTTTTACCGTGGTTTCATAAAACCATATTTAAAACACATCATTTTTTTTGTGTCAAGTCTTTGTTATGTCAAGTCTTTGTTTTGTAATTTTTAAGGCGTATAATATACCGTCAATGTCTTTTGTATATATTTTTTCGCAAAATCTTTGAAATCATTATTGTCAATAAGAAATTATGTGAATTCGAAAACTAAACTACAGATAAAATATGTAACCCTACCTATGACCGACTTGGCGAAACTTCTGTTTTTAAGCGTAGCGAGCCCGAGGTCCCCAATCTTGACGCTGCCCGTCGTTCCCGTGATGAAGATGTTATCACACTTCAGATCCCTGGAACCAAAATACTTGATTGCATTAATCTCATTTATAACATATAAAAAAAAATCAAAAAAATTTAATTACCACTGAACATTCATTTGAAATTTGCCACTGTGCATTGTACTAGTTAAGCCCTCACCTACATTTGATAACCCTATCGAGGAAGACACAAAAAGAAATTCGCCATTTTGTGGTGGCGGCTATCTTGGATTTGAAATTCATACATAGTACAGTATTCTAGTCTATTCCTACAATTTGTTACTCATATTGAGTTGTAAAAAATGCTATCCGCCATTTTGTGGCGGCGGCCATTTTGGGCCGATATTCATCAAACAATTCCCGACTTACACGCAAAACATAAATCAAAACCGATTCATCTGTTCGGGAGTTATGTTGCCACAGAAAGACACATATACACTCTTTTATGACATTGATCCAAGTTAGTTGGCTCAGCAGTGCATAGAACATTAAGTTGATAAGTCATTATTAGTCTACCTGTGAATGATAGGCGGCGTTCTCGAGTGTAGGAAATTCAGTCCCTTGAGTATTTGTCGGCACCACGACTTCAGGACCTTGGGATTGATACGCTTGAACCTTCGCAGGTACCTGTAGATGAAAACAATAACTCGCTTTAAAATTCTTGCAGATTCTCACCAGATGCTAAGCGACGATGCGATATATCCATGATCTAACATAAAATATCCTCCTTGGGGAAATGAGGACATCTCAATCTACCGTCATTTGGTCTTCAAAAAGCGTAGGGTTACACAACCCTAACCATTTCAATAAATAGGCTTTGTTTGACGTGGTGACAGCTCTGCGATTTTTGTAGACAAAATGAAAGTAGATTGAGAGCTCCCGATTAAGAATAACAACTATTAGAACATGAAGAGTCCAAATGATCATCTACCACTGCACTGCACTCATCACTCAGAGATGTAAGATGTTTTATCTCTATGACCTATAAGTCTACTGGAAATATTGCCCTTTAAATTGGCACATAGTGATGAACACATATTTTGATCTGATAAATTAATTATCTACAACACGCACGTACGTACGTACGTACCCAAGCACGCTCAATCAAACTTTAAACCCTAAAGTTTATAGTAATACGTACGCTTTCAGCGTTCCAGAGAGCATGAGTTCGGTAATCAGCACGATGTTCTTCTTCTTGGCGACGGTTCCCTCCCAGTAGTTGTAAAACCGGACGATATTAGGATGTTGGAGTTTCTTCAGCATATCGGCCTCTTCTCGAAAACGGAGTCGCTCAGTTTTGTTTAGTTTTTTCTCCTGAAAGTGATAATGGTAGTGTTAGAATATTATGTCGATTACTTACATTTTTGTGTTTCTATGTAGAACTAGCTGACATTTATTTTTCGTCCGCATTTTCTATAATTTCTGCTATACAACCCTTGTCTCGACAATAACAAATAAATAAAACAAAGAATAATCCAATTTGGTGCAGTCATTCAAAAGGACCAGGACAGTTACTTAGGACCCAGATTCGACTTGGAGCATCCAGACTCCATCTAGTCTGGTGGCTACTACCCCCTAGAGTGTTTATAAAAAATACGGGAGCCAGAAGCTCAAGGGAGGTCCTGAGTGGAGTGAGCCATGCGAGGTCAAGCGTAGCGAAGGGGTGAGGTGGCGAGCGCAGCGATCCGCTGACCTCCGTAGTGGAGCGCAGGCCGAGTATGGAGAAACAACACTCCGGGCTGACCGCAGAGTTTCTGGGCGGGAGCCCACCCAAAAAAGTACAACAATATCAAGTTAGGGGCTTTCCAGTTTTATCTGACTGCCAGATGGTTATAATTATTACCATCGACCAATCAGAGCACAGTGTATTAATTGACGGGTAATAGTATACCGTTAAATAGCACGCTGAGCAACGATTGATCTATTTGTGGGTGATTTTACTAGCGGCAAAATAGTAATTTGTTAAATGACGGCCAGGCACCGTTAGTTAATCAATTAACGTAAATTCATTGCGTTCAATAATACATTTCAACCGCCGTTTGTTATTTTCCGAAAGTGGATCAACTACCTAGTGAATGGAAAAATTAACGATTCTTGTTATTTTCCGGTGACATATATAATAAATACCATAACAGTAATCAGTTATCAGGGTCCTATCGTAATTGCTTTGCTTAGGTTAGGGCGAAATACACTTTTTTGTGTATCTCTCTGTCCAAAATATAAATGAACTACATTGTATTTGGCTCAACATTCGTTTCCGTTCCCGTTATTCTTCCGAAGGTCTACCGCCTAACTAAAACTGCCTTAGCCTTGACATAGCTCTCTCTTTTCTTTTCGCTTGAAATATACTATACTACTACCCTCATAATAATCACATCATACCCTACAATACGCATATTTTACATCTATAATATTAAACTCTTTTTGAAATAACAATAGCTCTACGTAGACCATAGAGTATAATATAAAAGAAATCTATTGTAGTGGTCGACTATCAAGCAAGTTAGTGGCCAAATTTGATTGGTATAACTTGATAGCACCACTGAATAAGATTTCATTAAATGAAAAAAAACTCACCAGCAATTCGCACCACGCGACCGCAACACCAGTTTGCGTATCCAACCCGTGATAGACAGTCTTGAAAGAGCCGCGACCAACTTCTTTGTCGTATTTGAAAAACCTGGAAATTATATTTTATACATATTGTGAGTATGTGTGATACTCATGCATGAATGACGGTATCTGCTCATACATCTGGACACAGTGCCACGCAGCTATTTGGATATAGAGTTCAAATCACTGCGAATTGCACTGTGCTTGTCACTTGACATTTCTATGGGAACATTACTATGTATCATTAGAAATTTACCTATAATCCTTTTAATGGCGGGCATATTAATAAATAGGTCCTTAAAATTGCAGACGTGTAGACGAAGACCGCTTAACTTAAAAATGCTTAATGTGAAGGTAATTTTGCTATTAGAGGCTGTCTTAGGGCCAGTGTTTCCACTATAATCATTTCCTTTCCCCTTGCCTCACTTTAGATTTCCCCTTTTTCCCTCTCAAAAATTATTCTGGTATAGTTTTGACGAACCCCCCTCAGAAGATTCAAATTTAAAAATTGCAACCAATCTCACATGTCTCATCGAAAACCATATTATTATACAGCCATATTGAAAAAAAATTTGGAACTGATATCTGTATGGAATAATTAAAGGAAAATTTTCGTCAACTTTACATCTCTTTCCCCTTTTTATTCCCCTCTGGACCCTAACACTGCTTAAGACAACTACTACATTTGTATAACTAAAAGTGGATAGCAAAACTGATGGGATGTTTCAGCAAAATATCTATCAGACACTCTAGCCTCTATGCTGACGCACGTCATTATTTTGAGTAATGAAAAAGAAAAGCTTATTAGAAGGAGACTGCTTGTCTGTGTTTCGGTAGCTGCATTTTGGCGAGTGTCCTAAAAAACTATTCGACCTCATCGTACCGAAAATCGAAGACGACTTAGAGATCGCTCTTAGCGATAGAGTTCCCATTTGTTTCACTAGTTTTGAGAAACTGACAGAGAGCCCCACATTAGCACTGAGCGGAGGGACCCAATGGTTATTTGGAACCCCCCATTCTGGGGTTGGAGGCATCGATATAAACCACTAGACGTGCTCTGAGCAATAAAATGGGTCTGTGTGTAGTGTAAGTGGTTTACACATCACCAATCTCAAGTAGATTGGTGATGTGTAAACCACCATAAAGATCCTAGAATCGCTAGCGGCGAGGTATGTTGCGGTTCTACTTATTTTGGTTGTTGACAACAAATAGTGATAAGTAAATACGTCCGGCGTTCACCGCTTCCTACAACCGACTAGAACGGAAAGAGCTCACTCTTCCCAACAATAAATAACAAGATTTCTTGCGCCCTGAAGTATGGGAGTGCACATCGTTGGATTCAGATCGTTGCCTGGCGGTATACGTAATGTATTTTCCCTGGAGAAAAAAGAAGGTGGTAGTTGATAACGATGTTACCTGCCGCATGGAGAGACGCCGATAGGTTCCTCCTCGTCCTCCTTGTCCTGTTTGCTTTGCCCTGTTTCCTTTTCCAGCTCTTTCAACTCGTAAATAGGGCCGTACTCCAAACCTAAATATGGGACAAAAAAGTAATCTTTATTTGACACGTTTTTCCACGTGATAACGTGTTATAAATCATCGAATCTTGCATCAAGCCTGATAAAGGAGACAGGTGAGTAACATCCATTCCCTCCATTCTATTTTATTTGGCGATAACTAGCGGTCCGCCCTAGCTTCATCCTAGTTTAATTTCCGTGCGCATGTTCTTAGCTATGTTTGGTTAATAT
Organism: Ectropis grisescens; assembly: GCA_017562165.1. Lineage (NCBI taxonomy): Eukaryota > Metazoa > Arthropoda > Insecta > Lepidoptera > Geometridae > Ectropis > Ectropis grisescens. The sequence goes on along the minus strand of CM029793.1, from coordinate 11,161,350 downwards.
CGATTCAAGAGGGCTGCCTCCACGAAAAGGCGGACAAAATATTTCTTCACAATCTACCTCAATATGGGTATCAAATGAAATGGCTTGACTAGTCAAGCATACTACAATACTACACATTAGATGGCCGCTACCACAAAATGGCGAAACACATTATTTTTGCTTCCTCAATATGGGTATCCAATGAAAGGGCTTGACTAGTAGAATGTTGTACAGATAACAAATCCGAGGTAATCAGGGGTTAGTCAATATTTTTTCGGGGGTTCCCATCTGTGTAAATAAACAAACAGCTTTTGCTGACATACTCACCATTTAGAACCCCCACCCCTCATGACACCAATTTCAACCCCCCCCAATATAGCCCCCATATAGCGCTAAGGTAATACTTGAACGACCCCACACCGAGATTGTAACCGTGGGCCAATGTGGGTAAACTCACTCGAGCTACGCATTCCACAACATAGACGTCCTGTAAATGTATTGTTGGCGGTCATCAAGTTACCGTTTTGTTGTTCCTGCGGCTGTGCCTCCCCTGTAGCGTCGGTGGTGGGGAGCGGGATCCCTTTCTTCGTCGCTATCTCGATGTTCTCTTCCTGGAGACAACACATAAAATATACATTTATCAAGATAGACATAAAAATATTTACTGTGAAATAAAATTTATTCATATAGGTATAACAAGATGTCAACTTCTTTTTTATATAGTTTTGAGTGACGAGACGAGCAGGACATGTGCCTGATGGTTATCAACATGCATACCACATAACAGCACAGTCACACACAGCTATTGGAACATGAAGAGTCCACATCATTACCTAGCACTACATTGCGCTCGTCACCCAGAGATTTGAGATATATCTCTAAGCCCCATAATTTCTTTGGAAACTTCTTGTCTTTCAAACTGGCACACAGTTATGTTTGCACATAGAGCTATCAAATTCTGAGTTATTCGTTTTCACTTCTATCGGCGCTCCCATGACTGCATATTGTATTTTCTTTTTTTCTTTTCTGTGGCTAGTAAAGAGTAATCATATCTTACCAGATCTTGTTCCGAAATAAACGCATCGTCTTCGAGCCTGGCGACAAGCTTGTTCCCAGAGTCGTCGAGTTCCGGATCACACAGCGCGCCCTGGCCCGAGCTTCGGCGCCGGTACCCGCCCACGCCCACTACTGGCTGACTCGCCTGAAAACAATAAATGCGTCTTGTAACTTAGTTAGCATTTGCAGCCCACTCTGCTCCCACAGCTTTTCGGGTCCTTTTCTCAATAAGTTAGAATAAAAGCCATAATCCACTATGGTGGTCAGATAGATACACATACAAACATGTTAGGCGAATGGCACATGTCCTCAAAAAGTTATTCTGAGACGATCTTCTTAGCATTCCATGGATTCACTTGCGGGTGCCGGGTCCATCGTGTGGCAGAGAGAGAAAACCCGAGTAGATCCCGAGACTGTAGGTTTAAGGGGCCCCTTTCTGACGTACATCAACACTCACCTTCACTACTCGTTTTTCTCTCCCTGCCCAGCCAAATCTGATATGAGCCTACTGGTACACCTCTCGCTCCCAACATCGACAGCGTATAAACTAACTACATAGCCGTTTTTTGTTAATTCGTTTAGGAGGTCGTAATACTTATTTTGTTTCATCGCGTGGTCTTTAGGTATATTAGTTTCCCACGGTACGGTAAGTTCTACAAGGACTATGCGTTTCGTAGCTCTAGAAAAAAGGAAAATGTCCGGTCTGGATGACGAAACACCCACATCCTCTGGGATTTTGTAGTGCTTTTCATACGTGTCCATTAAAATAGTCCAATCAGGTGCTGTACTCAGGATTGAGTAAGGGTTGTTCCTGGAGTTTGGAAGTTGAGCCTTCTTTACAAAGTTAATTTGTCTTTTGTTTGTCGTCAATCCCTTTTGGGCTCTAGCTACTGAAAGGCTCATGGCTTCACGTATGATTTCAAGTACTCTGTCATGGCGCCGTGAGTAATGACCCCTATTAAGGAGCACCTTGCATCTCACCAATATGTGTCTTGCTGTACATATCGCTTCTCTTGCAGACGAGATTGGAATCCGTAAAGCTCACTTCTTGACATTATATTTTTATTCTTCTTGTAGTTCTCGATAACCTAACTTTTTTTTGTATTATCTTTCACAGGATATCTCACCACATTGGTTGTAAAACTTTTTTAGTTATCGTTCACAGGGTAACTCACCACGCAGGTTGTGAAACTTTTTTATACTTTCATGCGGTAACTCACCACGCTGGTTGTGAGCGAGTTGAGCATATCGAAGGTGCTGCTCTGCTGCGTGTGTATGATGGCGAGCGCGTTGTACGGCCGCGGGCCGAGCACGCCGCCGCCCTTCATCACGCCCACCTCCCCGCCTACCACCACCTGAAACCAAACACCACTACTCACAGAACACTGCCTTATACCACAACCAGCCCATCAAATCGAAGCCTCTCAGCCAAGTTGTTGTATCTCCAAAGCAGTTATTTTAAAGGAGAGCGTTCCAAAGATAAAAAAAATGCACTGAAATCGTCACTTCTTGTTACTTTTTTGTAAAATTTGGTGTACTTATGTAGATATACTTTTTGCCCAAATTTAACAAATATAAAAGATGTCAATTTAAATGCAATGTTTATCTTTGAAACGCTCTCCTGTTAAACCACGATTTTGAAGATGATAAATAACACATAACTTCGAAAGATTCTATGCACATTTCGGTTTCCTCCCGATGTTTTCCTTCACAGTTTTAAGTTACCGAAATTACATACACGACCCCTGATCGGCAGTCCGACCGTTCTACCGACTAGACCAGCCCTTACTTATGTTGCACAGTGCACACTGCCTTATATAGCGGTACAATATGCACGACTTGAAAATCGAATTAGTTCATCTAATTAGTTTAGTAGTGACATAAAAAACTAATTAGTACATCTGTATAGTATGGCAGGGTGTGAGAAATGTCTGTAGAAAATGATTAGTCTACTATTCATACTTTGAAGGTCTTCTCCTTGCCATGCACGGTCTTCTCCTTGACGGGCAGCACGGCAGGGTCCGGGTGGTGCGGCGCCGGCTGCGTGATTTGGTGCCCGTGCAGCCCCGATGTCATCTGGAACCAAGCAGAAAACGATTCAACACTCGTCACTTTATGTAGAATTTTCATTAATTTTAACTAATCTTCAAATGTTTTGGGCCAGTAATTTAAATTTAACTTTGCACTAAATTTCCGATCCAATTTTTTAAGATATAAGATCACATACTTCAGATCACAAAATGGCAACAGATCCAGGTGGAGGTTCAATCGCGATCTGGAAAAAGCGTGATTGGCCGATATCTCGGAAACTATGCACTTTAGGGTAAAAGTTATAGAGACCATTATTGTAGAAAATAAAATTTCACATCGTTTCCAGTAAACTAATAATAAAAAGCCTAAGTAAGCTATTTAACCGATTTTAATCAAATTTGCACACGGTGTGCAATTTGATCCAACTTTAACAATAAGATTTTTAAGAGTTTTTATTGCGATTAAAATCTTTATAACACAATATCCGAGAGCAAGCCGGAACGAGCCGCTTCTTATCAATAAAAGCAGGGACCCCAGAATCCGTGGAGTGTAATGTTCTACAATAAAAGAATAAAACATTCGTCACTTAAACACTTGTAGAATTAAAGACAACTGTCTTGATAAGGTCCCCTTGGAGTAGACCACTTTCGGCTGGTAAGCCTATCAAGATCTCGGCTTGGTCTTATACAGCTATGAAACAATGTGTACACAATAATAATTATGTATTTATGTATTAACTTTGAAACAACTTTGAAGGATATTTTCAAGGAAATTACTGCATCAAATATAATATGCTATATATATATTTGATGCGGTAGTATAATCCTATCCTAGTAGTAGAAAGTCGTAAGTAGGAGAGTATGACTATGACTTGTAACAACGAATTGAGAAATCGGAAGTTTTCTGAAATAGCATGTGCGAAAAGATTATTATCCTTTAAAATATACAACAATACAAAACGTAGTAAAAACAAACTGTCATTGTTGCGTAAATACTTCTGACGCCATAAAAAGAAAGAGAACACAGATTAAATACAGATTTTTCACATACTTTGTAAATAGAATAATATGATGATATTAATACGCAGACGCGGCTCAATCGCACCTGAAGGTGGCGATTATCACCGTCCCGCCGAAGGACTTTTCGCAGACCCAGGCGGAAGCGGTAAGGAAGGCTGTCAATGACAGCATCCTACAAGCCGTTTTGTCCCCATCTTCTTCAAGCGCGCTTGTTCCATCATTTCGCGGTAGACCCTTCCTAATGGACGGGGCTTTAGCGATGTGGTGTGAGAACGCAGGTGCGCTCAGCTGGCTGGAGGGTGCGGTCAAAACGATCACGTCACCAATTCCAAACACCAACCTGGAAGTCATCAGGCAGTCGGAGATGAAGAAGAAGCTCAAGGCAGGGCTTCTATTCATACTCCTATAACTGACGCCACCACACTGCATCGAGTCCTGTGTGCCCAAAACCCATGGTACAAAGTGGACTCGTGGCAGTGCTGAAATGTCGGTGGACGATAAATCCCAGGAGCAGGATTGCGAGGAAAAGGTGGTCCACCTTATCCTCGGGATACCTGAAGACCAACGACAGTCCATCTTGGACCGAGACCGCCGGGTAGCCCACATGTCGGGTAGTGGGTATATCCGCTTCTTCTCTCCGGAAGAAGCAAAGGCCGACAGAAAACCCGACTTACCCACCACAGCGAGTGAAACCATGGTAACGGAGACTTCGACTCGGAACCATCCACCTCTGCTCCCAAAAGAGTCAGAGCGAGGTGGTAGCAGTCTCACCGCTAGATATTGAGGGTGCTCCAGCGACGAAGATGACGTCCTGCGTAGTCCTTAGCCACCCTCAATTTCATCCAAACCAACCTCCAGCACAAACAAATAGCGGCGGCCACGCTACGCAGAGTGCTGGAGGGAAACAACAAGACCGTCGCTATGATCCAAGAGCCTTGGATCAGAAATAACAGAATCTGCGGTCTAAATAACATCAACGGTAAGTTAATGGTCGACACTACTGTTGAAAACCCAAGAACCTGCATTTTTATACCAAAATGTATAAATACCACCTTGCTTAACCAATTCTGTTCTAGAGACCTAACCGCAGTGAAACTCATTACGGAAAATCAAACTGTCCTAATCCTAGCATCAGTATACCTGCCAGGCGAGGGAGAAATTCCTTCACGAGAACTAGAGGAACTGGTGCAACACTGCGAAGCACACGACTGGGATCTAATCATATCTGCCGACTGCAATGCTCATCACTCTCTGTGGGGAAGTAAGAATACCAACAAAAGGGTGAGTCTTTAGCCGAATTTTTATTTCAAACAAATCTAAACATTATGAACAGAGGTGCGGAACCTACATTCGTAAGCTCCAGGTACCAAACTATCATAGACATTACCTTGGCAACAAACGCGGCGGCCAGTCAAATCGAGGGATGGCACGTATCAGACGAGCCATCATTCGCGGATCACCGCCGCGTTTGTTTCAACTAAAATACAAATCAACAAACCCTGTCCCGTATCGTAACCCCGTAAAACTGATATAACAAGGTACACAAAACTACTGAGCCAAGCACTAGGTGACATACATCCAACTCACACAACACTTAGTACAGACAATATAGAATCAAACGTACAGCTTCTCACTGCAACTCTCATAAACAGTTATGAATTAGCGTGTCCAACTGTTAAACCAAATGACGTAGGAAAGAGATCTTGGTGGGGGCCAGAACTTGAAAGACTACGTCAAGGACTTCGAGCACTTTTTAACCGAGCAAAAAATACCAGGACTAATGAGGACTGGGAAAAGTACAAACAAGCACAAAACACTACAAGAAGCGAATCAGATTCAGGAGAACGGAATTCTGGCACAACTTCTGTAGTAGCATAAACTCAACAAACCAAGCCGGAAGAATAAAGAAAATCCTATCTAAAGGGGAAACAAATTTTCTCGGATCCCTAAAAAAGGAAGACGGCACTTTCACAAACACAGACAATGAAACCAATACAGTACTTCTGGAAACCCATTTCCCTGGATGTCAAATCACAGAAGACAAGGAGTGGCCAGAAGAGCACTGTAGCACACCCACAGCCCATGAGTGGGAAGTAGCAAACAAAATAGTAACTGCAGACAGAATAGAATGGGCACTGAAAAGTTTCAAACCTTCAAATCTGCAGGGCTGGATGGCATATTCCCAGCACTACTACAATGGCAACCAAAGCTAGCCATAAAGCATCTACTACCAATCTATAGGGCCTGTATAGCCTTCAAGTATATACCAAAAAGTGGAGGAGGCGAAGGTAGTATTCTTACCGAAACCTGGCAAGGAGGACTACACACACGCTAAATCGTTCAGGCCCATCAGTCTAACGTCGTTCCTTTTAAAAACACTAGAAAGATTAGTGGACCGATACCTAAGAGACGGAGCACTAAAACACAATAAACTGCATCCTCAGCAACATGCTTATAGGAAAGGCAGATCAACAGAGTCGGCACTACACATGGTAGTACACAAAATAGAATCGGCTACCACAAACAAGCTTTCAACACTTGCTGCCTTTATAGACATAGAAGGGCTTTTGATAAAACCATGCATAACAGCATAAACCACGCCTCCGGAGACTCAAGGTGGAACCAGTCATTAGGAACTGGATTACCGAACTGGTCAGCAAAAGGGCGGTCCAGATAGTGATGAATACTACTACGAGAGCAAAAGTAGTCAAGGGATGTCCCCAGGGCGGCGTCCTATCACCACTATTATGGAACATAGTAGTGGACAGCCTCATAAAGGCACTTAACGAAAAAGGGTACACTACTATCGGTTATGCGGATGACCTTACAATACTGATAAGCGGGAGTGCGGAAAACATGCTATGTAAAGTCATGCGTTCAGCACTTCTGATTGTAGAAAATGGTGTGACGAACATCAACTGTCAGTAAATCCAAAGAAAACAGAACTTATTCTTTTCACCAACAAAAGGAAGTTACCTGAACTACAACTACCAAAACTATTTAACACCAAACTCTCCCTATCACCTGAAGTGAAATATCTGGGTGTCACTCTTGACAACAAATTGAACTGGGCGAGCCATATCGATACAAAATAAAAAGGGCCTGCATGACTTTTTGGCAATGCCGGAGACTTGTTGGGAAGAAATGGGGTCTCAATCCAAAAATCACACTTTGGTTATACACATCAGTCATCAGGCCCTCTTTGACCTATGGGTCAGTTGTGTGGTGGCCCAGAACACAACTGACCACAGCGAAAGATAAACTCCAGAGTCTACAACGCCTGGCGAGTGTAACAGCTACTGGATGCATGAAAACCACACCATCAGCCGCATTAGAGTATCTCTTAAACCTGAGACCTCTACATCTAGTCATACAAGAGGAGGCCATGGCAGCCGCCCTAAGACTAAGAGCAAACGGACTGTGGAAACAAAACATAAAAACACGACACTCAAAAGTTCTGCAACAGGTTCTGAAAGAAACACCACTTCTTGAGGCACCCATGGACAGAATCACATGTCAACATGTCTTTGATCGTAGATACAATATCCAACTTAATGCAGAATCGAAAGATAGCTCTGGCAGCAGAGAAGTTAGGATATATACTGACGGCTCCAAAACCGCATGCGGTACAGGGGCAGGTGTCTTCTCAAATGACTTAAACATAAAGATATCAACCACTTTGAGCAACCTAAACACAATATTTCAAGCCGAATGTATCGGCATCACCAGGGCAGCACAGGCAGTCGCAGCCAGAGATGTCGGAGACCTAAACATCAAAATTGTCTCCGACAGCGCCTCCGTGCTTCAAGCCCTTAAAAATAATACTTTAACCTCTGTCCTTATACTAGAGTGCCACAATGCACTCCAATCCATAGCGAGTACGAACAAAGTAACCCTCCAATGGATTAAAGGACACAGCGACTCACTAGGTAATGACGCAGCAGATGAACTGGCCAAAAGGGGAGCAAAGACAAAGGTACATGGACCGGAACCACTAATGCCTATACCCCAGGCTCAAATAAAAACGGGGCTGCGCAGAAATACTGAAGAAGCCCATTTAACAGAATGGAATAACAATGAAGGATGCAGGCAAACAAAAAATGCCGTTCCGGAAGCATGGAAAAAATTTGCCCGCAACCTCATTAGATTAAACAGGGACAAAATCCGTAAAGTTATAGGTATAATAACTGGTCACTGTCCCTTAAATAAGCACCTATTTACCATAGGTGTAACAGACAGTCCTCTATGCAGAGGATGCATGGAGGAAGAAGAAACGCCACAGCATGTACTCATGGAATGCGGCAGTGTGGCGAATCAACGGGCAGAATTCCTCCAATCTCCGCCGTCTGTTCCGGATGCCTATCGCAACCTTAATAGGATGCTCGCCTTCTGGGACGGCCTAGGCTGGTTGGAGTAGAAAAGGGAAGTATGAGTCACGCACAACGGCCCAATAAAGAGGCTAGGTGCGGAAAAGGCCCCGCTAAACTAACTAACTAACTAACTAAGGTTCACCTGGTGTAACAGCTTTGAATTCGACTTGAATAACCGCTTCACCTTCGTCCAATTATCGTAAACCCTGAACTTGTTTACTTTAGCTTTATTGAGATCTACATTGTTATGTTCAATTCTCCTAATGTATTCCTCAAGAGTGTTTATTTTACTTTCTAAATTAGCATTTTTATTTCTAAGATGTGTATAGGTTTTTTCTACTTCTGTTATTTTGGTTTTCAAATAATAGTTTTCTGTAATATACTCTTCTTTGCCTTTTGAATCTAATGCTGTTTTCATTGTAATACTATCCGTGTTATCTGTCTGATTTGAAGTTTTCAGCTGTTTGTTTGTTTCCTTCGAATCTTCCCGACTGCGAAAATCGTCAGTTGTTCCACACACAGCTTCTAAGTCTTTAGTATCTTCAGAGAGATAAACCGTTTTTCTTTTGATACATTTCTCTTGATTGTCTTGATCTTTAGGAGATATTAGCGGTTTTCTTATTATCTGTTCTTGACTTTGTGGATGTTTCGTTCTTATCGGTTTATTGCTTATGTCAGATATTTTGTTGCATACTTCACAAATCCACTCCTCGGTGATTGGTAACGTAGACATCTGGTCTGCAGATAGGTAAGTGCACATTTGATATGCGTGTTCTATCTTTTTACATTCTCTGCATTGCAGCCTTGGACAGCCATGAGAGATTGGTTTATTACAATTGTCACACAACATGTTAAATGAGAAATTTTCCTTTGAATAATTGTGTTCAAAACAGTAGTTTCGATGGAATATTTATCTTGCATGACTGTTTTAGAGTTCTATTTAGCAAATTTGTGTAAATATTCTAAATGTCACAGGTTGAAGTAGCGTATCATAACTATAACTTCACTTCCATATTCGTATTTCGAAAAGTTTTCTTTTTCTTACATCTAGTCGATTCACTTTACACTTAAGTCTTAGTTCTTAAATAAATGTTTATCTAGAACATGTCTAGTTTTCAGATACTTTTGTTTTATAAAGTGAACATTACACAGTTTACCTAATCACCATAAAACAAAAAAGTCTATACACACGCGCACTCGAGGCATGGTTTAGACAGGGTTTTGTTGTATTCTCGTGGTATTTCATAGTTTACGAGTCTTAATTTAACTGTAACTATGAATTGATCAAACTTTTTAGATGTAATACAAAGTTATACTTGTCAATTACAAACTTGATCAATACTTTACGAAATAAATGTGAATAAATACGAATTTCGGCGTTTCGAATCCGCGAGGTTGTAAAACTATGTATTCTTCTCAAGAGACCCGGTTGTAGTGAGTTATTTAAAGCAAACAGAGCGGTCCTTCTTCAAATTGGCAATATCCTGCCCGTTTGTGTGTGCATATTTTTATTGCTTGATGACCGAAGGAATTGAACACCTGACTCGGCAATTTGTTTGTTTACTGAGCGTAGTTCGCAGGAACAGTTCAGCCTAATTTGTCAGGATAAGAATTATTCTATCTAGTCGAAACATCTCGCATTTTTCGACATTTAATGACCTTACTTTAACCACGTCTCGACTCTTTCTTCTTTAATTACTAGCGGCCAGTTCCAGCTTCCCTCAGATATTGAAACATAAAGATTACTCGGCCAGTTCCAGCTTCCTTCAGATATTGAAATATAAAGATTACTCGGCCAGTTCCAGCTTCCCTCAGATATTGAAACATAAAGATTACTCGGCCAGTTCCAGCTTCCCTCAGATATTGAAACATAAAGATTACTCGGCCAGTTCCAGCTTCCCTCAGATATTGAAACATAAATATTACTCGGCCAGTTCCAGCTTCCCTCAGATATTGAAACATAAAGATTACTCGGCCAGTTCCAGCTTCCCTCAGATATTGAAACACAAAGATTACTCGGCCAGTTCCAGCTTCCCTCAGATATTGAAATATAAAGATTACTAATTGAAATAAAAACTATAATATCTCTCAATGGATCAAATGGCACACACGGTATGTAAATTTGGTTAAAATCGTTTAAGTAGTTTAGGAGTCCATCGAAGACAAATAACGTGACGCATAATTTACCTCTATATATGTTAAGATTAGTCTAATGTAGATCGCATATGCTTGAAACTTGACGTTTGTCTTTTCTTGACTCTTTCTCGCCAAATGACATATCATAATCCTAAAGTCCTAGCAGCGGGAACATGAAATGGAATGCTTATTGTTATAATAGTTACATGCCAATAATCAAATTTAAAGCTGTAAAATTTTCTGATCTGAGGGTCTACCGCCTTACTAAAACTGTCCTAGTTTTGTTATTGCTCTCTCTTTTCGTTTCGCTCGAAATGATAGAGACAGCAATAGCAAAGTCAAATCCGGGGGTCATCAGGGGTCGGGGGTAGGGGGTAGTCACAAACGTCGCGTCGTCAAACCAAAAAAGAAATCTATAAAATAGACCTAAATACTGTAAGATGTAGGTATACTTAATTCTGAAACTACCAGACGTCACGTACCTACTTAGGTACTGAAATAATGATCCTTTTCCAACGAAGCAAAATGTCAATGCCCTGCATTAACTTCCTTAAGGACAATGGCATTAGACAGAGCTTAAATGTGTTACTAAATATTAGACTGTAACACTTGGAAAAATCGATTCAAAATTGCGTACCTAGAACATTGCTGTGTACTGCGGTTTCACTTGCTACCATACTAAACGATAAACAATTTGGGACAAGAGTAAGCTGTTCGTTTCTCAAGCTTCTATACATAGCAAATAGCAACAAATTCAGGGAAATAAATATACAATACAAGAAAAGATTGTTATCTGTACAACATTCTACTAGCCAAGCCCTTTCATTTGATACCCATATTGAGGAAGTAGTGAAAAAACTTTAATTCGCTATTTTGTGGTGGCGGCCATCTTGGATTTGAATTTCTTATAGTGTATAGTGTTCTACTAGTTATGCCCTTTCATTTGATACCCATATTGAGGTAAGTTGTAAAGAAATATTTTGTCCGCCATTTTGTAGAAGCGGCCATCTTGAATAGATATTAACCAAACATAGCTAAGAACATCCGCACGGAAATTAACTTTCAAATAAAAAAACCGCATCGAAATCGGACCATCCGTTTGAGCTCTACGGTGCCACAGACAGACATACATCGACGTCAAACTTATAACACCCCTTTTTTGTCGGGGGTTAAAAATAGAGTTGTGGAAATGGATCCATTTCAAACGTAAGTGTATATTCATTGATGTAATCAAATGTATGGCATTGATGTCGCTAGCAGGAACCTAGCCTAAAGGTAGTGACCGACAACCTAGAAACTTTAGTGCTGAGGGATTGACCTCCTTAGACAAAATCGTTAGCCTCTATGAGCAAATCTCCAGTTATAACCATAGGTAAATAAAACTCAAATCAAATTTGAAAATCGAAATCACACAAACAATAAAATTCGAAAGTTTGGATGTTTATTAGTATGTGTACGAGTATTTCTGTAACGATCGAACGGATTTAAATGAAATTAAAAATACGTAAGAAGTATAATAATTACAGACGGGATTCGAATCTACGTCCTTAGGATATTGAATCATAACACTAGGTAGGACTTCTCTAGGAACATGGTGACATACTCGAATATTTCTGAATATTTCTGCATGATCTAATTCCACCTTGCCCTTTCTTCTATCGGACTTCTCGTTCCACAAAAGAGCGACATCGTTTCATGGTTGATGTTCCAAAAACGCGAACGAAGAGATTTGACTCCACGTTTGTGATAAGAACGTCTAGGTTGTGGAATGCGTTGTCTGAGTGGGTTTCCCCCGATGGTTACAATCTTGGTGTCCTCAAATCGAGAGTGAATCGGTTATTTCTAGGTAAGCACGCTCCATCGTAGATCGCATCATCGCTTAACATCAGGCGAGAAGGTGGTCAAGTGCGAACCTATTATAGTTAAAAAAAAAAAAAAAAAAAGCACTCACCGATAGTTACAAAGAACACAATTCAATAAACCCAACCACACATCTCAATAATGGATGAATTCAGCTGGGGCGGCAAATTAATTAGCACTTTCCTACAAAACTATTTTTAAACAGCAGACAAAACGTAAACGTTATTACAATTCAAATCACTCGAACGCAACATAAACATTCGATGACTAATGCCCATTCAAAGTAAATACATCAATACAAATACTACTCGCAGTCTGATAACGAAACGGAAGTATTGCAGCACTAGCTGTGGCCCGCGCAATCTATCACACTAAAATCAGTCAAATTTTGATGACGACGACGTGACGTGATAAAACAAGGACAATACTAAAAGTTACAGTTAAAATCATTGTTTTTCTTTGAAAAACGAATGCCATCAATTTAAAAATTAAACCCACAGCACACTAATTCTAATAGAATTACTAATTTTACTTAATGAAATATTACTTATTTTCCTGACTAATACATGTTATAGAATCATATATGTACCTTCTTTGAATAGTAGACTTTTGATAGCAGTCAGTCAATACAATTAATAAATAATTAACTAATTTGTAACCGACGTATGTATTTGTTTTATTTTTGTTGATATTACAAAAACAGCTCCACGGTTTCGGCAAAATGTATGTGGGACCATTTGTACACTTCCGAATGGTACCATATTAATTGGATTATCGAACAAAAAATGGATTATTAAAATCGGTTCGCCCAGTTAGACGTTCCTGAGGTAACAAAAAGAAAACAAATTTTAAAAATACAGTCAAATAGAGACCCTCCCCTTTTTTAAATCGGTTAATAAGCACATCAATATAAGTTCATCCATTGAGCGCTACGATACCACAGACATTGTACACGGACACATCAAACGTATAAGCACACTCTTTCAACGTAAGGGGCACTAATGATTTTAAACAACTTCGAAATTGTTTCCCAAATAAACAATGAAGCGGTAAATTTTTCTTATACCAGACGAATTAAAAAACTTATCAACATTTGTTTTCTGTTGTGTCACACTATCTGCAACACATTTTATCCCCAGGCGTACTCTCTAAGAAGTCCTACAAAAATTTGCCTCTCATTCTATATGACCATGTTAGAACGGGACACGACTAATGAAATTCTATCGAATTAAGTATAGTAGTGCTGTGGTATCAACAACTTTACTTACAGAATCTTCCAGTTATTCAATAAAGACGACTTCCCTGAAGCTTTACAGTAGTTATACTAACTAAGGATATGCCTGAACTATCCCTATCGCTGTAATTTTCTGTGCGAAAAAATAGATCGTGGTTCACTTTTGCACTACGTTTCTATCACTATATTTATTGTGTATGTTATGTATCACTATATATTTTTATATTTCACTATATTTGATTTTATGATTCACAAATTATGTATAGTATATTGTTGTATATATCACTATATTAAATTAAATGATTCACTAATTATGTAAAAGTTTATTAGTGGCAGTCGAAAATGCATTCGGTGGCATACGGTTCGGCGGTAAGGATAATAGCGACTGCCCGTAATCTGCTGTCAATGAGACGAGAGATAAGACGAGGTTGGCCTGACAGGGTTGATTTATAATGCCTACGTAGTCATAAAACAATGCTGCTGGCGAAAATCAAACAAGATAGTGCAGAATTGAAATACGAAACCATATTAAAATTTTGGATGATGAACCAAGGACTCGAACGAAGAGTCAAACTCCACTTTCATAATGAAAACTTCTATACTTTGGAATGCGTAGCCTGAGTGGATATTTTCTGAGGTATATCTAGGTGTGTTCAAGTGGGAAGTGAATCGGTTTTTATGGTTATCATATCGTAGACTGCATCGTCGCTTAACATTAGGCAAGATAGCGGTGCAAACATGATGTTGTATGCCTCCTAGTAGACTAAAATAATTTAAAACACACACGTCGAAAAACACACAAGTATCTAGACTTTGGTAGGTAACTCAGATCTGAACCGGGTCAAATATACAGATCATCAAAATTTTATTCGTTGAGTCACAGATCAACTATAAAATAGCAATTCAGACGCGGTTCGCGGCTCTTTTAAAAAGTAGAGTCTATTATTATTAATGTCACATATACATATACAAATATGGGTCGATCCTGGACTCGATTGGCACAAGACCAAGGAAGATGGCATGAAAACAGAGGAGCCTATACTCAGCAGTGAGATTAGAAAGGTTGTGGATGATGATACGTCCATGGAGATACGATACTATCAGAAATGACACAGCAACGAGAATGAATAGTCAATTTTTGTTTCATATCATCAATTTCTAAGAGGAAACCTTTATTTCTCAGATTTAACGACATGATCGCTAAATCGACTACACCAAACACAAATTTAACTCTATCCGGACCTCAATGAAAGAGATTAACTTAGATCGAAAAGAATGAGCCGTCTAAACTGGCTAATTTCAAAGCGTTAGCAATACGGTTCGTCATCATACGATACATAGTAGTCTCAGACTATTTTAGAAAAAATATAGCTGATATGTGATGCGGATGCAGTTAAAATTCGCTTGAGTCGGGTTCTGAACCACAACTCGTGCATATTCATCGAGTTACCCTGTCTTCTATCATCCGGTTAGTTACAACTGCGTAGTTCACCTGTCCACGTCAAATGAGCCACGTCGATACAATTACTAAGAGCAAAAGAATGCACGCGAACACCCCACTTTACATGTTGCTCCATCGTACTAAGTCTAGATACCTAATAGAACTGATTCACGTTATTGAATAGACACTGCGACCGCATACAACACACAACTACATATCATAGAGTACGTAATATGCACACGACGTTATTAAAGACCATAATGGTGTGTACGTGCGCATCTGCAGAAGTGACTCTGTATAGGTATTAGTCGATAGACTAAAGGGAAATTTGTATAAGGATAATGGACTTTTTTGCAATATACTTATTACCGTTATTTTTATATCAACGCAAATACACTTCTAGTATAAATATTAGTCGACAGTTTTCACAGAGGTCCTAATCTAGCCCAAGCTACGCAAAGCTTGGTAGCTTGTACTGTGGAAGCGAGAAAGCTAATATAAGCCTGGAATAGCACATACGCGGGTAAAACCGCGGGGTACTACTAGTATTCATAGAATGTTAATAACATAGTTATCTTATCCATAAAAATGTTATGTTGGTTTGTGTACGCTTCAAAAACTCAAAAAGTTCTGCACCGATCGAGCTGAAATTTTACAATGATATTATTATAATCAGCATCAAGGATTGTTTTTATCTTATTTTTGCATCAGTCACATATGTCCCACAGCGAAGCGTGGATCAACCCTTATTTTTAATAGCCATTTTAGGGTACAGCTGGTTGAAAATAAAATATAATATATATCTCTGGAGAAGAGAGCTCTGGAGCGGAGACGACATATATGATGTGTGAATAACGAAATTCTGTAGGCTGTTAAAATAACATCGCGTCTCCGTTCGCACATCTCCGCATTGGTGGAGTCTCAACCTAACTCCAGCATTGAACAGTTGTAGTCTAAAGATGATGATTATTTGAACTGGGAAGACCACAAATTTTTTTATTAATAATAGTTTTGCATTTGGTTGTTATCCCGCCTAATATGCAGCGGCAACGCGAATTACGATGGAGCGCGAGTAGACACAGAAAAGCCGAAGAACTAGTAGCCATAAGTCTGAATTAAAGCTAAAATTTAGAGCACAGGTTAATCAACAGGCCTTCATTGCGTCACAGCATTCCACAACAGTGACATGAGAGGTTGTAAGCGATCTAACGTTTACTATCATTGCTGATTACGACCGAGACGAAGATTAGCTATTTCTGGACTAAAGCATTTAATATTTAAGGAATCTTTCGTGGAGTTACCAACCAGCACTTGGATAGCACAGTGGGTTATTAGCTTGACTCTATCATTGCGAGAGTAGGCCCCGAGTCCCCAATATCTGAATGGAGCTGTGATCGAAAAAAAAACAGGGGTCGAATTGATAACCTCCTCCTTTTTTTGGAAGTCGTTTAAAAATATAACCGTTTTTAAAAAGTGACATAATATTATCTTCTGGATTTTTTTGTTATATCTAATATATAAAATTCTCGTGTCACAGTTTTCGTTGCCATACTCCTCCGAAACGGCTTGACCGATTTTGATGATTTTTTTGTGCTTATCCGGTATCTATGAGAATCGGCCAACATCTATTTTTCATCCCCCTAAATGTTAGGGGTAATCCACCCCTAAATTTTTATTTTATTTTTTAGACAAAATTTTTAATTTCTATTTTTTTATGATACAACATACAAAAATACATACAATTCTCAATTTTTACCCTTCTACGATCAACCCTTATTTTTTAATAGAAATTTTAGTAATTTAATCATTTTTCCTCTCCGGTCGAAAACTGATCAATCGTCATTTAATTAGTTATCCCCCGCCAGATGTCTACAGGTGTCATTTCTGACCCAATAAACAGCACGATATAACATTTGGGGATCAAAAGTAGCCTATAGCATATATATAGTTTGAACACGCTAATCTCGGGAACTACTGGACCGATTTAAAAAAATCGTTCACCGTTCTTTCATATGTTCGTAATCCTTGAACGCTGTAGGTTATATATATGTACCACGGGCGAAGCCGGGGCGGGCCGCTAGTTGTTTATATACTTAATACAGTCTTACCAAGAAAGGGTACTGGCGAAAAGGACACTCAAGGCAATACCCAAAACTTTAATTATTTGGATGTTTATACATATTAACTTCCCGTTCCGGCTTTGTTCGAACGTAGTCTTATAAAGACCAATAATCGACATAATTGGGAATTCACTGGGAGCAAACATCTTGACACTGGATATTTATGTAGTAATTTGAAATACTCGATAGAGTTTTCATAGTCTCCTATAAAATTTACCTTAAAGTACTCATTAGGTATTTCACAGCTTACGGTCGTTAGACTAAGGGAGAAACCCAGATGTGACAATCTCAATCCGTAATAAAAACGTCATTTCGTCTTGACGTGAAACTGTCAATACCTACTCGAATAGGTATTTGTGACGTCATGTAATTAATGTCATCATGTGTTGTGTTGTTGGTATATTGGTGCTCATTGTTATACGGACCTGTATTTTTTTTTTAATCGTGCGTTCGTGTTGGTTCATCAACTCGTCTGATGGTAAGCGACGGTTTGATCGAAGATGGCGCACGGTGAACTAGAAGAAATCTCTTGAAGATTCAGAAAAACGTTTTAAGTATATAACAATGAAGCCGGCAACTGATTCCAATCATGAGAACAGTCAATAAAATGTCCGTTTTTATTATCAAACGTTTTTGGAGATTCGGCAGATTATAACATTATATGGTAATATGTCTGCTTGCTAAGTCGTGTGTCGTAGTCTCGATTCTCAGCCAGGGTTGATATTAAATATTAAAATATTTGTGTGATGCATACAAATATTTGTCCTATCTCTGGGTGTCTGTTTCTGGGTGTTTCTATGTGAAAAGTAAGAATGTTTTTACAATTACATGTATTACATCAGCTAACTAGAGCCTCCATAGTATAAGTTTTGCTTAGTTTGGGAATGGGATTCCTTGGCGGTGTGTGACCGTAAAGATGCGAGTAACATCCACCTTTTTTTTTTTGTTGCGTCTGATGTTCTATGTATGATAAGTATGTATTTACAATTATATTATATCAGTTATCCCCATAATACACTTTCCTTTGTTCTAGCGATAAAAATAGCCAATATGCTATTCCAGACTATAAATCTGTTTTCCAAATTTCAACCCAAACCGTACAGCCGTACTTTTAGCTCATTATACCCTTTACCATTACCATACCATTATACTACATAACCCTGTAAGATCATTACTTTTTATGTATTGAGAAATTCATTGCCAACTTATCACTGACTTACTTTTTCCGATAATAAACGTAATGCCTTCTAGGATGTGCCTTTGTTTTGAATAACCTCACTATCGTATGTGATGATAACATTGTTCGTAACACAAAAATAATACAAACATTGTTGAATTTAGTACCTTTCTGAAATTGATTTTTAACCCCCGACCAAAAAAGGGTTATTATAAGTTTGACATCGATGTCTGTCTGTGTGTGTGTCTGTTTGTGGCAACGTAGAACTCAAACGGATGGGCCGAAGGGCTTGACTAGTAGAATGTTGTTCAGATAACAAATCTGAGATAGTCAAATGAGGGTTAATCAATTTTTTAATTTTGTTCTTGTTTGTAGACAATGTGAGCATCATAATCAAGCAAAGACACTTTAAGTAGTGGTAGGACTCTTCTTTGCAGAATCTGCCTGGGGAAGCACCACTCTAGTCAGTTATTCTATAGTCAAACAGTACCTAATATGCAAACATTAATGTATCTCCGTTTGAAGGGCGATAAGACCGCCGACATGTCGCACTAGTTTTTTTAATTTTATCGGTAACTATCTTTTGTATCCTATACTTTTGGTGTGTCAATAGATTGTATCTATTTATCTTTCAAACAAAACTAATAAAACAAATCAGGCACATAACCGATTGGCGGTAAAATAACAGTCAAAAGGGTGTTATTCCCCAGGCGCACTATATAAAAACTTCTACCACTACAAAAATATTAAAAGCTTCATTTGCCTTCATATATATTCTTAGTTATACTTCTGAGTTATTTCTGTGAAGCAAAATATTAAATAGTTACGGTAATTAACATTATCATAAGGAAAAGTAGCCTACTTTGTGTCTCTGCTGGTATTCGGGACCATTTCTAACAAGAAGAGACTTCAAGGCCACAATCCACCACGCTGGCCAATTGGCGGATGGCACATATCCTCGATAGAGGTCTTTCATGGAAAACTGCCAGTTTTTTTACGATCTTTTCCTTCACCGTTAGCGGCGTCGCCGCTAGTGGTGTTGCACTTGGAAATATTATCAAGAGGTGCAGGCGAGATTCAAAACCACAACCCCAAGATCTAGAATATGTCATTGTCGCCACTAAGCCACCACAGCTTTAATTATGTTGTAACATCCTCATTGATAAATTGTTTGCATGCTAGAAAGTTTCCTGTTTTTATCGTTATGCAAAATTTACAAAAACATTTATCTGTTATCTGTGCCTATCTTATTTGGTTGTAATAAAATAAAATAGCTGCATATTGATACTACCTATATATAGGATGGTTTGATATTCTTAGTATACCTACTTCGATTAAAACATTGAAAACCTCTGTCTTGACCTTACTATCTTGGCTGATGCAATGAAGCTGCCTACATAAGTCAAGCTGCCTAGAACTGGACACGGTTACTGGTCTGAATCGAATGCGACGTTGTTTCCTTATCTATCTTTTATCGGCTACATATCGGAAAGTGTGCATCTGATCATGATAACAATACCTTTATTTTAGGTCAACACGAAATTAGAACTAGCTACACTGGATTATGGTTGTCGTTTAAAACGAACAAAGCGGGTTCACTGTACATACGTTATAAGTAGTATTCTCCGATAGATAATATGCTATGATGGATGGATATGGTGTCATCTAATCGAGAGTGAATTATGCGATCCCATCTTAGACCGCATCGAAGTTTTACTTCAGGCGAGACAGTGGACAACCAAAACCAAAAAAGACGTGAAGGACATATGGACCCCTTCGGAATACTTAAAGTTGACACAGCTTTATCTATACATGTGGGGAAAAGTGGTATTCCCTGGTTTAACCCCTGCAGTTTCCATTCCCGTTATTTTCCCGGGATAAAAAGTAGCCTATAATCTTAATCCAGATTATAATCTGTGTCTCAAACAATGAAATTCTTTCCGACGTGATTGAGCAACAAACATATAAACGTTCTCATTTATAATATTCGTAACACTTTTTTCGATATTGCTATCATCCGCACAGAACGTGAAAAACGGCGATAAAGAAGTTCGTTCCAAAAATATATCCCATATGGACAATATTTATTCGTTAACTTATTTGAAATGAAATGATTTTTTTTCATTTGGTTCATAAAAAGAAAACAAGTTAGTATTTACTTAATTTACAACACAAAAACATTTAAAACAAATTGTACACTGGTACCCTACCCACTAGGGCAACCTGTGTCGTGGGTAACAGGTTTAAAAATAATTTGAAAGTAAAAGTAATAGAAAATTATAAAACAAATTCTCACCCAATTCCTGAGTTCAACAAACTGCTCCTGAAGCTGCTCAAACAAACCCGAACAGCAAAAACAAAAAACAACATTCTCACAAAATATATTAACCATCTTAAAATTTATCAACGTCTTTTCAAGTCCAGAAATCTATCAAATTTATATCGAGTTTCTGTTTCTCGAACGTATAGCACAGCATACTACGTACACTTCAAAACAACATTTGCGACTGTTCTCGCATTAAATGCATTTAGGTAAATTGTAAATACACAGGTCTTTATTCAATGGCAATTGAAACAAAACTGCCGTCTATTTGGTTCAACAAATTGTGATAAGAAATAAGCCGTGACTAATACCGAGTATTTATTACTTGTAATAAGTTGTGAAGAACTTGTCGAGATACGTGAATCAGAGTTCCGTATACAATAAAAAAATATTTGCCGCTTTTTTCAACGTGGACGTATTTTCTAAAGTGAAAGCCTGTTTTTTTTTATTCATAGAGTGACGAGACGACCATGACATGTGCCTAATGACAACATACCTGCCACATAACAGCACAAAGTCCAAATCATTACCTAGCACTGCACTGCGCTGCGCTCGTCACCCAGAGATCTAAGATATTGTATCTCTGAGCCCTGTAATTTCTCTGGAAACATTGCCCTTCAAACCGAAACACTATAATGTTTGCACATTGCTGCTTGGCGGTACGGATAAGTTCGCGTTACTGACATGCTTATGAAGCAAGCTGTCGGCGCAACGGAGCGGAAATCTTGCGAGGTCACGTCATCGACATACGTAATAACAGTATGTCTGTAGCTAAACAGAAGTGAAGTATTGAAGAACGTTATGCCCGAGCGACACGGGGCAAATTTTTCAAGCTGAGATAGCAAGCTACTCTTATCTAGTACATACTTGTGACTACGTGTAGACAACGCTACGGAACTCTAGTTCTGTCTACACGAAGCTATAAGTACTAGCTTGAAAAACTAGCCTCGTGTCGCTAGGGCATTAGCGTTGTTCGTACAAAATTTCTAAGTTATAATTTTGCACTTGTATCGGCAATCCCTAAGAGTTCTGAATTTATTTTATTGGTTGTCCGGAGCTTTTCGCCGGCTGTGTAACGGTTTCAATAACTCTTTCTTGGCTTCTACAGTACCTCTTATAAGGGCTTACTGGTAGGGTAATGGGATGTTTTCTTTCATAAAACCTTTCATTAGTGGATAGACAAATACTAGACAAATGTCACAGTCTACAAATATAATGTTTTTGTAATTAGCGAATTGTGTTCTCCTTAGTACATCCAATGGTCGATTATTGTGTAATACGGTATACGGACGATTGAATTTACTAGGGTGGTGTATTTAAAAAAAAAGAGTATTACCTAACTTAATAAACAATTTATTTCATTTTTATTTATTAATTTATTGTAATTCACCACTGCTGAGTGTAAACTAAGTTTAAGGTAATCTTAATACAAAGAATCCTCAACTAGTGAAACGCAGTACATGTAAAGTTTATGGGGTAACAAAATGAACTATTTGTATAGGGTGGGCAAACCACACCTTTTCTCTGACAGATTCAGTTTTATTGATACCGATGTAAACTAGAAATATGGGAATTAATAATGGAATACGATATCGGGCAAATAGCTCCGTTTTCCGTCCGTCTCCCAAAAATTTGGCAAAATTTTCAATAAAGCTTCGCTTATCTCGTTAATGCAGCGCGGAATTTCATTTTAAGCGCCTCAGTTATTAAATTGACATCGCCAAATCGAGAAATTACGCGACGGGGAAATTTCTCATGAAATCACTTTTAGCAATATTTTTTATACAAAATTTAAAAAAGTTAAAGATTGTAGCGTTCCATGTTTAGACCCCAACTTTTCATTAAATAAATTTCAAAGAATCACAGCTCAATCCTCGACATTTCAAATTTGGCCGTCCTATATTACGGAACCCTAATAAGTTCTGTCAATCAATAGATAACATTTTTCATTATAGGTGCATGCCTAAATCCAGGTAGGAAGAGCTACAAGGAAATGCAGGTGCGTCAATGTTTGTGACATCAGATTATCCAGGTCAAGATAGTTCTTTTTGGAATTATGTATCGTCATACATTGCAGTCAATATGACGTTATGCGTAAACCAATAACAACCTTAGAAATATAGCTCATGCCTAGCTCTGACATATGAATTAGTGAAGACGTTGCGGTGTTTTTGAAAAGCTATTCTGGTGCCACCGATTTTTTTTGTAGATTTACACTATTTATTTAGACCGAAATCTCGCCTAATGTTGAGCGACGATGCGGTCTACGATGGAGTGCCGATTTCACGCATTCCACAGTCTAGATGTTCTTATAACAAAAGTAGAGTCAAACCTGTTTGTTCGAGTCTTTGGATCGTTTAACTATGAAACGAGATGTCGGTTCCAGAATAGCGGCCCACAGACAGAACAGAGAGAGCTCTCTCTCTCTCTCTCTCTCTCTCTCTAAGTCTAAAGACCCCAAATCCCAGCAATGCAAACATTTAGCAGACTGCTTATGCTTGTCTGTGGTAGTCTTGCGTGTGTTTACGTTTGTAAATAAAACTAACTCAATCTGAACGAAACACACAGCAAAAATATGCATGTAGCAATTGTAGCATAATAATATTAAGGTAATATGTAAATATATATTATAGTTTGATCTTGAAAGCGATAACATTTTTTTAAAACGTATTTTATTTGCTCGTAAATGGTTATTTCACCAATTTCAATATCGTAATGTATCTGATTACGCACTTGTATAGTAATGTAAAATGCACGGTTTATCAAAATGCTTCGTCTAAAACGAACGGTACTATTTTAAATCTTATCAAAGTTTGAATGTCAGAAAAGTTGACAATATTTTATGAAAAAAAGCTAAAATATATTTAATTAATTTTGACCATAAATTATAACAATGTATCTGTAATAAACACAAAAATATTAATTTACTTTATTTGTAATACTGGCTGGTTTTGTACCTTTGCGTTAAAAAAAATAAGCGCTGTTGCGCGCGCATCGCTAATTTGGGAACAAGTAAAATTTATTCCGCGCGCTTTATTCCTATTCTTTTCGCTGTATTGTTTTTATTGAAAATTTCGTCAGAGTTTTATCTATTTCCTCGCAAATATATTATAAAACATACGTGCGCTTTAATAATTACAGCCTCTACTTTCTTGTAGTAGCATAGGCGAGAGCTACAAATATCGCCTCGGCTGTTATTACCAACTTACCGCACTTATATCATAATGTACTATTACAATATTAATTATTTCAAGGGGACCTACGGTACCTTGCCTCATATTGCCTCTACCTACTGAACGTTAGACTTAAGTTACATATACCTATGTACGTCTATTACAAGCTCAAGGCGATTGGGATATCTGACATTTATAAGCGTTTTAATAAACTTTGATATATTGGATATAATCGTATACTTACTGCTGAGAATATTCAACAAACATTTGATTTAGATACGATAAACCATTAGAACCAGTACGTCTAATAGATTTGCTGTGAATAGATCTATATCAATATAAGTACGGGCCTTAGGGGGGTCAGCCACACCGTACACAAAGCAAGATACAAAAGCTAAGCCAGGCGCGGTCCCAGCCTCGAATTTTGGAGGGGGTCACCAGTACGCAGCCTCAGGTTTTGGGGGGGTCACCAGTAAAAATACAATAAATCGAGCAAAAAATACTTTACTAGTAGCCTCAAGATTTTACCCGTTATAGTTGTTTTCCCGCATTAAAAAATAGTCTATGTACTATTAGATATTTTTAATTATCTTAGATTTTTTGTTTAACTTATACGGTTTTGGGGATAATGAGAGATAAAAAAGTTTTATACTGTTGGTTTGTTGAATTGTACCTACCTAGGCGGCGCAAAAGAAAAAACACAGAATAAAAAAATACAAAGCAAAATTTTGTTTGGAATGCATCTTACATCATTACAAAACTTGTAAACTTAAAGATGCATATCTTGGAAAATGCGAGTTTTTTTTCTCATTATTTTAGTATAAGTTTACACTTGACCGCCATCTCGCTTGATATTAAGCGATGATGCGGTCTACGATGGAGCGTGTTTATCTAGAATAAACCGATTCGCTCTAGATTCCTGACGATGGGCTACCACGACCTTTCATTCGTACTACGTTTTAAGGAGTTGCGTGACATAGGAAACTTATAGTAGGTATCCAGTACCTAATGGAATATGTACAATGATTATAGTAAAGCTACGTTAGTCAGCCGACTCACGGTGTGTCCTACGCTTAGCGCAAACAAGTTCTTGTGTCGCAGTCGACTCCGAAATAACACTTCGATCGTTTGCATAATCAAGACAAATAGAACGTACTCGATAGTTTGTTGACAAACAGACTGGCAGTCTACGCTTGTTGAATCTTTGAAACTCGGTAACAGCTTGAGTAAGCTCTGCTGAAGTTTGTTATGTGGAGATACAATCTCAGAAGATATAAAAATAACTTCATTTTTAAGTCGATCAATGGTAAAAATCATTACGGGTTGTCGCTAGACGAGTTGTCGCTAGACAAGGGTCAGATGCAGAAACGGTTACTATCGAGCAGCATCGTGATATGAGGTTCTTCACTCTAAACTTGAACGTTCTTCAATGTTGAAGAAAAAAGGATTGCGGAACAACTTTCATGTGAAAAGAACTCGCAGGCGTAAAAGACAACACGCTATCAGTTGATTGAAAACTGGGACTATTGAACCTACGAAGGTAAAAAAAGGCTTTCCTTTCCACGATTGAACAATCTAAACATTTACTACTGCGACGGTCCTTCAAGGCTATCACAGTTGACCGAGCACATTCGTGTTGACTTTGCAAACTTCGAGCGAAATCATCTTGCGCAGACAACTATATTTGCATTGGGATACGTAGAAATAATTAAGGATAACCCATAAAATGACAATTATCTCAAAAAAGCTTACGTAGGTACGCAATATATGTTCCTGTGTAATAACTAACAAGTAACTGACGTATGTTTACATATGTATGTAATTTTATTATGGACGCAAAGGATACTTACTCGGCGTGAAAGTAAACATATGCGAGTCCCACACAAAGATTCTCGACTATGAATCAACAATGACAATTCCTGGCTTAAAATTCTTGAGTTAGAATTTTACTTTACTTTATTTTAAAGGTTACTCTACACCAAGGATTTTGAGTTTAGCTCTGACTTAGAAGATTCCCGAGTTATGCTCTCACACCGAGGATTCCTAAGTTTGACTCTACGCTGAGAGATCCCTGAATTCGAATGTCACTACGAAGATTCCTAAGTTTGACTCTACACCGAAGGATTCCCGAGTTCACTCTCAAGCCGAGGATTCCTGAGTTTGACTCTACACCGAGGAATTCCAGAGTTCAAATGCCACAACGAAGATTCCTAAGTTTGACTCTACACCGAGGGATTCCAGAGTTCTACTCTCAAGCCGAAGATTCCTGAGTTTGACTCTACAGCGAGGGACGCCCGAGTTAAACTCTCACACAGAAGATTCCTTACTTACAACTCTACACCTAGGATTCCTGAGTATGGCTCTCACTTCGAGCAATCTTGAGTTTACACGGAGTAGAGTAGTACAGTCGCATTGAGATGCACCACTGTTCAGAACCTTGTTGTTTTGTAATTCGGATAACACTCGTTAAAATCTATTGAAATAAGCCAATGAACTCACCTGAACATCAGAAGGCGAAGTACAAATGATGAATGGAAAAAAATGATTAAATTTAGTTGACAAGCAGAGAAATCTACCGTATAGGCTAATTAGTCATATGCATACTTAGCAATTTGAGCGCCTTCCGGACATATACCTACCTATTATGTCGTAATCAATTATTATTATTAGCTTAACATATTATATTTTAGCGATTATATCCTGATATTATTATACATGTGAAATTTTGTGTGTTTAGATTATTTGGGTGTTTATTGCTCAAGTGTTTATTGCTCAATCACGTTAATAGAACTGAAATGGATTTGTCTAAAATATAGAATTTAGATAGATTTTAGTCATAGCACATCGGCTACTCTTAAGCCCCCGAAAAAGAAGAGTTCCTTAAGGAATAAAAAAGCCTCTTTCTAAATTCTAAAGCTGCGCAAAAAGTCGCAAGCAGATGCCGATTTATTTTTATAAGACAAAATGAAGATAGTACTCGTAGTAGTAGATTTGCCTGATGGCAAGCAACACGACTGCCCATAACTGCACAGTACTACACAGCAATTTAAATATGAAGAGCTCAAATTACTATCTAGCAGAGGTAAAAGACGATGTATCTTATTGTCCTGTTATTTCAAATCAAATCAGAACACAGTTCCTGTAGCAGCCGGTAATAACTGGCAAAGTAGTGATACTTCCCGAGGACTCCGCTACTCCTACCGCTACAAGAATATATCATATTTCTACGCGATCATCTGTAATCTTGCGAGCTAGTAGTTCTAAGTATACGTGAGTATTGCCAATGCAGCGAAGTTATTTTTAGTACATATATCAAATCACGTTTTTTCATACAGTTCTGCATTTTATTGGTACAGAAATTGTTCAGATCAAGGTCATTGGTCTGATTTTATTTCCTACACTTTTTTTGTGTTCAATTGGATTTTTCTAGACATTTCAATTTATACGGTAAGTGCTTCCGTGCTTGTTAGAGCCTGCTATTAGACTGCATGCCCGTGAACAAAATGTATGGGTCAAATGAACCACCAGGAGACCTATGTAGGATGATAGAAGGGTATAAAGTAATAAGATTCAGCACTATGCCGTCACTTGTAAGCTGTCCAATTGAGTGCAGTTGAAGAGAGAGGGTTGCAACCCTCGATAATTTCTCCTTGTCGCATGATTTTTGTACGGCATTGTGAAATAATGGATTAGAAGAGGTATGGAACCAATGCCATACATAATCAAATGACCAAATTTACTCTGAAAATCATGAATTTTTCCGACAAACTAATAATTATAAAATAAAATTGTATAATTTTTATAGTTGCAATACCTGTTTTAAATTAATAAATAGTCATTGGTGGACAAATTCACATACAACACCACCTGACCCCAAACTAAGCAAAGCTTGTACTATGGCGGCCAGATAGCTGATATACCTAATAAAAAACCAATTTAAGTCAAGGATCGACTTTATAAATAACATCCAACGACCCGCGGTTTTACCCGCCTATTTCCCATTCCCGTTATTTTCACGGGATAAAAAGTAGCCAATACGTTTTTCCAGATTATGATTTAAAAGTGTTCCTAAATCTCAATCTGATCCGTTGAGACGTTACGACGTGAAAAACAAAAGTTTCGCTGGCAATGAAAGAAAGCGGTAGCAAAGCCATTAGTTACTGTGTAGAACAAGGTTTGCTTAGGTTTGGCTCGTGTCCACCAACATTTATTTATTTATTTAGAAGGGCGGATGGCCGCAAGTGATTTAATATAACGTGAACTACGTTATTCACGCAAGTTCCGAGAGCTAAACCTAGCTGCCTAAACTTTTGCAAAGTTTATAAAACTATAATAGTCGACAACTATAAAAACATTTTAAATAGATACACGGGTAACTCACGTTTGTATATGGACTCACGATATAGTGAGTCCAGTCCGACTCAAGTATCGATCGCGTCCGGCGATCTTTTTCAAGAAAGTGCTAAACGAGCTACGATCACGCACTCTCCTTGAAAAAGATGGCCGAACGCGTTCTAAACTTGAATCGGACTGGACTCACTACATCAAACGTGAGTTACCCGTGTATCTATTTAAAATGTGTAATAACCACTTTACTTTTCATACTAAAACTATAAAAACACTCACCTGGCCATATCGCGAAGACGCTAAATGCACATTCCTGTTCTTAAGAAAGTCCGGTCTCTTCCCTAAGTTGTAGTTGCTCTTGTTCTGTGATATAAATTTCTTTGGTCTATCCAGTCTTTCCGTCGAACCCGTCTCATCGTCGTCTGTTCTCTTCGAAGTAGACGGGATCCCTCTATATGCCCCTCTTGTGCCCCTGATGGTCTTCTCAGGGGACTTATCCTGCTTTCTCGTTATGAGGTTCTCCTTCCTCTGTTTGCTGTTCCGTAGAGTGACGTTTGACGACATATTGTCCATATTTTGTTTTCATATATCAAATCCTTATATTAAACATGATTAATTGAATAAATAGCAATTCCCAAACTTTTCTTTCATTGGGGTATATGAGTACTAAATAAATGTTAGACTAATATGGATTTAATACTAGTTAATTATTAATTAATAATAAATAAATAGCTAGATCCGTCTTTTCATTCTCTCTCGCTTTGTTGGCATCCTTCTCTGTTTCCCACCCCAAACTGTCGTTATACTAAGTGAAGGTAAAAAAAAATATATTTAAAAATTAAAAAAAAATTAAACAGTCTTTAGGAAGATTTTGGAAATTTTTCTTGCAGGGTTTTTGATGTTATCTGAAATTAAAGAAACACATTTTTAAAAAACAGCATTAGTCTTTGACCTGCATAGTAAAATAATGAATTAAAGTTTTTTATGAATTGGCGGTGAGGAGAGCCCTGTGTGTGTGTGATATATCTACCTCTACCATAGGTTTACACATGACCGCTATCTCGCCTGATGTTAAGCCACAACACGGTCTACGATGGAACGTGCTTATCTAGAATTTACTGATTCGCTCTCGATTTGAAGACACCGAGATTAGAACCATCGGAAAAAAACCCGCTCAGGCAACGCATTTCACAGCCTAGGCATTCTTATCACAAAAGTAGAACCTCTTCATTTGAGTCTTTGGAACATCAATCATGAGATGATGTCGCTTTTTCAAGCTACGAGCAGTCCGATAGAAAATAGGGCAAATGTGGTGTTGAATAATACACTACAGTTGCACACTCTCCGAAATGTATACGATAAAAACCGATAACTTGACTGGATAAAGTCTTTTGGATATTACAGATTTTATTGACTAGGAGATAACTAGCAGTTTTGGGAAATTAAGCTAAGTTTTTAAAAATTTCTTGTAAACTTGTTACTACAATATTAGAATCAGCTGTTTTATTCTGAAATATGTAACCATTTCCAAGTAAAAATAACAGGTAAGCTTCGAAGCAAAGCTAGTATTGATATTAAATGATCCAAATGATCTTTATCAGTGGGAATCAGTCTGTCAGACAAGATTATCGTGATAATTAATTACACCACAGCTGAAGTTTATTTCAGTTTCAATGTACCTACACAATGATACTTATAGCATGTACCACACTTGTTATATAAATTGGATGATACCTACACACAGAAATTTATTATTATTGTGAATTACAATTTTATATATCAAAGAAAAAAATCACTTAAATGATTAAATACAGAGTTTCAATAATTGAGTTGATAAATAGTAGTTTATCAACAATCAAGTCATGTCTAGGCAGTGGAATGTGTTGTCGGAGTGGGTTTTTCCTGATGGTTACAATCTTGCTGTCTTTAAGTTGATAGTGAATGGGTTTGTTCTAAGTAAGCAAACTCCATCATAGACTTTATCATCGCTTAATATCAAACGAGACAGCGGTCAAATGGAAACCTATAATGGCTAAAAATAAAATAAGAATAAGCTGTAATAAAACCAGGTCTAAAAAGCTGGATTACCACATTGGATAGGTATAACCAGGCAATAAATTAATATAAAAATAAGACAAATATGTTTGCCTTATGTAATATTATGTAATATGAATTAAATTTAATTATTTATCAAGAATGTTAATGTCACTGGTTTGAGACTGAGGTTGGGTGAGTAATAATATTATTACTTTTATTAGGATTCTGTACAGAGTCAATTATGAGTCCAGTATATATACTATTTTTAATATAGAGTACACAGTGGACAAACTAAGTACATAATATCAAATGTTGTACTCCACACATCACACATCGTCAGTATGTTTCATATGCTACAGCCCTAACCGCTGGTAGCTTAGGTCCTGCCCCGCTGCCGGCGGCACCATATCTATTATGTTTATTTTCTATATCTATTGTAAAAGAAGTTATAAATTAAAAAATAGCTGGATAATGTTGTGTGTGTAGTCAAAATATTTATTGAATTAAATATATTATGGTTGAATGGTGACAATGTCCGATTCATGATTGTTAGGTCGTAGGTTCAAATCCTGCCTGCATATTATTTTGCAGATGTTTAAGTTTGTTATCACTACTGGCTACACAGATGAAAACAACATAACATTCAAGATTTCAGTGCAGTTCTATGTAACGATTTGTACTTCATGTTCCAATAGATGCGTGTCACTGTGCTGTTATGGGGTGGTATCAGATCATGCAAATCAGTCGCATGTTGCTTACCATCAGGCACATGACCTGTCTTTATACTCTCACACTCTATAAAAAAAAATTATATGAATAATAAATTTTTTTTTTTTTTACTACATTCTACTACTCATCACCCTATACTAAAAAAAAAATTATATCAATAATAATATAAGGAAATATAAATAAATGTCATCCACCAATCATTGCCTATGAGCCTCACATAGCTATGGAGGTTCATGCACCTTTGAGAGGACACCTAGTTTTTGGCAGCTAATTTTAGCCTTGGACTCGATATACGAGCCAAAGTTGAGCGTGGATGTCAAAGTAACGCAAAGCTCAAGACGGTCTACAAGTAAACAGACACGCCTGCGTTGTAAGATTGGCATCACCCCATTCAGACACCGCCTCAAGGGTCAAGCTCAAACGTTCAATCAAACTCTCTCTCAGTACCTGGGTTTGCTGCCCACTGGCTCTCGCGCTAGATATGTAGCTCTCTACAACGGTGCTATCATCTGCGTACCCAAAGATGCAACAGATCATTATGAATTTACCGAAACTCCAGCATTGATAGCTTTCAAAATCAATGACGACTCGTATGGTCGATCCCTCAAGAGTCCGATATCCACGCAATAAACCCAGGCGACAAACCATAACTTGAAAGCTTGCTTATAAGGCCATCATGTGTCGAAAGCCTGATAATATTTTTCTCAATAGCTTCCCTCCATGTGAGTGACGTTAAATATCCCCGGTGGACCGGTTTCGGCGAAATTATTGCCGGTCACTGAGGAGGTCGTTTGATTCTAGGTACGTCAGGAGCCTGTGGTTTAAGACACGTTCCATAGTCTTGCAGAGTATGGACGTGACCGAGATTGGCCTGTAGTTGGCAGGGTCAGCACGACTACCCTTTTTGGGCACTGGTTGCACATTGGCAAGCTTCAAGACTTCGGTACTAGCCCGTTTGGAGAGAGAAAGTCTGAATAGGCGCGTCAGTATCGGGGACAACTCAGGCGCACAAGCCTTCAACACTAGGGCAGGAATACCATCTGGGCCAATGGCTTTATTCACATCAAAAAATAATAATTATATAAGGAAATATAAATAAATGTCATCCACCAATCCTCACATAGCTATGGAGGCATGCACTTTCAAGCACCATGTCTACAAGTAAATTGTAAGATTGGGTCACGTCTCAACATGCATAATGAATTTGAAAAACTTTCAAAAAACCGTGTAGTCATGTAAATGATAATATTTTATTACTTAAATTTCATATGATTTATTAAACTACTAACTTGGCTCAATGGCCCTAATGAATCCTGGCCAAAAGGGACCACTCTACTGGATTTTGTCCATTTTGACAGAGGTTTCCTGCTTGTAGACAAGTCATTCTGATCGGATTCTGAGATGCCCCACTTTACTTGACACTACTTTAAACGCTTAAATATGAGCAAGTATTTATCAAGAAATAAAAATCCTAATTGAACATTTAGAAAGACCCTAGTATTGATAACTTAGCTGAAAGAAAGAATATTTCATTACTTAATTACATAATGCTCTTAAACAATAAATATATTTATGAGGCAAGTTAAATAATATGATATATTGTGAATATTTCTTATATTATAAAATACTCCTTTTATTTTTTAAGACTAAAGCAGCTTCATCCTCTCTCAATCTCTTTTTCTAATTATTAATTAATATTACCGTGTGTTTTTAATATTACTTTTTCGTTGTTGATGTTAAACACATGTTATTTGGTGTATACAATAGGTGTGTTAACACTAATCACAAATTAATGTTTAATGTTGATTTTATGATAGTTTGTATTAATAGAATATCAAAAAACACATTATTATAATTTAATATTACGTAATAAATTTGTTATAAATGATTTTAAATTATATATTTAATCTGTTGTCACGTGACTGGAAACACCAATATGAATTATTACATCACTAGTCGCAAAACAAGCTATCGAAAACTGACTAAAATGTTTAAAATGCATTTTTATTATAGTTTGCGACCTTAGCGATGACGATTTTGATTGTTTGTATTCAAGTAATGATAAGAAAACACATAAACTGGACAAACAGTCATGAATCGAGACCAATGTTTTGCGACTAGTGAAGTCATGTCAGTCGTTAGTGTTTTAGCGGCAAAATTCAAAATTAGTCTAATATTGCATATTTACTCATCGAAAATACAAATATTTTAAAATAAAATGTTATTTATCAGTTCCAAAAAATTGTTAACATCCCTATTACATCACAAAAGATAATATCATAATTGTTTAAATTTTTGTCTTGCTAATAAGTTTGTTTGTGTCCAGAAGCTTCGTCAAGATCAACGCAGGTGATATTCAGATTTTATTTTGTTTTTAGATCACGTTATAGTGATAAAATGAACTGTTTTTGTTACATAACCAATACACGGCTATCCTGTATAACAAGTCATGATTAAGATCAAATGACATTTAGCTTAGTATTTATACATGCTTTGCGCAGTGGCTTTACTCCCAACCCAGAAATTAATGGTTTTGAAAGAGAACTGTGAAATATGGTGCACAAAACTATTTCAAAATATCAGGGACTCACGGAGATACCAGCACAGTAAGCATGAGAAGTAAGAAGGAATGTATGTTGGGATTTAGATTTTTCTCCCAAAGAGAGGGTCAAAATTACCGAATGTGGGTAAATGACACAAAAAAATGTGTGTATAAAATAACAAAATACCTTTCCAAATATATTTTTTCATTCTTACTGCCAGTAGCGGTGAGAAACATAAGTCTCCATTTAGAACAATACTCAGAGGTACAAGTGGGATTTGAACCCACTACCTCACATTTGCAAAATTGGTTGCTTTCTCCACTTTTATGTTAGCATAAAACAATGCATTTCTGTTGTAGTTACACTTTAATCTTAAGCCAGTAGGACACCATACATATTGATTGGTAATGTTTCTTGTCTGTCAAAACTTCTGATACCTAAAAATATAATGTTTTGCACCTCATCAAATCACAATATAATCAAGGAATTAAATAAATCGACAATCGATTCCAGAAAAAAAATTGCAACATTTAATATATCAATATTTTATATCACCAAAGTGAATTACATACAAACACATTGATGTTGTATGTTTAGGTGTGTTATGTCTTATTTTAGAATATTTAGACCAGTCTTTCTGGAAATATAACATTACATTACACGGATTAAACCAAATTCATTTTTTGTCATAACATTATTTTAGTACATTCATATTAGGGTCTAGTGAGTTTTGACAGCTAATAAGATGAAGATGGAATACCTACCATATACTAAGTTTTATGGAAGAAACTTGTGTGTAACACGATACAGAGGTCAATGTAGTGTGTCAGATGGCACAGATATGTCAGCTACTCATGACGATACATATTTACAACTCGAGGCACGAACATGTTGCATTGTTTACCATACGATCATCGCATGATTGACTATTTGATGTACTGTACAATGACACAACCAACGGACGGCGGAAGGAACGCACTCCACGGGCATACAATACAGCAGTACTTTTCTCCGTCGTACTTACCGCCAATAAGAGAACAAATCACATTAAAATGGTGCAAAATACGAACCGGCATCGAAGAGATAAGCACAAACTTCGATAACTAACCGATCATAGGAGCACTGATTACTACAACTAATCACTACATACACAATTTAACACTTGTTCTAATTCCAGATTTACATTGAGAACTGCTAAAATCTGCAGAGATCGACCGTTCTATTGCAGTTAATGGCGCATAGCTGAATCAAGCTGAATAAATAGAGTAAAAAACTGAGATGACAGCACGTCAATAAAATGGAGTGATTTTCTAGGAAAATCAGGAGAATATACCTCGGTATCGCCATTTTCAGGAAGGTGAATCTTTTCATCGATTCGCAAACGTTACTTCAGCTAAATTGATTTGGGAATCTATAAATACTTACAAATAAAAATCTGGAATCACACCATTGTTTTTTCTTCTGCAAAATCAGTAATGTATTCAATGTTGCTAGACTAGAAAATAAATGTCGCCGTGAAAAGTGGGTCATCATCGATTTTGCAGTTTCTTCATTCACTTTCACTTTGAGAACATAGAACGGCACAACGTGCAGTGAGATTAACAACGTACCAAAATGTGGTAAAGTTCTGAACATTATAAGCAAGGTTAATTAAAATAACAAAATTGAATTTTTTGGAAAGCTCATTTTTGTGTGCTTCCAACAATGGGAAAAAAAGGCAAAAATTACAAGGTGATGTGCTTAAATTTTTATTCTAGCAACCCCACTGTGTTCTTAATTTACGTTCCTTTATTTAAAAAGCACAAGTAGACATGTGTTACGAACGGTAACAATATGAATTTAATCTTTCATTTATTGCAAAATGAGGAACAAATATTCAAAGGACACTCAAATTATGATAACATCATTAAATATGCGTATTAAAACTTTATTTGTTCATCCAAATCTTATCTTTTAATCAATATCGGTTCAGCTGTTTGATACATAATTTGCAGATATACATGATTTCCAGATGCAAATTTACTTGTCGAAAATAGTTACAAAATTTTGCCACTGTTTGTTTTTGTGAAATTTCGCTAACAAAATAAAACAGTGGCGCAATCTATGGTGAAATTGGAAACTGTCTTTAACAGATATTTTTGCATCTTGAAAACGCCCCATTTGCCCGTAATAACAGATAAAAGTAAGCGTAAAGCGCTTATTAGACTACAAACTACCTACGCGTTATTAAGCACTCGTTATTTAGACTGTCTTAAAGTCCAATTTGTCGGCTTGCTATGAGGCGTTTTCCAACGAGATAAAAAAAATGGTTAAAAAAACGACGATAAGAGGCGCTTGTAGGTTTTAGATTGCGATGTCAATGTCAAAAGCCACTGACCGACATTGTGAGGGACCACTGGACTGACCATACCTGTGTCGAACTAGTTCGCTCCTATCATTCGTTCGTTCGGTCTTTTTCAAATATTTTAGAAGACAATATTGCAATTTTTTAATTTATACTGCGCTCCAACATTTAATTATTTCATATTATGTAAAATACTAAAATTTCACGTGAATTGAGAAAAGTTCCGGCTGGTCTCGTCGGAAGAATGGCAATGCCAATTGGGATCCTATCGTTTCGAAAATATGTGCGTAATGCCGCTAACTTAAAACGGTTGAGGAAAACTTCATGAGGAAACCGACATGTACCTAGAATTTTTCGAGGTCATGACTGTGTCATCCACCAATCTAATCCCATATTATGGTCTTGACTCTCTCTTATACGGAAATTGTCAAAACCTTAGATTGGGATAGAAATGTTAAGTAATGTTAGACGTAACATCATCCATCTGTCATTTCTTTGTTTTTATCTCTTCAAAATGTCTAGAAAATCGGTAACTAGAAATAAAATACGTGGTAGAAGGGGTAGAAGTGATACTTTAGAAATGCTTAACTTTCTTTTTCTGTCGCTTTTTCGTTTCATTGATTTTCAAATCACAACGATGCTAAAGAAATGTTCACTACAAAATACGAAGTCTAATAAAATCGTTGAATACGTAACATACAATTCGGGTAAGAGTGAACAAAATCGTTGTTTGAAAAGTTGACCATGTGGCATTACTGAACATTAGTGGATCGCCGAAAAATAACGGTCACGGAACAAGATAATCGATGAGCTAATTCGCATAGTTCACTAAAACTTAAGGAGCGGTTCTTTATACTCGTCGTTTGGTAACTAATGTCCCAACACTATTATTTTTTTTTTATTTATTATTATTTATACATTGGATACTAGTCCTTCAGCCGTAGATAAATATTTTCGTATCAGTGCTGCCATTTATATTTTTTAATCTTCCTTTTACCTTAGCTTAGTTTGTGTCTCTGCACCGAGATTTTTAAAGATTTTTATTGAAAATCGAATGTGATCAGTACCGATTTTTATTGCATTATCAATTTAATTGACTATTTTTATTGTCAATATTTTAACACTAAAATAGAAGAAAAATTGTTTTAGTATAAAAATTTTTCTTCGAGTATTTAGGGTTTATAGAAGGTAAACAAATCAAACACATCAGCTGAGGTGAGAATAAAATTATAATTTATCTAAAATAAGTGATGTGCTTGGGAAACCTCCAAAATTTTTAGTAATCACAAATAATTTAGATGTACACATTTTCCTTCAACATTGGGAGGGACTTCATAGTAATTACACTTTTGAGAGTCTATGGTACAGACAAATCTTTTTGAGTCTACACTATCGCCATCTAGTGCGTACGTTAGAACTATTTTTGTCTCGTCGGAAAACGGTTCATTGGCGTGTGCAGTCACGTGACAACAGATAAAAAAATATAATTTATATTATATTAAAATATTAAACTTTATGTTTTTCGATATTCTATGAATCTAACATACACATTAATTTGTGACAAATGAAAATTTTTACAAAATTAAAACACGCTTGAATAAAAAATGTATCCAGGTTAGTAAAATACACATCAAAGATCTGTCTAATGTTTATTGGTAATGGCACTTATAACAGGTACTTCCCCATTTTGCAAATTTTAGGGTTTCGGTATGTTTGTTGCAAAAGGAATCAATCATTTCTGTAGGCGTGTAGGCATCATTGTAAAAGTATGAGATAAGTATACGATGTAGGATTTCTATTAATTCTACCATGGGCACTGTTCTATATTATTTCCATAAATAGGTTTCGTTTACGTGACGATAACTGAGTGCGAATGGTATTCCTATTTCACTTGATTGTTATTATTACGCTGCGACGTTGGTATGCTTGGAGCGTCATTCTTTTCATATGGGCATTATTTGCTAACGCTGAGTACCTAATGATAAAGTTTGCTCTCGATGCCTGTGTGATACACCAAACCACATTGGGGCAGCGTGGTGGATTAAGGTCTTGATTTTCTCCTTGCGAGAGAAGGCCCCAAAGAAGCTAGAAAAGAAAGTGGGCGGCTACTTGTGCTAAGTTATAATCTGCAAAGTTATAATTTTGTTAATCTTATGTCTCTGGGTGACGAGCGCAGTGTAGTAAGTTATAATTTGGACTCTTTATGTTCCAATAGCTGCGTGCCATTGTGCTGCTATGTGGCAGCCATGTTACTTACCATCACGCACATGTCCTGGGGGTATACCGCCTAACGAAAACTGTCTCAGCTTTGATGTCGCCCTCTCTTAGGTATATTTTCGCTTGAATAGATAGAAACAGCAACAGCAAAGCTAAAGCCGATTTAATTAGGCGGTAGAAGCATGGCTGTTCGTCTCATCATACAATACCTACTATAAAAAATAAGTTATGGAGGAAGTTACCCGTGTGGTGGATTGCGATGGTTTACCTGTTTACCGGTGTACATGGTGTAAGAAACTGCATTTCTGCATTATAATTTGACTTGCTCCACCGTACTATACCATCATGGACGTACACTCCGCGAGATATAAGCTGAGCTTTGCATTAGTGTGAGTGATCACCAATCAGGCAGGAGCTTGAAATTTTGTCCGCGAGGTATAAGCTGAGCTTTGCATTAGTGTGAGTGATCACCAATCAGGCAGGAGCGCGGCGAGACAGAATGGCGCCGCGCCTAAGGCCGGTTGTCACACCTGCACTATCCATGTACACTCACACAAATGCAAAGCTCAGCTTATGCCTCGCGGAGTGTACCTACATATAAAAAAAGTCGGACGTAGTCTCGCTAACACAAAAATTGTATCTATAGTGTGCACTGTCACGTACCCACAGCCACAGGCTACAGGCTGACATGCACACATACACATCGCACTGGGCGACTGAGCCGACTCAAAAGACACCGTTTTTGATTTAGCGAGACCTGCGAGACTACGTTCGACTTTTTTTTTACGTCCATCCATCCATTTCCATTACTTACTACTTACTAGCTTATTACCACAGTAATAATTGAAAAACATTGTGGTGATGCTTTAAAAATCTTAAAATTAATTGTGTGTACCTACCTAAAAAACTACGGAACCTAATAGTGAAAGGTCTAACATGCTTTTAACTTTAACATGAAATCATAAACGTTAAACTTACTGAAACGGGGAAAACCGAAAATGTTCTTTTGCTCACAACTTGTTACAAGTTTATCAGCTTACAGCTTAGGCTGCTTACCTAGGGTTCCGCAAAATTTTAAAAGTATCGATACCTACTCGATGCCAAGTATCGTATCAAAAGTATCGATATCAATGAAATTATCGTATCAAAAGAATCGATACTACTCAGTATCGAGTACTTTTCTTTGCCTCGGGAAACGTGTTAAATCAAAAAGTACATTATTAATAAAAATCTTTATTCAAAAATAAAAACATACATTATAAAAACATAAACATAGTTAATACTACTACTAATTTACTTTGTGAACCCCCAGTCTTTTTCGTTACAATCAGACATAAATAATAATTTATTGACGCGTGAACCAGTGAGACGGTTTCTTGCAGACGTTATCAAGGCCCCAACATTTGAGAAAAGTTTTCAGACGGTATGTACTGAAGGTCCGGGTATTATGAGGTGTTTGGTGGCTATTGTATATAATTTAGGGTATACCGTTTTCATCTCGCTCCATTTTATGAATGGATCTGATTTTAAAAAGACACCGGACTTGAAAGGTATTGTCCGATTTCATCAAAGTCACGGTGCCTATTTGAACGACTATGAGCTAATTTGTTGTGAAAACTCCAAAAGTCATACTTTTCCGATTCATTTTTAGTCATCATCAGTAAGTAATATACGATTTGTATCGGCCACTCCTATAAAGTGACAGGCATCGAGTACATCAGAAAGTATCGATACCCAGTAAAGTATCGGGACAAAGTATCGAGTACGGTATCGAGTAGGTATCGCAACGCAAGTATCGATACTACTCAAGTATCGATACTTTTTGCGGATCCCTATGCTTACCTGCTTAGGTACGTAATAGGTAATACTCGTTTTGCAACTGTCGCTTGAAGATCTTGAAAGACAAAAGAGATTGCAGTACAATTTGTACTTATCTATGGCAGAATCGAGATCGAGCATTAAATACGAATCACACAAGAGTTTTAGATACCTACCTAGTGGTAATTAGCGCTACAAGTGACTGCGACTATGTCTGAAGAAGCAAACAAAATGGCAAGTGTCCTTCTTCCTTGTTATGTAAGTACTCCCCATAATACTCCTTGATTCAAATAGTTAAATAGTTAAAACCACCTCGAACAATAAAACTAATCCTTGGATTAAAACAACGAAGTAAGTACCTAGGTATTTCAAATTATTATTATTTATAGG
Source organism: Ectropis grisescens (assembly GCA_017562165.1). Lineage (NCBI taxonomy): Eukaryota > Metazoa > Arthropoda > Insecta > Lepidoptera > Geometridae > Ectropis > Ectropis grisescens. The sequence continues at coordinate 11,121,006 of CM029793.1, read as the reverse complement.
TCATTGGTTTAAAATAATACTTACACCTACCTATTATGACCATTTATGACTTACCTAATAGCAGCGACACGAGGTTTCAATCGCGTTGTTCCCGTTCTCGTTGTTTTTTGGGATAAAAAGTAGCATCTGTGTTCTTCCAGACTACAAGTAATCCATCTATTTATAGGTATTAGTAGGATGACCTATTTCGAATATGTATAAAAAATAATAAAAATATCACCCATACATTTTAGGTACAAATTACCCCAAATTTCGTACCATACTTTTGTTCCACTTTCCTCAAATGTGCAGCCTTTGACTGGAATAAATTGCCGGGCTCACTGTTCTCTCAGTTTTTATATACATATTTAGTTATGGGGTTTGACATACTTATTTAGTCATTGTAAAACAAAATCCTGTTTAACTTAAAAAAATATTTGGCAGTCATATGTGGGCTGCCGATAGAAGTGAAAACTTAGAACTCAGAATTTGATAGCTCACATTGGAAACTACATGAAAGAAACCAGAGGGAACTGCTAGTCTGGAATAAATCTTCAAAGCATTGTCGTCTAAACAAGTCTTCTAAGCATGGGCATCTAGCCATGCGTCTATCTAGAAATGCATTAGTATATCTAGTATATCACACAATGTTACACGGATTGATAAATGCACGCAGTGCTCGTATTTTTTGGTGTTTCTATATGGTTTGTTGTTTTTATTTTATTTTCACTCATATTACTTATCGTTAAAATCTATATCAGCATATTCACATAATGTAAATCCGTTATTGGCCGTAAGATAGTTATTAAAATTAAAATTTTATCTAAATGCATTCCAAATGACCCTCCCTGACCAGAGTAACTTGGTAAGGTGGGGAAAAGCCTCTGAAAAATGTTGCTATACTTGTGGAGAGGCGATATGTACAGCAAGGCACATATTGGTGGGATGCAAGGTGCTCCTTAATGGGGGTCATTACTCACGGCGTCATGACAGAGTACTTGAAATCATACGTGAAGCCATGAGCCTTTCGGTAGCTAGAGCCCAAAAGGATTGACGACAAACAACAGACAAATTAACTTTGTAAAGAAGGCTCAACTTCAAACTCCAGGAACAAGCCTTACTCAATCCTGGGTACAGCACCTGATTGGACTATTTTAATGGACACGTATGAAAAGCACTACAAAATCCCAGAGGATGTGGGTGTTTCGTCATCCAGACCGGACATTTTCCTTTTTTCTAGAGCTACGAAACGCATAGTCCTTGTAGAACTTACCGTACCGTGGGAAACTAATATACCTAAAGACCACGCGATGAAACAAAATAAGTATTACGACCTCCTAAACGAATTAACAAAAACGGCTATGTAGTTAGTTTATACGCTGTAGAAGTGGGAGCGAGAGGTATACCAGCAAAATCTCTATAACCTACTGAAAGACCTTGGCTTATCCAGAAGTGCTGTAAGTTCTATACTAGAACGTGTATCTAAAGCTGCACTAGTAGGCTCATATCAGATTTGGCTGGGCAGGGAGAGAAAGGCGAGTGGTGAAGGTGAGTGTTGATGTACGTCAGAAAGGGGCCCCTTAACCTACGCCCGAGTCACAAGTCTCGGGAACTACTCGAGTTTTTCTCTCTCTGCCACACGATGGACCCGGCACCCGCACGGTGAATCCATGGAATGCTAAGAAGATCGTCTCTAAGTTAATGAATATCTGTTTTTAAGGGCTGTGGATTTTGTATAAATAAATAAATAAATAAATAAATCTAGATGGCCATGGCCGAGTTCACTCGAAGATTCTTTCTTTTATGAGTGGGATGCTTGAGCTCAATTCACAGCCCACAAAAAACTGTGTGTAGTGCGCCAAAAGAACTTTTCACTTCAAATTGAGAATTTTGTCAAGGTAAGAATGAATACTGGAGAGCCCAGCCACATATTACAGACTAGCTGAACCCGCTACTTCGTTCGCGTAAGCAGATGTTACTGACTCATACATTAATTGGAAGTTAATTAATCGTCAAATATTTGGATAAGTAGTCATTGAAAAACCTTTGAGTTTGAGTGAATTTGTTTTTCCACACAAAATTTTTATTGAATTTTATCATCTTTATTTTTCTTTTTTTAAACAAAATCAAACATACCTACTTAGTAAGGTTTCGTAGTATCGAACATAGCCGCAAGTGTTAAGTTTGTAGGATTTTTATAGGATACATTATGAAAAGTCTGAAGTTAATGTGCATGATCTGATACCTACTTACCTATTTCTTTTTATCCGCAAGCTGTTTTCTAGCTATTACCCGCGACTTCGCCGGCGTAAAATTTTGAACGAAGCCTGTGTGGAATCAAAATAATTAAAATTTTGAGTTTTAATGATATTCAAGCAAGTTGAACCCGTAAATTTAAGCCAATGTATGAATTTAATTGTAGGTAACACAGAAAAAAATCAAGAACGAAAGAATCCAAATTTGGCATCATAATCCTTTTAGCAGCAAAAACTTATTAGTACAATTTAGAATACCAGTAACGCCACCTAGTGATGAAAAAAAATACATACCACAATAGCAAAACATCGATTTAAATGGCCTTTAGTGCTTTTAGATTTAAACTGGCATTAGCGCCGTCTATTGAGAATATTATGTTGCTTGTTATTTTGATTGTGAACGCAAATCACCTATATTATCTACGCCAAAACAGGTGCATATATTTTTTCATTTTTGGCTTTTACCTTGCCATCACATCAAGTTCCTTACGAAAATATATGCTTATATTAATACGGAGTTAAATGAAAATGTAGACTTATTAGCCCATGTGAAATTTTAGACTCTAAACTATATGTATTTCGTATGTCAACCCAATTCGTTGTGCCGTTTTGACGTGATAGTTAATATTTGTTTCCTTAGGGCCCATGCTTCTTTTCAGGTTGATAGGTAATAAATATATAAATATGGTATTTCAGACTATGAGTTATTTCTGTTTCAATTTTCTACCAAATTTGCTTAGTCTTTCCTACGTCACAGTAACCTATAAGTAACCGATTTGCTATTTCTGAGTTCAAACTACGTGTGTTTCAATTCCATCCAAATATGTTCAGCCGTTCCAACGTTGTCCTGTAAATATTATGAATGTCACTGTTTGGATGTTTGTTACGTAATACATAGAGTACTTATACATAGGCAATGTTTAGCCTATGTGTTCTTCCAGACTGTAATCTAATTATATTTCAAATTTCAACCCGATCACTTGATACGTTCCGCTATGATTAAAGCGGCAATAGAAATACATCATCTGCGAAAATTTCAACTGTCTAGCTATCACCGTTCTTGAGATACAGCCTGGTGATAGACGGACGGACGGACGGACGGATAGAGAAGTCTCAGTAATAGGGTCCCGTTTTTACCCTTTGTGTACGGAACCCTAACAACGGTCTGCTTCGGTCATCGAAGCTTGTTGAACACTACCTTTAAATTTTAAACAGTATTTGGATTGAAATAATACGTTTTCTAATAAGTTACGGCTGGTCTAGTAAGTTACAGCTGACCTAGTCGGGAGAACGGCGACTGTCGATCCGGAGACCCAGGGTTCAAAACCAGGCGCACCACTATCTTTTCAGAGTCATGTTCGTAATGCCGGTAATTAAAACGGTTAAGGAAAACACCGTGAAAAAACCGAAATCTACCTATAATCTAAGTTCTAAGTCATATGTCATCCACCAACCGACACTGGGCCAGCGTGGTGGATTATAGCCTTGTCTCTCTCCTTGCGAGAGAAGGCCCCGACGCCCAGCAGTGGGAACATTTAATGGGTTGTTTATGCTGCTACTTATTATGCTGATATGTTTTCTCCAAAATACAAAAATCTACTTCAATGACAGGTAATTTAATTCTGTCATTCGACTAAATTTTATAAGAAGGTATAACTGGCGTACAGATAAATCTAAGCTGATTTTAGTTTTTTGTTGATATTTGATATCTGTTTTCGATATCTAAGATCACCTCTGAAGTATTTTCTACCAAACAAAAAAGGAATTATCAAAATCAACTTACAATTAGCGGAGTTATCGCGTAAAACAAAACCAAATAAAAAACATGCAACCCGATTGAGAACATCCTCCTTGTTTGAAGTCGATTATAATCGAATGATGTTTGTTTTTCCACACAAAAATATATTTTGACAATTATTTTGTCATCCAAGATGACGCGACGCGATCACGTGGGCACTTTCTAGTATCTAGAATCTAGATATTCTGTGGATCGTCTGTGATACACAGAATATTTAGAAGTTAGTATGTACCGAACGCGCCGCGCGTGTCGTTATTATTTAATGTTTGTGTAATTTCCGAACCAATAGACCGATATTGTTCAAATTTTGACGGAACAATATAAACAATGTGTTCTTTCTAACAAAAAATTAATGAAATTAAACAACGCAAACATGAGTTACAACCAAATACACATTCTGACTTTCACCCCCTCCCGCAAGAAAACCGATCAGAATTTGGAGATCAAAAGTAACCTACAGCAATGTCCTTAGTATAAACTAAAATCATGCCAAGTTTCAGCTGAATTGAATCAGTAGTTTCGGCGTGATGCGTGATCCCTATACAGAAAGACAGACAGACAGACAGACAGACAGACAGACATGAAAGAAATAAAATGCAGTTTCGCCATCAGTATCGACTATGGAGTGCCCCAAAAAAAATTTTTTTCAAAATATCTTCAATGTACAGAATTCGACCCGTTACAGTTTTATTATAAGTATAGATAGATGTAATCAAAGTCAAAGTACGCTATTCATAAATGTACAATTTACACGTCAATTAATCTATACTTCTATACTAATATTATAAAGAGGAAAGATTTGTATTTTTGTATTTTTGTATGGCACGAATAAACTCAAAAACTACTGGACCGATTTCAAAAATTCTTTTGCCAATAGAAAGCTACATTATCACTGAGTAACATAGGCTATGTTTATTACGAAAAAAAATGAGACATCTACGGAATTTTTTACTAAAACCAACGCAAGGTATAAAAAAACAGTCATAAAATGGCTTTCATCGCATACGCTGCGGAAAGTACTAATGATAGACCAAAACAATGTTCTACAATATTATAGAGCGTATTAAAATCTACAAAAAACCTCGCGAGACCATATGTCTAACTACAGTAATTACCTCATAACAACTACATTTTTACATTTTAAAAGTAAGTAAAATGCCTATCAAATTCAGACCATGTTATCAACACATTTGTATTAATTCTTATCCAAATAAATTATTTCTAATTCAAGACTCTTTAATACCTATTGATTACTTTTTGAATTATTGAAGTCGGACATTCCATTCAAAAGATTTAACGAAATTAAAAATATCAATCCTATCAAAATGCGGCGCCGCGCGGCGCAACAGCGATAGAGGGGACACCGAGGCACGGGGGAGAGGTGTTCGCAGGTATGAAATAGGTAAGTTTGTACGAGTAGCCGCGCGCGCGTCTACTAATTCGCGTGGTCGCCTCGCTACGTAGGTAGTGGACACAAATGATACTAAATATTAAACAATTTTTCGTAACACTTTTTTTATGTTCCTATCAAAATGTTCTTTTCAGAACTACTTTTGTATAAGTTTATTCTACCTTTACTGTTATTGTTCAAGTTTTCTCGCACTTTCTACACAGTATTACATTAAATTTATTCCATTTTGGTTTCCTCACGATGTTTTCTTTTACCGTTTTAAATTGGAGGCATTACGGACATGCCTTCGAAAAAATAGTGATGCGCGTGTAATTTGAGCTGGGGGATAGGATACGATATGGGTCATTATAAGTTAAGAGGTACTTTCCATGGCCAGGACGAAAATATACTTTTTTTTTATACTAACTTCCTAATCAACCTATATATTACTTAAAACTAAATGTCTTCTTCATGCTCACTTAAATTTATTACAGAAATGTACGTAGTTTAGTTACAATAAGCTCGAATATAAGAAAAAAGTATCTACCCTGGTCTGTCCCCAACCCGACTTTATATGTAAACCAGTTATTATGAAAGTATTAAAATTCAATAATTACTTTATCATCGTTAATTTTATACAGAACAATAATTTAGTCACAGGGTCTGATGTGTAAAATTACTTATATATCAATTTTTTCATAAATAATATCAACGCCGAAATTTGTCCTTCGTGTTTCGTGTCTCGTACCCTGGCTCTTTGTTTCCGTTTAAAAATCAGTTTTGTATTGCTAGTTTGTGGAAGTTGTGACCTTGAGTGCATAGGATGTAACGTGAACGTAGCAACAAGTGGCGCGTAAGCCGACTGCGCAGTCATTTTAACGGCCATTTCACGCCGCTCGCTTACTGTAGAAGTGTTGAGTGAATGCAGTCTTTCCTCTGGTAAGTGTTATTTAACAATTATTTGTTCAAATACTAATATAGACTTAAGTATTTGCTATGAATAGTGTATACATTGTTACGTTTGATTGTGAATTGCGTACGAGAAACACTTTTACGGCTATTTTAGATTTCGGTCGAAAATGTACCTTGCCTGGCGTATTTCCCCTGGCTTTTTTGATGATAAGGGTGATACTTAATGTCCAGGGAAGATATATTTGTATGCATTTTCATGAATACTTCTACATTTTTCTCTGAACCTTTACTTGGCATTATGTATATACCACTTTACAATTTAATGCGATTTTTTTACAGAAAAAATGGCACCTAGAAAACAGAACTAGAAGTACTTACAATCTTTTCATTTTGGAGGATCAAGACAGCAAAAAACTATGCATACTGTTTTAGTCTATACTAAAGATGTCGATCAAGAGCTAAGAAGACAATGTTACTGCACATTGTCACAAAATTTATTGCACATACCTGCAATTTGGGCGCATTTACAGCCCATACTTGACTGTCTGCCGGCTACTGTTACGACTTTACATTTCTTGAGCGATGGGCCAGTCACCCAATATCGTAATAAAATGACATTTAAAGTTTTGGCAACAATGCTAGAAGATAACCATATGATACTATACATAAAGATATCTTCAAAAGTAAGAACCTTTTTTATGTTTTGTACCTAGTGCTAAAAACATTTAATTTTATAAGCAAAGTCTGCTAAGATATGACAAGTGTGATTTATTAATAATTCATAATTAAAATAGAATCAATAAATACAGTTGATTGTTAAAATAATCCTGTTTTTAATATGTCTATCTCTTTCCCTATCCATAAAGTATCCTCCCCTGGGTATTTTGTCTCTACCCTGTACTGAGTATTTACCCTGATCACTTATAAAACGAGATAAAACCAACAAATTGACTGGCCACTTTGTAAATGTTTTCAACTTAAAAGTTTCCTTAAAAAAAATGTATACTTGAGTAAAAATATAAAAAAAAATGCCATGCCGTCACTTCATACAACATTTTACCTCTTAACTTGTAATGACCCATATAGGTCATCCCCAAAGGTCCCCTTTATTCTACCTACTAAAGTAGAATAAAACGGAGCATTAAGGACTACGATGAAATCTAGCTGTGTCAATAGATTCAATAAGCAGCCCACTAAATATTCCTACTACTGGGACTCGGGGCCCTCTCTCGCAAGGAGAGAGTCAAGTCCATAATCCACCACGCTGGCCCAGTGCGGGTTGGTGGATGACACATGACCTCAAAAGATTCTAAGTACATGGCGATTTCTTCACGATGTTTTTCTTCACCGTTTTAAGTTAGCGGTATTACGCATATTACTCCGAAAAGACAGTGGTGCCTGGTGCACGTGGGATTTAAAACCGGGGCTCCAGATCGGCCGCCGCCGTTCTCCCGACTAGTCCAGCCGTAACTATTTAGTACGTATTTAGAACTAATAGACTTTAGTAGTTACATAAAACATTGCACAACCATAAACTACGTCGTAGGTGGCATTAGCAGATTTTAACACTAAATTACAACAATTAAATATTTACTGATTTTTAGGACTAATGATAATATACCATAACAACTAACGCATAACAGTTTTCGCATAATTTTTTGCTACCGTATATAGCATAAACATAACTTAGCATAATGTTTAAAGGCACATATTGAGAGAAGCATCACAATACCTAAACATAACAATTGGTCCTATTAACCTCTCGCTACGGCGACGACCTCGCTTGGCTCGCTCCTCTCAGGACCTCCCTTGAGCTTCTGGCTCCCGCATTTTTTTTTATAAAGTAAAATAGGCAAAAAAACATGCGTTTTAAATGATAAACAGATGATTGGGATTGTTTGTTTTGTCTTATGTCCTAAGCATGGCAATTCTGCCAAGAGTGTGTTAAAATTTGTAAGTCTAATAATTTTGTTTTATACTTATTTTCCATAATACCCGTGCGAAGCCGGGGCGGGCTGCTAGTAACAAATAAAAACAAAAGAAAGCATACAAATTGTATACATTTTCAAAGTTTGAAATGACTACTTTACTGTATTACAATAATTAATCTGTGAGCATGCAACGTCTTCGACCTCACTGTCACTTGCCATCAAGCCATTTGCTGGTCTAACACCAACCTATGCTCGGTAACAAAATAAGATTACAACCATATCATCATAGTAATCTTATTTGAGTTGTTAAATTTCAGATAACAAAATAAAATAAAAAAGTTTGTCCATACCTAGCTGATATGGGTATTTTAAAAATTACAAACAAATTTTTTATTTATTTATTACTGTACTTACAATATTGCAGGCTCAAATTGATTAGAACTGATGATCTCATTATACATTTTTGAAACATATTTGTGTAATTTCTGAAAATCTTGTTTTCAGATCTACGAGAAGGTGGAGGATATTCTTGACAGAATCACATTACCGAAAGTAAAAGAATCAGCAAATAAAATAAAGAAACTGGAGATTAATACTGAGGAGCATCTCAGAGGTGTGAAAGACCTGATATATAATAAGGCTATAATACTGCCTTCCTATGCTAAAATCTGCGCACTATTGTCTAAAGAGCTTTGCGATTTGAAGGTAATTTTTAACCGACTTCCAAAAAAAAATTTATTTTTGTGTTCGGATGGGTATGCTTCCTGAATGGTCCCATATAAATCTTATCGAAATCGGTCGGGTCGGGTTTTTGAAATATGAACGATAAACTAAAATTTGCGTACATTTTTCTGGATGACGTAGTTGAAGATTCGACAAAAGTTATGAAACTCGGATCCTGTCAATACGAAATTGTGTAAATGGATTAATAAAAACCCCCGTTGTTTTTAACCCCCGACCAAAAAAAGGGGTGTTACAAGTTTGACGTCGATGTCTGTCTGTCGGTCTGTGGCAGAGCTCAAACGGATGAGCCGATTTCGATGCGGTTTTTTTTATTTCAAGGGTATTAAACCCGTGTGGATGTTAGCTATGGTTTTTGGTTCATGTCGATTTAAGATGGCCGCCTCCACAAAATGGCGGACAAAATATTTCTTCACAACCTACCTCAATATGGGTATCGAATGAAAGGGCTTGATTAGTAAAATACCATACACTATGACAAATTTCAAATCCAAAATGGCCGCCACCACAAAATGGCGAATTATATTATTATTTTCATTACTACATCAATATGGGCATCAAACGAAAGGGCCTGACTAGTAGAATACTTTGCACTATGACAAATTTGAAATCAAAGATGGCCGCTACCACAAAATGCCGAAAGACATTTCTGTTTTCACAACTCCCTTAATATGGGTATCAAATGAAAGGGCTTGACTAGTAGAATGTTGTACAGATAACAAATCCGAGGTAGTCACGGCTTAATCTAAATTTTTAATTCTGTACTTGTACACTAAAAAGGGTAAAATAAACTATTTTCGTACAAAAAATTAAACTGACTTCAAAACCACAAATAGGCACTCAAAAGCGAAAAATAAACTAAAATCATTATTATAACCGCTACTCACTCATCTATTTGAAGTCGGTGCCAGTCAGGTCAAAAAGTTAGTAGATTGATGCTATGTAGGCACATGGTAAGTAGTAAGTAGGGACAGGTATCAGAATCAGAATCAGAATCAGAATAATTTATTGTTGAACTGTGTACAAACTAGTTGGTAGGTTACAATATTTCCAGTACTTACAACAGTCTGCCCTCTGCGAGCATACAATAATAATTAACGTTAAATAATTTTTTTACTTAAGAGTACAAATCGTTATAACTGAACAAACTGCTGAATGACCTAAATAATTTCACCATTCTATATTATGTACTATGTATGCAATTAATAATTGAATACAGTTAAGTACAGCTGTACTTACTAGTCGTTTAGATATTCTGTCAGTTTATAATAGGTTTTAGAAATTAGCCACGTCTTTAGCCTAATTTTAAAATGATTACCAACGAGACTTATTATGGCTATAATACTGCCTTCCTATGCTAAAATCTGCGCACTCTTGTCTAAAGAGCTTTGCGATTTGAAGGTAATTTTTAATCGACTTCCAAAAAAGGAGGAAGTTATCAATTCAATCCCTATGTTTTTTTTTATGTATGTTACCTGATTTCTCGAGAACCTCTGCACCGATTTTAAAATTTATTTTTGTTCGGATCGATTGATTTGATTGATTGCTTCCTGAATGGTCCCATATAAATCTTATCGAAATCGGTCGGGTCGGGTTTTTGAAATATGAACGATAAACTAAAATTTGCGTACAGTTTTCTAGATGACGTAGTTGAAGATTCGACAAAAGTTATGAAACTCGGATCCTGTCAATACGAAATTGTGTAAATGGATTAATAAAAACTTGTTTTTAACCCCCGACCAAAAAAAGGGGTGTTACAAGTTTGACGTCGATGTCTGTCTGTCTGTCTGTGGCACCGTAGAGCTCAAACGGATGAGCCGATTTCGATGCGGTTTTTTTTATTTCAAGGGTATTAAACCCGTGTGGATGTTAGCTATGGTTTTTGGTTCATGTCGATTTAAGATGGCCGCCTCCACAAAATGGCGGACAAAATATTTCTTCACAACCTACCTCAATATGGGTATCGAATGAAAGGGCTTGATTAGTAAAATACCATACACTATAACAAATTTCAAATCCAAAATGGCCGCCACCACAAAATGGCGAATTATATTATTATTTTTCATTACTACATCAATATGGGCATCAAACGAAAGGGCCTGACTAGTAGAATACTTTGCACTATGACAAATTTGAAATCAAAGATGGCCGCTACCACAAAATGCCGAAAGACATTTCTGTTTTCACAACTCCCTTAATATGGGTATCAAATGAAAGGGCTTGACTAGTAGAATGTTGTACAGATAACAAATCCGAGGTAGTCACGGCTTAATCTAAATTTTTAATTCTGTACTTGTACACTAAAAAGGGGTAAAATAAACTATTTTCGTACAAAAAATTAAACTGACTTCAAAACCACAAATAGGCACTCAAAAGCGAAAAATAAACTAAAATCATTATTATAACCGCTACTCACTCATCTATTTGAAGTCGGTGCCAGTCAGGTCAAAAAGTTGTAGATTGATGCTATGTAGGCACATGGTAAGTAGTAGTAAGGACAGGTATCAGAATCAGAATCAGAATCAGAATAATTTATTGTTGAACTGTGTACAAACTAGTTGGTAGGTTACAATATTTCCAGTACTTACACCAGTCTGCCCTCTGCGAGCATACAATAATAATTAACGTTAAATATTTTTTTTACTTAAGAGTACAAATCGTTATAACTGATCAAACTGCTGAATGACCTAAATAATTTCACCATTCTATATTATGTACTATGTATGCAATTAATAATTGAATACAGTTAAGTACAGCTGTACTTACTAGTCGTTTAGATATTCTGTCAGTTTATAATAGGTTTTAGAAATTAGCCACGTCTTTAGCCTAATTTTAAAATGATTACCAACGAGACTTTTAATGTCGGTTGGTAACTTATTATAAATCTTTAAGGCCATGATAATTATATGGACTATTATGGTACATACTGTTGTTTATCTGTGGCATAAAGATGTTGTGATTATGTTTTTTCCTGAGAATCTCTGATCGACTAGATTTAATTTCGAAAAAGTAGTTACTGTTACATTTGACAAAAACAGAAATTTCATATATATAAATACAAGTAAGAGTGAGAATATTGTTACTTTTGAAAATATTACGTAAACTGTCCTTAGCGTTGAGCTTGTATATTGTTCTTAAGCATCTCTTTTGAAGTATGAAGGTTGATTCTATTTCAACGGAGCCCCAAAATATCACGCCGTAAATTCATTGAGGGTAAACATAACCATAGTAGGCGTTCAATGCAATTTCCTTAGATGATATATTACTGAGAATTGCCAAAACATAACAATATTTTGATAATTTACTATTGACTTTATTTACATGTGATTTCCAGTTTAAGTGATTATCTATTGACACTCCTAAGAAATTTGTATTGTCAACAACTTTGACTTTATTCCCTCTGTATATAATGTCTAAATCTGTTGGTTGTTGTTTGTAGTTTCTAAATTGAATTATTTTTGATTTCTCCACGTTTAGGTTCAAGTTAATTTCGCCTAACTTAGTTCCTACTGTGTTGAGTGTTTTGTTTATTTCTCTGTTAAACTCTTAAGTAGTATCTATCCACTACCTGTTACATTTGGCTGGCACCGACTTCAAATAGATGAGTGAGTAGCGGTTATAATAATGATTTTAGTTTATTTTTCGCTTTTGAGTGCCTATTTGTGGTTTTGAAGATTACGACCGCGGGCCCGCGCCGCTAACCGGGTTAATAAATTAATTTTCAAAATTCCACATGTACACATCAGTAAACCCAACGATTTTTATGTTTGACCTACGTCAATGAGTAAATCTTTCTATTACTTCACTTTTCAGGTGCCTTCCGAAACAAAACCTGATGTTCACATTAACTTCAGGGCATTAATAATCAACAAATGCCAAACAGAATTTGAGACCACGAAAAATGAGCGAATGATGTCAATCGAAAAAGAAATGGACGAGTGCAACGATCCAGTGAGTAACTCAATTGGATTTCATTCAATACTAGCTAAAAATTCTTACAGTTACAGTTTTCTGGCCAAAGTTACGGTTGCTCTAGCAAAGTTACGGATGGTCTTGCAAAATTTACGCCTGGTCTAGTCGGGAGAACGGCAACTGCTAATGTGAAGCTTATGGTTCGAATCCCACGCGCGCCACTGTCTTTTCGAAGTCATGTGCGTAATTCCGCTAACTTAGAAAAGGTGAAGGTGAAACATCGTGAGGAAACCGACATGTTCCTAGAATTTTTCCAGTAGTGCGTCATTCCCTAACTCTCACTGGGCCAGCGTAGTAGCCTGGGCCTTGACTCTCTCATTACGATAGAAAATGATGATGATGATGATGTAGTATTCCAGAATATATCTATGTATCAAATTTCATCCAGTTCCCTGTAATATTGTTTGCGTGAAACAGTACCAAACTACCATGGTATGGTATTTTGTTACACACAAACATTTGTTATATCTATACTAATACTAGCGGCCCGTTCCGGCTTCGCTCGGATATCGTCACATAAAGCCCATTAATCGAAATAACAAGAACAAAATTAAAAATTTTGATTAACCCCCGACTACCTTAGATTTGTTATCTGTACAACATTCTACTAGTCAAGCCCTTTCATTTGATACCCATATTAAGGGAATTGTGAAAAAGGAAATGTAATTCGCCATTTTGTGGAAGCGGCCATCTTGGATTTGAAATTTGTCTTAGTGCAAAGTATTCTACTAATCAAGCCCTTTTATTTGATACCCATATTGAGGTAGTAGTGAAAAATATTATATAATTCGCCATTTTGTGGTGGCGGCCATCTTGAATTTGAAATTTGTTATAGCGTTTAGTACTCTGCTAGTCAAGCCCTTTCATTTGATACCCTTATTGAGGTAGGTTGTGAAGAAATATTTTGTCCGCCATTTTGTGGAGGCGGCCATTTTGAATCGATATTAACCAAACATAGCTAAGAACACCCGCACGGATATTAACTTTCAAATAAAAAAAACCGCATCGAAATCGGCCCATCCGTTTGAGCTCTACGGTGCCACAGACAGACACACACACAGACAGACAGACAGACAGACAGACAGACATCGACGTCAAACTTATAACACCCCTTTTTTTTGTCGGGGGTTAAAAACTATCCTATCTCTTAAGTTGGATCGAACTGCACATGGTGTGCGAATTTTATTATAATCGGTTAAGTGGTTTAGGAGTCCATTGAGGACAAACATTGTGACACGAGATTTATATATATTAAGATTATAAAGCTGAAGAGTTTGTTTGTTTTGAACGCTAGGATCTCGGGAACTACTGGTCCGAATTGAAAAACTCTTTCTATTGGATAGTCCATTATCGACGAAGGCTTATAGGCTATACAACATTACGCTACTAAACTTATTAATAGGAGCGGAGCATGAATGAAGAATGTAACAAACACGGGAAAAATATCCCTTTTTTTGAGCTTTCGTACCGTGCGTTAACGTGACAGCATGTGTCATTAACCTAATCAAATGATGTAAACCTTTGCTAATCAAATGATGATGAATGTTCTGAGTTGGTACGACCAATTTTGCGATAGGTGGCGTAGCAGATAGCTGAAGAGGTTTTTGTTTGAACGCGATATTCTCAGGAATTACTGATTTAAAAAAATCTGTTATGTATCTGTTAGATATGTACGGGATTCCTGAGTGCTATAGGATATGTACATAAATATCACGTGTCTCGGTCTCGTGTCGCGGTCTCGGCGCGAACTGGCGTCCATACAAATCTATAGTGTCAAGTGTCTGTCGCGGTCTCAGAACTAACTTGTACCTTTATGTGACTCAGAAATTGGGAAATGTCATACTCCGCCGTCCGCGCAATTTTCGTAAAACGTTCAAAGTTTTTGCTTAACGTGTTAATATGTTATGTCGCAGCCAACTGGCTTGTTTAATATATAGGTGAAGTGGTAATAGGCAGGCTTTATAGAGGTAGCGTGCAGAACCGATAACCGCTGGGCATGGCCGTATAAAAAAGTCGAACGTAGTCTCGCTAAAACAAAAACTGTGTCCATCGAGTCGGTCACATATGCACGTATGCGTTGTCATTTCATCAAACAGCTCGACAAACTTGATCGTTGTTATTTAATACTTGCCTAGCCTGTACATTTCATTTACTGCTACCTAGTGCCGAAACTCCCCAAACTGTCAAAATGGCATTAGTAGGTAAACAACAAATGTAATGTTGTTTTTCTAACCTATAATCAACAAAATCAAACAAAATTCAGTATAGTAATCACTTGTTCTAGAAATCTGTGATAGTAATGCACAATATAGTGGTAAATATTAATTATTAAGTCATAATGTCGAATATAAAAGTTATAATAAAATGTCAATTAATTTAAATTACACAATAATAATTTACTGTTTTACAAAGGCAAAGCATAAAAGTCCTCGTATCTATAAAACGCCTGCTCAACAAGCCAGCGTTGCAATCGAGATTTAAAACTACATCCGCTTGGTGCGGCTCTCACATGTTCGGGCAGGTTATTGTAAAAGTCTGGACCCATAACATGGGTCAATTTTGTAGCTTTGGACAGATTACGCTTTACTGCGCCGAGGCTGCCCGCGCTTCTCGTGGGGTAGCGATGGTTCGCACTTCGCACCACAGACCTCATAGGAGTTCAGGTTAGTTCTCACAAACAATGCTACTTGCATTATCACCACCGAGGGTAGTGTAAGAATGCCCAGACTCCTAAAATATGGTTTTACGGAAGTCTCATCGTCTACTCCGATGATAGCCCGGATGGCACGTTTTTGTAGCCGGAATATTCTTTGCCACTCCGCACACCTCCCCCACAGCTCGGCGCCGTACTGCACGAGCGAATGCACTGTAGCGAAGTAGCAAACTCGAGTCACGTCTACGGGCACAACCTGTGCTACTCGCCGCAGCGCAAAACACGCACCACCGAGTTTTCCTCTCAGTCTGTCCACATGACTCTCCCACGTTAATCCGGCGTCTACCTCAAAACCGAGGAAAGTGGTCGAGTACACCTGGTTCAATATTGATCACAGACTAAGTAGATATTGATTGAATGATTATGATTAATGTGGACCCTATTTTTAACCCCCGACCAACAAAGGGGTGTTATATGTTTGACGTCGATGTCTGTCTGTCTGTCTGTCTGTCTGTGTGTGTGTCTGTCTGTGGCACCGTAGAGCTCAAACGGATAAGCCGATTTCGATGCGGTTTTTTTTTTTGAAAGTTAATATCCGTGCGGATGTTCTTAGTTATGTTTGGTTAATATCGATTCAAGATGGCCGCCGCCACAAATGGCGGACAAAATATTTCTTCACAACCTACCTCAATATGGGTATCAAATGAAAGGGCTTGACTAGTAGAATATTATACATTATAAAAAAAATCAAATCCAATATGGCCGCCACCACAAAATGGCGAATTATATTATTTTTTTCACTGCTACCTCAATATGGGTATCAAATGAAAGGGCTTGACTAGTAGAATGTTGCACAGATTACAAATCTGAGGTAGTCGGGGTTTAATCAAAATTTTTAATTTTGTTCTTGTTATGGTCAGAGGTCTAATCTTGTATCCTGAGAAGTTCACGTGGAGAAAGTGGATCTTTTTCAAATGACTTATGGCAGATGTTTCACTTTTACTTTTGTCTTATGTTCACCTTATATTACGAATGACCATTAGCCAGCCAGTTTATTAAATGTTGTAACAAATAATAAAGCTGAATATCATTCAGGCCGCTGGTTAAATGCGCTGTAAACAGACTAGCTAGTTCGCTAGTTGGCTGCGACGTAAAGGTTACATTTCAAGTTTTTCTTTTAGGTTAAATGGCAAGAACTCAAAAAGCTACTTGATGAAGAAAACAGGTGCGATAAAATGTCAGCCATTGGAAACGTAATTTTTATTGGTATGTCCTTAATTAAGAATTATTTTTATCGACATTCGCTTAAGCAGCTCGCTTTATGTTTTCAGTTCTGGGATAAGATACGAATTATTATTCTTTTCAGGAGAACTGTTCAAAGTGAAGCTTCTAACATCTAATATAATCTATTTTTGTCTGAAAAATTTACTCGAATCATTGGAAGACAAAAAATTGGAATGTTTATGTGAACTCCTCACCGTAGTCGGTGAAGATCTCGAGAACGATAATTGTAATTCGACTTACACAGGCTTTAGACAAAAAAAAAAATCAACGCACTTCTGAACTGAACGTGACGTTTCAAAAGTTGCAAGATATCGTGGACCGCAACACGAAGAAAAACAGTAGCACCGTAATAGCTAAAATCGAAAAAGTGATCGCTTTGAGAAACACGAATTGGAAGTAGATAAAATAAAATGTTTTTTTTTTAACGGGCAGAGTCTTTATTAACAAAACTAAATTTCACACTATTTCATACCCAGCTGTATTATGGTGTTCTAAGTGCATTTTTTTAAATATTGTCTTATCTGCTTAGCTTTACACAAGTGCGCCTGTAATGCGCCATGGTTTCATACACTTAGATAACGTCCTTTTAAGTAACATACGATAAGTATAGAATATAATTAAATTAAATAGAAGTAGAGATATCTTTTGTTTTACGGTAAATGTATTTTTAGGCATATTTGAAAGACATTCTAAAATGAAGATATGACTGCCTTCATCATATTAGCTGTAATAAAAAGATTGTGAATGTTTAATTTTAAAAGTGTACCTATCTAATAGGCCAAAAAAATATATTACTCATTTCTTTCTTTCATGATTAAAACGAAATCTATCTTAACTTAGAATAGGATTTAAATAAGTTGCTTATGTTTTAATTGAAACCTTAGAATTTATACATACAACAAATAAACCAAAAATAAAATATACTTGTCTCATTTTTTACTGACTTCTTCCTGCTCGAAGCTTTGTTCGTCGCAGCCAAAGAAAATAGCATATAGTCCGTTCCACGAAGACGTGTAGAAAATGTAAACAAAGGTGCTACCATAACATAAACATCATTTAACCTTAATATTTTTCTAAAACTGTCTTAAAATATTTTTACAAATATGATTCGACTTTACTGTGATCTTAAATACAACATACTTGGATTTGTATTGATCAAATAACGATTTATTAACTTATCTTGAAAGTTATAAATAGAAATAGTAGAATGTGGTAGATACGGTTTTAAACAGTGGCAATTTGATCTATGTTTCTCAAACTGCGATTCCCATCAAAACATAAATGTGAAGTGAAAGACAAGTTCAATATTATGATATTAAAACCAGCCAAGTTAGACTGCTTTTAATAATTATCATTAATTATAAAAACAAATCATATTTTAAGTATATAAAACTAGTCTATGTTATTATAAATAGATTTTAGAACTGATTTAAGACCATTTAGATCTCTATTCTTTAGTCGTTGAAGTCAACAAACAAGGCATATAATATCATAATACTGAACTTTGATCTCACTTCACTTAAGTATACGCATGTTTCTGATAAATCATACCATTACTTTTTGCACGTAAATTATAAAACGTTTACCTAATGAACCACTAAATAATGTATATTTATTCGCAAGAAAATCTACTAATCCTTATTATAAGTGCAAAAGTTTAGATGTACGTTGCTCTATCAAGATGGAACAGCTAAACGGCTCAGGTTTAAACGCGGAACACGGTTAGATTATGATCTGGAAAGCATAGGTATAAGTTTATTTTTATGGAGGGAAAAGGGATCTAAGCGGGTAAATTTGCGGGACGCTGCTCACATAAGCGACCCACTAAAAGTTCTTTGCTGGGGCTATAATTCTTCCGTGTTGGTGGTGGATGACAAACCTCTCTGATCTCGAAAATTTTTAGCATGCCAGTTTGCTTAAGGTGTTTTCTTTCATGAGCGTAATGCTGCTAAAGCATTACGAAAAAGCAGAGGTGCGCGTGAGATTAGAACCAGGCACTGCATCTGCGTATTGGCGTGACAAAGCCACCTAAGCCGAGCAATAACTTAATGTTAAAAAAATAAATGTAAAACTAATGTAAAAACAGAACGCTCATTAACAAATTTGTTTGGATGTAAAAATCTTATATTAGGATTGATGAAAGCACTACTCAGTATTCGATACGTTTTAAAATTAATTGCAACAGCATCTAACGCAGTAGAAATTAATTGAATTTTTGAATGAATTACACCTACCACTCTTATTAAAAAAATACCCAATGGGGCACTTAAATATTAAAACTATTTGAATCTTCTCAGAACGGGTAGAAATAGTGCCACCAATATATTTTGTGTGCCACCATTTGTTTTGTCATTTTACTTACCTTATTTGTTTGTTACAGAATCAAGTTTAAGGGCCACGTTAGCTATATATTCAGACTTGATTGCTTTTTTAGTTTAAATATAAAACGTAGATCAATTATTATAGCAAGGAATAGTATATAGGTTACCACTTATATAGGTACACTACTTTTTATTAAGACAAAATAATAGCAATGGTAGCTACACAGGTAGTAAGAACTACACTAGTGATGTGCTGTATTGTGAAAAAAGTACATCCACGGATACGGATCTGAATGTGGATATATATACTAGTATCTAAAGCTGCGCTAGCAGGTTCATATCAGATTTGGCTGGGCAGGGAGAGAAAAACGAGTAGTGAAGGTGAGTGTTGATGTACGTCAGAAAGGGCTCCTAAACGTACGCCCGAGTCACAAGTCTCGGAATCTACTCGGGATTTCTCTCTCTCTGCCGCACGATGGACCCGGCACCCGCACGGTGAATCAATGGAATGCTAAGAAGATCGTCTCATATATATATATATATATATATATATATATATGATACATATATATATATATATATATATATATATATATGTATATGTATATATATATATATATACATCCTCCAAACAATTAGCCGTCCTCTGAAGAAAAAAGTGCATTTAAACTGGCATCCACCTGCTTTTGGCGTCCGCATACTGGACGCCACTTTTATAGCTATTGCCATTTACGTCCTATCGGTCCTGACTAGCCGTAGGACAAATATCGATAGAAGCCAAAAAACTCTAAAATGGATTCAATAATATATTAAAAAGTTCGTGACGAAATCTCAGCGCAGGTGAGGCGCTGCTGTCGCGCGTATATTCACAGCCGTATAACTCGGAGATTTCCTGACTATGGATCCGCGTATTTGGCGTCCGCAATTGCGACGTTGCCAGCTCGCAACAATAGATCACATAATATTTATCACGGATTGAAATCAAAAAAATTATATTCGCTGTAGGTGGCGTTGTACGCGTTGCGTATTATTAGAAGTCCGACTTTATTAAAACTTTCAAAAAGTTGCAAAAAATAAATGATGTGTTATTGGAATGTATTAGATGTAGATAGAAGATGAATTATCGAGGACTTCGGAGAAGAAAAATAATATCATATACGGATGCTCAATAGCTATATACGGACGTCCAATTGCTATTTTTTTTTATTATTTAATAGGTTTGCACTTGACCACCATCTCGCCTGATGTTAAGTGACAATGCAATCTACAATGGAGCGTGCTTACCTATAAGAAAACCATTCACTCTCGATTTGAAGACACCAATATTGTAACTATAAGGGAAAATCCACTGAGGCAACGCATTCCACAACCTAGACGTTCTTGTCACAAACTTGGAGTCAAATCTCTTCGTTGGTATTTTCGGAACATCAACCATGGAACGATGTCGCTGTTTTGAGATACGAGAAGTCTGATAGAAAAAAGGACAAGATGGTATTAGATAAAGTAGATCAATTGCACACTCTCCGAAGTATAACCGGTATAAAACCGATAAGCTAGCAATTTTGCGGCGATGATTCAAGACTTTGGATTCTTTTACGCACAAGAGTGTCATTGCCTATGAGCCTTTCGGCACGTCTCTCAATCGATTCCAAAGTCTCCAGCTGATGCTTAGCCGATCCATCCCAAAGGTGCGAACAGTACTCCATACAGGAGCGTATCTGTGCTTTATTTAACGTGAGCAACTGTTCAGAATTGAATCTGTATGTCTATCTGAATGGTATCTTTGCACCTTTGAGATAATACCTAGTTTTTGGTGGCTAATTTAGCCTTAGACTCAATATACGTGCTAAAATTGAGCGTCGACGATAAAGAGAAGAAATATACGGACGCTCAATAGCTATATACGGACGTCCAATTGCTATAGACGGACGCTCAATAGCTACATACGGACGTCCAATTACTATATACGGACGCTCAATAGCTATACACGGACGTCGAATTACTATATACGGACGCTCAATAGCTATATATGGTCGTCCAATTGCTATAAACGGACGCTCAATAACTGTATACGGACGTCCAATTGCTATATATGGATGGCCAATTTAAATCCAGTGAGATATTTTCCCACCGGGGACGTCAAGAGAAGTTGTTTAAAAATATTTCTTCATACTGCCAGTAATTCCCATTTGTCCCTCGTCATCTCTCATCCTCATCTGCCGCAAGACGTCCACTGCTGAACATAGGCCTCCCCCCTAGATTTCCACAACAAACGGTCCTGCGCAACCTGCAACCAGCGGTTTCCAGCGACCTTTGTGAAGTCATCTGTCCATATAGTGGGAGTCCGTCCAACACTGCGTCTTCCGGTTCGTGGTCGCCACTTTCTTTCTTAGAAACTTTCTTCCCCATCGGTTGTCAGTTTTGCGAGCGATGTAGCCAGCCCATTGCCACTTCAGCTTTCTTATTCTGAGCTATGTCGGCCACTTTCGTTCTTTTGCGAACATCCTCATTACGGATTCTGTCGCGTAGAGAGAGAGACTCTAAACATAGCTCTCTCCAAAGCTCGCTGTGTAACTTTGAGTTTCGTGTTGAGGCCCACAGTTAAGGACCACGTCTCAGTTCCATAATCCATCACGGGCAACAAGCACTACTTAAATACTTTTGTCTTTAGGAACTGGGGTATTTTGGACTCAAAGATGGGCCGAAGTTTCCCGAACGCTGCCCATCCGAGTTGGATCCTTCGCTGGGCCTCTTTGTCGAAGTTGGATCTACCTATTAAGATCTTTTGACCTAGGTAAACGTATTCGCCAATAACTTCGAGTGTTGTATTGCCAACAATAACCGGTACAGGTGTGAACAGTTTCGGAGGTATAGATTCCTGCCTCACGCCTTTCTGTAGCTGGATATGTTTTGTGCACTGATCCTGTTATCGGACAGACATTGTGGCTTTGCTGTTATACACTTCAACGCTGGAAAAACTGAAGCACTGCCCAGGTTTCGATGAAATAGAAGGCTTTCTCATAGCCCATATACGCTATACATCATTATCTGCAGCCTGCCCATTGCCACTTCAATTTGCTAATTTTAAAAGCTATGGCGATGACCTTCGTTCTTCTGCGGATCTCCTCGGTGCGGGTTTTGTCACGCAGTGAAATTCCAAGCATAGCTCTCTCCATTGCCTGTTGCGCAACTTTGAGTTTGCATATCATGCCAATATGCAATAGTTGGCGACCACGTCTCAGTACCATATATCATAACTGGTAACACACACTGATTGTAAATTTTCGCCATGAGAGTTTGTGATATTTCTGGCGAGAAGATGTGATGCCAAACACTGCCCATCCGAGTTGGATTCGTCGGCTGACCTCCTTGTCAAAGTTTGATTTGCCTAACTGGGTCATCTGACCTAGATAAGCGTAATGGTCGCCACTTTCGATACTGCCGTTTCAAACATGGACCGGTATGGGTGCAACATGGGCATTTGCCATGATTTTGTGTCTTACCCATGTTAATTTTTAGGCCTACCTGTTGAGAGACAGTATTGAGGTCTCTGAGCACTGAGCCAAAGTCATAATGACTATATCGTCGGCAAATCGAAGGTGGGTGATGTATTTGCCATTAATGTTGATACCATATCCATTCTAGTTTAAAAGCTTAAAAATATCCTCCAATGCAGAGGTGAACAGTTTCGGAGAGATAACGTCTCACTGTCTCCCCTTTTTGCATTTGGATCGGATTTGTGCATTGGTCCTGAAGACGGATAGACATGGTGGCTTTGTTGTATAAACACTTCAACACTTCGAAATACCTACGCTATACATAGTAGCCTATTATACTTGTCGGTTTTCTGTATAATCTGCCGAAGTGTATGGATATGGTCTGCGGTACTCGTACTATAGTATTTTATAAGTAAGTAAATTGTATAAGTATTATATCAGCTATCTGGCCGCCATAGTACAAGCTTTGCTTAGTTTGGGGTCAGATGGTGTTGTGGGTGAATTGTCTACCAATATTTTTGGAAACCAGCTTGTTTGGGTGGCTGGAAGTCGTCAAACCTGCGTGCGAGACGATTCGTGATTACTTATAAACGTGGCTCAGAAGTGAGATGGGTATCTTCAACAAAGTGATGTCACCTTTTTGTAGAAGAGTACACTTCAGCTCCACGCTTCTGGCGTATTACCGTCAAGTTTGACGGAGTAGAACAGCTTCTGAAGGACTTTAAGTAACCGTTTTCCACCCGCTCTCAGAAACTCAGCACCCGTTTGTTTCTACTGGGGATAAATGTGTGGAGACAAATGGAATAATCCAGTATGGCGCAACACGATTGGCAGCAGTATTTCTACCATACAGTAGCTCGTTGCCAAACATAACTGCTTCACATAGCGCCGTATTTTTATAATTAAAGTGGCCAGGCTATTGAACACCCGTATATAACTATTAGGCGTCCGTATATAGATATTGGACGTCCATATATCATATTGGACGTCCGTATATCACATTGGACGTCTATATATAATATTGGTTCAGTCCATGGCAGGATACAATCCCGATTTTATCTTATTTACATTTGTGTTGTCCACAAATGAGGTTATTACGTACCTACTTGTCTTAAATTAATAATAAATAAATATTGGTGGACAATTCACACACAACACCATCTGACCCCAAACTAAGCAAAGCTAAAAAAATATGACTAAACAAACATGTACATCTACATTTATGCTTGTTATTCGAGATACTACCTGCGATTATTGGTGTAAAAATCTCATTAATAGGAGCTTAATTTTTTTTATCTTATTAAGTAATTGTTCACTAAACTTTGTCAAAATCCATTGTTACTAATTAGTAATGGACACTTACGTGGAAGTGTGACATACATTTATCACACAATTCATTCATCTGTGATCGTTCACAACAAGAAACCTTATAACAATTTCAATACCTTAATATTGTGAGAATAAATTTGTAGATAGATAATAATAAAGAATATAAAAATATCGGGCATCCGTATAACTATAGATCTTACGAAATTGAAGTAAAAGAAAGAGAAAGTAAATCTAAACTAGCTGGCAACGTCGCATTCACAAATGCCGTTCATCCTATGTAGACGCTAAATAGTCGATGCCATTGGTAAATCAAGATCAATATATCCAGGACGTTTATAATTAATGACCATGGTTCGGGGTTCAAAATGTTGCGGCACGAACGTAAGAGGAATATCGCGAAAAATAAAATTATCAGAAAACGATGTATCCCACGGAGCTGGCAATCGAAAAACTAAGCAATATTCATTAAGAGATGTTAAAATAAGCAAGAGGAACCGGAGGACGTCATAATGATGCACGACGTGCATGACGCCAAAAATGTTTTATGATGTAAATATATATATATATATATATATATATATATATATATATATATATATATACCCTCCAAACAATTATCCGTCCTCTGAAGGAAAAAGTGCATTTAAACTGGCGTCCACCTGCTTTTGGCGTCCGCATACTGGACGCCACTTTTATAGCCATTGCCATTTACGTCCTATCGGTCCTGACTAGCCGTAGGACAAATATCGATAGAAGCCAAAAAAACTCCAAAATGGATTCAATAATATATTAAGAAGTTCGCGACGAAATCTCAGCGCAGGTGAGGCGCTGCTGTCGCGCGTATATTCACAGCCGTATAACTCGGAGATTTCCTGACTATGGATCCGCGTATTTGGCGTCCGCAACTGCGACGTTGCCAGCTCGCAACAATAGATCACATAATATTTATCACGGTATGAAATCAAAAAAATAATATTCGCCGTAGGTGGCGTTGTACGCGTTGCGTATTATTAGAAGTCCGACTTTATTTAAACTTTCAAAAAGTTGCAAAAAATAAATGATGTGTCATTGGAATGTATTAGATGTAGATAGAAGATGAATTATCGAGGACTTCGGGGAAAAGAAAAATAATATCATATACGGACGCTTAATAGCTATATACGGACGTCCAATTGCCATTTTTTTATTATTTAATAGGTTTGCACTTGACCACCATCTCGCCTGATGTTAAGTGACGATGCAATCTACAATGGAGCGTGCTTACCTAGAAGAAAACGATTCACTCTCGATTTGAAGACACCAATATTGTAACTATAAAGGAAAACTCACTGAGGCAACGCATTCCACAACCTAGACGTTCTTGTCACAAACTTGGAGTCAAATCTCTTCCTTGGTGTTTTCGTAACATCAACCATGGAACGATGTCGCTTTTTTGAGATACGAGAAGTCTGATAGAAAAAAGGACAATGTGGTATTAGATCATGTAGATCAATTGCACACTCTCCGAAGTATAACCGGTATAAAACCGATAAGCTAGCAATTTTGCGGCGATGATCAAGACTTTGGAGTCTTTTACGCACAAGAGTGGCATTGCCTATGAGCCTTTCGGCACGTCTCTCAATCGATTCCAAAGTCTCCAGCTGATGCCTAGCCGATCCATCCCAAATATGCGAACACCATACAGGAGCGTATCTGTGCTTTATTTAACGTGAGCAACTGTTCAGAATTGAATCTGTATGTCTATCTGAATGGTATCTTTGCACCTTTGAGAGAATACCTTGTTTTTGGTGGCTAATTTAGCCTTAGACTCAATATACGTGCTAAAATTGAGCGTCGACGATAAAGAGAAGAAATATACGGACGTTCAATAGCTATATACGGACGTCCAATTGCTATATACGGACGTCGAATTACTATATACGGACGCTCAATAGCTATATACGGACGTCCAATTGCTATAAACGGACGCTCAATTGCTATATACGGGCGTTCAATTACTATATACGGACGCTCAATAGCTATATACGGACGTTCAATTACTAAATACGGACGCTCAATAGCTATATACGGACGTCGAATTACTATATACGGACGCTCAATAGCTATATACGGACGTCCAATTGCTATAAACGGACGCTCAATAGCTGTATACGGACGTCCAATTGCTATATATGGATGTCCAATTCAAATCCAGTGAGATATTTTCCCACCGGAGACGTCAAGAGAAATTGTTTAAAAATATTTCTTCATACTGCCAGTAATTCCCATTTGTCCCTCGTCATCTCTCATCATCATCAGCCGCAAGACGTCCACTGCTGAACATAGGCCTCCCCCCTAGATTTCCACAACAAACGGTCCTGCGCAACCTGCAACCAGTGGTTTCCAGCGACCTTTGTGAGGTAATCTGTCCATATAGTGGGAGTCCGTCCAACACTGCGTCTTCCGGTTCATGGTCGCCACTCGAGAAACTTTCTTCCCCATCGGTTGTCAATTTTGCGAGCGATGTAGCCAGCCCATTGCCACTTCAGCTTTCTTATTCTGAGCTATGTCGGCCACTTTCGTTCTTTTGCGAACATCTTCATTACGGATTCTGTCGCGTAGAGACTCTAAACATAGCTCTCTCCAAAGCTCGCTGTATAACTTTGAGTTTCGTGTTGAGGCCCACAGTTAAGGACCACGTTTCAGGTCCATAAGCCATCACGGGCAACAAGCACTACTTAAATACTTTTGTCTTTAGGAATTGGAGTATTTTGGACTCAAAGATGGGCCGAAGTTTCCCGAACGCTGCCCATCCGAGTTGGATCCTTCGCTGGACCTCTTTGTCGAAGTTGGATCTACCTATTTAGATCTTTTGACCTAGGTAAACGTATTCGCCAATAACTCCGAGTGTTGTATTGCCAACAATAACCGGTACAGGTGTGCACAGTTTCGGAGATATAACATCTCCCTGCCTCACGCCTTTCTGTAGCTGGATATGTTTTGTGGACTGATCCTGTAATCGGACAGACATTGTGGCTTTGCTGTTATACACTTCAACGCTGGAAAAACTGAAGCACAGGTTTCGATGAAATCGAAGGCTTTCTCATAGCCCATATACGCTATACATCATCATCTGCAGCTTGCCCATTGCCACTTCAACTTGCTCATTTTAAAAGCTATGACGATGACCTTCGTTCTTCTGCGGATTTCCTCGTTGCGGGTTTTGTCACGCAGTGAAATTCCAAGCATAGCTCTCTCCATTGCCAGTTGCGCAACTTTGAGTTTGCATATCATGCCAATATGCAATAGTTGGCGACCACGTCTCAGTACCATATATCATCACTGGTAACACACTGATTGTAAACTTTCGCCTTGAGAGTTTGTGATATTTCTGACGAGAAGATGTGATGCCAAACACTGCCCATCCGAGTTGGATTCGTCGGCTGACCTCCTTGTCAAAGTTTGATCTGCCTAACTGGATCATCTGCCCTAGATAAGCGTAATGGTCGCCACTTTCGATACTGCCGTTTCAAACATGGACCGGTATGGGTGCAACATGGGCATTTAACATGATTTGTGTCTTACCCATGTTCATTTTTAGCCCTACCTATTGAGTGACAGTATTGAGGTCTCTGAGCACTGAGCCAAAGTCATCTAGCGATTGAGCCATAATGACTACATCGTCGGCAAATCGAAGGTGGGTGATGTATTTGCCATTAATGTTGATACCATATCCATTCTAGTTAAAAAGCTTAAAAATATATCCAAGAGAGAGAGGTGAACAGTTTCGAGAGATAACGTCTCCGTCTCCCTTTTTGCATTTGGATCGGATTTGTGCATTGGTCCTGAAGACGGATAGACATGGTGGCTTTGTTGTATAAACACTTCAACACTTCGATATACCTACGCTATACATAGTAGCCGATTATACTCGTCGGTTTTCTGTATAATCTGCCGAAGTGTATGGATATGGTCTGTGGTACTCGTACTATGGTATTTTGTAAGTATTATATCAGCTATCTGGCTGCCATAGTACAAGCTTTGCTTAGTTTGGGGTCAGATGGTGTTGTGGGTGAATTGTCTACCAAAATTTTTGGAAACCGGCTTGTTTGGGTGGCAGGAAGTCGTCAAACCTGCGTGTGAGACGATTCGTGATTACTTATAAACGTGGCTCAGAAGTGAGATGGGTTCTTCAACAAAGTGATGTCACCTTTATTGTAGAAGAGCACCACCACACTTCAGCTCCACGCTTCTGGCGTATTACCGTCAAATATGACGGAGTAGAACAGCTTCTGAACGACTTTATGTAACCGTTTTCCACCCGCTCTCAGAAACTCAGCACCCGTTTGTTTCTACTTGGGATAAATGTTTGGACACAAATGGGAATAAACCAGTATGGCGCAACACGATTGGTAGCAGTATTTCTACCATACAGTAGCTCGTTGCCAAACATAACTGCTTCACAGAGTGCCGTATTTTTATAATTAAAGTGGCCAGGCTATTGAACATCCGTATATAACTATTAGGCGTCCGTATATAGATATTGGACGTCAGTATATCATATTGGACGTCCGTATATTACATTAGACGTCTATATATAATATTGGTTCAGTCCATGGCAGGATACAATCCCGATTTTATCTTATCTACACTTTGTTGATCCACAAATGAGGTTATTACGTACCTACTTGTCTTAAATTAAGAAAAAATATGACTAAACAAACATGTACATCTACATTTATGCTTGTTATTCTAGATACTACCTGCGATTATTGGTGTAAAAATCTTATAAATAGGAGCTTAATCTTTTTTATCTTATTAAGTAATTGTTTACTAAACTTTGTCAAAATCCATTGTTACTAACTAGTAACAATGGAATGGACACTTTCGTGGAAGAGTGACATACATTTATCACACAATTCATTCATCTGTGATCATTCACAACAAGACGCCTTATAACAATTTCAATACCTTAACATTGTGAGAATAAATTTGTAGATAGATAATAATAAAGAATATAAAAATATCGGGCATCCGTATAACTATAGATCTTACGAAATTGAAGTAAAAGAAAGAGAAAGTAAATCTAAACTAGCTGGCAACGTCGCACTCACAAATGCCGTTCATCCTATGCAGACGCTAAATAGTCGATGCCATTGGTAAATCAAGATCAATATATCCAGGACGTTTATAATTCATGACCATGGTTCGGGGTTCAAAAATGTTGCAGCACGAACGTAAGAGGAATATCGCGAAAAATAAAATTATCAGAAAACGATGTATCCCACGGAGCTGGCAATCGAAAACTAAGCAATATTCATTAAGAGATGTTAAAATAAGCAAGAGGAACCGGAGGACGTCGTAATGATGCACGACGTGCATGACGCCAAAAAATATTTGTAGGATGTAATATATATATATATATATATATATATATATATATATATATATATTTACATCCTTATAACAATTAGCCGTCCTCTGAAGAAAAAAAGTGCATTTAAACTGACGTCCACCTGCTTTTGGCGTCCGCATACTGGACGCCACTTTTATAACCATTGCCATTTACGTCCTATCGGTCCTGACTAGCCGTAGGACAAATATCGATAGAAGCCAAAAAACTCTAAAATGGATTCAATTATATATTAAAAAGTTCGTGACGAAATCTCAGCGCAGGTGAGGCGCTGCTGTCGCGCGTATATTCACAGCCGTATAACTCGGAGATTTCCTGACTATGGATCCGCGTATTTGGCGTCCGCAACTGCGACGTTGCCAGCTCGCAACAATAGATCACATAATATTTATCACGGACTGAAATCAAAAAAATAATATGCGCCGTAGGTGGCGTTGTACGCGTTGCGTATTATTAGAAGTCCGACTTTATTTACACTTTCAAAAGTTGCAAAAATAAATGATGTGTTATTGGAATGTATTAGATGTAGATAGAAGATGAATTATCGAGGACTTCGGAGAAGAAAAATAATATCATATACGGACGCTCAATAGCTATATTCGGACGTCCAATTGCCATTTTTTTATTATTTAATAGGATTGCACTTGACCACCATCTCGCCTGATGTTAAGTGACGATGCAATCTACAATGGAGCGTGTTTACCTAGAAAAAACGATTCACTCTCGATTTGAAGACACCAGTATTGTAACTATAAGGGAAAACCCACTGAGGCAACGCATTCCACAACCTAGACGTTCTTGTCACAAACTTGGAGTCAAATCTCTTCGTTGGTGTTTTCGGAACATCAACCATGGAACGATGTCGCTTTTTGAGATACGAGGAGTCTGATAGAAAAAGGACAAGATGGTATTAGATCATGTAGATCAATTGCACACTCTCCGAAGTATAACCGGTATAAAACCGATAAGCTAGCAATTTTGTGGCGATGATCAAGACTTTGAGTCTTTACACACAAGAGTGTCATTGCCTATGAGCCTTTCGGCACGTCTCTCAATCAATTCCAAAGTCTCCAGCTGATGCTTAGCCGATACATCCCAAAGGTGCGAACAGTACTCCATAGAGGAGCGAATCTGTGCTTTATTTAACGTGAGCAACTGTTCAGAATTGAATCTGTATGTCTATCTGAATGGTATCTTCGCATCTTTGAGATAATACCTAGTTTTTGGTGGCTAATTTAGCCGGAGACTCAATATACGTTTACTAAAATTGCGCGTCGACGATAAAGAGAAGAAATATACGGACGCTCAATAGCTATATACGGACGTCCAATTGCTGTATACGGACGCTCAATAGATATATACGGACGTTCAATAGCTATATACGGACGTCAATTTATATATACGGACGTCGAATTACTATATACGGACGCTCAATAGCTATATACGGATGTCGAATTACTATATACGGACGCTCAATAGCTATATACGGACGTCCAATTGCTATAAACGGACGCTCAATAGCTGTATACGGACGTCCATTTGCTATATATGGATGTCCAATTCAAATCCAGTGAGATATTTTCCCACCGGGGACGTCAAGAGAAGTTGTTTAAAATATTTCTTCATACTGCCAGTACCTAATTCCCATTTGTCCCTCGTCATCTCTCATCATCATCAGCTGCAAGACGTCCACTGCTAAATATAGGCCTTCCCCCTAGATTTCCACAACAAACGGTCCTGCGCAACCTGCAACCAGCGGTTTCCAGCGACCTTTGTGAGGTCATCTGTCCATATAGTGGGAGTCCGTCCAACACTGCGTCTTCCGGTTCGTGGTCGCCACTCGAGAAACTTTTTTCCCATTGGTTGTCAGTTTTGCGAGCGATGTAGCCAGCCCATTGCCACTTCAGCTTTCTTATTCTGAGCTATGTCGGCCACTTTCGTTCTTTTGCAAACATCCTCATTACGGATTATGTCGCGTAGAGAGGCTCTAAACATAGCTCTCAAAGCTCGCTGTGTAACTTTGAACTTTGTGTTGAGGCCCACAGTTAAGGACCACGTCTCAAGTTCCACAAGCCATCACGGGCAACAAGCACTACTTAAATACTTTTGTCTTTAGAAATTAGGGTATTTTGGACTCAAAGATGGGCCGAAGTTTCGCGAACGCTGCCCATCCGAGTTGGATCCTTCGCTGGACCTCTTTGTCGAAGTTGGATCTACCTATTTAGATCTTTTGACCTAGGTAAACGTATTCGCCAATAACATCGAGTGTTGTATTGCCAACAATAACCGGTACAGGTGTGAACAGTTTCGGAGATGTAACATCTCACTGCCTCACGCCTTTCTGTAGCTGGATATGTTTTGTGCACTGATCCTGTAATCGGACAGACATTGTGGCTTTACTGTTATACACTTCAACGCTGGAAAAACTGAAGCACTGCCCAGGGTTCGATGAAATCGAAGGCTTTCTCATAGCCCATATACGCTATACATCATTATCTGCAGCCTGCCCATTGCCACTTCAACTTGCTACTTTAAAAAGCTATGACGATGACCTTCGCTCTTCTGCGGATTTCCTCGTTGCGGTTTTTGTCACGCAGTGAAATTCCAAGCATAGCTCTCTCCATTGCCCGTTGCGCAACTTTGAGTTTGCATATCATGCCATGCAATAGTTGGTGACCACGTCTCAGTACCATATATCATCTCTGGTAACACACACTGATTGTAAACTTTCGCCATGAGAGTTTGTGATATTTCTGGCGAGAAGATGTGATGCCAAACACTGCCCATCCGAGTGGGATTCGTCGGTTGACCTCTTTGTCAAAGTTTGATCTGCCTAACTGGATCATCTGACCTAGATAAGCGTAATGGTCGCCACTTTCGATACTGCCGTTTCAAACATGGACCGGTATGGTTGCAACATGGGCATTTGACATAATTTGTGTCTTACCCATGTTCATTTTTAGCCCTACCTGTTGAGAGACAGTATTGAGGTCTCTGAGCACTCTGAGCTGACTCTGAGCCAAAGTCATAATGACTATTTCGTCGGCAAATCGAAGGTGGGTGATGTATTTGCCATTAATGTTGATAATGGTATCAACATTAATGGCAAATACATCACCCACCTAAAACCTTAAATGGATATGGATCCATTCTAGTTTAATAACAAAAATATCCTCAATGGTGAACAGTTTCGGAGAGATAACGTCTCCCTGTCTCCCCTTTTTACATTTGGATCGGATTTGTGCATTGGTCCTGAAGACGGATAGACATGGTGGCTTTGTTGTATAAACACTTCAACACTTCGATATACCTACGCTATACATAGTAGCCGATTATACTCGTGGGTTTTCTGTATAATCTGCTGAAGTGTATGGATATGGTCTGTGGTACTCGTACTATAGTATTTTATAAGTAAGTAAATTTTACAAGTATTATATCAGCTATCTGGCCGCCATAGTACAAGCTTTGCTTAGTTTGGGGTCAGATGGTGTTGTGAGTGAATTGGTGTCTACCAATATTTTTGGAAACCGGCTTGTTTGGGTGGCTGAAAGTCGTCAAACCTACGTGCGAGACGATTCGTGATTACTTATAAACAGGCTCAGAAGTGAGATGTATTTCTTCAACAAAGTGATGTCACCTTTTTGTGAAGAGCACCACCACCACTTCAGCTCCACGCTTCTGGCGTGTTACTGTCAAGTATGACGGAGTAGAACAGCTTCTGAAGGACTTTAAGTAACCGTTTTCCACCCGCTCTCAGAAACTCAGCACCCGTTTGTTTTTACTAGGGATAAATGTGTGGAGACAAATAGGAATAATCCAGTATGGCCCAACACGATTAGCAGCAGTATTTATACCATACAGTAGCTCGTTGCCAAACATAACTGCTTCACATAGCGCCGTATTTTTATAATTAAAGTGGCCAGGCTATTGAACATCCGTATATAACTATTAGGCGTCCGTATATAGATATTGGACGTCCGTATATCATATTGGACGTCCGTATATTACATTGGACGTCTATATATAATATTGGTTCAGTCCATGGCAGGATACAATCCCGATTTTATCTTATTTACATTTGTGTTGATCCACAAATGAGGTTATTACGTACCTACTTGTCTTAAATTAATAAAAAATAAATAAATTAATATTGGTGGACAATTCACACAAAACACCATCTGACCCCAAACTAAGCAAAGCTAAAAAATATGACTAAACAAACATGTACATCTACATTTATGCTTGTTATTCTAAATACTACCTGCGATTATTGGTGTAAAATGTCATAAATAGGAGCTTAATTTTTTTTCTTATTAAGTAATTGTTTACTAAACTTTGTCAAAATCCATTGTTACTAATTAGTAACAAATGGACACTTACGTGGAAGTGTGACATACATTTATCATACAATTCATTCATCTGTGATCGTTCACAACAAGACGCCTTATAACAATTTCAATACCTTAATATTGTGAGAATAAATTTGTAGATAGATAATAATAAAGAATACAAAATATCGGGCATCCGTATAACTATAGATCTTACGAAATTGAAGTAAAAGAAAGAGAAAGTAAATCTAAACTAGCTGGCAACGTCGCACTCACAAATGCCGTTCATCCTATGCAGACGCTAAATAGTCGATGGCATTGGTAAATCAAGATTAATATATCCAGGACGCTTATAATTAATGACCATGGTTCGGGGTTCAAAAATGTTGCGGCACGAACGTAAGAGGAATATCGCGAAAAATAAAATTATCAGAAAACGATGTATCCCACGGAGCTGGCAATCGAAAAACTAAGCAATATTCATTAAGAGATGTTAAAATAAGCAAGAGGAACTGGAGGACGTCGTAATGATGCACGACGTGCATGACGCCAAAAATGTTGTAGGATGTAAATATATATATATATATAAATATATATATATATCCCACCCCTTATGTAAATATATATTAAATTTAAGTTTACTAAAAAGTCAGTCATTTCACATCTATACTTATAATAAAACTGTAACGGGTCGAATTCTGTACATTGAAGATATTTAGAAATATTTTTTTTTGGGGCAATCTATTTCAAATTTCAACCCGATCACTTGATACGTTCCGCCATGATTAAAGCGGCAATAGAAATACATCATCTGCGAAAATTTTAACTGTCTAGCTATCACCGTTCTTGAGATACAGCCTGGTGACAGACAGACGGACGGAAAGCGAAGTCTCAGTAATAGGGTCCCGTTTTTACCCTTTGTGTACGGAACCCTAACAACGATCTGATTCGGTCACCGAAGCATGTTGAACACTACCTTTAAATTTTAAACAGTGTTTGGATTGAAATAATACGTTTTCTAATAAGTTACGGCTGGTCTAGTAAGTTACAGCTGACCTAGTCGGGAAAACGGCGACTGTCGATCCGGAGACCCAGGGTTCAAAACCACGCGCACCACTATCTTTTCAGAGTCATGTTCGTAATGCTGGTAATTAAAACGGTGAAGGAAAACACCGTGCAGAAACCGAAATCTACCTATAATCTAAGTTCTAAGTCATTTATATATATATATATATATATAATATACTTATATATTTACATAAGGTGTGGGATGTAAGTTTAAGTTTACTGTTTACTTAAGTTTAAGTTTACTAAAAAGTCAGTCATTTCACATCTATACTTATAATAAAACTGTAACGGGTCGAATTCTGTACATTGAAGATATTTAGAATTTTTTTTTTTTGGGGCAATCCATAGTCGATACTGATGGCGAAACTGCATTTTTTTTCTTTCATGTCTGTCTGTCTGTCTGTCTTTCTGTATAGGGATCACGCATCACGCCGAAACTACTGATGTTTTGCTATTGTGGTATGTATTTTTTCTTTCATCACTAGGTGGCGTTACTGGTATTCTAAATTGTACTAATAAGTTTTTGCTGCTAAAAGGATTATGATGCCAAATTTGGATTCTTTCGTTCTTGATTTTTTTCTGTGTTACCTACAATTAAATTCATACATTAACATTTCACTAGGACTTGGCTTAGATTTACGGGTTCAACTTGCTTGAATATCATTAAAACTCAAAATTTTAATTATTTTGATTCTACACAAATTTCGTTCAAAATTTTACGCCGGCGAAGTCGCGGGTAACAGCTAGAAAACAGCTTGCGGATAAAAAGAAATAGGTAAGTAGGTATCAGATCACACACATTAGCTTCAGACTTTTCATAATGTATCCTATAAAATCCTACAAACTTAACACTTGCGGCTATGTTCGATACTACGAAACCTTACTAAGTATGTTTGATTTTGTTTAAAAAGAAAAAATAAACATGATAAAATTAAATAATTTTTGTGTGGAAAACAAATTCACTCAAACTCAACGGTTTTTCAATGACTACTTATCCAAATATTTGACGTACGATACTTCCAATTAATGTATAAGTCAGTAACATCTGCTTACGCGAACGAAGTAGCGGGTTCAGCTAGTAGGTACATAATGAAAAAATAATTTAAGTGCTACATAACAAAACAAAGCTGTACTTAATAATTAATATTAATAAAAACTGTTTATATGTTACTATTGTGTTCCATGAACCAACCACCCAAGTTATTTTTGTATTAATGTTTTAAACTTATGCGCACCACATATTTAATAAACGTATAATTATAAAATACTAGAAATAAGACAAAAGGTTGGAAACGGACTTATTGGAATATATTTAACCTTGTTATGTGACGAAAATCTAAAAGGGCAAACAGAGACGCTTACAACGAACTATCTTCTAAAACAAAGGTTGAGAAATGCTGGTCTGTCATATTGAGAGTGACACTGATTTGTTTACATTTTCTTCACCTCTTCGTGGAACGGACTATAGTTGTCGCAAAATCTTTAGCTACAAAGATGCGAACAGTAACTACTCGATTCGATACAAAATTGAATTTCACTTTGGTATAAAATGAGCAATCGTTCAGGGGGTGATGCACCTTTGCACCTTCGAAAGAACGCCTAGTTTAGCAGCCAATGTAGCCTTGGACTCGTAGTGTCCTAGACCCAAACTTAAGGTCAGTTACCACAACAGACGCACTCTGAGTAGTTTGGAATAGAATCATTATTGTTTAGAACAGACACAATTGAGTCATTTATTCGTTAAACGTGGCGAGATTGGCGTCACCCCATTTGATCACTATGAAGGGTCAAATTCCGATTATTATCGATCATATTACCTCAGCGAGTGGATTTGTTGTCCACTGGATCGTGCTTTGGATAACTTAACAACGGTGCTATCATCTGCACACCTTGTTTTACCAAGTTACCAAACTAAAACAGATCGTTGAATTCGTCGATTTGTTACAAAAAGAGCCTCTGTAGAGAATACCGACACGAAAGGGTTTCGGGCATTGATAGTTTTTAAAGAGAAAACTTCTTTTGGCGCGCCGCTTATGACTTTGAATTGAGCTCATGAGTCACATTCCTATATAAAAGAAGTCTTTGTGTGTATCTACTCGGGATCCATTCGCATTTCTAGATGGCCCATGGCCATGGTTAGAAGACTAATAAATGTCAATAAAAGGCCATGCTTAGAAGATTTAGGCGACAATTCTTTGATGATTTATTTCAGACTAGCAGAGCCCTTCGATTTCATTCGCGTAGTTTCCAAAGTGAGCTATTAAATTCTGAGTTATAAGATTTGACTTCTATCGGCAACCCCTATGAATGCCAATTTTTTTTATAGTAAAAAGTGACGGGGCGTACACGAGATGTCCCTAATGATAAGCGACACGCCTGGCCATAACAAAACATTGCACAGCTATTGGAACTGGCACTGCACTGCGCCCGTCACTCAGAGTTTGTTGTTGTTTTATTTCTATGACCTTTAAATTCTCTGAAAACATTGTCCTTCAAACCGGAACACAGATGTTTACACATTAGGTACGGATTCGCGGCAGAATAACTGGTAAAGGTGTAGAACTTGGCGGCTTTTGCAAAGAGTTCTACCACTATGATCATTTCATATCATTTGATCCGACTAGGTATCAGCTATCAATGACCATTCGTATGGATCGATTCCTCAAAGTCTGATATCTATGCCATCCACGATATGCCAGGCAGCTCTATTCTCTGATTTTCTTTTCCAGCCATTGTCTGCTGTCATACGTATGTGGTCACTCCATCGAGTTTCAAGGCGTCCTGCGCTGTTTGCCTATTCGGGGTACCTATCTATTATTATAGGACATCCTTACGCCAACGATTTATAGGTAGGTATTATTATCTCTCCTACGACAGATATGACCAGCCCAAGCCACTTTAGCTTGCTAATACGTTGAGCTATGTCTATAACGTATAACCTTGGTCCTCTTACGAGCTGGCTGGATGGCTTCGTTTTGTAGTCCAGTAAACTCTATGGAAACGTGCGAAAAGGCTCATAAGCAATGACATTCTCGTGCGAAAAAGACTGCAAAGTCTCGAACATCGCAGGAAAATTGCTAGCTTATCGGGTTTTTTCGGATACACTTCGGAGAGTGTGCAACTGATTTGTACGATCTAATACCACCTTGCCCTTTTTTCTATCGGAATGCTCGTAGCTCGAAAAAGCGACATCGTTTCATGGTTGATGTTCCAAAGACACGAACGAAGAGATTTGACTCTACTTTTGTGATAAGAACGTCTAGGCTGTGGAATACGTTGAGTGAGAGGGGTTTTCCCGATAGTTACAATCTTTGTGTCTTCAAATCGAGAGTGAATCGGTTTCTTCTAGGTAAACACGCTTCATCGTAGACCGCATCATCGTTTAACATCAGGCGAGATGGCGGTCAAGTGTAAACCTATAAAAGTTAAAAAAAAAACGTTTCCCTTCAAACCGGAACTCAGGGATGTTTGCACACTATTGCTTGGCTAGGCTTAGAACATTTAAACCGACGAAACGACGGATCGAAGTAGAAGCGGAGTAGGAAAGTGGCGAGTTTATTTCGAAATTATGTTTTTAGTAGATAGATAGTAGACGTCTAGATTGTTTCATAGTAAGTAGGTATGCTTCAAATTGTGGAGGAGTGTCCACATTTGGGCAGCGTTGAATAATTACCGGTAAAACACGCTGATTTCATTTTTGTTTTCAAGCTTTCAAAAACGTAGGTACTTTCAAAAAACTTACAAAAACGAAAGTTCAACGTACTTTCCCAAACGCTGCCAAACCCAGCCGATTCGAACATTTGCTCTAGGTAGACATATTTTTAAACCCCGACCAAAATAAAGGTGTGTTACAAGTTTGACATCGATGTCTGTCTGTCTGTGTGTGTTTGTCTGTGGCATCGTAGAGCTCAAACGGATGGACCGATTTCGATGGGGTTT
Source organism: Ectropis grisescens (assembly GCA_017562165.1). Taxonomy (NCBI): domain Eukaryota; kingdom Metazoa; phylum Arthropoda; class Insecta; order Lepidoptera; family Geometridae; genus Ectropis; species Ectropis grisescens. Next base: position 11,082,217 of record CM029793.1, on the reverse strand, counting down.
TTTATTGGTAGGTTAATTTCCGTGCGGTAGTTCTTAGCATGTTCGGTTAATATCGATTCAAGATAACCGCATCCACAAAATGGCGGACAAAATATTTCTTCACAACCTACCTCAATATGGACATCAAATGAAAGAGCTTGACTAGTGGAATACCTACTAAACACTATGACAAAGGGGTTTGGGTACTTTTGTATAGACTTGTGGCGTCGTTTTTTTTTAGCGACCAAAGATCCGTTATCACTTGCTTGTCACAATAAATTACCTGGATGTTATTTGTACAACCAGATTTCCTCTAAGTCATATCGGAGCTGAGTGACCTATGACCTAAAGTTATTTATTTTTTGTATGGACTAGTGGCGTCGTTTTTTTTAGCGGCCAAAAATCTGTTGTCACTTTTTTGACAAAGTACGTAACCTACAGGGTATTTTTCAATCAGATTTGCTATAAGTCATATCGAAGCTAAGTTATGACCTTTCAAAGTTTTTTATATGGATTTTTTATAGCGGCCGAAGATCTGTTGTCACTTTTATGAAACATTACTTAGAACTACTTTAAAACGTTACTCAAGGGTATTTTTGCAATCCCCTTCAGGTAAGATAATGTTTCATAAAAGTGACAACGAATCTTACATTTTGTTTCACCGCTATTGAAAAAAGACTTGAGAATGTTGTGCGCCACTAGTCCATATAAAAACCCCCTAAAAATCTTTTTCTTGGCCATAACTCAGCCAAAAAAATACTACTAGTAATTTAGTAAAATTACTAGTAGTGCCCACGATTTCACCTGCGTAGTTGCCGTTCCAGTTGTTTCCCGCGTTAAAAAATAAGTTATAAGTATATTAGAAAATACGATTTGGGGGTCTTGCCCCCTGTGACTCCCCCTTCGGACGGCGCCTGACCAGTCCTGGAGTTTCGAGCTCGTTCATCATGAAATATCATGATCTTGGCTGTACCCAAGTTCATCCGGAGACCTCGATGCGTTGCGAAGAGTCTGCTAGGCCATTCAGCATTACTTACAAATCTTCTAGCATTTCCTTCATTACGATTTGACTAGGGATGAAAAGGAACACATATCAGTTAATAAAACAATACATTTAGCATTACTTTTATTACTTACTATGAAGCAATAAATAGAATAAACATAGACTCTATTATAAATTAACAAAACTATGTAATAACTTTACAGATAGATTTCATTTGGCATCACAGTTCTTCCAAATTACTTTGTAGGCATGCAGTTACTTCCACAATTACAAAAGTAAAAAACAAGTACTAAAAATCTGCTGCGAAATTATTAAATTTCTGTATATCATAACAAAATTACACATATATTTGATAAGGCAACAATATAATTCAAAATAATTAGGTACATTTTTATTCCATATATATATAAATTTATTTATTAACTCAATTATAACATTGATCAATTAAATAAGAGGGATTACGCAGAAGGTTTGTTGTTTATGCTTTGTAAATAAATATAATATATTCCCCATAAAGTGAACAAAAGTGTTAAAAACGTGATTTCTTTGGTGGTGAGATTTTACGAAAGGGTGGCTTTGAAACTATAACTTACTAACTAAAAAGGTACTTAGTTTTCATAATTAAATTAGATTACTTATATTACTATTGTAAATTGTAAGGGACCTTAATTTTCAAGGGTAGTGTACGACCTCACAGTCATCACCATTGATCGAAAGTTGATAAAAAATTGTATATGTATGAACTCATAATTTTATACACCACCGAAAGTCGCATTTAGGTTTAATTGATGTTGGGTCATATTAACTATTTGATTTAGGTAATAGATTTGATTACCTAGTATGTAATTTCATTTTAATGATGCTCCCATTCTGCGTACCCTACATATGCCACATTAAAGATTTCTATGTAATTAATGCCATATTCTGAATATTTTGCCATATCATTCATCTACATACCTACATATATGTCGAAGACAGTATTTTTAAATTACGCCTATTTTAACGGGTTTAAATAAACATATATAAATACTCTTGGACTCAATAATAGTATACTTAATTGATAAAATATAAATTTTATAACACTAAGTAGTGAGGTGTGTTCAGATATATATATATTAATGCGAAATATGATTAAACATTGTTTTCATTGAGGCACTTTTGAGATGCAAGTGTATTTGTCAAAATTAGTACTCAATTTGTCCATAGGTGGCAGCAATGTTAAATTTTGTTAGAGAAATTTGACAAAACGTACCTAATATTGGAGCCACAGTTGGCTAAATTGTAAGAAATTTGACAGATCTATTTGCATCTTGAAAGCGCATCACTATGCTTATAAATGGCGTTAATGTTTATTTCAAAATCAAGAATTTTAATTTGAACTTTTTTCATCCCATTTCACTCCGAGTTATAATTCTGAAAACGCCTTAAAGTTATATATTCAATTATTTATAGTTTATATTAATAAAATGCAATAATTAAACATAAACTTTTTAAATGTTTAGAATCGATAGAATGCTCCATAAACGAGTCGATAATACCAGTTTTTTTTTCTGAGCACACTAAGCATAATATTTTTTTATCCCATATCAATCCCACATAAATTCATTCGAAGGACCATCTAAATCATTTAGCTATCAAATAAAACCTGTAAAATCGGTCCACTCTTTGGTCTATGATGCCACAGAGTGATGTACCTACTACGAAACTACTTAAGTAAATTATTCCTCCAGGCCACGTGGTTCGACAGCGTAGTTCGATCAATCGGACCACGTGAACTTTTTTTTCCTGTTGGTTCGATTTTAGAATCGCACCACGTGAACTACTAATTCTTGGGACCTCGTGGTTCGACTCCATTGTCGAACCACTATGACAAGTTCATTTGGTTCGATTCATCGAAGTATACTCACAGGCACAATTAACTCGGACTAAGAAAACTTGGGATTAAGTACCTATGTGCCTATTTGTGGTTTTGAAGACAGTTTAATGTTTTGTACAAAAAAGAGTTTATTAATGTTAGTTACTGTATATAAAGTTATAATGTCCTTGGAAACGTTACGAAGTAAAGAAAAAATGTAACATGGTTAAATGAAGATTAAAATATGCTTCCTGTGTTGTTGTATTTATCTAAGTTTAGCAATTTTACAAGGGTTGACTAAGTTCGATTAACCGAACTTATGTAAAAAAGTCCACATAGTCAGATAAATCGAACTATCAGGAGTCTTAAAAACACATGGTTCTATTGATCGAACCAACTGGAAAAAAAAGTTCACGTGGTTCGATTGATCGAACTACCAGGAATCTCAAAAGCACATGGTTCGACTGATCGAACCAACGGGAAAAAAAAGTTCACGTGGTCCGATTGATCGAACTACGCTGTCGAACCACGTGGCCTGGAGGAAATTATTATGTTCTACGTACGTAATCATATTTTATCACATTCGGTTAGTAGGGCCTTGCGCCTTCTGCGCAAGCCCAAAGTTCGGTTGGCAGTAGAGGCCACCTGAGGGCCCTGAGCCTGAGGCCAACAGAACTGCCAATATGTTCAACAACAATAAAAATGATATCTAAGCGGAAATTTTGCATAAAAGCTCACGTGTTTGAGATGGTTTTCGTGTCAGGACCTACAAAATTAGTAATATGCACTTTAGTTACTTGTCAGGGACGTTGATACGAGTACTCGGAATTTATGTAATCATTCGAAATAAATCATAATATTGTATACGTATTCCCATTCATTTATCATAGTATGTAGGTACCTAATTCTATCGATTCTAAAGACAAAGTTTAACATCAAACATTAAATCACATAAACATGAATAATGTAAAGTTCTAGAACCACGTCCTGTGTACGTAATAATACATAAAAAAAAAGTTGTGTGCAAAGATTAGTGAAGTGAAGAATATTTTTATTATTTCGATATTTTACATACTTAGTCTTTTGTAATTGCTAAAAATATTGTATCGGGGTTGAATAAAATCCGCGCCACCTGTGACAAAACGTTGAACTAAACTTTTATGTGACTGCGTTCTAGTATCATAATAAAACGTGGTGCGAACTAGAGTTGAGAAACTGTCCATATCGAAGTTTTGAGCGATTCAGAAACGATACAAGAGGATGTTTACAACCTAAATACCAAAGATTACATTGCTATTTCCCTCTTTTTTATTTCAAAATTAAGTAGATAGTAAAGTATAATAACCATTCCAGTTAGGTAATAATGAGGCGTTTTCAAGATGCAAATAGATTTGTCAAAAATAATTCTCAACTTCGCCAAGTGTGGTGCCATTGTGACACTTTGTGAAATTTATCGAACAAAATGAAAAACTAGCGCCACCTATGGCCAAATTGAAGAGCTGTCTTTGACAGATCTATTTGCAACTTGAAAATTTCTTAATCCACTGGAAATTATAATTTTCTGTTTCGCTGCAAAATACCCCGACGAACATCTCTCAAATCGGCATCGTCCAACTATTCCAACGGATAAATCAATTATTGTTATTGATAAAGACGGTGGGATTATACTGACGTGCAGTTTTTTAAAACAGCCGCTTTGGTGTTATAACAGATTTTTATAATGAAAAGATATCCAAATTATGTACGACCATCCAGACCACCATTAGACTGCTTCTGTGTTTTTTTATTTAGAACTCGTAACTCAGTAGATCCGTCCATATCTGAGATCCATCCAGTAGATCACTGTTCTAGATGCGCTAGTAATTTTTTATAAAATTGTCACCACATATAGACTGCAGGACTGTGAACAAAATTTATGGGTCATACGATACACCAGGAGACCTATGTAGGATGATAGAAGGGCATAAAGTAATAGCACTATGCCGTCACTTGTAAGCTGTCCAACTGAGTGCAGTTGCAGATGGGGGGTTGGAACCCTCGATCATTTCTCCTTGTCGCATAATTTTTGTACGGCGTTGCGAAATAATGGATTAGAAGTATCATATGACCCATAAATTTAGTTCACGGACTGCAGTCTAATATATTTATTTATTTCATTTTATGTAACATTTAGGTACATAACTTTCATGTGAACAGGAGTGTTCTATGACTTTGACATGTTACGTTTGATACGTAAAAGTAAAAGGAGGAATAAATACATACCTAGTTGCACCTAAACACAAATATCAGTTTTAAGTGATTAATTAGTTAAATATACTTTAGCTGAATGGACATTGGCAGAACCTTAGATATAGGCAAATAATAATCTCATGTCCTCTTTACACACATTACATTTTTGGTTAACTTTTCTGGAAACGTCTTCTTGTAGGTACTTCATAACCAAAGAATGCAAAATGTTGAACCTTTTGTCTAGACCTAAGTATATCTGAAAGATAAAAATAATTTTGACAAAATGGCTTTTAAAAAAACTGCCACGTAGGAATTTACTAGTTACTTTTGTGGGATTGTAATGTTGTAATAATTTTATCAGACACCATTTAAGCACCTAACTTTAATTTATTCCATTATTTTTACAAAATATAGGAAGAAATGGTAAACATTCTTATTTTTATTATATTCAGTACTTTAACATTACACCAATAGCTAGTAAGCAATGGATTAGAAAATGGAACACTTTCTTTTATAATCTGCCTAGATTAGGGATGCGCTAAGCAACATTACGTTACGTTAGTCTACCAATTTGTTAGTGAATCGATTTTGTTGTACCGATTTAAAATTTCGTTTAGACAGCTTTAATAAATTTTGACAATGGTGTTAATGCCAAGTTTTATATATGACAGCACTTCATATCATGTATCTTAACCTCAAATACATAATAAGTGTTGCCATTTTTTAAACTATAATAATGTACTAACACAATTAATATAAGTCAAATGTCTGTCAAAATGGTTGATTCAAAGTACAAGGTGCAACAAAATCGAAATTAAATGTTTTACATTTTATAAAGTAAATAAATACTATTTCGTCTCAAGACGCTTTGTAATTATGAAATCTATTTCCATAGTCTATTTGAAAGTATGTCTCAAATAATGGAACATCCACATAAGAGTTTTATAAATTTGCAAGCGATGCCGAGTCTTGTCTTGTAGCGTTCAGTGATTGCGCCGAAGTTTGGAGAAAAAGCTGTAACACACACAAAGACAGGCTTAAATGAAAAATTTAAAATATTTGCACTGAGGTTCTATTCGATTGCATTTCGATTGAAGTTTGAAAGCATGCTAAAACACATTATTTAAAAAAATATAAGATTTAAGAAATGGTTTCTCTTGTATTAATATTCAATAGATAAATGTTAAAAATATATATTAATTCAAGAGAAGGTAAACAATAAAAAAATTGTTTGTCTGTAAAGTCAGTTGGTTTACGGACGATAGTTATCGTAACAACGTCAAAAGTCAAAACAAAACATTGATTGATGCGGCGCAAGTGTACAATGAGCGTAACGGGGCATAATGGGACATTTTTTCATGCATGCAGCCGATGTTCATCGATTTATTAGACGTTGTCACGTCAAAAATCTTACAAAATAAAACTAAATTTTTTAAACAAGCTTCCTCTTTTGAAGCATTTTTTTAATTTTTATTAAACAGATGAGATACAGTACGCAATTCGAATAGAACCTAACATTAAAAAAAAGTAAATGGCAAAATAAAATGGTAAAATGCTGCAAAATAAACTTACCGATAAGGTGCTGTGCAAGGCAAATAAAAGGAGACATGGAAATGATGATTGCGGTATGGTGCTATGTGCATCGCATTAGGTACCTATGTACCTACTTAGGTATATTTGTATGTACATTCATACATGATATCAATACCAGATCGCTATGCTCTCAGTGAGAGTACCTATATGAAAGAAAACAAAAATACGACGTTCGATAGATAGCAATATAAACTAAAAATGTCGCTGTAAAATCATTGGAAAACAAAATTGCACAAGCAATATTTTGTTATAACATTTTTTTGTTTAACGTTTGCTATTTAGTTTTCTATTTTATATATCTATCTGACGATACTTTTTTTATACCAGCATGGCATACAAACCTTCAGAGAAGTTAAAATTTACAAGTGCTCTATCGTAATGAAGCGAAGCTTAGGTATTTACCTAAGGATACGTCTTAGTTGCGTAACGAAAAATAACTTTTATGTCCGCTAGGAAAGCTGTCCTAATTTTACATAAAACTTATAATTTTATACGGCGATGACATATACGTAGTGCACAACGTAGTTTAGTATGACCGGGCACTTTACCATTTTAACTTTTCTAAAGGTTTGTATGCAGGATTTTAAAAACAAATAGATTTGTTCTTTGAAAACAGTCTTCAGATAAACACAAACCATTTACGAATTATTTGTGGCTAACTGAAGACTAACTATTAGATAAATCTAAGATTTAAAATAAAAAATAAGCCCTTGTTCGAGAATGTTCTCATATAATATTATTTAACAACTTACAGAGAGACATCACAAGCAACGCAAGCGCCGTTTTTACTGTACTTTTACATAGTTTACAGAAGAAAGCTTCATTGCGTGATGGTGAGTCACTTCTAATCTATTTAAAAATAAATACAAAGTTGTGACAATTTATCTGAAATACACTGATGTAAATGTACACGAAGAAAGTTGACCAGATCTCATCTTAAAAAATTATAATTGATACAGTGTGTCTCAAACATTAACGGAACATAGAAAACATTTGTCAGTGTAAAAATATATGTAAATAACACCATCGAAGTGTTGCACGATACAAATAAATAAACTAGCAGATCTATATCTAGTAAAATTAACAAAAGTGTTTAAAAAGCGTGTCGAAACATGCTCTCGAGACTCTAAATACTTTGTACAAAGCGGTGTAAACTTTAAAATGAAAACTTGATTAAAATACAATAAATTATGCAACACAAATACATTGAAAGTGATGTCAATTACGTCGTACCACAGACTAAAATCAAAATCAATTAAACAAAATATGTTATAAATAGTTAGGTATTGTAAATAGGTTACACACATTTTATAAGTATACGTCTATGTACCTAACACTTTGACATTTTCTTTCACTCTAGGCAAAAATATCTGATATCTATTCTGTCATTTTGGAAAACAATATTCATTAGATGAAAGCAAAATTGTTTACGTCGCCTTTTCTATTCATATCTAAGAAAACAAAAACAATAGTTTTAACCCCGACGAATATAATATATCTAATGTTTATTTTAGTCAGTGGCACACATTAATTGACACCAATGACATCTATAAAACACTTAAGAATTACATCATAAAAATGTCAATTATTAAAAGATTTTCAACTATTGATTTGATTTTAAGAAAAAACAACGATTTGTAGGCAAGATTAGAGACAAATTAACTTTTTATTATATATTTTAATTCGTTAATTACATAATGATACAATAAAAATCGACATCGATTTAATTACAATATATTAATTTCAAGTAACGTCAATAATAATCGAATTGATTTCTTTGAAATCGTTAGTCAAAGTTCGTCAGAATAATTAAAAATTGTACTCAAACGTACACAAAATTACTATTTATATAAAAATGGATTCTTAATCTTTCTATATATATCTTTAAAACCACTGGAAGATGTGTTTGACGTCGCATAATATCTATACAGTGCAGTTCCAACAAAGCGATTATTTCGAGTTATAATATTTATCGATTAGGAGTTCTTAGATTAAGAGATCGATTTTTGCTAAAACCATTCGAGAAATAATTTTTGGATTTTAAATACACAATTTATTCAAACATATTTTTATAGCTGTAACTTATATTGTGTTGAAATAATCGATTTGTCGTCTGTAAAATGAGCGTTTTCATACAGCCGACACTACTACAACAAAATAGTCTATGTTATAAAATTTGTACTTAACACGAAGTCAAAATTTTACATTGCCTAAAAATATATGTAAGTATTGTACATGTTATATATGTACTAAGTTACCTTTTATATTTGTAAGTGAAGTCAACATAGACTCACGTACACTTTCGAAATATCATACGATATCAGGAACTAATTACCTAATATAATCTTTTAGATACCGAAAAGCAATACGAGTATGTACTATATGTAAACACCATATCGTAAGCATTCCATCTTTCTCTATGAGCATAACAAAAGCCAATCTCATTGTATGACTTTACTGAATCTTGTTTTAGTAATGTCGACAAACAGACACGCTTTAAATCGTAACAATAAATATTAAAACTAAACAGTATATTACATCGTTCGTCGAGTCGTTTCGCCGCATTTATTTCTTCTTCTTGAGCTTCGGTATCCTGAAATGTGGTGCGAGTGATGTTAGAGTGATCTAGCGAGGTATTATAGACAAGTGGCGAAACTGTGAAACCGCTAAAAGTTATAGGTACTACGCAAAACTATTTCGTATATTTTTTATGATATAAGATATGCGGCTAATGGTAAGCAAAAGTAACGCGGTTGTTACACATTAAGAACAATTGTATCGTCCAGCCCAAATTAAAATTCAAACGCGACCCGCGTCTTTTTTTAAGGAAACTGCGCTCGTAAAAGTCATTTTAGTACATATTAGGTATCACACGTAAGTCGTTAATTAATCGAACACTGATAAACGTTCTTTTTAAACTGATATTTACTAAAACGTGTATTTTTAAACACTTTTATCAGAATATCAGGGGACAGTCCTTGTCTTAATGATGCATTTTCAAGAAGCAAATAGAACTGTCAAAGATTGTTCCTAATTTCACCAAAGGTGGCGCCAATGTTTAATTTTGTTAGTAGAATCTATACGTTATCTTATAAAGTTTTAAGAGAATTTTTGTTTGAACGCGTTAATCTCGGAACTAATGGACCGATTTAAAAAAAATCTGTCCCCGTTGGGCATGTACTTGATCCCTGAGTGCTATAGGCTATATATTATGTACCACGGGCGAAGTGCACGATATATTTGCTAACTGCGCCTTATTATCGCGGGCGTATAAGGGTTAAAAAATGAATTGGTTTCACAGTTTTAGTACGTACAACGTGAAAGATGGAATGAAGTTTTTGTATCCCACAGAAGGTAACAACTTCTTGGAATGGGTTCACAAGACAGACATATTGAATCAAGCTTAAAGGCTCCATTTCCTGAATAATTAAAGAAGTAACGCGATTACACGAACATAACAATTAAGGATTAGTTGAGTAATGCTTCTTTGCAAAAACAGAGTTTTTTGAAATGACATGTTTATTACACGGATCAATATATAGCAATACAAAACCCGTGATAAGTTCTTACTGCTAGGATTCATAGCCTTCTCTCGTAAAGATAATCTCATTAAAATGCTAGCTGGGTAAACTCAATGCGTTATTCAGAGGTTAGTTTACTGACCAACACAAAGTAAAACCTATAAACTTGATTCTAGTTGTTTGTCTCAAAATCCCTTAACATGTTATATATAGTGAAATTAGTACGTGCGTCCGTACGTGCTATTATATACATCTGTATACACTCTGGTGGTTTGCGCACGTGTTTGTGTAAAAGTATAAAATAGAACTTACCCAGAACTCTTTTTGTGGGGTGATGATTGCGCCTTTTCTGATTCCAACAACTTTGTCGTCGAGTCCTTCGTTGAACCTGAAAACCGACATAATTAATTATACAATGATATAATTATGTCAAAAATATTTTATCAGCATTCTAAAAACGTCCTTCGATCAGATAACTAATTGCTATAATACAAAATTTTAATTATATACAATAATATATTTATTCAATTCAATTCATTTATTTGAACCATAAATTCATAAGAACACTTGGTAACGTCATTTACAAAAAGGCAAAGAATCTGTGTACATAATAGGATAAAATAACAATGTCAAAATGAATAAAGCAGCTGTAAAGGGGCCTAGTCAATTAAATGCAGCTGTAAAAAGGCTTTGTCGAAGACAAAATAACAAGTAATCAATACACACAGTAAACAGATACTACATTAGTACAAACAATGTAACATCTAAAGTCTTGTAAATCTATTATTTTACCTTATTACAAGATTCTACTTTCGACACATTTATCTTCCATACGTTACTATCTTTAACAAAGTCGTCTATATTATAATATGCCTCGCTCTTTATTTTGAGTAAGATTCACATTAACCTTGAAATTTTTTTGTACTGACTACTAACTTTGGCAGGGTTCCGAATATTTGAACTGTGGACTCGGTTCCTAATATTTGGAATACTACAGGAGTAAGCACCGGAAATTCTAACCTGAAATTTACTTAGTTTAAGTTTCATAATGGAGAGTCAATGATGCTTTGGATAGCAATAGTATTCAATAGTCCTCAAAAGTCATTCGTTGATTTGTGGTGTTCATTGTACACAATATGATTTTAATGATCAAAGTTTATTAGGTAAGTGTAATTCATAAAAGTGATGTCAAAAGTGATTTGGATTTTATCAAATTGTATATATACCTTTGCCCGAAGATCCGAACACGGAACTGCCCAGGTTGTTGAGGTTGGCGGTGAACTTGTCAGCTCCGGAAGCCAGCGCTCGCTCCGCTTCCCGCGCGTTCTCCGCCGCATCCTCGCTCGCCTCACCCAACCTCGCTCCTGCTTCCTCCAATCTTTCTTTACCAGCACCCTTAATCTCCTCCAATTTATTATCAGCCGAAATTTGGAATCCCTCAAACGAATCTTTCGCTTCCCCGAACAACTCCTTAGATGCTGCATCGGCGTTATTTGCTGAAGCCTGAAGCCCACCGAACACTTCCTTGGCCGAATCGTCTAAACTATCAAAAGTATTGCCAGCGGAACTCTGAAAACTGTGCAACGTATCCTGCGCTGAGTTCCCCAAACCTTGCACGTCGTCTCTGAAATCTGCGTACGTGTCCCGTGTCGAACTTTGCAAGTCTTCCCATGTGTCTCTGGCGTCGCTCACTCTGTCCTTTGCCGAACTTTCAACCTTATCGAAAGCACCCAAGGCCGATTCTTGCGCGTGACCGAACGCCTCCTTCGATGACCTTTGCAAACTGTGGAGGTCATCTTTTCCCGCTTGTTGCCATTCATCGAATTTGTTATTGATATTTGCTTGGAGCTCGCCTTTCTTATCTGCGGCAGCATTCAGAGTCTCTTCGGCTTTCCTTTTGATTTCGTCTGTCGTCTGTTCTGCTTCTTGTCTTATCCTGTCGAGTTCACTTTGCGCTGAGTTTTGTACTTGGTCCTTCTTGTTATGTAACGCTTGTCCGAATTCATCTTTTTGGGAGCGAATAGCTTCAGTGGCGTCTTTGAGTGCATTTGATGCATCAGCAGCTTTAGCTTGGGTGGCGTCTTTAAATTCGTTAGTTTTGTTTTGTACGGCGTCTGTTACTTCAGCAGTTTTACTCTGTACGGCATCCTTTGCTTCGTTTGATTTATCATGAATGGCACCTGTTACAGCACCGAACGCCCCAACTATAGAATCTTTTGCTTCGCTAGTTTTATCATTTACTGCTTCTTTGAATTGAACTGATTTATTTTGAATGGCACCTGAGATTTCACTTGCTTTGTCCTGAACTGTATGTTTTGCATCACTTAATTGCTTACTAGCGTTATCTTTCAATTCTACTGTCTTATCATGAATGGCACCAGTGACTTCATTTGATTTTTCTTTGATTTCACTAGCTTTGTTGCTCACCTCATCTTTTAATTCAACTGTTTTATCATGGACAGCACTGGAAATTTCATTGGCTTTTTGGTGAACTGCATCTTTTGCTTCATTTACTTTGTTACTAGCAGCGTCTTTAATTTCTACAGTTTTGTCAACGATTGCATCTTGAGCATTAATCACTGCTGTTTTTTGCTTGTTTTGTTGAATCGTGAATAGCATCTTTAACTGCACCAGCTTTATCACTTACCGCGTCTTTGATTTCATCAGCTTTGTTGTGAATCGCATCTTTAGCATCACCTACTGCTGATTTTGCCTCGTTTGTTTTATCATGAATGGCATCACCGATTTCACTGGCTTTGTCGTGAATTTCGTCACTAAGTTTGCCCGCTTTGTCATGGATAGCATCTTTAGTTTCACTGATTGCAGCACCAACTTCACTTGCCTTGTTTTCTACAGCATCTTTAGCATCAACAGCTGCCGATTTGATTTCCTTTGTTTTGTCATGAACTGCATGTTCAACCTCATTGGCTTTATTATGGATAGCTTCTTCAATATTATGAGCAGCGGTTTTTTGCTTCCGCTGCTTTGCTTTCAGCTTCCTTTTTGATTTGTTCAGCCTTATCTTCAGCCAGTTTTTTCACTTCGTCAGCTTTGCTTTCAGCTGCTTTTCTAGCTTCTTCTGCCTTCTCGTGGACGGAATTTTCGATTTCATTCTTCTTATCCACAATAGCCTTATTAACTTCACTTGCTTTATCATTGGCCTTTTGCGCAATACTATCAGCACCTTCTTTTAATTCCTCTTGTTTTTTAGCAGCTTGATTTTTGAGTTCCTCTTTTTTCGCTGAGGCTTGATCTAATAAGTTATTTGCTGATTCTTTTGTTTCAGAAACTTTGTTTTTAATTTCATTTTCTACTTCATCTTTACTACCAAAGATGTTACTTACAAGCCCTGAGAAGAAATTCTTTCCTTCCTTGGCTTTTTTCTTGGCTTCTTTTTTGGCTTTTTTCTTTGCTTCTTTTGATAATTCTTTTGTGCTTTCAGAAGATTCGCTTAAATCTTCCTTTACGTTTTCATAAGTTTTTTTCAACACTTGCTCTGATGTCCTGAGCTTTGTGACTTAAATCATTTTGCACCTTTTTTACAGAATCTGCTACAGCGTCAGCACCATCATTGACATTACTTTTAATGTGATCAACAGAACTGGTAGCTGCTGTTTCGACTTTTGCAATCTTTTCTCCAGCTCCCAGTCGAATCGCTTCAGCCTGTTCCTGAGCTAGAAAATCAAAAGTGTGAGCCTGATTTACAACGTTATCTTTCAGGTCACCAAGTGTAATTTTGGCGTGGTCTACAGAGTCTTTGCCTAAAGTCTTTGCGTTATCTATTTCAGTGACAACATTTGTTTGAACATCTGACGCTTTCGCCGTAATACTATCTTCTACTGTATGAGCCGATTCAGACAGGTCATTTATTTTATTGTTAGCTGCGGTTTTTATTTCATTCAACTTATCATCAGCATCTAATTTGATATCTTCAGTTTTATTTTTAATATCGCCTTTAACAACCACAGTTCTAGTGATCATATCCTCAGATGCTTCTCCAGCTTTCTGTGCAATGTTGTCTTTCTCTTTTTCCAACTTGCTCAAATCTTCCATGATTTCTTTGTGAAGCCCGTCGGATATTTCTTGAAGTTTTTCTTGGGTGGTGAACTTTTCTTGTTCAATAATGTCAAGCTTGTTCGACGTTTCGTCGTGACGATGTTTTTCACCAGCTTTGTATTTCCCTTCGCAGCAGCCCACGTAGAAAATAAAGGGATCTGCTTTTTGTTACATAAAGGAGTATCTACAGGTTGCATTAATGCATATTGCTCATATAATTGCTCCTCAATTTTTCCTGGACTGGCAGCATCTTCGTCGACTACTAATTTAGTTTTGTATATTTGACTTTCAAGGTCTTCGTCATCTTTGTGAGGTTTCGAGTGTAAGTCCTTGAACATATCATCTACTTTGTCTAGTAGGTCTTCGTTGATAATTCTGGGTGCTGGTTTGGGTGGAGTCTTTTCTTTTTCTTTGGTTTCTCGAGGTTTGGGTTGCGGTTTTGGTGAGGATTCTTTCTCATCCTCTTTGTCTTCGCTGTGCCCGAAAACGTTTTTGACTTTGCCGGCGAGGCCACCGAGGAAACCGCCACCACCATCTTTCTTCTTTCCCTTTTCGAGGGTGTTCATTGGTGTTTTGTCTTCATCAGAGTCGAAGGTGGCTTTTGTTTTATTTGAGTCTACTTGAGGAAGAGAATCTCCGTTAACTGTAAACAAACAGGCATTTTATTGCTGTGACGGTTTTACTGGTCTAAATGTTCAGCATTAAACTATCTTACGTATTATTTCGTAATATGAGTTACATGTAAACTTTATATGCTGTATAAAATACACTTTAAGCTATATGATTGTACGTAATATGTTTACATTTATAATATTTCATTTACCTTGTGGTTTCTTATCTTTCTCCTTAATTTCTGGTTCTTTGTCCTTGCTCGTGTATTTGACGTCTCCATTTGTTATTATTTTATCCTGTCAAATCAGAAATGTAATAAATTAATACATATCAAATTAAGTAGTAATATAATGATTGACAATTTAGAAGCATAAGCAGCCCACTAAATGTTTTCACTGTGACACAGGGCCTTCTCTCGCAAGGAGAGAGTCAAGGCATAATTAATCCAAGTGGTGCGCGTAGGATTCATACCTCGGGATCCGGAACGGCAGTTGCCATTCTCCCGACTAGACCAGCCGTAAGTTATTGATTTTGTCTAATTCTAATTGAGGTCAGGGGTGATTCGCCTACACTGACGTTTTGCTAGGAGTGTATTGTGTACTTTACTCCGGTCAGTCTACCCAAACCAGTCGAACTGCTTAAGGAATAGGCTTGTTGGCATATAAGTTCCACTCCCATTTTTTATTAGATGTTGTCTTTCGTCAGATGTTATGTCTTTTATCAGATACTACGTCATTCGTCAGATGATATGCTTTTAGCCAGATGTTATTACTCTCGTTAGATGATTTGTCTTTAGCTAGATTTCTTGTCTTTTGTCTGATAATATATCCTTCATCAGATGTTATGTATTTAGCCAGATGTCATGTCTTTCGTCAGATGATATGTATTTAGCCAGATGCCATGTCATTCGTCAGATGTTATGTCTTTGGTCAGATGTTGTATCTTTCGTCAGATGTTATGTCTTTCGTCACAAGATATATCTTTTGTCAGATGATATGTCTTTCGTCAGATGTAACGTCTTCCGTCAGATGTGTAATGAAATAGAAAAGGCAAGACTTACAGTGACAGGGCCGTGTCCGTTGAGGGGCTTGTCGGGGTGGTAGGGCAGCGAAGCCGGCCCCAGGCTGTTGTTGTGGTCGCCCCAGTTGAAGCTTAGCTCATCCTTCAACGCGTCGAAACCTTGTACAATTAAAATATACAATTAATAACTCATACATCTATACTAATATTACAAAGCTGAAGAGTTTGTTTGTTTGTTTGTTTGTTTGTTTGTTTGTTTGCTTGAACGCTAGGATCTCGGGAAGTACTGGTCCGAATTGAAAGATTATTTTTCTATTCGATAGTCCATTTATCGAGGAAGGCTTTAGGCTATAGAAAATATTTCTACTATTCATTGAAGCGGAGCATGAAACAAGAATGTAACAAAATCGGGAAAAATATTCCCTTTTAGAGAGTTTTCGTACATTTCGTGCTTTGACATGACACATGACAGCATGTGTCAAAGATTGCGTCATTGAATTTCAGTAATCTGTGCCTCGAATATAAACCTTTGCTATTTTTTTTTTCTAAATCTGAGTTGGTACGACCAATTTCCGACAGGTGGCGTAGGAGGTTGCTGAAGAGGTTTTTTGTTTGTAATCGATATTCTCAAGAATGAGTGAACCGATTTCAGTCATTCTTTCACCGTTGGATATGTACGGGATCCCGATGAGTGCTATATAATATACCACGGGCGAAGCCGGGGCGGGCATCTAGTCATATTATAAATGAGAACGTTTGAATATTTGTCATTCGAATATCTCGGAACGACTGAACGGATCGATCAGGTTAAAATTTGGATCATGGATTATATTATAGTTTGGAGTTACGGATTTGCTTTTTATTGTGGGAAAATTACGGGCATGGGAACTACTCGGGTGAAAACGCGGGGCGCTGTTATTATGTATATAATATTGATTAACAGTATATTTCTACGTAGATAGTATAAGTGCCGACTACGTAGGTAGTATAAGAAACTTATTGTTACTTTTCACCACCTACTCTCAAATTTCATTTCATTTCATTTTTTCCTGCTGCTAATTAATAGTTGAATGGAAGAAAGGAAAGTAAGCGATAATACCACCATTTACATTTAAATCTTTATCTTTTGTAATCGTCGATATCATTGGTCGAGATTGAGATTAATTGAAGATTAATCGAAGTTAAGGTACGTTTTTTTACCTCATTAATCGAGGTCGAGGTACATTTCTTTACTTCATTGATCGAAGTTAAGGTACATTTCTTTACCTCATTGATCGACGTTAAGGTACATTTCTTTACCTCATTGATCGGGTCAATTTTTTATTTATATTTATTTATTTATATTTATATATTTCTGTACCTCAGTGATCGATATTGAGGTACTATTATTCTTTACCTGATTGGTCGAGATTGAGGTACATTTCCTTATTTCATTGGTGGAGGTTGAGGTACTATTCCTTACCTGATTGGTCGAGGTTGAGATAGTCGGTGTGGCTCTTGCCAGCGCGAGGAGCGATGCGCTCCGGCAACTCCACATCCAGCACGCATGTCGGTATCTGCGACTGCTCGCCTTTCGGTACCTGACGGGAAAAAGCACATATTATAAATTTTGAACCTACGCATGTCTAAATGTATTACATTTTACGTGTCCTTCGTCTGACTTCAGTACATATAATGTGATGAATCAAGAAACGAAAACTAGAGAGCTTGATTTCACGAGCTATATTTTTAAAGTGTTTGTGAGCACTGCGTGCCTATGTTTATGTGAACTAATGGATTAGTTGCGAATGTACAAAATGGCGGATAGTATGTACTATTCATGTGACAAAATGTATGATCCTTGCTCGTACAAAGACGAACTATAAAATAAACCCGGCGTCAAGTAATGAATGCTTATCAATGGGACTGTATTGTTTCTGTGTTAATTAGACCTTTTTCTAGTTAATAGTCAATATTTTTTATTATTAACGGTTAGTACTTGTCACGCGAACCCATTTAAATTTGATCACAATCAAACATTACAGAATCAAATATGTATAACGAAGGCAACGTTAACATTTTTAATTTGCGGAAATGAGGTCTACAATATTGCCTTTGACGCAGTTTACTGATAGCCCGGACACATTTCTTTTGTGATCTGAAAACCATATCATAATCATGCCAGTAGTTTTTGTCAACCTGTACCTACTTATAGTTATTTTTGTAAAGTCATGTAATTTGTAGACCTGAATTTTCCAAAGATACACCTACTTTCAAAAAAATCGGCGTTAAAAAAAGAATCATCAAATTAGATTCAACTAGAACTGCTGTTCCAGAGTAATATAAGTATATAAAAATATTTGGATTGGTTCTCAATTGTCATACCTTTGGTTCATTCATGAAGTAGATCCTGCCTGCGGCGCTTTCCTCCTGATGTTTAACTCGCACCGGGAACTCTACGCGGTTATCCTTGAAGGCCTGTAGAAAAAATATATGTATCTTTACTGAAACGCGTCTGAACAACATAAGCGTCCTAAGGGTGAGATACTGTATATACTGTATGTATCATAGTCTTAATGTGATACTGTTTAATATAACTAAATTGTACAATACTCTGCTTACCGGTAAAGTAGACTTATTCATTTAACATACAGACAGATTAATAAATAAAAACATACGAAAGTATAAATCTTTACCTCAAATGTGAGCATAGGCTGACTTCCAGATTTAGTCACTGGGACCAGGTTTCCAGAAAATTCCAGGTACACCTCTTTCCCGTCAAAGAAACGCACTGAAGTCGAATGCGCCACCTCGGTATAATGCTCCTGTAATGTAAACATTACTCTATTAATAGGTACATGACCGATGTAAGCATGATGCCAAAAGCCACAGTATAATAAGAACAGTAATTCATCTTCATGAAAATTGGCTGATGTGTGGGTGACCAATCAAGAACGGCTGCTAAAGGACTACCCACATTTGATAAAAAAAATGGCAGCCATTGGGACTGCCGATAGAAGTGAAAACTTATAACTCAGAATTTGATAACTCACTTTGGAGAGTACGCGGGTGAATCCGGAGGGCGTGGGCCTGAGCATGGCCGTCTAGAAATCTAGAAATGCATCAGCCAAAATGGGACATGCTGACTCCTTTCTAGATGGCCAATGGCCATGGTCCGGAGTTTACCAGAAGATTTCTTATTATTCCCGAGCGCGACGCTAGAATTAAATTCACAGCATAAAGAAAAATCTATCTGTGCAGCGCCTAAAGAAGTTTTCACTTCGAAAAAATAGACTTCACGAAAAAAACAAATGTAAAAGTATAAATAAATAACTTAAGAAAAAATTCTTACAATAAAATCTCCCAAACGACCACATGAGCAACAAACATACTTTTACATCTACATATATATATGTATTAATAGGATAGTATGATTTCATTATTTTGTATTTATGATATTTGGTTTTACTTTTTTTTATTATACTTTATTTACAATTTATTCATAAACTGAGATATAGACTCGACATTGTACAGGAATATCACGACGTATTTACCTTGGACGATTAAGATTATATCACTATTGCAGACGAAATTGCACTAACGTCTATTTTCACAGCTTTTCCAATATAAACTGACGTATTTTCCAACCTTGAGGTACGCAATAAGTTATTTCCATATAGATGACCTAATACTGCAAACCGTCGACAAACAACGCTGCAGTTGGCAATGCCAGCAAAATAAACAAGCATTTTTTATTGACTTGTCACAGATTTCTGATGTGATAAATGGATGAAGTCATGATGCTTACTTCATTTTGATCCAAATAAGAATAGCTAGTGTTTGATCACAGTTTAAATTTGTCAGTAGGACAATGTTTACAGATAAATTGCAGGGCAGAGACATTGTTGCATATCTTTGGGGCAGTGAAGGATATTGGGAGATTTAAGCTTTTTGTGTTCTCAAACTGTCAAACCACAACGGTTTGGGTTACCCTGAATACCCTGGATCATCTGTGGATTATCTTGACTATAAACTCGATATTATTCAGAATTAGTGTTATAAATTTAGAGCAAATTTTGGAAAATGTTGTTTTGAAAGTTGTAACATTAGTCGAAGAAAAGTGTACTCGCTTGGCTTGGGTTTTATAATGAGATTGTGGCGTTTACACATGACCGTGCACAAGTTCATTTATCGACATATTTTATCCCGGAAAAAATAACAGGTACTACGAGTTTCTATTGATGCCATCGGCCAATCGACCCCAGGGTCGTCCTCCAATGCGATGGAAGGACGAGCTCGGAGTGTTTAAAAATGATTGGACGATGGTAGCTCCGGACCGGATAAAGTGGAGGGAATTGGGGGCGACCTTTTCCCAGCAGTGGGACAGTTGAGGTTAAATAATAAAAAAAAAACGCGGGTTCCTAGTTTATAATATGAAACGGATAGGAGTAGAGACTGATTTTATCCAAATTTGTTTGTTGGATTGAACTGATAATAATGTAGTGCTTAACTTCAATTATTGCATTAGTGGTTCTGTTAAGGGTTAACTACAAAATAATTAATTGGTAGGTGCCGTCCTGGGCCAATTGTCAAGATTAGGCACTAAAATATTGACTTAAATTAGTATTTTTCACTAGATCAAAAACATTATTTTGACTTAACGTTACCAACGTTAAGTGAAAACTTGTACGACACACAGATCTTTCGTGGGCTGTGAACGAAGCTTATCGTCACGCTCGTAAATGAAAGATATTCGAGTGTACTCGGGACCTAAAGCATTTCTAGATGGCTTTGCTTATTATACTAATTTAGATGGCTATGTTTAGAAGGCTTATCTAAAAGACCGTGCCTTGAAAATATTAGTGTCCGACCGAAACTGATTTTCCGGCCGAAACCGAAACCGAAACCGAATGTTCGGCCGTGGATTCAGTTTCGGCCGAAACCGAAACCGAAACTCACGTGGTCAAGTATATAATTTATTAAAATACTGAAATTTGGTGCATTTACCTATTATTTTGCCTTAATTAGGGCATGAAATGGAAAAACAATATATATCATAATAGGATAGATAAGAAATTAGTAAGAAGTCTTGTAAGTCCTTACAAGTTCTGATAGATGGCTCTAGTTTTCACTATTTTATAATAGCAATATTATAATCTCGTACTTATTTGTATGAGGTTAATTAATAGTGTCCTCGTACCTCGTACGAAAGACTACAAATCTCGTATTTGTACGAGGAACCTCGTACGGTTGGCATCGCTGGTTGCTACAGAACTATCCGAACGGCGCACGGTAATTCCCGACAAGGTCCGTCAAAGCGTTGCCGCGGAAAACAAAGTTAGGCGATCGTGAACGTGCTTGAACTTGTTAAGTTTCGGTTTCGGCAAAAGTTTCGGCCGATTTTGGCCGAAACCGAAACTGTGGCCGAAACTTGATTTTTGGCCGAAACTCGGCCGAAACCGAAACCGAAACCGAACTTTCGGTCGGACACTAGAAAATATATTCGGGGCTAGTAGTTTCATCCGCGTAGGTTCTAAAGTGAACTATCCAATTAGTTCTAAGTTTTCGCTTCTATCGGCAGCCCCTATGACTGTCAATTGTTTTTTTACACAAAGTCTAAGTGTTTTCACGCATAAGTGAAATAAATAAATAAATATTGGAGGCCAATTCACACACAACACCTGACCCAAAACGAAGCAAAGCTTGTACTATGGCGGCCAGATAGTTGATACAATACTTACTTAAATACATACTTATTATACATAGAAACACCCAGACTCAGTGCAAACATTTGAATTCATCACACAAATATTTGCACTGGGTGGGAATCGAACCCTCGGCTTCGCAGGCAAAGTTACTACCCCCTACCCAGTAAGCCACGAGGCCAATGTTAAGTTTGTTGGTGAGAAAAAAACCATTGTTGAACCTGACCTGTTGAAGCAGAGTCTCGTACGCGTATCTGTCGGTGATGTACATGACGAGGAGCCGGCCCTCGAGCGAGTCCAGCCGCTTGCCCAGCACGACGATGCGCACGTCGAACGGTACCAGCAACATGTCCCTGCGACACACCACGGACTTAACACTTATACAATGGCACTTACAATCTTCGATCATAGGTTCATAGGTAACTCAAATAAAGTATATGCCACTTTTGCCACGCCCTTATCCGCTTGCGTTACCTACTTTCGGCGACTCACGTTCACACTTCAAACCAGTCGCAACAATATAATGAAGTAGCCATTTTAAAATGACATTAATTTGTAAATGCATGATATTATGTATAATTTAAATTTAATTAAATATGATGACAAATGACAGTAATCAATAACGTCAAGTGAATTCACATGACATTATGAAATTAATTTATTTTTTATCAAATCATTAATATAAATATAACAAGAATAAATATTTACTATTTTATTACATTGCTGACATTTTCATTTCACATTTATATTTTTCTTATTCTTTATGATTTTGCTCATTGTAAACTTTGACGTACCTGGTATAACATATGTAGTTATAAGGCAAATAAAGATATTCTATTCTATTCACTTTTGGCGGGAAAACCGGTGTCAGGTTACCTAAGTGTGTTTGTTTACGCTTCGGCCTATGAGGTGCCGCGTTACTTGCAGCTGTTTAAGCCCATTATTCTCAAGAGCGATTCAAGACGCTTCTGGCGGTATCGTTTGTTTAAATTAATGTACTTGAAATGTAAACTAACAATTTTGACACTTGTGTCGGATTTTTTTGCTTTAATATCTTAAATTATAAGGAAGCCATAGTGATTTTATATTTTAAATTAATTGTATACGATATAACAATCGTTTTTTTTTATTTAACGATTTTCTATATGAACGAACTTTAATTTTAACGTGGATTATCTCAAAATAAAGACCGGTTCAAGCAGACGCCATTAAAACCAAAGTAATGTGTATAACTTCTCAAATAAAAATACTAAAACATATTTTTTCCCGCCAAAAATCCGACCGCAAAGTTAATTTTGAAAATTTTCGTTATTCGGTGTGATATAAGTAGTGACCAAAGTGTGTCAAGCGAGTATTGTAGCCATATGTAATGACGACAATTACTAATACCAGCACATTAATGTATTGTACCTGCATACAAAAAATACAAAAGCCTTTATTGCTGATTACAATTTTTTGAAATTTTAAGTTAAATGTCACATCAATTAACCACAATATCAGCGTGTCCTGCTAACACATAGGCTTTTTCCATTCACACCTATCTCTAGCTGCTCGGAGCCATAGTGATCCCGCTGCGATCCTTATGTCGTTATGTCATCTGCTGACCATCTATTTATTTCTTCCACATTTTCTTTTGGTGTTTAACCTGCATATGATGCAATAAACGTATGGAGGAGTTGAAACTTTAATAAAAATGGTCAAGTGCGAGTCGGACTCGCCCATGAAGGATTCCGTAGCAGTAAGTAAAATAATATTTATAAAAGTTTTTGTAGTTCGTTGTTACTTACTATAATCAGTACATTAACAATAGTGAGTTTATGACGTATTAAAATAAAACTACTCTAGATGTCATTCAAACCAATTTTCGTTGACAGTTTACAACGTAGGTAATGTACATCAAAATTAAACATAAAAATTTTTGAGTTTCAGTTCTAAGAATGGGACACCCCTAAAATTTATTGTTTTTTCCTATTTTTTAACCCCCGACCAAAAAAAAGGGGTGTTATAAGTTTGACGTCGATGTCTGTCTATCTGTCTGTCTGTCTGTCTGTCTGTGTGTATGTCTGTCTATGGCACCGTAGAGCTCAAACGGATGGGCCGATTTCGATGCGGTGTTTTTTATTTGAAAGTTATTATCCGTGCGGATGTTCTTAACTATGTTTGGTTAATATCGATTCAAGATGGCCGCCGCCACAAAATGGCGGAAAAATATTTCTTCAGAATCTACCTCAATATGGGTATCAAATAAAAGGGCTTGACTAGTAGAATACTATACACTATAAAAAAATCAAATCCAAGATGGCCGCCACCACAAAATGGCGAATTATATTATTTTTTCACTACTACCTCGATATGGGTATCAAACGAAAGGGTTTGACTAGTAGAATACATTGCACTATGACAAATTTCAAATCCAAGATGGCCGCTTCCACAAAATGGCGAAATACATTTCTTTTTTCACAGCTCCCTTAATATGGGTATCAAATGAAAGGGCTTGACTAGTAGAATGTTGTACTGATAACAAATCCGAGGTAGTCGGGGGTTAGTCAAAATGTTTAATTTTGTTCTTGTTGTATGAAAATCTTAATGCGGTACACAGAATACATGTACTTACCAAGTTTCAATAGTATAGTTCTTATAGTTTCAGAGAAAAGTGGCTGTGACATACGGACGGACAAACAGACAGACAGACAGACAGACATGACGAATCTATAAGGGTCCCGTATTTTGCCATTTAGCTACGGAACCCTAAAAAGGAAATAGTATTCACCTGTATAACTCGGTGGCTAGCTTCGTGGCGTCGCTGACGTTCTGGCAGTTCATCAACCAGAATCTGAAAGACAATGTTATATTTAAGTACAAAAACCAAGTTAATTAATCTATACTAATATTATAAAGATGAAGAGTTTGTTTGTTTGAACGCTAGAACCTCGGGAAGTATTGGGCCAAATTGAAAGAATCTTTTTCTATTGGATAGTCCATTTATCGAGGAAGGCTATAGGCTATAGAACATAACGCTACTATCAATAGAAGCGGAGCATGAATCGAGAATGTAACAAAAACGGGAAAAAATATTGAGAGAGTTTCGCACCGTGCTTTGACATGACAGCATGTGTCTAAGATTGTGTCATTGAATATAAACCTTTGCTAATCAAAGTTTCTAAATTTGAGTTGGTACGACAAATTTCCGACAGGTGGCGTAGCAGGTAGCTGAAGAGGTTTTATCTTTTAAAAGCGATATTCCCAGGAATGACTGCACCGATTTCAGTCATTCTTTCACCGTTGGATATGTACGGGATCCCGATGAGTGCTATATAATGTACTACGGGTGAAGCCGGGGCGGACATCTAGTTACACATATTTATTGAAGTCACGGGTAACTAAGTGCCGAACAGGCAGCGATCACTGCGTGCACTTTGCTTGAAAACGGCGATCTTTTTCAAGGGGAGCATGAGCCCAAAACTACTACCGATCATCATGAAACTTTGTAAACATATTCTTGCAGGTAATAGAAGTAACACAGGCTACTTTTTATCCAGGGGAAATAACGGGATCGGGTACTACGCGTGTGAAACCGCAGTGCACTGCTAGTTATTAATACTAGTTTCTTAAATCATACAGTCGTTTAACGAATCCGTCTAGACGGGGCAATCGTGCGGGGTGAGACGCGGAAGCGCGCTCCCGCCATTGCCAACATTATAATGTTGGTATTTCGTGAGAGCGGTTCAATTTTCGGTTTTGGCTGCTTTTCCACCAGAGATGTGCGAGAAAAATGTGACGTACGAGGATGTGTAGCGGAACTGTAAATGTGTGGTGCGAGGATGTGTCTATGGACTGGCTGGTACAGTATGTCGTAAACCTCGTAACACATTCCTCGCTTGTTTTGTACGCGCAAAAAACTAGCTCAGCTGAGTCGTTTCCACCAGAGCTGTGCTGACCAAGGCGAGGTAAATGAAGCGTTAGTATTGGTTCTTTACAAACACATCCCTCGCTACGCATCTTCGCTTATCTCTGGTGGAAACGCAGCCTTTATCTACCCGTGTCTAGACAATATCGCCGTTTCTTCCAATATCAAAGGTGATGAGCTACTGGTAGGATTTCTTTATACTATGCTAATATTAGGAACTGATATGGTGTGGTAATAGATGTGATAATACCTGGCGGATACGGTGGTGGTGAAAGAAGCGCAGTCGTCGGTGATGGTGAGCGGAGTGGAGCCGGTGACGTCCTCCCACACGGCGCGCGCCTGACCACCCATTATAGAGCACAGCAAACGCAGGTTCGAAGTCGATGCTTTCTTGTCGTGGGTGCCCTGGAGGTAAAACAAGAAATAAACAACTCATATCTAGCAGAAAAAAAGTAATATTAAAAAGTATTTTGTTTCCATTCTTGTCTATGCTTTTGACTAGACTGATTAGAGGAATTGGGATGGTGGCTTATTTTATGATATCGACTACCTGATATCCTTAGTCCAGGAGCGTCCCGTCATTTGAAAACTGTTTTTAGTTATGGGTATCGTTATTCTTGGGACGTAATGTATCAGGATTTTTTTGCATTCCGTCCGCATCGTACAATGGTGGTAGCTTATGCCGCGTACAGATTTGCGAAACGTAGCATGCAATGTAACATGAAAGGAGCATTTCATAAGTGTGGACGCAGGGCGCGCACGAACCGAGCATGTACGTACTCACATCTGTTTCCGGCATGCGTGCGGCGAACATAGCTCAGACTGTCGAGAACACACGTTCTACAGTACAGTCATCCATAACCCGTCCACAATGACGCTCCGTGCACACAGCGTGCCCCTTTGTGTTCGGCGAAAAAACCGACAAATGGCGGATCGCGGCGCGCACGAGTTGAAATGCTCTATTCGTGCGCGTATTGAGCACGGTTAGTGCGCGCAAGCCACTATGGGGAATTCTGTTACATTGCATGGTACATTGCGACAATGTAGACGGCAATTTCTTTCATCGCATGTTACATTTCATGATACGTTTCACCAGTCTGTACACCGCATTAAATAAAGTATAATGGTAGCTTTGTGTAGAGCCGTGTTTCACCTATTAGAGCATCTGGGCACATTGAGATAATGGATTCATAAGTATTGCAAAGTTGTAAATGTAGCTTTATGTTCATTACTATACTAGCGGTCCGTCCCGGCTTCGCCCGTGTTGCATTATATATGGTATTCAAGGATCATGAACATATCCAACGGTGTAAGAATTTTTGAAATCGGTCCAGTAGTTCTCGAGATTAGCGCGTTCAAACAAAAAATCTTTTAATTTTATAACATTAGCATAGATACAGAAAGCCTGATTTTGAGGTAAGGATAGAGTAGTTATGGGCATCGTTTGGTGATAGCACGGATATCGGAGGATATGCCTTGATGGCGAATCTAGTTCGAAACCTAGTGTCTCCGGTCCAGCAAACTTCATAAACCCATCACTAACTTGCCAACGTAGTTGCCGATCGGAATGCAATCGTTTACTTTGATAAAATTATTTTAAAATGGAATACATGTACGTAATATTTTACTTATCAATAGTAGGATATGCCACAAATCTTCAGATTCATTGTAATCGTTCTATTTTTGCCAACAAGTACAGAACAAGTCGGCATTTTGACTATTTTACAAATACAATCTACTCTATAGGCGCTTCAGAGCGACTGAACGAATCAGGTCAGGGCGATGCGCTCAAGTTGGTTTATTCCTAACCTGACCCGCTACCGGGTTAGGTTAGGAACAGCAAAAAAATAATATTAATTTTCATTCCCAACCTAACCCTCTTCCTAACCTGACCCGAAACGATGTTCCGAACCTGACCCGATTACTGAAAAAAAGTCCTAACTCCAGGAACTATAGGGCTAATAACGTACTAGGTAGGGTTTTAGATTCGAGGTTAACTTAGGAACATTATTTCCGGCTCAGGTTTAGACGTTTCTAATGAAAAAAATTAATCACTTTTGCTGTTTGTTCCTAACCTAACCCGGTAGCGGGCCAGGTTCGGAATAAACCACGTCATGGTTTTCGGGTCAGGTTAGGAAGAGGGTTAGGTTGGGAATAAAAAAATTTTTTTTTTGATGTTCTTAACCTAACCCCGTAGCGGGTCAGGTTAGGAATAAACCCTCAAGTTGACCGTATCGAGGAGACACGACTACGACCCCAAGGCACATTCACCGATATCCGTGGGTAATAGAGTAGAGATCAGGGGGTTCAATCCATCGCGGGGCCCTAGACTATGCCCGGTGGGAAACAGGGGTCTGGCTACGTCGTTTTGCAAATGCGAAGCCACAACGCAGTGCTGTGGCTTTACCCTAAGGGGTCACCGAACCGATATGGTCCTTTAAATTAAGTATGTGGATGTACCTGGTGTTGCGGTAGTGGCGCCGTCAGCGTGATGCTCTTGTGGAACTTCCTGCGGCGCGGCTCGACGGTGATGACGGGGGACACGGCCGCGTGACGTGGCAGCAAGCGTGACGTCAGCTCCGGCCACGCCCCGTGCGCTTGCAGACCGACGCGAATACGTTTCGTTAGCGCTTGCGGCGGGAACAGCGCTTGCACCTGATGTCACAAACACACTCACATTATAAAGTTTTGCCACCAGCCCACTAAATATCCCTACCTAATGGAACTCGATTCTCACTCAGGCAACGCATTTAACATCCTAGACATTCTTATCACAAAAGTAGAGTCAAACCTCTTCGTTCGTGTCTTTGGAACTTTAACCCTGAAAAGATGTCTCTTTGTCGAGTTACGTATTGGTAGAAAAAAGGGCAAGATTATGCAGATCAGTAGCACACTTTCCGAAGTGTATTCGATAAAATACTGATAACACAGTGGGTACAATCCTCGTCACGTGACGTGCAATAGACGGACGAAAAAGTGTAAGGCGTTGATAATAGTTTCATTTTACAGGAACAAAATAAAAAAAATCGACTACCCCGGATTTGTTGTCTGTACAACATTCTACTAGGTAGCGGCCATCTTGGATTTGAAATTTGTCATAGTGCATAGTATTCTACTAGTCAAGCACTTTCATTTGACATATTGAGGTATGTTGTGAAGAAATATTCTGTCCGCCATTTTGTGGAGGCGGCCATCTTAAATCGATATGAACCAAACATAGCTAAGAATTTCCGCACGGATATTATCCTTCAAATAAAAACACCGCATCGAAATCGACCGATCCGTTTGAGCTCTACGGTGCCACAGACAGACAGACATCGACGTCAAACTTATAACACCCTTTTTTGGGGGTTAAAAATAGGTCTCGACTGACCTGCGGGATGTGTTTGCTGGACACGGTGCCGCCCTCCGGGCCGATGATGTGCACCTCCTGCGTGACGCGCGACACGCACGCCAGGTAGTGGGGGAAGTCGCACGTCACGATGCGTTTCACGATCTGCCCGCTCTCCTCCATCGTCTCGCCGCTCGGCCCGTATTCGTTCCGTTCGCGTTGTATTGCTTCCTGGAAATAGATGAAAGATAGGATTTACAAAAAGACAGGTTTACCCATGCACCTGAAACGTATACACTTAAGGTATCGCGTTCGTCTCAGCGCGAACTTGTACCTTTAGCCATATGTATTCTACCCATTCCCACTTCATAATCATCATCAGCCGCAACATGCTGAACATAAGCCTCTCCCTCCCCACTAGATTTCCACAACGAATGGTCCTGCGTGACCTGCAACCAGCGGTTTCCAGCGACCGTTAACGCTACTCTAACTTGCATCACAGGATTCTCATTTTAGTGTAAATAATGGCACTGCCTAGTCTCCTCGATATCTGAGCGTAGAGGTCAATTTGCCTCGCCGTTTTCATAATAATTAGATAGTCGATTGCTCACTCTATTTCTTACTCCCCTATTTTCTGCTGTCAATCTGTGTAACGTATAATCTAACTCAGTTACTGATATTTATAAATCATGGGGCTGTCATTGTTGTGTATGCAATGGTTCTGCCTGGTCTGCCAGACGACTGAGCGCAGGGTCAATATACCAAATACCAGGGGCGACCCTGTCATAATGATTACAAGAAAGGTCGCTTGCTCACTCTTTTATCTCTTCCCTGTTTTACGCTGTAAAACTATACCATACTATACAGTGTATAATGCTACTCACACCTGTTCACGTGGGGTTGTCATTACTGTCTTAGATCTCTGGGTGATGAGCGCAGTGCAGTGCTAGGTAATGATTTGGACTCTTCATGTTCCAATAGCTGCGTGTCACTGTGCTGTTATGTGGCAGGCATGTTGCTTACTATCAGGCATATGTACTGCTCGTCTCGTCACTCTTTATTTAAAAAAAAAAGGTATTGGTATAGCTAGGTCTCCACGATGTCTGAACGCAGGATCAATATACCTACCTCGCTCCTTCTACGATGCTCTCAAAATCGATTGTTAGCTCTCTGCCTCTCTCCCCTGTTTTTTTTTTTTTTTTTTTTTTTGTGCATAAATGGTGACGAGACGATCCTGACATGTGCCTGATGGTAAGCAACATGCCTGACACATAACAGCACAGTGACACGCAGCTATTGGAACATGAAGAGTCCAAATCATTACCTAGCACTGCACTGCGCTCGTCACCCAGAGATCTAAGATCTTAAATAATACGGTACAGTTTGCTGTCAAACTGTACCGTACCGATATGCGGTACTATATTTGTGTCGCTAATCTAACCTGTATCATGGGGTTGTCATTGTTGTGCAGGTAGTGGTCTTGCCATGTCTCCCCGGTGTCTGATCGTAGGACCACGATCTCTCGCTCCTTGCACGATGACGTGAAGATCGGCACCTCGATAATAACTGGCCTGAAATGTATACCGTCCTAATATAAAACTAAACGAAGATGGAGCATTTTAATTCTATTTTTAATCATAGCAGGTATTCTTAAATACTCCTTAACACATGTGTTATAGTCAACTAGCTTAATTAACAGTCTAGCCACATTACACCAGCCCCGTTTAACTAGAATTATATATTCACGCATATGTTCAAATATAAAGGCAAATGACTTGGATCGATGACGTTTCATTCATTACTAGTTCCAAAGAAGTTGGAAAAACTAGTTCATTACAATTTAGTTCCACTCTCAGCCACGTAGCGCTGAAACTCTCCGAACTGTAAAAATGGTGACGGGAAACAACTAATTCCATGGTTTTTTTTTCTAAACCAACCAAACAAAGAGTAATTCCATTTTCCAGTTTCATCGTTTTTATTTTATCTGTCACATGTTCATCCTATCGTACGAAAGGCATTAGCCAGCCAGTTTACTAAAAGTTGTAACAAACGCTAAGGCTGAACAATATTTAGGCTAATTACACGGTACTGTTTAGTAAAGATAATATGCTGTATATATATCGTTGAATGAACGACTAAGGAACTAAGGTAGTTCGTTGTGACATAATATATTTAATAATACATTGTGTTATAAAAAAGGTAACGTTTAATTAAGATTGATAAAATGATTCAAACAAAAAATACTCACGCCAAGAACTTAGCGCCCTGTGGTTGTAACTCCAATAGTCGTGAGGCCAGGGCTTCGCCTTCCATGAGGGGCGGAGGCGCCGCGGCCGGAGCACGTCTTGTTGCCGCTCTGAAATATACAAATAACTTATTAATTTTCAAGCAGTTTAACTACGAGTAAGACCATCAGACGACCGACTAACTCATCTTGATCTCTTTCTATTCTTTTATTTGAGAGTTCTATATATTTGAGAGTTCTTTGAGTAGGTAGGTATACAAATATTAAATTTTATACATGTTGACATTCTTTTATACACATTGACATTGTTTTATTGTATACATATTGAATTATTATTTTTTTTTTTGTTTTTTCTATACATAATAACATTCTTTGACATTGCTCACACGGCTGAACTGCAAAAGCTACTACTGCAAGATCTTGGATTCTACATGAAATCACACACTTGTTAAAGTCCATAACAGCATCCTGCTGAAGCACAAGACGTTGGCGTCATTGTGCTCACCAAACATATCACACTAACATAACACAACGGGATAGAAGCCAGAAATTAATAGGCGATGAATCAGATGACATATATGATACAACCTATTAAAAGTTAAAAATGAAAAAAGAAAGAAGAAGAAGACTTTATCAGCTGACTATTATTATCATTGTATAAATTCAGACCAATGGAAACTGCGTTGCCAGACATAATGCATGCCTCTAGAAGAAGAGACCAGTTTGTATGGGTCAAATTATTTAAATGTTTTGTATCATCTTATCTTACCTGCAAACAGCAATAAAGATTTTTGTATTTGTATTTTTGTATTTCTATCTGGCTGGATATTATGGTGGTGCAGTGAAGGTATCTTCGGATATCAGTATTAGCTTCTAGTACATTAAAATTAAGGGTCATTTTTTCACTTATATTTGTTCTGTTTTGTATACTCAAGAATATTTCAATCTCATTGAAAAGTGTCGCTACTATATCACGTTGCGAAAGACATTTATCTTGGCATAATTACTTAAATTTTTAGCCACCGAACTAGATAAGTTTGCGATATGTAGTTCTTACCTGCAGGTGACTCTTGTGGGGGCAGCACAAGCCGCTGGTGGAACAATGACGCGCACGCCACCGCGCCGCTTTGCTTTCATGGCGCCTCCGCGAGCGTCCACGACGAATGACACCAGGAACCTGGCCACAGGAGATAATAAACTCTGTTAGTTTTAACTTAAGGTGCAGTTTCAATTGAAGGACAAAATGTTGCGAGGACCAATGAAATTCGGAACACAGATTATAGTCTGGAATGATACATAGACTACTTATCACAGGATATTAACGGGAACGATGCGATGCTATGATAGCGATGCTAGTACCTAATCCCATTGTAATAAGGTTGAAATTACCCGATATCGAGGAGTTGTCGCTCCATGGTCGCGACCGTTTCGTCATTGTTGCTGGGGCAAAGATGGGCGTCCGTCACGCTGTCTTCGAGGGGCTTCGCCCGGTGCAGGGTGCCCGCCTCGCTGTTAGAATCCTATCTACTATATACCTAATACGATTGTAATAAGGGTCTGAAATTACCCGATATCGAGGTGTTGTCGCTCCATGGTCGCGACCTTCTTGTCATTGTTGCTGGGCCACAAATGGCCGTCCGTCACGCTGTCTTCGAGGGGCTTCGCCCGGTGCAGGGTGCCCGCCTCGCTGTTAGAATCCTATCTACTATATACCTAATACAATTGTAATAAGGTTGAAATTACCCGATATCGAGAGGTTGTCGCTCCATGGTCGCGACCTTCTTGTCATTGTTGCTGGGCCACAAATGGCCGTCCGTCACGCTGTCTTCGAGGGGCTTCGCCCGGTGCAGGCTGTGCCTATCTACTATATACCTAATACGCCCTGGGCCACAAATGCCGCTGTTCATGTAGCGGTATTGCTGTTGCTGCTGAATTGGACACTCCACTTCGCCTGGAATGATAAAAATAACTTTCTTTAATACAAAACATAGATCAATTTTGTTGGACACCAAATAATAATCATTATTATACTTGTACACTTAAACTTACCAAACGAGAAAACCAAGATATAACATAGTTTTAATCTATCACGGTTCATTGCACTCGTTTACCTGTTTATATGGTGCACGAAGCTACATCAAAATATCGGGGATTCGCTCCACCATTTAACCCTGTTAAATATCCCGTAATTTTTTTTTCTAATCTCAAGACATTTTGTACTTTGCTCTTAGGGCATTAAGAGAGAATTACTACACACAGAATTCGATGCAAATGGTTTTTACAGAAAACAAAAATTTTACCACAAATCTGGTAGTAGGTATGTGGTAAAACCTAGTGTGTCTTTTAAATGCTGCCTAGTTTGATTAATTAGCATTTGAGATTTCGAGGTCAAATATGATATCAATTAATAAATAATGATCATATTCCAGCCATTAATAAAGTCATCAGTAAAGTAAGTCAGTAAATTTTTTTTGAAGCGAAAACTTCTTTCGGCACACCTCAGACAGATTTTTCGTGGGCTGTGAATTGAATTCTAGCGTTACGCTCGGGAACGATATGAAATATTCGGGTGTACTCGGAAACATGGCCACTGACATTTAGAAATGCGTCAGCATTTCTAGATGGTCATGGTCATGGCCACGCCCTCCCGTTTCACCCGTGTAGTTTACAAAGTGAACTATCATATTCTGAGTTATAAGTTTTAACTTCTATCGGCACTTCCTATGACTGTATAGAAGGTAGAGCGATTGAAGGTGTTTTATCTCTTGGCCCAGCATTTATTTTTAAATAAAGTGTTTCGAGTCGAACAGGACATGTGCCTGATGGTAAGCAACATGCCTGCCACATAACAGCACGGTGACACGCAGCTATAGTAACATGAAGAGTCCAAATCATTGCCTGGCACTGCACTGCGCTCGTAACCCATAGATCTAAGATATTATATCTCTAAGCCCAGTAATTTCTCTGGAAACATTGCCCTTCAAACTGGAACACAGTCATGTTTGGCCATTACTGCTTGGCGGTAGAATAACTGGCAAAGGTGTGGTACTTCCTCAGGCGGACTCTGCCACGAGTCTTACTAATACAAAAAGAGTCATTTCTCTGGAAACATTGCTCTTTAAACAGGAACACAGCAATGTTTTCGCACTACTGCATGTTGGCAGAACAACTGTTCCAAAGATTAGTTCGTTCAAACAAAAACCTCTTCAGCGATTCAGAGATTTGAATTTATTGTTATTTCTATCTTGTGTTTTGTAGACTATATTGAAAGTCATGAGACAATCAATTAGTAAAATAATAAAATTGTCTTATTATTTATTGTGACTAAAATGTCCCTCGTAATACACATTTTGGCAGCTAATGAAGTTAACAATACAGTCACGCGTGCATTAGACCACGATCCCAGAATAGCAATGAGACATTACAAAAAACAGGATATTTCATTCACATCAATTCTATTCATAATGGAAGCGAATCGTGGGCGTCCAACCGTCTGGACTAGATTCATAGAGTAACCTAGGATCTAGTTAGGATGGGAGTAGAATGATGGATTTCAGTAGTGGTGTGGGAAAATTATTACTGTTTGTCTAAGGCTACATCTGAGTGGTTAAGTTATGTTCACCAGCTCACCAAAGTGGTCACTACGGAGTGAACAATAAGCAATAAATAAAATAGGCCAATAGTGTTCTTTTAGTCGGACTCGCCCATGAAGGTTTTAATAGTGTATTTATGAGTATAATAATACTTATTCTAGTTAAAGTGGAAGTTCTTTTAGTTCGGTGTAATTTTGATCAATGTTTTAATATAATAGTGTATTTATGACGTACTAAATAAATACTTATTCGAGTTAAAACCAATTTTTGTTGGAAGTTTGTTTGCATTAATGTACATCGTATATTTATGTTTCAGTTTTTTTTTAAATTTTTTAGTTTTATCATTTTCTTATTTTAGAAGTAACGGGTCGACGACAACGACGACGACGACGACGGACGGACGACGACGACGACACACACACACATTTACTACTTTGGAAGTGTTTCTCGCGCAAATTATCTATAAGGGTACCGTTTTTACGTTTTACGGAACCCTAAAAATAATAAAATTATTACAAAATCTTTTTCGGCTGAGAGGTGCTTGTATACGCCAAATACTATAATACCAGATACGCCAAATTTACATTTATTTAAAATTTAAATTTAATTGAAAATGACAGTACATGTATGTATATATGAAACTATTAATTATTAAAAATATATCTTGAATTGGAATCTTTATCAGAATCATTTGTAAATTTACAAAAAGTTTACAGTTTATAATCCGTATAATAAAGTAAAAAAAGTCTAATGAATTATGGATGTCATTTCCGTTACTTGTCCTTTAATTAAATTAAAACCCTCTTTCTAAGATTAAAACCAATAAATATTTTTAGACTTACTCGATTAAATAGATATTACGGCCGTTTAAAATTGCGACTTGATTTGCTCAAGTCTGTTAGCGATCATACCTTCATACTATACCTTCACATTCAAGATTTTATCATATCATGTTCATAAATTAATTTGGGTTCTGAATAAATTGAATTTGAATAGAATTTTGAATAGAAATTTGAAATTTGAATAGAAAAAAACTTTATTTTGAAGTAATATAAGTGCAACTTATGTAGTTAAGCATCACGAAATTTGCTTAGCATTGCTATTTTATTTGTTTTTTAACTTTGGTAAGTCTAACTCTTGCTAAAAATACACTTTTTCTACGACTGCGATATCCAACTTCGGAGAGTACTTTACAAAATAAAGGAACATTGCTGTGTTCCGATTTGAAGGCAATGTCCAGAAAAATTACAGGGCTTAGAGATATAACATCTTATATCACTAGGTGACGAGCGCAGTGGAGTTTAGTTTGTAGATCTGGGTTCGATTCCCACCCAGTGCAAATATTTGTGCGATGAATTTAAATGTTTGCACTGTGTCTGGGTGTTTCTATTTATAATAAGTATGTATTTAAAACTATATTATATGTATATATCAGCTATCTGCCCGCCATACCATAAGCTTTGCTTAGTTTGAGGTCAGATGGTGTTGTGTGTGAATTGTCCACCAATATTTATTTTTATTTTTTATTTCAGAGTTAGGTAATGATTTAGACTCATCATGTTCCAATAGCTGCATGTCAGTGTGCTGTTATGTGGCAGGCATGTTGCTTACCATCAGGCACATGTCAAGCTCGTCTCGTCATATTTTGTTTAAAATAAAAAAAACGAACTGACGATGAGGATTGGTGTATCTTGGCCTTTAGCATTCCCCAACTCAATTGAAGACTATTGGATGTCAAGGATCCTGAAGACGAGGATGACGACGGTGACGCTGTCACGCTTAATGGAGACATTAGCGTGTCGGTCAGCAGTCGGGTTCTAGGTTAATTTACTGACAAATTTAAATTAGAGTGATCATTACGGAATATTTACACGGGGTAATTTGTTTTCTGAACTTTGTGCGTTTCGGCAGTTTGCATGAATCCAGGTGAAAAGTCTCCAAGATCTTTTTAGAAGTAAACTACTAATATTATAAATGTTAAAGTTTGGATATTTGTTGCTCGAGCACGTCGTAACATTTGAACGGATCAGGTTAAAATTCGGAATAAGTACAGCTAGAGTATAGCCGGGAAGAACATAGGCATAGGCTATTTAATAACGGGAAAATAACAGGAACTACCCGGGTAAGACCGCGGGGCGTTAGTAGTACTAAAATAAAAAGTGCGAAGTGAAGGGTTCCAACTTTTTTATTAAATCAGTGGATCCCT
The DNA here is from genome assembly GCA_017562165.1 of Ectropis grisescens. NCBI lineage: Eukaryota > Metazoa > Arthropoda > Insecta > Lepidoptera > Geometridae > Ectropis > Ectropis grisescens. The sequence goes on along the minus strand of CM029793.1, from coordinate 11,045,383 downwards.
CTTTCTAAATTGTACTGTTCTTTTTTCCATTAGCATACATATTTTACATAGATCCGAATCCCGGCGGCATATCTGAGTATTTTTCTTCGTACAGATGTACGCTTTTGTCATCACCATTGGCTTTATTCAATTCAATTGGTTTAAGCGGCGTACGAAAACTTCACGAGGAAACCGACATGTTCCAAGACTTCTTTCGAGGACATACGTCTTCCAAACGCACCTCGTCAGCTTGGTGTAAAACGGCCTTGACGTTTTCCTTAAGAGAGCCCCTGATTCTCACCAGAGGAAAATAATGTAATATTGCTTTTGCATAAATACAACTTGGTACCCAATGTGGTTGTACTCATTCATAGTGAACATTTTGGCCGAGTGGGGAGAACGGCGACTGCCCATTCGGAGCTATGGATTTAAATACCACACGCATCACTGTCTTTTCGAAGTTTTGTGCGTAATGCTGCTAAAAAATAAAAAATGGCGAAGGAAAACATCGTGAGGAAAACAACATCTAACTAGAACTTTTTCAAGTTTTCACCAAACCGCACTGGGCTAAGCAAGAGAACAAGGAAGAACTTGCGAGAGTAGACCCCAGCAGTGAGAACATTTAGTGAGCTGCTTATGCATCGTGAAAAAAAAGCAGCTGTTCAAAATAGTTATGTGGTCCAAGTCACAGAAAATTAGCAAAAGCTATGCTCCTGAAATCAGTATTTATTCCAAAGTTTGACCCCTACCAACATCCGACTTGCCATGAAGTTATATTTGCAAAAAAGGTCAAAGCTTTCAACGGATGAGTCATGGAAGCTCGCGACCGGAGACAACTCATTTAGCGAGTGACTGTGCATGTTTTAAAGGATTTATGAAGTAGTGAAGGGCATTCGATACACATACATAGTGCTGGTGGACGATTATCTGTTTGTTGGAGAGTGATATCTTCTGGGTCAGCGCTAAACATCTTAGACCGCGTATTTGCTTTATTTTAGAAATAGTACCGCCCGGCGATTTTACCCGAGTAGATCCCGTTCCCGTGTTTTTTCTGCTTTGAAGCGTGTATAGTATCTATATAAATTAAACACCAATGTGATATTCCAGACCATAATCTGTGTATCAAATTTCAAAACGATCGTTTCATAAATTCCGACGTGATTGAGCAACAAACGTCAAAACTTTCACAGTTACAATGGATATTAGTAGGATATCATGGGAGGGAACGAGCAAGACGTGACCATGGTGGTAAACATCACGTAGCTAAATGAACATGAAGGGTCCAAATCACTGCCAAGTAGGTACTGCACTGCGGTCATCACCCAGAGAAATAATATATATTTATTTTCCTACTAATTTCTCTAAAACATTTCTCTTCATTGCGTTTTGCAATCGTTGGTTGAGGGCGACGCAAGACCAGTCTTTGTAGATATCTTTGGGAGAGGCCTTCGTCCATCAGTGGATGTCATTCGGCTGATAGGATGATGACCATGATTTCCCTTCACACCAGAATACAGTAATGTTTGCACATTACTGTTTGGTAGTACAATAACTGGACTATGTGCAGTACTTTCACAGGAGGAGGCTAGTCTAGCGAAGAACCCTATCACTACATAACAATTATTATATTAAGCGAGATGGTAATTTAACTTACCTAATACAACCTACGATATAAATGTTACCAAAATTAAGATCAGTTTAGGCACCTTCCAATCATCGAGGTGAACATACAAAAAAAAGAGTATTCCGACGAATTGAGTTTTTTTTTAATTCGATTAAATCAGGTTTATGAATACGATACCAATGAAAGCTATGCTTACCTCCTTCGTCTTCAGAATCGCTCATGAAGGTATCCTGCATGAGCTCAGGCGCCGCCACTCTGTATTTGCCTTCCAAGCCACCTGGAACAAAAAGACAAGAGCCTGTTAATCACCAACTTCCATTCATTAAAGGAACTTGCCTCACATCTGGGCAAATATCCCTAAACTCTATTTTCTGACTCTCTTTTCTACTTTTTGGGCAACTTTGGGGACATCCAATGCTTGGAAATCCTTACCCACTAATCTCTATTGTTTCTCGTCTCCGTCCCAAGTTTGCGGTGAAAGCGGCTGCCCCGAACGATAAGGATTCCGAACGTAACTCTAGCTTTGAGTATATATGTAGTTTTTTGTGTACATGTGTACAATACTTTCTTTCGCGGCGTAAACGCTAGTAAATATGTAGAAAATTAAGACAGCACACAACTTTTGAGTATTTTTAACACAATCCTACCACTTCTTCACAAGACTACCACTTTGCTGACTACCAGAACAGTATAATATATCACACAATAATTTAATATTTCGCTTAAGATATCTTAACTACGAATAAAATCAAATGATAAAGAAAGCGGAATCAATGCCAGTGCTAATGAAAGTTGCTAATTACGAAACTAGCTTATTTGATGTTTTACTAGATAAGAATGGATTATGATAAGTGGGTGACTGTTAAGCATCATCATAATTATCGTCATCATATTTACGACATGTCATCTACCTCGTCAATTTCTTAGGTCATATCTCACAGACAAAGGAAATTCATAGGTTGATAATTGCACGCTGATATTTGTGGACTGTTGCTGACAGGCAAGTTGCTGGTCAAACCCATACTTATTCAAGTTAGTAAACCTGACATTTCTCATTTTGAGGCCGCTAATACTAGGTAATATAATACGCGAAGCAATATCATCAATAGGTTACACAGCGTAAGGAATTTTCCAAGATTCTGTTGACAGTTTGAGTTAGGCTATTGCATTCTTCGTTAAGATCACAAGATACGCGATCAACAATTTACTCTATGTTATCAATCTATATTTGCGAAAATGAGAACAAAACAACTTAAATATGAATATATTATATAGAACTCCTTAGTCAACACTTCGGTATGCAAACTTTGAGAACATATACGGTGTGTTACTTATCTATAAGTCTGTTACATTTATTATTATGTGTCTGTTTTGTCCCAATATTGAACAAAGGTCTACTCTCCTTCCACTTTTCCCTATTTACAGCAAAATCAGGGTTGTCTTCCGATGTTTGTCAAGGTTATATTGCCATAAAGAAAGTAAGTGCTTCGAGAAAAAAAAACGATTTTCTGGAAGAGTTTTCTCTAACAGATAAGGCCGTCATTTGTTTCTAGCTTTAAAATATGAAATAAAAAGATAAAAGAGAGATTAAAATAAGTAAGAAAATCTTATTTATTTCTGAACTAGCAGGGCCTCGCGGTTTAACCCACGCAGTTTACGTGGTTTTTCAAATAATAAATAATTCTATTCCAGACAATATTCTAAATTTCAACCCGATCGATTCAGCTTTTCTGATATTATTGAGATATAATATGTTATATCCAAACTTTTGCAATTATAATATTAGCAGTTTAAGAGGTTCCTAGAATTGTGGACAATAAAGAGTTACCAATCCATCTATCTACCTCTAAAGAAAGACAGTAATCATCACAAAAATCGAATTAATCTATTAATCTATACGAAGTCTCCTAGACTAACCTATTAATCTACTCTGCTTCCACGTGTGCCATTAAAGTGTCCAAACACAGTAAGGGCACGGAACTTTCCATAGAAAGCGCCGTACATACGGGCGTCACAAACACATGTGGAAACGACGACTAACATTATAATACCGATTTGGAGAAGCGCGCCTTGGACTCCGTCATGCATACAGAATCGTAGAAATGGCCGTGGAAAGAGACATGCTCATAGTTTAATGTATTGTATGTGAATGGAATAGAAATTCTTGTTTCACAGAAAAATAACAATATATGTACACAAACAAATAATTAATCAGAGTAGCTAATACCTATATATTTGGACCGCTTACATACATTTTTTTTTTGTCAATAATTAACAGCGCCCCGCGGCTTCTCGCGTAGTTTTCTTAGTTTTCAGGCGCTAAAAAGTAGTGAATGTGCTATTAAGACTATAATCTAAAATTTTCCACCGGTCCCTCTGTTCCGACGTAATTGAGCAACAAACATCCAGAATGTCATGTTTAATATATTAGTTTGGTTTGCATTAGACTACCATTTCACCTGATACGGTCCGACATAGAGTGCGCTTAACTAGACGATTTCCTGTGAACGATTTAACTCTAGACTAGAAGATACTACACCGCCGCCACAAATTATATTTATCAGGGAATATTAAATATATAAAAGAGTAGAGTTAAACATCATTAAAGAGATTAGATGAAGTGACGATAAACGGAAAGTAGCAAGCAGTGGATGGATATATTTGAAATCAAAGTCAAGGATTAGTCTTTACGATAGTAATTTTATCAGTTTTATGAGTTATTACTGCTGTAAACATTTTCTTTTTTTCCTGTCAACTTTGTTAATTTCCTACGGCCACCTTTGGCGGCGCTATCAAAATATTGATTTGTAATCAAAAGTATATTCACCTCTCAATGTTTAATGACAAGGACGGAGGACGGAACGAATATTTTATTAACGATTATTATCGCTATCTCTTTTGTCATCATAATTAATGGTGTGTGTGTAGTAGTGCATTTATTTGCATTTGTCAACCGAGTAACAGTTAGGGGTCATTGGCAGCTTTTATGAAACAATATGAATGGTCGTTTACAATGTATGCATGTTTGACGGACGCTTTTGACTGGGCGATGTTTGTGAGGAGAAAGTTTAAGGGAAATCACTATTCCGTGTTTGGCAAAGGCAATCTCACAACTATCTCGGACCTGCCTTCTACAACTAAATCGGCTGTGGCTTTGCTATCAGTGTCTCTATTATTTCAAGCGAAAAGAAAAGAGAGAGGAGTATCAAAGCAGTTTTAGTTAGGCAGTAGATCCTCTGGATTCAAATGGAACAGGACCGAAGACAGATAGACAGACATAACTCTTTATTGTGGCACATAATAAATTAAAATATTACGGTGGATAGAGGCCTTTGCCCAACATTGGGACATATCGGGCTCATAATAATAATAATAATTACGGTGAAACACTTATTAACTAGCGCGCTAGTGGCAGCCTTATTGCTGAGAGCCAATCTCTTCCGGGGAACCATCAGAAAGGAAAATAGCCCACATACCAGATGTAAAATAGTAAGTTTTAGGCGGGGGTAACTCAATTATATGCACTTCATTTAAAAATAAACAAAAGTTACTTCAAATAAAACGAAATTGCAAGTAGCAATTGGAATAAGACTCAGTATACCCAGCAGTGACAAAATAAGTCAGACTGTGGATAATGACGAAGTTTGTCTTTGGTAGTTTGATCTAATTCATACTTTGAGGTACGAGTATCTAAGTAAACACATTAATGTTTGAAAGTGGGTGATAAATCTGTCTATTAACGCTCGGAAGGCCGACTAGTTTATATATAGGGCAGTTAAGGCTTTATTGGACTTATTTAGTCAAGCTATAATATAAAGTTAAGCAATTGGGATACTTAAAACGCGGTTCAAATTTAAATAAAAAATATGAATATGTAAACAATACATATATATCATGAAGATTCCAAAACAGACATTTCAAAAGACATGTACGAACAAAGAAAAACAAGTGTTTTATTTATTATATATTTTATTTATTATATATAATTACCTCATCCGAAATTATCCTTGTTTATTAAAAACACTCACAAAAACCGCCGAAGTTGTGTCACACACTACCTGAACTAAGACCATGGGAGTGAGCTGGTCATGTCTGTCGCAGAACCGATAACCGTTGGGTATACATACGGGTTCTGGAGAGAAGAACGCGAATCGGTAAATTGAGTGTAGGATACCCTGAGCCTGAGACTTTATTCAGCTCAGACTAAAAAAAGTAACGATTTCCGAAAGGCTGGTGGTGGTTAGAAACGTAAATGGGAGGATCGGACTAAGTAGTGTACTATGAAAGAGGCGTATATCCAAGCAATGAAAGATTACGGACTGATTATAATAGACCAAAACTTGGAAATAATATGATACAGATATGTATTTGAAAACAAAAAACATACACACGAAAAGAACAAAGAAAAACAAAAACCAAGTCTTTTGTGATTTACACAAAAAGGTTACATCACCGAAAATTATTCATGTTTGCTTAAAAATGCACGACACAGTGCGGCACCAATCAAATCTGGCTGTGGCGTCACAGTGAACCCTTGACACAGTTCGTATCTGCGGTTACTGATGAAGTACTGCATTATCTAATTAGATTTACTAGATGTACTTCTCTATGAGAAAGATAATAAAAGAGAAAATACGGAAGCATTTGAATTATCGAGAAAACTGGTCTTGCTGACTTACAATGCGTTACGTTTTTGCGACTGCCACAGGTAAGAAATGAAGCAAAAGCTAGCATAGATATTTAAGAAGAATGTTAGTGATTACGAGATCGAGGCCTTCAAGAAAGAAGAAGGTTACAAAAATCCTAGAACCACTGCGGCCATCGTGAAGAAGCTAGAAGAAGAGGTTTGCCAATCAACTCATCCCCAGGAGCCCTACTCCGGGAAATAGGTTCGCCACAAGAATAACACCAGTCCTTGTGGTTATCCACCATGGCTTTGTGGGGACAAGTAGTCTGTCCACAAGGGAATGGAGGAAGATCAAAATCCGCTGCCCAAGTTCAGGTTAGCAGATGGCATCTTCGAAAGATAAAAACACCTTTCGAAGACGTGCGTTTGGAACCGTCAACTTGGACCTTGCCTTATTCTCATTATGTTTTTTTTTTCACTGTTAAAACCGGTGATGATACACACACACTTGTCTGCACTTGGAAAAATACTCAGAGGGGCTGATGGGACTCAAACGTACGACCCGATTTGCGAATCCGACGTTCTCACCATTATGCCGCTTCTAAAAATACTAAGGTTCCTTGATTTTTTTTTATATCAAACCATCTTCACCTAGAGGTGTCTCTGAAGAGATCGATTTCAACGATAAGGCCGCCAGTTGTAGCTGAAGTTATTTATTGTTTTTTCTTTGTATTTCTATTTTATTTTATTTCAGTGTGTACAATAAAAAATATCTGTCTATTTATTTATATTTACGTTTGACATCACTGTTCGCCTTTACGAAGGTCGTCCTAGTGCAATTTCGCTACAAACGGCAGGATGATCTCACCGCCATTATGCTTGGCTTTATGTCGCGTGTCTTTGTTATTTTCTCATTTGCCTGCAGTTATTTTTTCAGTAGACTTGTATTCATTTGTGATTTCATTCGTTCCTTCTCACGCGACGTGGAATATGTGCTGGATACTTGTATTGTGATCGATCAAGACGAGCTGTAGTACTGTGTGACGAATGATAGATTGAAAGGGAAATTCATCAATAGAAAATCTTCTTAAGAAAATTAAACAACCGCTGTGTTAAAAAACTTGAATTAAGCTCAATCTTGGCTTAATTTGACGTCACAAATACCGAACATTTCCATATCTACATTTAAATTACTGTATTCAAATATTCGATACGGTTATCCTCCGGGTGCCATTTTGGAAAAAGGGGTGCAAAAGGTTTCCGCGCTGCCACTGTATCTCGTAAACTAACAGCCCTACAGGAAATTCATGGGACATTATTTATGGTACATGACATTGCTTACAACGTTATTGATTTTTTTTATAATGTAAGTATTAATGTAGGTACAATGGATAAAAAAGTCAGACTACGACAAAATTTTTAAATAAATTTTGTTTTCAAATTTTTTGTAATCTCTATATATAAAAACGTTATGTTGGTTTGTGTACGCTTCAAAAACTCATGTATGATTTATCAATAATCAAATGTTCACACATTCAGTATAAACAGTTTGACCTTTATTTTGCAATCCTTTATAATTTCAATGCCATATGCAAAAGGATTACAATAGGTGCATTCACAATCAGGATCCATCATTGTTGGATTTATAACAATATAACGTCATGTTAAAAACCGTACATGACGTTAATAGCACGAGTAGCTAGGCTTCGTATGCACTACGAGCTATATGTAAAGGTACAAGTTCGCCCGGAGATCGCGACACGAGACCGCGACGCGAGACCGCGACCGGAGACCGCGACAGGCACTTGACTCTATGGAATTGTATGGGCGCCAGTTCGCGCCGAGACCGCGACACATGTCTCGCGACACGTGTCTCGGTCTCCTGTCGCGGTCTCGGCGCGAACTGGCGTCCATACAATTCCATGGAGTCAAGTGCCTGTCGCGGTCTCCGGTCGCGGTCTCGCGTCGCGGTCTCCGGGCGAACCGCTACCTTAAGGGTATATTGCTAAGTACCTTATACAGGGTTACTGGTAATTAGCCTGCATCCGTTTAAGGACACTTTCTGTATATTTAAACAAAGTTCTACAACTTTTATTAAAATTCAATACATTAAAAAAAAAAACATGTGTTTGTTGTCCTCTCTGGCACTGTTTATCGGCTGTTTAGTGTTTATTCACTTCGGCACATTATTTATCGAACGTTAAAGAAAGCGCGCGCTTTTGTGACGAGTAATTACTAAGATTACGATGGTTTTATACCGAGCAAGTACACTGTTTAAATTTGTATGAGAAAAAAAATACGAATTTAAAAAACTAAGAACAAATGTTGACTTATTTAATGTACTTAAAATGCCCTTAAAAGGATGCAAGCTGATTACCATTAGCCCTATAAACGATAAGCAAGTATGATAAGTATACTAGCTGTGCCCCATGGCGATCCGCGGAGTGTCTAAAACATTAGTAGTTTCCAATGATATTTTTTTGTAATGTAAGTAAACTTTCATACGAACTTTGGCCCCCTACAACCACTTTTCTACGTTAAAAAGAAACTTTCTTGGGCTTACAGACTTACTTTATTTATTACCTTATTGACTATCCCAGTACCAAATTACATTTCAATCGGTTCAGTAGTTCAGGCGTGAGAGTGTAACAAACAGACACAGTATCTTTTACATTTATAATATTAGTAGGGTGTCCATAGTAATAAAACTTGCTTTGCTTAGCCTACTATTATGGAAGCTAGGTAATTGATAAAATAGACCCATAATTACTATAAATTGTTATTAGATATTTCAAAATATCTTTACTTCAGCAGTGAATGTTTTTTTTTCATAGCCAATACAAACGTCATCTCTCACGATGCAAGTATTGTGATAGCCGGCCACCTCTCACAATATAACACATAATGTTAGGTAGGTAGGTACTGTCCAGTGCAAACCATTCCTTACAAATGGCATTCACAACACGTAAGGTAAATGATTCCACTGATGTCACCGCCGCGTGGGCCCTCATGATGACCTGGACAATTGACTCCCACAGAATGACGGGATGACTCTGTTATCATTGGTGACGAAATGGAACCCTTTAATGCAGTTAATTGGGAATCATTGGTGCTTCATTTTCGGGTGTCAATTGCATTTACCAATCAAGATACTAACTCTCGTTATTCAACCATTAAATCGTTATTGTCAATCGATGGATCGGGTCCATCGAAGCCAATAATAAACTCTGCTTTATAACCTACCTTGTAATTGACTGTTTTACACATAATTTTTGTAATTTTGCTCTTGCTACCGTCTGTTTGGAACTTGATTCGAAGAAACTATAGCACATTGAATACTCTTATGAATGTAAATGTAGGTACGTAATTTCCAAACATTCTAACCCCTTTTTTTTGGAAATTTATTTAGTAATAGTTGTGTAGCAAGTAAGTAATAGACATATTAAAAATATTTGGCAGAATTAACATACCAACTGTTACAGTATAAGAAAGAGTGTACGCCGGCGTCTCCCAACTCCCCAAAGCCCATTTGGTATATGGCCAAATCGATTCATTCAATGAGTAAGAACGAAGAAAAACATGTGCTTAAAATAAAAAAAACATGTGTAACAATAGAGAAAGAATCATGATTGAGCATGATAGCGAATTGCGTCACACCACAATCAAGATTAAGCGTTTTGGAGAACGAAATAGCGAAGCAGGAAGGAACTATTTCAAAGCTGACAAGGCAAGGTCGCTTCGACAGCCATCCAAAATCTAAATTATTATCCCAAACGAATGGTACATAGTTATTTATGAAGCATTAAATCTAAGTGCTCTCATATCGCGATTGTGTTTTTATGATTCAGCGAGGACAAGAATAAGTTTATTCTAAAAACATTAGCTGAAATAGTACTCGGGTGTTTCTGGATGGGGTGACACATTATTTGGCATAGACAGGCAGTTCCGTAGGAAATGCTAACGGAAAAGCGGTGCTTCCAAGAATTTTATTCCTGTATAATTTAATGACATTATGCCAAGAAAACACTATGTAAATGTCGCTAAAGATAAACAGAAAAAATGACCAAGGAAAATTTAATTTTCCGGGAGACATAAAAAAAATGTTATCAATGGGACAGTTGTAATTTCTAACACAATTAGATAATAGGTATAGTCTGGAATAGCACCAATAATAAATGATAAAAATAGAGTACAAATTGCGACCTTATCGCTAAAAGCGATCTCTTGCAGGCAACCGTGGTATAATATGAATTATTCGTGATTAAGCCCTGTACTATAAAAACATTATGTGTTAAAATCGCGAAAGTTTAAAACAATAACCGTGGTATGGAAAAGGAAAATAACGGGAACTATGCGGGTAAAGCTACGTTGCTAGTTTGTAATAATATCTATGAATCTTCGATAATTCGTACGCCTTTAAGCGTTTTAAGTTAACATGTAAGTGGGCTAGATGTAATTTAACTACTCATTTGAGGACGAATTAGGTCGACACTGCAGTTACACAATGTTGTTAAAAAAGTCTATGAGATTAAACTTGCTCTATACTCGTAAATAGTATGATATATTGTGTTCCGTTCGGTCCGCAAAACTATTCGAAAAGCTTGAAAAGCAAACATCTTTCGTCATCTCAGCATATTATAAAACGATTAAACATAATAAACATGGCCTAATATTTTAACGTGAATTTGTAAACATAGCTGACAAAATCCCCGATAGTTTACGTTTGAGGTTCTCTTCTCCCAAAAAATAACATCGTAGTAAGAATGTAGGTTAAGGAACGATGTATGTTTACTTTTCAGTGCTAATTTTGGAGCACTGGGGTAATAATGTTAACAAAACAAACTTTATTTTGAAAGAAAATGTTTCTGAGTAATAGTAGCTGCTCTGTGTTATAGACATTGCAAAAGAATTATGTGTTGACTATAATTTCGATGATGAGTCACTAATTGTAGAACCAAATTAAATTCTGACTCATAAAATGGAACTGTAATACCTTTTAAGATAGCTTCTTGTTTTGTAAAGAACTGTAAGTAATCATAATTAATTTACAGCCGTTACAAGTCCAATTACGTAAAATGTTTTTTTCTTAAACATTACCATTACAGACCCGTTTCAATGTAACGTTTAATATTTCACACGTTACAAATACAAATTAACTTAAAACACATATAATATTTCAGTGTTACCTACAGCAAAGTACAAACATAATTCATAAATAATTATATTACAAGAAATACTAATATAATTGCAAATTACATAGTTAATCTACAAATTCGTCATAGCTATAAAATTTTTGCTCGATAAGTCAACGCCTGAGGGTCGATTTCAGGCTACCAATTGGGGTAACTGAAACTATCACATGCAACAACTTTTAATATACGAGTACATTTACTTAGACGCTGGAGTTGTTAGATCTTTCCTAAGTATGTATTTTATAAGCCCCAATTGTAATGAAATTGATGCTAAGAAAAGTCAGTTTTTTCCATCAAACTAAAAGATGCCCGCTGTTTCTATCTTATAGTTTACTACCCCGATATTTATGTCCCAAATCCAGATCTATTCACTAGTAATTGCTTCAAAGAGTAACAAAAATCCTTCAATCATCCATCATAGCTATAATTTTTTGCATTTAAAATGTTAAGTAAGAAGTAGAATTTTACGACATCTGACAAGGTATGGTAGATGAAATAAATATTACCTACTTGGTGTATGTTACTATATCATGGTGTATACTATTATGTTAATATACCGATATTTCGGGGTAGCCCTGGTAGTTCGGGGGGCTCTCGATAAATCTCGATAATAAGGCAGTCTCGATAATAATTCTCATTACTTATTACACTTGTAAATTTAATTCTACTGTTCAGATACACATTATATTTAAGTACACAAATAAACCCCAATGTCTACATACAATCTTAACGCATAAATTGTCCAGAAATGGGCCTGTAATGTCTGAAACCGTCTAGGGGATGCCGACGTGGGTAGTTAGTAAACCCATTTTATTTGCGAGGAGCGGTGGGTTGACATCATCAACTGAATCAAAAAGGTCGCTGCAACTGTATACTGTCACAGCCAATAAAATATAGTAGTCTATCTTAGTACGAGTCACGACGTGACATTGGCAACGAGACATGACGCTGCATAAGGCTTATTGTTTCGTAAATAGCGATTGATATTGTGTTTTCATGTCAACATTACTTTTATTTATAGTGTAAAGTTACAGGACGATCAAGACACGCGCCTGATGGTAAATAACACGTCTACTTATTACAACACGGTACCATGTAGCTATTTTAACACGAAGAATCCAAATTACTGATTGAAATTGTTCTGCGGTCGTCACCCAGATATATAAGATGCTTTTCAACTGCTGGACGTGTAGGATTTTCCTAATGCACGCCACGGACTTCCATCACCCGTTCGTTTTGTCCAATTTTTGCCCGTATCTTAAAGCAGGTCGTCAGTCGTCACTCTATCAAGCTGAAGGGTGTCCTACTGTCCTCACTACGATAAAAAAACATCTAGATGTACAAAATATCAAAATATAAAAATTTTATCATTCAGGGCCTAGGTTTCAAATCAGGGTATAATAAAACATCATAGCTTGGTAGTAGAATTATTGGTTAATTTGTTATTACATCTATTTCTCCTAAAGGATTTTACAAAGGAGTTCTACCCTTAATAATTTACTGTGACCAAATTGGCGGCACGTGTATTTGACGTAACAGCCCCACTCTATCAGTTTACGCTGCACACGATATCACAGATGTTTACCTGGATTGCATTTTAATGAGCTTGAACACAGTCTCGGTGTTTGTTCGCTAATGCGTCTAAGTATAATAATGATTGGCATCATCGGACTAACTGCGTTAATTTCCGGATGAACAAGGTTCTGAAATGTTATGGGTCTGTTACTCTGCTAGTGACTATGAAAAGCAGTCTGTAATTGTTTTGTTTTGACAAATTTTACACACTAAGCTATAAAAGTGGCTATACTCAGATGGACTGTGAGGGTCATACGAGCCGAATGCCACAACAACTCTGGGCCAAGGAAACAACTAAATGGGCGCAACATACAACATGTACGACCGGCCGGGCGATCCAGGAAGAGATGGTGGACCGTACTGTTAGAAAATTGCAGGGCTGATGCTCTGGACCGGGAGAAGTGAAGGGAAGGAAGAAAGGCATTTGGTCTGCACTAGGACAATATCCATATCTTGAGCTTTTGGGCGTTACCTTGACTTCTACGCTCAACTTTGGCTCGTACATCGAGTCCAAGGCAAAATTAGCTGCTAAAAAACTAGGTGTCCTCTCAAAGGTGCGAAAGTACTTCAAATCTGAACAATTGCTTTTGTTATATAAAGCACAGATTCGCTCTTGTATGGAGTACTGTTCGCACCTTTGGGATGGATCGTCTAAGTATCAGCTTGAGGCTCTGGAATCGAGAGGCGTGCCAAAAGGCTCATAGGCAAAGACATTCTAGCGCGAATAAGACTTCAAAGTCTTGAACATCGCCGCAAAATTGCTAGCTTATCGGTTTTTTATCGGATACACTTCGGAGAGTGTGCAACTGATCTGCACGATCTTATACCACCTTGCCCTTTTTACTATCGTACTTCTCGTAACTCGAAGAAGCGGCACCGTTTCATGGTGGATATTCCAAAGACACGGACAAAGAGGTTTGACTCTACGTTTGTGATAAGAACGTCTAGGCTGTGGAATGAGTTGCCTGAGTGGGTTTTTCTCGATAGTTATAATCTTGGTGTCTTCAAATCGAGAGTGAATCGGTTTCTTCTAGGTAAACACGCTCCATCGTAGACCGCATCGTCGCTTAACATCAGGCGAGATGGCGGTCAAGTGTAAACCTATTAAAGTTAAAAAAAAAATATGTATAGTCTGAGACAATAATAATAAGATCTAAAATTCTAATCAGCCCATAATAATAGAGCTATTAGCTTTTCGCTTAACCGCCGTGATGCCTGATATTAAACGACTATGGCTGTCCATGATGGAGCACTCTAATCAAGAAAAAACTTATTCATACTCTAGACTTGAAGTCACCCATATTAAAATCCATCCAGAATATTATTATCCATCAAGAAATACGTACTCAGTTTAAATGTAGGTTTTACGATAATGGAGTTGAACCTCTGCCATCGAATCTTTGGAAAATTAACAATGAAATGATGTCAAAAAATCTATTAGATTGTCTCTGCTCGGGAGCGGGTAAGTATTCTGACCCGATTTAGTTGCTCTCGGTGGCATTTGTACGGGATCGCTTATAATTAACGTTTCCCAACCTAAATGAGAGTTAATTAATGGACTTCACTGTTGCTACCTCCACTCCACCTGTTCGCTGCGTTTGACAGTGAACCATTACATCGGGTCGACTCGCTCACACATACTATGCTAGACAAGCAAAAGAATATACAGTAGATACTGACATCCAGACAAATTATTTGTAATTTTTTTTTTAATTCATTTTTGTAATTCATTTATTGGTGTCAATAGGGTTCCTGTTTAGTAGACCAGTATTTTAGGGTTACTCATCTCTGTGAAAGTCGTTGTTCAAAACGGTATTAATCCTATCCTACTGGTACTTCTTATTGTTATTATAAATATCAATGTTTGTATGTCTGTTGCTCAATAACGTCGTAACGTCTAAACGGATCGGGCTGAAGTTTGAAACACAGTTACATGAAGACATAGGCTATTTTTTATCCTAAAAAAACAACGGGAATGGAACTACACGGGTAAAACCGCAAAATATTGATTAATAAATAAATAATTTAAGTACTGCGCATTCACCATGTTTGCTGGTAGCATATTAGACTTCTAAGTACTTGCTGAGTAATTTACCATTGTACAGAGACCTTTAACATAATGTTTGAACAAACAGTAAATATTTGCAGCACATAGATATATCACCTGATGGACATGTGCATTGTTTGTGTTAGTCCATTGTCACCAGATGATATCTGTATAAAACTGGAAATGACAGGTAATGTGATCATTGCAGCCATATTATCCAGATATAACCATTATTTATATCCAGACTTTTTTGCGTACAAAGTTTTGTCTACCAACTCGCCTGATGGTAAGCGACCTAGAAGATACCTATTCAATATTTGCAAGCAATTGCGAGACTCAAAACGAATTACAAGTGCAGGTCATTTAAATTTTCTTCTCTCATTTAAAATAAGCATTCAGATGCGTCTATGATGATTCGCGAGGTTCCTGAAAGAGGGACGGCTAAGTTTATCTGCTTGCCAACTTCTAAAACCACCACAGCAGACTCTAAAACACTAATTTTAGTATTTTTGAAAGAATAACTGAATTTTAACTCCTAAAATTCAATAAAAATTTGAGTACTCTGCAGATGAAGACTTTATGGAGTCGATTCTAAAATAGCCGTCTGAATACAAATACTGAAGAAAAACAAGTACAAAATAATAATATACAAATGAGTGCCATTACACAGAGCAGGCGAACAACCTCCTCGGGAAGCGCTAGATTAAGTTTTTCAGTCGTGAGGCATAATTTCAAGCCCCATAAACTAGCTACAATTGGATGAGATAATTTTTGTTTTTCACGTTTTTGCTTGTTACCACGTCGCGTACGAAGAATGATTAATTCGCTTTCGTAACTGGTTGCGACGTTTAGTTGCTGGAAAAGTAAAGACAGCGAGTAAGTACTTGCTTTTGATTAATTAAGTTTTCTCATTCTTAATTAAGTGACGGTTAACTCACGCGTGATAAGGCTGGTCTAGCCCGACTTAAGACCAGTACGAAACGAGCAACGGTCACTCACGCGTGTGCATTCACTTTGAAAAAGGCCGCCGTACGCGGCTGAAACTCAAGTTAGACTGGACGGGCCATAGCACTCCTGAGTTTCCCGTGAATTCATTAAAATGCATAAGAATCGAATTCATTGTAAGCATTTACTTATATTTTAATTTAAAAAAAAAGAAGTTTTTTTAACAGATAGATAGATCCTTTATCAACAAAACATAATTAAAATGACAGTAACTACATGCAAGTAAATCTGAATTTACCAAAACCAATGAAGGTCTCAGGAAAATATAATTATGATCAAACCGGAAGCGTGTCCAGCATGCTGGCAGCATTACCACGCAGAATGGCAATGCTTAGACGTTAGGCCAAACGATATAGTGTGTGATATTTATGGTTAGATTGTGGTAGTCCACGTTATTCACCGAAGCGATCGTAGCATATTTGATCAGAACATTTGCATCATTCGTGATCTCATCTCTAACTGCGTAAATTGACGTTAAATTCCACATCCTCGGGTTTTAGTTTGATTTTTTTAGTTTATAGACTGTACAAGGTTGTCGAAACGAGTCGATATTTGTTATTCGATTTTAATATTTATTTGATTCGAAGTTATTTTTAGCTGACCTGATTTGATTTGTTTTGGACACGTAGGTGATGTCATTCGCCGCTAGGAACCTTTGCAGAGCTTGTTAGTTTTTTTTTTGGAAAAAGCAAAGTTTTTCAAAACTAATGATAGATACAATCTACTTTTCAAGGTCAGAGTAAATAGGTACTTTCTAGGCCTTCTTCGACTACACCGTCACTTATCATCATCATATACACGATTAAAAAATGCTGTATTTTTATCAAATTATGCTTGATTGCTAGTACGTACTTTCTACTAATGCACCATTTTGGGCCAAAACGTCGCTTTTCGCCAGGCGAGTTGTTGGCCCAGAGTAAATGATAGTATTCGTGCTATGCCTACTGAATAGAAGTCTATCTGTATAAAGTTTTCTCCATCGAATGGTGGTTGCGACTCATAGAAGACATTGCTATAGACGTTCGAGATTCGGCATTGGCGTATAGAAAAACAGTATTTATGACTGAACCAATAGGGTCGTAAAATTGTTAGTTACAAGTTTAATGTGTAATAAACAGTTTCGTATTGGTATTTTCATATATATAAGTACGCACAAAATGACTCAACCGCCTACATGTTAAGATAAGTTTATTTACCCGCACACTAAAACAATAGTTTTTTGTAGTGGTAGTACTCTCAGCAGAATATCGTTGAGCAAGTACGAGTATCTTTTCTAGTAATTTAACTGCCCATTAATAATTAGTAAACTTTACTGTGTTTAGGTTTGAAAAGCGATGTTCCTCTGCCGACTTGTAGCCGGCCTGCAGAGATAATATACTACTTTCAATTATTTTCTGATGACTTATTGTGTGGGAGATTGGGCCCTACTAAATTAACTTACTAACTATACACTTGGTTTACTTTACGTACTTGAAAACATACATGGAGTTTACTCATAAGTTTTTATACTAGCAGCGGCTGCGGTTATATCCGCATAGTTCTCGATACCGTTTTTTTTCCCGGGATAAAAAGGAGTCCACGTGTTCTTCCAGGCTATATTTCAAATTTCAACCCGATCCGTTCATACGTTACGCGTGATTGAGCGAAAAACATCAAAACATTGACAATTAGAATATTAGTAGGATACTGTAGTGTCCCAATAACGTGTTTTCAATTACGTGTTTTTTACTTTCGATACTTTAGTGTCCCAATAACGTGTTTTCAATTTGGTTAGTTTTTACTTTCGATACTTTAGTGTCCCAATAACGTGTTTTCAATTTGGTTAGTTTTTACTTTCGATACTTTAGTGTCCCAATAACGTGTTTTCAATTTGGTTAGTTTTTACTTTCGATACTTTAGTGTCCCAATAAACGCGTTTTCAATTTGGTTAGTTTTACTTTCGATGCTTTAGTGTCCCAATAACGTGTTTTCAATTTGGTTAGTTTTTAACTCTCATTCAACTATAAAAGTCGAGTGATTAGTCATCTTCGTAGACCGAGTACTGAGATAAACACCATCGTATATTTTATGCCTCATAGCAGCCATGCGAAAGATAAGATAACGTTTTATTAAACGACCACACAAAAGAATCCATAAAGACAACAATAAATACTTTCAAGTTCATTAATAAAATCAATACGAATGCACTTCTTTACTAGTCAACAAAAACTCTATAGAAAAAAAGATACCCGATATTTTTTTTCAGAGATTAAGCAGCCCACTATATATTTCCCACTACTGGCAGTCGGGGCCGTACCATGGAATCAAGGCCATAATTCATTCATCATTCATTCATTATTCAACTAAAGAACAATTTTTATCTTATGTTGACGAACTAGTTCCCTCCAAAACGAATATGTACCTGCATGCTCGAAGCGGGACCTGGAGAACTGTTATATTTATTTTATGTACCACCATTGTAACCCAGGACCACAAGCTCAATAAATTGATTTGATTTGACAATCTTGTACTCCCAATCACCATAAATTCCTTAAAAAACAGATAGTGTATCGAACGCCCAAATCACACGCTTTTACGTGGGAAATGCATTACCCTAACGCAAAGTATCCGAACTTGCTAAAAAAAAAACTCTGTCACGCTCTTTGATTTTACTTTTTTCGGTTTGGGCTCGACCAGTGAGGCAGACAGGTCGGTGGTCACTCGGCTGTATCCAAAAGCGGTAACGATGATGTAAACCAAAACATTCGCGCAGCCTTGAATGCGGCGAATTAGGGGCCCCTTTATGATCCGCTGTTTAACGAATCACGCTCTGGAGTACTGAGGTACAAGTGCGATATGTGATATGCAGATGGTAATGGATACTACAGCGTTGTTCAAAGGTTGGTAATGAAGTCAGCCACTTGTGAGTTTTGGATTCTTTGTTTGATCTATTCAAACACATAATCATTAACAAACTACAAAAAAGTAGGATGTTCTCCGTTCGGCTGTGTTTTTTTTGTATGTACCTACATATGTCAAAGTCAAAGTTTTTTTATTGATAAATGTACAATTTACACGTCAATCATTAAAAAAATGATAACAAAAGATAGAGAGCATACAATCGTATATATATATATGTATGCATGAAACTATGCATACATATTTTGATACATTTTGATGATTATGTTTTTGTTTGGTAGATCATACTTTAGATGTCCCATAATTTTTTTTATCGAAATTAGAAAAAAAAAAATTATAATATATAAATTAAATTAACATTAAATACAAAATGTAGAATTGGAAAACATTAATTGGTGATTAGTGTTGACATCCTTATTGCTTGAAATTTGGTTTGTAATAGCATGTAAGACAAGTTGTATATTTTTGCAATAAAAAAAGTTTTATTTATTTATTTTATTTGTTTGTTAAATATTTTCGTTTACTCTGAAACTTCGTTCTCTCATTAGTTATTAAGACAGTGCATTGATATGTAGTTGGTTTTACAAAATTTATAAAATTTCTGTCAAATGTCTGTGAGTTTAATTTTAAATTGAAGTCGGTGTTTATTTATTCGAGAAAATTAAATTATGTTGCTTATGGTAAGTGGCTTGGTGTTGATACATTTATTAGCATAGGCCGCCCGCTAAATGTTCCCACCAGTAGGACTTCAAACCTTTTCCTGCAAGGAGAGGAAAGCTAAGGTCATAAGCCATCACGCTGGCCCAGTGCGGGTTGGAAAGTAACACGCGACTTTGAAAGATTCTTAGTTGCCAGTTTCTCACGATGTTTTCCTTCAACGTTAATTATAAACACGTTAATGTACACTTAGAAAATACTCAGAGGTGCACGCGGGGTCTGCGACCCCGTGATATGAAAACGGACGTCCTTGTCATTAAGCCACCACAGGTCGTTTTAGCCCCTATAGGTACTACAATATTATTATTCCAATCCAACATTTATCGTGAAAATTTTCTAAATATTAATCAAAGCAATATATTTTCCATTCGATCGGCAGACGTTTACTTTGTTGAAATGTAAACGTCCATTGAATTGTGATTGCTGAAGCCAGCGACTATTGATTAAGGTTTCCATCGGTTAGGATACAAACACATGACACTAGTGTTGTACTAGAAAGGTTTACTCAGATAGGGACACTACGTTTTTTAGGTTTAGACGGACCTTTAGCTGTTGAAATGTGCCTGTTGGTAAGCAACATGCCTGCCCATAACAGCACAGTGACACGCAGCTTTTGGATCACGAAGAGTTCCAACAGCTGCGCTCGTCACCCGGAGATTATCTCTTAGCCCAGTAATTTATCTGGAAATATTGTCCTTCAAACCGGAAGACAGTAACGTGTGCTTGCACTACTGCTTGATGGCAGAATAACAAACAAATGTAATGTGTTCAAGGAGTTCAGATGGTGAAAGTTTAAAAACTATAGAATAGTCAAGGACGTATAAAAAAGACACAGTTTTTATGTCTAGTGACAAGTCGCCCACATTTGCACGTGTGCGTTGTCAGGTTGTCACTGATAGGCTGACACGCACACATATACACAAGTAGCGCGTGTAATGACCCACTGATGTGTGCGTGTCAGCCTGTATGTGACAGCGCTCACGTGCATATTATATGGCCGACTCGATGGACACAGTTTTTGTTTTAGCGAGACTACGTCCAACTTTTTTTATACGTCCATGAGAATAGTAAGGTATTTCTGAGTAGCCTAACACGGGCGCGATATAAACATGTGAAGGAGGCAGCCATGATGGGTGTTCAATGGCAGGTCTATGTTAACAACAAATATTACGTAACCGTCGAGGTCTTCTCGGACTTCCGACGGAGAACCTTAACTAAAAACGCTGCTGGAAAATGGAAAATATACGTGAAACATTGTAAGATGTCGCCGTTATTAACTATACCAACATTATTAATTACACAATTCCTACAGTGATTTTATATAACGAGTCCCCGATGTTTTGGTGCAGTTTCGTGCCATCTTCGAGTGCGTTTGCCCGTGCACATAGTTCAAATTACTACACATCAGTCGTCCTCAGGATATAGAGGTATTTAAGATTTATTAACTTTAAATTATTTGCGATTTAATTTCTTGGTAAACTAGGTATCTAAAGCTGGAATCAAATGTATCAAACACTAAAACTCGCAATGCATTTTTTTTTATTAATATCGCCACTACGGTTTTGCCACGTAATTCTTGATACCGAGATTTTCCTACGATGTAAAGTAGGCTATGTGTTATTCCAGACTATATAACAAATTGTGTTTCAAATTTTATACGATCCGTTCAGTCGTTCCGGCGTGATTGAGCAACAAACATCTAAGATTTTGCATTTATAATATTAGTATTTAAAATACGTCTGCCTGCGAAGTTGTAGGACGTGGGCTCGTTTCCCATCGAGTGATTTTTTATAGCATTGACGAGCAGGACATGTGCTTGATGGTAAGCAACAAGCCAGCCACATAACATCACACGCAGCTATTAGACCATGTATAGTCCAAATCATTACCACTGCACTGCGCTCGTCACTCAGAGCTCTAAGATATTACATCCCTCAGCCCTGTAATTTCTCTGGAAACATTGCCCTTCAAACCGGAACACAGTAATGTTTGCACATTACTGCTTGGCGGTAGAATAACTAGCAAAGGTGGGGTACTTCCCCAGACGGACTCTGCCAAGAGTCCTACCACTACAAAATCATTTGCGTGCCGAATACGAATACACATATATTCGATAGTTCGTACTATCGAATATATGTGTAACTTTTCAAGGTCAGAGAATAGATACCTTCTAGGTCAACGTGCGTCATCTTCGACCACACCGTCGCTTACCATCAGGCCAGTTGGTGGTCAAAAGCGGACCTATGCGCGATAAAAAAAAACTAAGCCCCCAGTTCCGAAAGTTCCCAATTCAGCTGACAGGACATAAGACACGTAACACGGCGTAAGATGCGGGGTCTGCGTTCTGTGTCGAAATCTCAGCTATGCGGCGCGTAAACAACGCGATGTGGGTCGTTTTCCGAAGCTAATCTTTACGCTAGTGATGGCAACTCTAAATGTTATTTCACGTTAATTGATTTGGCGAAACGTTTAGCAGTTTTCATTGGGTTTACGAGTATTTTAAAGATAAACGGGGAATCGTGGAATCAACATTGATTGATTGATTTTTTTTTATTATACATATGAACATCATATTTATTCAATAAGATGTTCGATATCGATCGATGTTCGATATCGATCGATGTTCGATATCGATGTTTTATCTCTATGCCCTGCAATTTCACTGGAAACATTACCTACTCTTGAAAACGAATCACAGAATGAAAAAAAACTATAAACAAGCTGTATTGTTGTGACGTGTAATATTGTTTATGAATAAATATGATTACGATTATTAATTTCGAATCCCGTTAACAGTTTTTAAGCTGTCACAAACCTCCAATCGCTATGTTAACGTTAATTAAAACGAATCCTTCTACAATAACGTTTCATCGATCATAAATCGGTTAATATTAAATGCACGCGTGTTTACTGTTTACGTGTTCACTTGATTCTGGGATCTGTTGATGTACTGCGAGTAATCAATCCTGGCATTTTTTCAATTCAGATTTCTTGCATGATTTGTTTGGGCTGAAATGAAATTTTGTTTAAATGTTTTATTGGGGATATTTTGAGTGCATTTTCGGTTTTGACACCTAAACGGTTTGAGGTGACTAATCTTCGAGAGTCGTGATAGAATATCGTGAATAAGATTTGAAAAATCAGAGTTAATGCTACTAAAAAGCTAACAAATGCAGTATAGGCTAGAAGATCTAAAAAGTCAAAATATAGTTTAAATCTTTGTCAGAGACTTAAAAAAGTCAGTTTTAAAGAAAATCCTGTACTAAAATATATAAAATAATAGTTACATGTATGAAAATTTACCAAGCGCGACTTGGACGACATCACAAATATGTCCTCAAAAGTTGTCTTTTCTGAAACATGCCGTTTCTTTTGATGTTTCCTTCTCAGTGGTGTTGAGAAACTTGTGCCATTACACCTGACTTGTAACACACCCTACTCTATGCACTATTTGCAAATGATATGAATTTTACAACTTATAATAATAATTAAGTGCTAAATCATTTTGGTTTCAAATCAAATTCTATTCCGTTAAAGGTTCAACCTTTCTATTGCTGACAGCAGCTCTACATTTTTAAAAACTAAGGTAATCTTTCACGAATAAGATAGTAACTTTAACGATGACTACAAAGGTGAGCCAAGTGTCATAAAGTACAAAATAGTGTAGGTATCATCAATCTAAGTTTCGGGCTTTGCGTGACTTCTAGCCATCTAGAACTGAAAGCCAATGATTGGGATCTAAAAGTAATCACTTTATTGGAGGCAAGGCAAGGTTGTGTGAAAGTGATTTGTTATTAGGTTTTGATAGAATTTGGTGATAGAATTTTTGCTTATAGTACCCAAATGATATTCTAGAAAACCTCAAAAAACGTGAGACGTGCCAAAAACCTAATAGACAATAACATCCTTATTAACTGAAAAAGACTTCACAGCCCCTTAAAAAATACTTCAGTCTTGATCATCGCTACAAAGTAGCTACTAGCTTATTGGTTTTTTATTGGATACATTTCAGAGAGTGTGCAACTGTTCTGCATGATTTATTACCGCCTTGCTCATTTTTCTATCGAAGTGCTCGTAGCTCGAAAAAGAGACATACTTTCATGGTTGACGTTACAAAGACTCGAACGAAGAGGGTGCTTTGACTCTACTTTTATGAACGTCTAGGCTGTGGAATGCGTTGCATAAGCGGGTTTATCCCGATGGCTACATGCTCCGTCGTAGACCGCATCGTCGCTTAACATCAGGCGAGATGGCGGTAAGTGTTAACTTTTGTATAACAGTGAGAAAATATGTATTTTATGGCCTATTTATATTTACCTAGTGGCAACAACAATCGATTTCACAGTCGAGAAGTCGTAGGTTCCAATCTCAAGAGTCTACCTACATCTGATATTTTTTCAAGAGATGCACTAGTTTGTCATCATCAATGGATTTTTTTGGAATCGAGTTAATTAATGAACTATCGAGAACGATAGCTAATTATGCATTTAGATAATAATTACAATGTTTAATTATTACTTTTTCCAAGTTCCAAACATGTAATACGTTTTATGACATTTTGTATGCTGCTTCTTAGGTATAATTATTTTAAAACTTATCCGTTTAAATAACAACTATGTGTAGCAAAACTTTAAAAGGAATGGCTCTATTGATTGTCAACCCACTGTCAAGTAAATTCCACAAGTATTAGCGGAAATAAACCAGCAAAATTTCATTTCAGACACAAGGTACGGGAGGAGAGCCTCCTCCTTTTGTTAAAGTTGGTTATAAATGTCATGTATATTGCATATTGTTTATATGTGTTACTAAATGTACTGCTGGAATGAGGCAGCGAGGTTCAGAGTAAAATTGTAGTAGGTAAGTATCGAAAATATTATCGATTACAAATTTTACTTACTTCTCGATCTCGATAAAAATTAATGAGGATGGGATGACGCCTTTAAAACAAAAATAATAATTTTGTGAATTGGTGCAGGTCTAAGAACAAATAAGTAAGTATTAAAAAAAAATCTCAAAAATAAAATAAAACAAAATAAGTATTGCAAATTCCCCCTTTTTTTAAATTAAGGTTCAACGAATATTACGTTTTGAATATACGTTTCTTTTCAACAAATATTTTATTGAAATGTAACAGTGCTACTCGAAAATAAGTACGAACTTTCCGTTTAATGAGTACTTACCTTCTTAAATGTTACAAAAAATATGGTGACTACTCCACAATGAATAAGTAATTACGTGTACTTTTCACATAAGAATCTATGTAAACAATACGAAACCTGATTGCTAATGAAAAGGAAACGCAAAAAGAGCGATGACATCAGAAGAAAAACTTGTTCTCCAATTAAAAAAAAAATACTCCGTTATTTATGTAAAACAACTGAGAATACATTTGAGCGAGTTAATAACCAAGTTTTATTTACTTAATATGTAGGAATTGTGGTAAATAGTAAGAGGTAAGTGGCGTGGCGCGAAAAAAAGTATGATAATACGTCAGCGGGAGTAAGAAAAACATCACGAAAAACATGCAATAATTTCACCGAGGTGGATTCATTACGTTGTGGACCAAAGGAAACAGGAAAGGGAACCAGTTACAAAACTAATATTACGACAATGACCGGTTAATTGCTGAATTGTAATCGCCGTTTCCGCTACATTTCCAACGCCAATTTTAACATTACAACAAACGAAATCAATGAATAATTAATTTACATGTACCATCTTTGACAGGCTTGATGCATTGTAAACACGACACGGTTTTTTTCTTTTTCACTTTCCCGTTTTCATCCGTCTTCGTTTTTCCGTTCACGTCTTTCTTTTCGGGTTTCTTCGTTTTGTTCTTTTGATTTTTCACAACACCCATTTTGCACTGCACTGGGAAAGCGCGCGCTTTCAGTGAATTCCGAATTCAAAAAAAGACGCGTGTGTTTTTTTTGTTTTTTTTTTTTAGAGTTGCGGCACGGCGCGCGTCGCAGATGCGCGTTCGGAAACTAGTGCGGGACTAGCAACGCTAACTGCATTCGCGTGCGATCAAGGAAGCACTGGCAAGCGACAACGTGGGTCGCCGATTGTTGATCGTTCGCGCGCAGACGTCCGTCCGACCTGGCTAGGTGCGCCGCATGAGCTCAGCTCACACCAACAGACCAACACCCATCCCAATCGGGAATCAAGGCCAGTACATTAATATTCCGTCTGTGACCACTTCCTAAACACCATGTTAATTTCTCCTAATTAATATTTCGGATACGCTCCCAAAAATAAAGGTTACATTTTAACAGTATTACGTCTGGTCGAAAGAATCTGAAGTGCGGGTTCAAAAGAATCTATATCCGGAGCGTAATCAATAGTTTTGTGATGTTAGGTATGTGGGTAAAATTAGATCGGGCAGTGGCTATCATGAAGGGCAGTGTTGGTCGTAAATGAGAACTAAAGTCAAGGATAGGTGTGCGTGACTAGGAGCTATTAGTTTTACAAATGTTACTGTTAGTCTCTAACAACTTTACTATTATGCTTATTAGGAAGCGGCGAAGATTTCGCAAATAAGGTTGGCGAGATCGTGACCATTTTAGTGATCAAAAGAGTCAATAAGGATTTTACTGTTGCGTATCGTCGTCAATAGACAAACGTTTAGTTTTGAATGCGTGGCCTTGACTTTGTAATAATCTTAGCTATATAATTAAACCATATAATGCGTTGCATTGGTTAGTTGTTATGTTTTTAGAAAAAAAAAATACAGAGTTAAGAAATAAATCATCATCATAATAGATAAATAACAGAAGGATCCAACTTGTTATTATTTATACTTCCCGTCGTACTATTTACGTAACTCTTTCTCCATCTTACGGTTGTCCGGAAGAGATAGCTCTAAAAGATAAGGTCGAAATTTGGTATTTTCTTATTAGTTTTTACGTGTTTGTTTTAAAATTAAGTGCAATAAGGAGTGAATCTAATCTATCATCTTATATCTCTGGGTACTGTATTTTAGGTAATAAGCGCAGTACAGTGCTATGTAGAGAGTTGGACTCTTAATATTCCGATAGTTGCGTGGCATTGTACCGTTTTACGTGAGTAGGTATGTTGATTTTTTTTTTTTTTTTTAATAAAGATTGACGAGACGATCAGGACATGTGCCTGAAGGTAAGCAACATGCCTGACACATAACAGCACAGTGACACGCAGCTATTGGAACATGAAGAGTCCAAATCATTACCTAGCACTGCACTGCGCTCGTCACCCAGAGATCTAAGATCTTATATCTCTAAGCCCTGTAATTTCTCTGGAAACATTGCCCTTCAAACCAGAACACAGTAATGTTTGCACATTACTGCTTGGCGGTAGAATAACTGGCAAAGGTGTGGTACTTCCCCAGGCGGAATCTGCCAAGAGTCCTACCATCAGGTGCAAGTCTTGCTCGTACCGTTATAACATTTTCTACTTATATAAAAAATATACTGAATAAAGCATCGAGCTTTACAAGCCATACATAATTTTGAACTCTATTATAATTAAATACAATCGTGTTTCTATATCACACAGGATCTACCTACTGTTATTGTTTTCTTAGTTCAAACGCGTCAGTATATATCAAAGTTTATTTACTAAACATATCTAGTACATTTCTCTTATAAATGTGTTGTATTTATGAAATCTTTCACTCGTAGCCAAATGGTTTTATTTATTTACTCCAGCTTCCTAATACGAGGTTGCTTCGGCGAGCTTCTGTCGTAGGATCTCTGCCAAAACCAGTTAAGCTGAGTATTCACGCGATGGGCGAGGTATCTTTACGATAAACGTAAACAACGACAAAAGAATATAGAATATCAAAATCACAAAAAAAATTGTCCTAACTCGTTTTTAACATAGTGTGTGTGGAAGAAAACTACATGTTAAACCTATTTTAAATAATTTATAGACTTAAGCTTGACTGACATCTGGCCTGATGTTAAGCGACGTTGCATATACGTTGAGACAATGGATAGCGTTAAAAACC
This sequence comes from Ectropis grisescens, assembly GCA_017562165.1. Classification (NCBI taxonomy): domain Eukaryota; kingdom Metazoa; phylum Arthropoda; class Insecta; order Lepidoptera; family Geometridae; genus Ectropis; species Ectropis grisescens. The sequence goes on along the minus strand of CM029793.1, from coordinate 11,017,732 downwards.
CCTCTCGAATTGAAGACAACAACAAACCTCAAAAACCCTTTCAAGCAACGTATTTCACAGTCTAACTGATCGTACAACAATATTATCATTAAACGTCTTCTGCCGCGTCAACTATGAAACGGTGTCACCTTTACGGGCACCGAGCAGCTTTCGTGGAATGTTTCCCCATCCAGTTCCCCAGTTCATAGCACAGGACCGCGTAGCAAACTATGCATTATCACACAGTTCAGGACGGCACTGTCTGACTGCCAGACTATATTGCGTGACCACTGGCTCACTCAGGCCCACAGAATTTTACCGCAAGAGGTATGATGGACTATTTCTATAAAAACCTCGTAAGCTGTCCTACTTACGGATCATCATTTCATAAGCAGCAGTCGATTGTTTTTCAGAGATAATTTTTACGATGTGCGCCACTGACAACGACACACAATTTTTTACGATGTCTGCCGCCCTTAGAAGTTTGCATAACTCTATCTTGCTTTATCCAATCATTGGTGGAAAGTAAGCCACGTGACATGGATGTTCGGCTTATCACAGCGCGATTTTTTACCTCGTCCTGCGCCCCCGCTGGTGACTTATGAATTTAAGCAGATTCGTTTCAGGACCGATCAACAGGGTGCTTAATCTATGGTGCCGCCGGACACACAATTTCGACACACTGAAGTTAGTTGCGTATGTTTTTAGAGGGACCCACGGCGGTTGGTCTCAAGTGACCAATAGTCCACTCAAGCGCGGATCCAGGGAGGGGGTATGGTAATGGGGGTCATGACCCTGGGCTGGGTCCAGTACCTAGGTGGACGACTGATTTAAAAAGTATGCATGTACCGATCGCGCACTTTTTATTTTTTATTAATTCAATGAGCACACAAAACAGAATGTACAGAACTGTATATTCCAAACTATAAAACAACAATTATTTAAATTCAATGGTTTGATAATAATAACATTACATTAGTGATAATACATAAAGAAAATTAGGCCAACAGATCTGAACTTAAAACTAAAAACTAACATGCGTTAAAACAGTAGATAAATAAGATATAAACATAGAATATTATAACACAAACAGATAAGTATATTAACATTGTGAAACAATTAATGTATAAACAAATAATATAAAAAACACATAATAGTATTTACAGTAAGCACAACAGGGTTATTCTTTTAGATTAAAGTGTAAAATTTCTTTGATTTTCGTCTGAAAGTGGAATAACTTTAAGTGGAAAATATCAATAACTTTAGAAACATGACCATGACTATGTGACCCTGGAGTCAAATCTGGATCCGCCCTTGAGTCCACTACTGCCGCACCAACTTTAGGCTAGAGCTGGGGCTTTACTTGTGCGGCGCTAGTAACATTTCTTAACAATTAAAATATTACTTATTTAGTGCATCATCATCAATCATCAACAACCCACTAAATATTCCTGCTGGGACTCGGGGCCTTTTCTCACAAGGAGAGAGTTAAGGCCATAATCCACCACGCTGACCAGTGCGGGTTGGTGGATGACACATGACTTCGAAAGAATCTAGGTACATGTCGGTTTCCTCACGATGTTTTCCTACACCTTTTTTAAGTTAGCGGCATTACGCACATGACTTCGAAAAGACAGTGGTGCGTGTGGGGTTTGAACCCGGGGTCTCGGGATCGGTAGGCGCCGATCTCCCGACTAGACCAGCCGTAACTTTCGTGCGTACATATGTAAGTGTAATCACACACTTTTCTTCGTTTTTCTTTGTTCACATTGATATACATACCTACTTGTAATAAAATCAAAACTTACATAAGTGGGACGTACCTATACGTAATTTTGATTCAGACAAAAGTTTATTTACGTAGGTGCTCTTTTACACGAGTCGCGTCGACCTTGGTTATACGCGAGTTCTCTGCCACTCTGACTCATATAAATGGTACATTACGACTTCTGAGCGTTAATTCACGTGATTGCATAATCTTTGTTTAACGAGATGATAACATTTTTTTCTAGTGTTGCGTACAATAGTTACACTATTTTCGTAGTAGTGTTGCCCAAAGTTATACTGTATAGTTCTATTTGAAATCATACAAAAAAATATCGTGTAACGATTTTTGTGCTCTCACTTCTCCAAAACGTCTTTAGTACCTACCTACGTATTTGGTTGTTTTGATGAAAATAAGTCGAAAGTGTTGTTCTTTTTCCTTTATTCGCGATTTTAGTTCTGTTGTAAAAATCTCATTCACCTAATAAATCAACCGTAGATCATTGATATGAAGTATCGGCCATCTTTCGTTTTTTCATTCGATTGTTATCCCTTCTGATATTATAAAAGCGAAAGTTTGGATCTCTCTTAATTTCTCTGGAAACATTGCCTTTTGAACCGAAACACGTACCATACCTTAGACAGTTATTCTACCGCCAAGCGGTAATGTGCAAACATGAAGTCATGAAGATGGGGAAGTCCCCAGACCGTCCACGAAAAGAGTCTTACCCCTGCTAAAAGGTTGCTGCCCGTATTAAAAACTTTAAAAAGTATATTATTGCTCTTTGCGGAAACTGAAATAAAATCAACCCGTATTGCATGTATTGTAAGAATGAAAGAAAGTACATAGGTGCCACATGAGTAAAACGCAGTACCCAAGGTTCCTTCCGGTGATGAGTGACCATGACCACAGCGACAACCCGCCCGCATTATATCACAGCTATATTTAACGAGAGTCACGGGTGGGTGCACGAGGACCCTGGCATTGGTCGTTTTCATGTCCTACTAACCATCGGGATGATGACTGGTTAAAAAATATTCTATTTCTAATTGCTCTGTCAGTTACATTATGGAATATGGAGTACGTATTATTTGTTTTATCAAATTATTAAAAACAGAGATATAAGGTTGTGACGTCACGTCTACGTAAACATCGTAGAACGAATTGACGTCACTGACTGGTTCAAAAATAATCTGTTCTAATTAGTCAGTCGCTTAGATTATAGAATAAAGAACACGTTTCACAATAAAATAAAACAAATAGTTTTATCAAATTATTAGAAATCAACAAAGATTTATAATATAGAATCTACATTGTAGATCATCAAACTTTCAGTGTGGGGTGTTGTGACGTCACGTCTCCGTAAACATCGTTCACGTGACGTCACTCGAAACTTCTAAGCAGCCTTCGTATTTTGCGTTTGTGAAAAAACCAAAAATGTGTACAATATTTTTTTATAATCTGTCTGAAGGAATAATTCGTTTTATTTTAGTCGTCATGCCTAATATATATGCATAAATTTGGATGTTTATTGCTCAAACACGTTGGAACGTCTGAAAGGATTGGGTTAAAATTTGGATCACAGTTATTATACAGCTAGAAATATCACGTATCCTACTTTTTATCGCGATAAAATAACAGGAACCGGAGCTACGTGAGTAAAACCGCGGGGCATTGCTAGTAAGCATATCATTATATAATATGTATACTAGCGGCCCGGATTAATTCGCCCGTTATATTTTCGAGGATTACGAACATATGAAAGAACGGTGAACGATTTTTAAATCGTCCAGTAGTTCCTATTAGCGTTAAACTATATACATGCTATATGCTATAAAATTGATGTTTATTGGGTCAAAGTGACACCTGTAGACATGTAGAACTAATTAAACGATTGATCAGTTGTCGACCGGAGAGGAAAAATTTAAATTACTAAAATGGCTCAAAAATATTATAAGGGTGAAAATTGAGGAATATTTTTGTATGTTGTATCCTAAAAAAAATAGAAATTAAAATTTTGTCGCGATAAAATAACAGGAACCGGAGCTACGTGAGTAAAAGGGGATGAAAAATAGATGTTGGCATTGCTAGATACCGGATAAGCATCAAAATTTCATCAAAATCGGTATATGTTTCGGATATGGCTCAAATGTGTATATATAATTTTATATATCAGATATATTATATATCAGGACTATATTAAGCAATACGGGACATTTACGGCGGTTAGGTACATGATGAAACGAGTCCTCGATATTTCGATACAGTTTCATGCACCATGTTGACGGAAGGTAAACTGTTTACCCGTAAACATGGTACATAAGATTATCATCGGGTAGATAGGTTAATCGTCAAGAGAAATACATAACAGACAAAATAGAAGCACATGCCAGTTAGGATATCCCTTCACAATGGATATGGCAAACCCGCGAACCCTCCAAAAACACATCATCCACGTACCATCGTGCCGTAACTACGCTTTCGCACACCACTGTGGCTCCGAAGGATGTGGTCCTCTAAGATCGTCCTTTTGTGCGGGCAGGATAGGTGAAGGTTTATGGTCCAATACGCTAGACTAAATTTCGGGGTTCTAATAAGTATTTTTAATCATTTTCCACTGAAACTTTTTTATAAATGCACAATGTCAGTTGCAAACAAAACTCTATTCTTATGTTTACTACGTCATATCGTCGTCATACAACTTGTCATTATAAGCGCCTTTAAGCTTTAATAGCAAGCTACGAAAATGATTTGCTCAGAGTTTTTGTAAGGAGGAATACTACAAATGGAGTTCCTGAAAATAAGTTTTCTTTTAGATCCTAATATTTAGTTCCTGAAAAGAAAATTTTCTGATTCAGATTCAGGAATCACGAAAGAGATCGTTTAAGTTATAAAGTCGCCACTTGGAACTTTCATTGTAGGTATACGAGTATATTACTTAAAATGCGAAATTTGTTTTTGTTTTGGAAGCGCTGTAAAGATTTTGTCTATCTAATTGAACCAGGATCAAACTAACGATGATCAAAAACCTGCTGTTTTCGTAGAGTTAAGCAAGACTGAACGTTATGCCTTTTTGTTTCTAATACGAGTTTAGATCAAAAACACAGGTGCAGTTTGAAGGTAACGTTCTAACGTTTTGGTCATACTTATTACAACAAGGGCTGAATTATATATGTAGTCGAAAACAAAACATGGTAATCTGTATATAAGGTATAGTATACAAGTATACAGAAAAGTTTCTACTGACATTGTTGTATGCCATTGAGGCATGGCTCATCATAACATAACGAGTTTAACTTCAATATGTATATTGATATTTATGTATAATCTCTATATATAAAAATGTTATGTTGGTTTGTGTACGCTTCAAAAACTCAAAAAGTTTTGCACCGATCGAACTGAAATTTTAAAAAGATATGTAATCCGCATCAAGGGTTGTTTTTATCTAATTTTTGCATCACAATGTGCCACAGCGAAGCGTGGCAGGGTACAGCTAGTATAATATACTTAAATACTTTTATAAGATGCGAAATATATTAAAAACTTTTAAAATTTTAAACAGGTGCTTAGGACAAAGGGCTGTGGATAATGATGATGGAGCACTTCTAAACAGTTCCGGTCGGGTAGATCAATTACTAGACTTCCGTAGTCCTGTCCTATTCAATGTCACGGCCATCGCGCACTGTGATTTATATAGTCAAATGGAGAAAAGATAACTGTAGTATATTCATGTTTATAACAACATAATATTCAACATCAACAATGTAAATTATGAGTATTAAAGTCTATGTATATGCATTTTGTTGTTTGAGCTGTTCTCTATGTATAGCACAATGAACTACCATGTATATAAAGTAGGTAGAGTTAGTCATAAAAAAATTAAGTGGGCCATTAAGTCTTTATCGTATGTATAGAGCACAACAAAAAACATTTAAACATTAATATAAATATCATCATCATCACCCGCAAGACGTTCACTGCTGCACATAGGCTTCCCCCCTAGATTTTCACAATGAACGGTACCGCGCAACCTGCAACCAGCGGTTTCCAGCGACCTTTGTGAGGTCATCTGTCCATCTAGTGGGAGGCCGTCCAACACTGCATCTTCCGGTTCGCAAAATATAAATAAATATAATATGTATATCATAAATCCAGCATGTATTATTAAAAGCATTTTGTAAAGGACAGTAGCCCTCTATGTGAAACATAGCGAACTACAATAATATTCATAGGCTTTAGTTACTGTTTCCCGTTCAGCTTATGGGCGTTGCCAAAAATCCAGCAAATCCGCTGATATAATAATTATTAATCTTGTAACTAGTATAATAATATAATCAACAGACAATTTAACTTCGTTGATAACTTGTTTTTGTACGATAAATTGATGTAATGTTACTGAATCACAATTATACTGGAATAGCGCCACCTTGTGCATTCTCCTAGAACTAAGTTGTTCACGAAAAGCGCGTGAAATTCAAGTTGGTGAGTTGTGAATAGCGATGATCGCAGAAGTTGACTATGCTGGCATTTGTCCAGCGCTGGGCAGAAATATGTAAACTTTGCACCGTGTTGAATTTACGATTTGTTTCAACGGTTACGGCTGCAGCCGTGACTGAATGGAAATTTCAACAGTACAGGAAAATAACAATCTATCAACGAATGTCTATAGCTCTATAGCAAAGAGTTTACATATACCTACTACGTATAGAGTCGGAACAAACGCTTTACACCGAAAGCACGGGTCTGATCGCTCTTGCCTTGTCGCTCTTGTGGAAGTGTCATACTTTTGTCGCGGCACATCACTCTGTTGCCATAGCTAGTATGCACGTCATCTGCTTACAATTGGTACAAAGGAACCGTGCCGAAAAACCTGATCTATTTACTTATTCTCTATCTAAGGTCTATAGTTTCTCCCCTGAAATTATTCATCGGTTTTTAGGGACTTTAAAGTTTATCAGTACCGGAAAATTAATAAAAATGACTAATATATTTTTTTTTTGAACTATTCCTAGTGTACGAGGCTACTTTATATCCCGTAAAGTAAAATAATGTATTTTCTCAATAATAATAGGTAGGCACTTGATCGTTCTCTCGCCTGAACGTCTACCTACTGTTTCTACGAAAAACGTTATTTCGAAATTAATTTGCGACTTTCCTACTTCGGTTCTACTTCGATCCGTCTACTCTATTAGAGAAGGCAAAAAAAAACTACGGACGAAACGACGGATCGAAGTATAAGCGGAGTAGGGAAGTCGCGAGTTTATATCGAAATTACGTTTTCGTAGAAAGAGAGTAGGCATCCTGATGTTAAACGACGCGACGATGCGGTCTACGATGGAGCGCGATAGCCTGCAGGTCTACTACGAAGTCCGATAAACCATATATCGGCCGAAGTTATGGACATTTCATACCACGAAACACAATCAGTCGGTTGATCTGATCGGGTGTTTCGTTCATTCCGACCGACGCTGATTTGACGATCAACCGACCGATTGTGTTTCGTGGTAAAAACGTCCATATTCACTCCAACTCTGTTTATCGGACTTCGTGTACATCAATGTCTCAACTTGTAGACATCAATGTATTGTCTACAATCTTGGCCTCAGCTCCCCCTAACTACCTAAAAAACTTGAATCTATATAATATTGCTACTCAGCGATAAATTCTACAAAAAATAACCAGATTGGATGATTATGATTGCCTTATGGTAAAAATACACAATTGTTCTCCATTATAATAATTATTACAACAGCGTTCGCCTTCAGGTCACGCTCTAGTACTGCTCCGAGCTCCGAGCCCTATTATTAAATTCGACAATTATTTTCCAGTTTTGACCATGTTTCGAGGTTGGTTGCGTAATTTTAAACGTAAATGTTACGTGCATCGAAACGCTGCACTTGGCATGAAGACGGAGTAGCATATAGGCGTACCACGAAATAATGGCATTGTCAGGAGGGCGTGGGGATCGGGAAATCGGGCATAGGCAACCCTGGTTGTCTTGACGACGGCGTTAGTTCTCATTTTGGTCACGTGTCAGTATTTCCATGTAAGGCTAAATGTCAACGTAAAATTTGAAATACCGTCAATTATCGCCAGCTAACCTAGCCTACCTACTAACCTATAAGGCTTATAATCCCATTGGGGCATTGGGCGTTTAGGACCGCCCAGCACCTCACCTAGGGATAGGTTCCGGTTTCGGGCGCGTCACTGGAACCAAATGCAGGGGTTCCGTTTCCCGCGAGCGGGGTTCGCAAGGGCGCCGGAGGTGAGTTAGGGTCGTAGGTGGAATGTGGCCATGTCAGAGAAAGCTGAGGCGATTTTAGACGGTAGAGGGCACAAAAAAAAGTTTAAATGTCATTTGTCTATCAATTGTCAATGACATTTAAACTTTTTTTTTGTGTGTGGGAAATGTTACGCGCCGTCCGCCGTGAAAGGAGGGATAAGGAGAGTGTCGGACTCGAAACCACTAAGAACGGTGCCCTCTACCTCTAGTAGGACTAAAAAGTCCTACTAGCCACGTAGCCACTACCGACCCAGCTCCATTAGCCACAGAGTCTCATCAACTATATAGCCGCACCAGCCGCCTATTGGAGAAGTCTTCATTCCATTCAATAGGTCAACAAACGATAGTTCCATATAAATATTTCTATAACTTTTACCTTCTAACCTCAGGAAGTAAAATCACAATTAAAATAAGAATATTGTGTCAAACGTTGACACATAACACGACTGATTCACGCTGACTCGTAGTTACAGGCTAAAGTCTAACGAACTCTTCCAACTGCTAATGTTAATTAATATTTTGCTGATAACAATTAAAATTATTTGTATGTTTGAGCTGACTTTTCAAGTTTCAAAATTATTGACACTATAAAGGTTGGGACTTTTGAAAATATGGTTGATATTCCGAAAACCGGATTACACTTTTGTTATACGTGTAGCTAAGCAATGGAATATGCCGCACGAGTGAATATTCCCCAATGGATATAATATGGGAGTATTCGAAAGGAGAATAAATAGTTTTTTTTGACACAAGATAGATAGATACTACTTTTATTGTCCATTGTCAATACAAAAAAACAATAAACAAAATGACATATCCTTAAAGCTAGCGAAACAATTGGCGACCTTATCGCTAAAAGCGATCTCTTCCAGGCAACCGAATATGTAGTTAAAATGTTAATATGTAGTTAGTAGATAAATTAATATGTAGTTGATCGTATGACTGCCATCAAAATAGCGACCACATGGTTTACGACGGAGCTCTCTCCTATGTGTTATTCCAAACTATTATCTATATATTACAAATTTTCATACCGATCACTGCAGCAGTTTTTGCTTAAAATAGTAACAAACATACATACATACAAACTTTCGCATTTAAAACATTAATGGATGCCGGGATATTTGTCACTTGATCACGTCGGAACGGCTGTACGGATCGGGTATTTTTGGAACACAGATTAATTAGTCTGGATTCGTACATAGATTTCGCGCCACCACTCAAGACAATAAACGATTGGCGCCATTGTCGAATTCTCCAATGATTAAGGAACGTCAATCTTTAAGTTACGTAGTACTACAATTCCGCCACCGGACTTCAGTGGTGGCGCGGACTATAGGCTGGTTTTCATCGTGCGATGATTACGCAAGGATACTACGCGGGTAAACCACAGGGCGTTGCTAGTCCTATAAACATACATCCATGAAGTCACTCTCTGTGGACATATACAAGTGGAGTGGATTATTGCAAATTTATATTTGATCCGATAATTTTTCCCCCGTTTGTTTGTATCGTAAATATGATAAAAACACATCATCGTGACTGAATAAATACTTATTAGGTTACTACACTTTCTATATTAAATATTGAATTACAATTATACTCAATATTAGTCATATTTATTTAGTTACGTTGACGTGTCCTCTAAACATGTCTTTTAAACTTCTTTGTGTGTATTGCAAATTGCAATAAAGGTGAAACTAGTTTTTATTATTTAGGAAAATTTTTACCCGTCAAAGCGGTGCGGAACCATATGGGTTCCGCTATAAGACCGGATCCGGATAAGACTCATCATGTGAAAAAAATTAAGTAAATAAAAAAATGAATCTACCCTCAAAAAAACAACCAACGATGCATTTTGAAGACGCAATTAAACGAAATGAAAGTGAGTTCTCAATTTCACCACAGGTGGGGCCAATGTTTGATTTTGTAAGAGAAAATTAAACATTGACTACACTTTGGGTATTTAGATTTGACAGGTCTATATGTCTTTTGAAAATGCCTCTGATCCCTAGGGGTAGTTTTACCCAAAAACTTGAACTTGACGATAAATAGCGACTAACGTGTGTAAATGTTTTTATATAGATCAATGACTCTACAAATATTTTTTGTCTACAAACCAGAAACATTTATGTTTTTTTTTATCGTTTTTATCTAAAAGTACGTGAAGTCACGTATTACGAGCGTGGGATGAGTCATAGTTGTTGTCATATCTTTTTGTCAGATATACTTTTAGCTTTTGGTTATAAATAGTAGATAGAATTCGTAATCCTAATAATATTATACTCGTAATTGGAATAGTTTTATTATAATCTGTGAAATTTATGAAAATGTCCCCCGACCTGCCTATACATTGTCCAAGCATAATAAACGTAGCCCACTGCACAGTCCCAATGCTGGGACCCGAGCCCTTCTTTCAAAAGGAGACAGTCAAGGCCATAATGCATCACGATGGGCGAGTGATGATACCTTTATAAGTAGGTGAGATATGACCTGAAATGCGTCGGGCATCTTCAGGCATCAGTCTTTATTGGTACCGCTTTAGGGTCCCGTTATTGGTACATCAATTACATAACTCCATTAAAATCACCGTGGGTATATTAAATAATTTTCTTGATATACTGATTAAGTATTCTTGGTATATTATCAGTTTTAAAGTAGAGCTTTGCTGTGTAAACTAAATAATAGCATGAGATAATAATTTATCTGTTCGGACAATGATGTCATCACGTGTTTATAGAAATATTCCAGAATCAGTTTTCAATTTATAAATTACTCGTATCAAGAACTCGTTATATTAATAACGTATCCTAAACTGTTAAATGTCGTTCACATATTTTTTTGTAAATAAAACATAATATTGGTGGACATAGACATTACACAGACTACACCATATGACCCCAAACTAAGCAAAGCTTGCTTGTAGTATGGAGGCCAGTACTACCATTAATATTGGTGGACAAATATTGGTGGACAATTCACACACAACACCATCTGACCCCAAACCAGATGGCCGCCAGATAGCTGATATAATATTTTTATAGTTGTAAATACATACTTATACATAAATACACCCAGACACAATGCAAATATTTGAATTCATCACACAAATATTTGCACTGGGTGGGAATCGAATTTTCGACTTCGCAGGCAGAGTTACTACCCACTAAGCTACGAGGCCAGTCAATAGGTTTGCACTCGACTCAGGGGAACGAGGGGACGCGCTAAAATCGCCTCGCAAAAAAAAAAAGTCTCGCATGGACTATTAACCTAGCATCATCGCATCGCATCGCATCATTTCAACTAGACCGAGACAAAACACTGTTACTAAATGCGCTGGGAACAGAAAAAGCTTAGGAATCCCTGAATTTAAGTTGCGGTGCGTACAACTAGCCTAGGGCGGTCAGAACTCTTGATCAGTCGCTAGATGTGGGATATTCACCAATCTACACTGCCGACCAGTGTGGTGGACCACGGCCCACGGCCTAAACTATCTCCTTGCGAGAGAAGGGCCATAGTTCCAGCAGTGGGAACACAAAGTGGGCTGTTTATACGATGCTAACACAGATTGATTACCCTCTATCTGGGTAAACTATTACTCATTCAGTCAACAGAAACTGGAATACGTGGGTTGCCAAAATGACAATGCCGAGTCAAAAATTGTTACTTTTCTAAATTATTATGATACAATAGAGAATAAGTTTTTATTCTTCTAAAAGCATTCCAAACTAAAATTTTGACTGTATTAATTTCTGGAGAAATTTATGGGTAATTAAATGCATCAAGTAACTACATATTATATAACTAGTCAGATTAAGACAAATGTTTTTCTAAAATAATTTGGCATCAGATGTTTACACATCTGACGCCATTCGTATGTTTATATACTTTTAATTCAACAATAAAACTCCAGGCTGTAGTATAGACCTGTTGGAACAAATCAGACACATCCTGATTTATGGTCTAATTTCTCGTATATAATATACAAAATAAATCAAAAGATGTGCCCTAAGCATCTTAAAATTGCTAACGAACTACGTCTCTTGACCCCTAGAACCGCTAGCGGCGAAGTATGTTACGGTTCTACTTATTTTGGTTGTTGACATCGCATAGCAATAGCTATAAACGTCTGACGTTCAACGCTTCCTACAATCGATTAAAACGGAAAGAGTGAACTTACTCTTCCCAACGATAACATGGTTCCGTGCGCTTGAAGTTTGGGAAGGCACATCGATTGATTTATATCGATGCAAAATAAAGCAACTCAAATGACATAATCGATACTAGTAGTAATCAAACCTACTATCAGTAGTATTTACGCACAACATCACACTTACGGATTAGTGAGTACTATTATTATAATTAGTTGTTTAAATTAATATCCAAGGTAGTTTTTGTTCCTCACCCATCTACCTATAGTAGTTTTGATATTGAAATACCAAAACTACTGTGTAACATGTTCTACGGTTCTAACTACACTGGGAAGTTATTAATTTAATTTACAAAAAGCTAACGTAAGTTGTTACCAAAAGCGACACAAAGCGTAACTTTCAGTTACTTAAGTTTTACAGTTTTAGTTACTTTTACCAGACACGCTCTGGCAGCAATGTCAGCTACCTCGATAAACAACTAATACGTACAACCACATACAAAACTCACAGAACAGGTTCTAACATATAACAGATAAGTAACACACATCGATGCTTGAGGTCAAATGTGCTTAGTAACTGTTGATAGAACTGTGGTAGAACTGGCCGTATTACATCACTCCATAGCTATTTTAACCATAGTATGCACTCTCCAATATCCATGGCCAGATGTTTCTGAGATCTGCAATATTGCTGCTACAAGTATGATTAAATCCAGTATTAAACTGAAATTATATTTGTACTGGAATGAATGGGAGTACCTAGAGGAACAGCATCATCCGAATTACCTATTAGACGTGAGGGGACGAGGTGAATGCGCCAGCAAAAAAAAAATTGAGAGTGTAATTTGAAGATATCAAGGACAGAAACGCTGCGGCGAGAGTAAATTAATATGGGATAATCATACGTATGTGTTCTTTTATGTAAATCGGTAGGGACTGCGTAGGTACATGCCTCTAGTATTCATTCTCGTTTAAAGAGTTTTATCGCGTGGTGTGACGGACCCTATTCCCTCAAGCACGGTCGAGGAGAGCGATGAATTATTCATGCATCAGACTCGTGAACAGGTGCTGCTTGCAGGTACTTGAGAGTACAACTATTCATGGCATATGTGTTACATAGTAATTAGAATTAGGTCTAACATCACCTCTAAAATGTTGCATTCGATAAACACTCTACACAATATACAATACACTTACTATAAGCTCTTTGAAAACAATAAGGTAGGCTATACAACTATACATCGCTTATAGCTATATCTTAAACAATATTTGCCTACAGGAAATTGAGTACCCATAACAAGCTGTTAATAAGCACCTCAGTATATAAATACCTATACGTTATCATCACGTAACGAGCAAATGCTTTAGTAGTTAGAACGACACTTCTAACGAGCGTCGATTACAATCGCTATTGGTTATAATGGTGAAATAAAACATCGTGAGGAAACGCGAAAGACGTGTTTCGAAGACATGTGTCATCCGCACTTGCCTAGTGTGGTAAATTATGGTTCAAATATGTCCTTGTGAGAGAAGGTTGCTTATGCTGTTTGCATTACAAGAGGATAACGCAATGCTATCATGCATTGGCATTACGAATTACGAGTAATTTTTAATATCTTAGCCTCAGGTAGCCTCATTATTACCTACATAGGTACTTATTTACCGATACTATAAAATTTTAATACAGAACATAGAACCGCAACCAAAATAATTTCAAAATATCTTTAATAATTGCATTACATAATACTTGAACGCACCCTTGGTGGACTATGGCCTAAACCTCCCTATTCGGTCAGGGGGAAACATGTTTCCCAGCAGTGGGAAGTCTATGGGTTGATACGGTAAGTCATGCATATTATAGTTTTCAATGTAGGTTAGGTTAAATTCGATTCGATATTCGGAAACTCAAATACTTGGAAGTGACAAGATGATATAAAACAAAAGACAATCAATGACGTAGTAAACAATCGAAAACCAAAAATTAATTGAATAATTAATTGTGCCACCACGACTCACGTAGGTAATGGAAACTGATTTAATAAATTCCAATGTGTCATCAGAAATATCAATTTGTCGGTCTGTGACTATATAATCATTTTGCATACAATTGGTCGCTATCCAGCGCATGTGATATTGACACACTTTGCTAAATTATCTGCGTATGCTGCATATTACTTTGTATACATGATTAAATATATTGCATCAATAAACTAAATTTTAACATTCGAAGTGAGTGTTTCGTATTTTCTCAGACTATTGAGAGCACGGAGGTGTTGGATTTTTCAAAGTAACCGTTTATAACGCGAAAAATAAACTGTTCAAGTGCGAAAAGGACCTATGATTGCGTACTACTATTACAAATAGTCATTGCAGTTTTGTTTAGTTCAAAATTTACACACTAAGCCGCTAAACCCAATTCACATTTGCCCGGGTTTTATTGATTTTTTTATACAAAGGGCTTATGACTTATGGCATTTGCTCTCACGGAGTTAACTCTTTTCTCAAGTTCGTATAAATTAATCGTCGTTTTCCCAGTAAAAAGTTTCCGCGAAGAAAATGCCGCCAAAAATTGTATGTTGTTTTCAGATTCTACATAATTTCAAATTAACTGGTAACTACAGTTAAGTTTTTTAAAACTAGTATGGGTGCCAGATAGATTCAGAAAAAATAAAATACAAAAGGTTTCATTTCTCGTAGTCATAAATGTTATCGTCCATATTTTAACGTGAATAAACGCTTTGTTGTTACTTAAATTATTATTAAATAGTCCGATAATTGTATTAGTTACTAAAACACATTTTCAAACGTGTATCTACCTCTCTAACATGGATCCAACTTTACAGCCTGAAATAAGTCTGACATAGAGACTGATATACACAAAACTTTGTGAGTATGCAATATGTATAGATGTGTTTTCTTTTATTCACTTTCACGCATAAAACTATTGAAGAAATCTAGAGAAAATATGGTACATAGATAAATAACAGTCTGGAATAACACATAACAAAGCATTTTTTACCCGGATATAATAATATGGAATTAACAACACATAATTAATTAACAAGGCTAATTTTTATCCTGGAAAAATAGCGGGCTCATCAAATACGTGAATGAAACCGCCGGGCACTGCTAGTGTAAAAATACACACTTATTTTTTTGTTAAAGATAGCCATGGTAGTTGGCTTTAGGTGGTTCCTTTGCCTACAGAACTTTTGCTTAGCGGAGGGACCTACTAACTTATGCATATACATACATTAAGCATTCTTATAATACACCTGAAAGCAACTGTCCTTTTGTAAATCATATTTCGGAATACGGAGATCATATTGAATTTAAAATAGAAATGTCACATTACAATGTTATAGTACGGTTATCTGTTGTATTTTTGGCCGTATATCTTCAAGGCTGGCCATTGACATAAGCAGGACGCTAGTCGTCTCATAGATGTAGCAAAAACAGAAGTTTGTGAGTCAACTAGTTTTAAATTTCGATACGAGTATAATAAATCAGAGTTTTTATGGGTTATTGTATAGATAGGGAACAGTATCGGAGGCCCAAGAACCTGTGTGAATGGAGAACACAAACGCGTAGATAGAGTAAGTATTTAGCTTTGTAATTTTATTTGTTTGTTTCCTGTAATATTTAACTTAAAATTACAATTTTAAAAGGGACAACCTGAAATCCATTTTGCCACATTTTCGGTCAAATGCGAAACCCCAATGTTAAAAGCTTTGATTCGACAAGTGTATATAACCAAAGGTTAAAAATTTGAAAATATGTGTTTGCTCCTTAATTTAAATACAGTTACAGAACGGGTTTGGGAACTTTACATTAACTTACGTTTAAACCAGTACATTAAGACATGGGCTACTTTTAATCACAAAATGAAACCTATTTAATACAAAAGCTGAAATTGCGGGGTACTGCTAATAATTTAAATATAAACTCTGTCATATTAATCAAAATTCCGAGTAAGCAAGGACGCAGAAAATGCATAAACCCGAGAATAGCTCTCGTTTGCCGTGGCGGGTAAAATTAAAATTCCATCCACCGGTCAAAAATACATGTTGGCGAAATGCCATAGCCGTACAGACGCACCATACACATATTGGTACTTCAAAAAATTAATAACAATGAACGAGGATTACGAACATTATCTACCTAGTTATCGAAACGCAAACTCACTTGTTGTAGCAACGGCCGGCTTCCCGTATTTAGCGTAACACTAAAACACTTTCAGTTCGTTCTAGGAACACACTGTTTCCACTGACGTTTCAAAAAACAAAGGAACCATTCAAAGATCACTGTTACATCACCGGAACTTCGCGGAAAATCGCACTCACAAATTAAAAATTAGCGTGTATACACCGAAATTATGGCCACATTAGTTAGCGCCAAAAAGAAATGAAAAACGATCGCGAGCTCTTCTGATTTCGAAAACGGTATGCGTCGTCTGTTTTTTTTTTCAATTGGATTAAGTTGATTGGTTAATTGAATTGTGTGTTGTCGTGATAAGCGTAGAGAGGTCGCCGCGCGACTGCCCGCGCGCCCGTTGTACCATTGAGCCATTGACGCCCGCTCACGTGTGTTTTCGTGCAAAAAACCTACATAGAGCGAAGAGTCTCATAGAGCACCTAACGTGTCTCTCGTTTTATTAATTCTGACGCGAAATGAACACCTGACTGTACGCTATAACTAAAATAATAGTGAGACAAATGTTGGCATACTTCTATCACACAACTAGCGGCCTACCCAGGCTTCGCCCGTGATACATATATAGCATATAACACACAGGTATCACGTACATATCCAACGGTGAATGAATTTTTGAGATCAGTCAAGTTAGTTCAAGAGATTAGCGCGTTCAAACAAAACAAACTTTCAGCTTTACAATATTAAAGCATCGATATAAATCAATAGATGTGCCCTGAGCATGTTAAAATTGTTAAAAACTTCGTCTGTGTATGTAGGTAGCGTGAGCGGTTTACAACTACCGATCTACTTGACCCCTAGAATCGCTAGCGGCGAGGTATGATGTGATTCTTCTTATTTTAGTTGTTGACAAATTTGTTTTATATCGATGTATTAAATCGATTATATACACTACACATATAACCTCAAACTAAGCAAAGCTTGTTTTGTAGTAGTTAAACTCACTAATCCTACAAATATTATGAATCCTAGTATCTAAGTTGGGATGTTTGTTTTCAATCAAGCCGGAACAACTCAATAGATCGAGTTGAAATTCGGAACAGTTACATTATAGCCTGGAATAGCACACATAGGCAAATAGAAATATTGAAGTTCGCAGTTTATTCCAGTCTTTGTATTTATAATAAGGAAGGAATATAATATAAAAATATGTTGATTGCTGTTTATTGTCCAACAAATTGCGTATATAGGTTATACGAGTATATATTGCAGATTGTAAACGTCACCATATTCTGCCATATCGATGTTTAGTGTATAACAACAAAGTTGATAAGATTATTTAGTATATGTTTGAGACAATACCTGAATTCAGTCCACCAACTAATAAAAACCTATTTAATAAATAAACCTTGGTTACGAGTATGTACATTATTCCAAGGGTCTTTCGCCTAACTGAATCTGTTTTGGCTTTGCTATTGCTGTCTCTGTTATTTTAAAAGAAAAAAAAGAGATAGACTTAAAATACAAAGAAAAATAATAAAGAAAAAATCGAACAAAAAAAATGAAAGAGAGCATTATCAAAGCTGAGACAGTTTTACATAGGCAGTAGACTCTCAGATTACTGTAGTGTCTATTTGATACAGAAAAATAATATAAAGTTACCACGAATATTCTTCGACCGAGTCGGTAAAAGTCACTAGATTGAAATAGAATATATTTTAAAAGATTTATTACGTTACTAAAGGAGGAAAATCGTGGTTTGTTAGCCGACCTAATGTACTCAAGGAAAACATAATATTTATTTTAAACAAATTACGTTATTTGATAAACTCAACGAATAGTCGACAAAGAGAAGTAGAAAATATTAAAATGATAATACTACACTCGTCAAACTTGAGCATATTAAATCCTACTAATGAATCGCACTAAACGTGTAAGTTTCGATGTTTGTTACTCAATTACGTCGGAACGGCTGAACGTATCAGGTAAAAATTTAGAACTCAGTTAGGTTATAATATAATTAATATAATTTGGCATAGCTAATAGGTCACTTTTCATCGCGAGAAAATTACGGAAACGAAAACAACGCCTATAAAACCGCAGGGCGCTACTAAAATGTTAAAACTGGCTACGCCACGCGGCTTCCAACTTCTGATCTGCTGCTTAACTAACACTAACTTTTAGATTAGTACATTAATGTATGTAGATTATGTTTATCCCGGTAATGTACGTACTACGCATTTAATTTCACTGAAATTCGTTGTATTCCGTTTTGTTACCGATATATACATCCAATAAAATATATTACTGTCCACAAATATTCACCTATGATTGCGTAAACAGTTAGAATAATTAATTATTTAATTCCATAAATATTTAAGTTTAATCTAGTGCCATATCATATGTCACTATTTTTTAAGTTTGACAATAACAGGTAAAACTTTTGGTTCAATTAAAATAGACTCTTTTGCCAAGCTGTACGTAAAATCGGGTCTATAGTAATTGGTTGATGGCAAACAACTATCTTCGCGAGTACTCGCTAAATGTCACACGTATCTTCAATTACGTGTAATACTCGTATTTGGGCATTCCACGTATTGATTGTGAGTGAAATAAGGTTATTATAAGCTTCTCAAATATTAATAGCTTATTTAAATCGGTTATTATCATATAGAGACCATTAATCGAAATAAAAATATCCCTCAAATTGGATCAAACGAATGTCAACTTTCGTGAATATCGGATATCGTTTGACTTGGTCAAAAGAACTAAGAACACATAATATTATACCACTCTATATACAATTTTTCATTATGATAAACGCACCTAGATAAAATGAGGTATTCAAATGGCACTTTTGTTCAAATATCCTTAGTCAAAAATGTAGCTTTTCACATCAGTCAGGTAGATTAACACATCAGATTATCATAACACACACCTATGTACGGGAAGCAAAACATTGTATCCCTTTTTATACGAAAATTGAGCGGACGAAGGAGTATGAAATTTCGCTCACTTATAATTTATACAGAGTAGTAGTGCAGAATGCTAACATTTTTTTTAAACTACGCATCAAAAATACATCAAATCAATAACAAAACATTTCATACACACACAACCATGCAGGAAACACAGGCATAATAACTCTTTTGTTGATTGTTCTATTGAAAAATTGAGAATAGATTAATATTCCTCGGATTTCGCCTACTTGCCGACCACTAATCACTTCTAAACCGCGATGGATTGAAAAATATCTAGAGAGGTCTCTTACGTATTAGAAATCTCTCTAAGAATTAGAGACCTCTCTAGGTATTAGAGACATTTCTACGTATTAGAAACCTCTCTAGGTGTAAGAGACCTCGCTAAGTATTATAGACCTCTGTAAGTATTAGATACACTTCTAATTAGTATTACAGGCCTCTCTGGGTATTAGATACCACTCTAGATATTTTAAGAACCATGTAAATGTCAGAGTCCAGATTTCTATGTATCTATTAGAGACCTCTTTAGGTATTTAGACCAATGCATCACGGTTAATACTGTAACCTCTATACAAGAGACCTGTCTAGGTTTCCTAGCTCTTCCCTAGGCTATAAACAACGATATTACGAGTTTCGGTCTATACGCGGGCTGGAGGCTAGTGACGTCATCAAACTATATTACATTGTAAACTGTTGTTCATACAGCACGTGTTCATTTATTTTTAAACGATATAATTAAAGCTTGTTTTAAAGTTTTTATGATAATGCATCGGTGCGATTAAAAAAGTTTGGACGACGGAAGGACAGGACCGGATTATGTGGACGAAATTGAGGGTTAGTAGTTAGTAGAGATAGGGTATTGAGGGCAGGGCTTTGCCCAGACGTAGGGTAAGTGAGGTGACATAAAAAAACTAAGGCTTTTTCGCTGACAATGCCAAACCTCGTGAAAACGAAATAACATTAAATATCATCCTTAAAGCGTCCACACACGAGTCCTAAAATCAGAGCAAATGACGTAAAAGTAGTGGGGCGGAACCTACATCGCAACATAAACCACCAATCATATGGTGCGATGTAGGATATAATTGGTGATTTATGGTTCGATGTAGGCTCCGCCCCACTACTTTTACTTCATTTCCTCTGATTTTAGGACTCGTGTGTGGACGCTTTTATACCTAAGAACTCCTAGACACATTACAAAGAAAATAATCCAGAAAAATTACATGGGTTTAGAGATACATCACTTTATATATTTGGGTGACGAGTGTAGTTCGGTAGGAATTGATTTGGACTCTTCATGTTCCAATAGCTGCGTGACACTGCACTGTTATAGCCAGACATGTTGATTAGTATTAGTAATTTTATATTAAAAAAATAACATCACACCAACATTTATACCTGTGTTTGTACATGGGAATCGAACCCATAGCTACGTGAACAGATTCACCAGCGACTAACCCACGATGTCGCTGTGTCAATAAAGAGTTGTTTGTATTGTAATGTTGAAAAAAATATCTCAAAAACAAATTACGTTGAAATGATTTCTGGAACGCTGTAGAAGCTAGAAGCTTCCAATAACTTGCATATTTCACCTGACATACGCGGGAACTGGTACCGGTTCTATAAATATCCAGTCGTGAATAGAAATCTATAACAGTTGGCGATGTATGAAATATTCGCTTCGTATTTTACTTATAACTATGGACGTATAAAAAAAGTCGGAAATAGTCTCGCTCAAAAAAAAGTGTCTATGGAGTGTATGTGTGCGTGTATTTATTATAGCCTGTATGTGACAGTGCACTGACCGACTTTGTAGACGCAATTTGTTCTTAGCGAGATTATGTCCGACTTTTTTATACGTCCATGTTTACAACATAATATGTATATGTAGCTAGTTGATATACCTAAGTTATAAATTACCGCTAGAGGTTAATGTGCATAAACTTAAGATAAATCGGATAAACTTAAGTTTGAGAGACAGCTCTACATATCTTCTTTTAGATGTCAACGACGTCCTGGATGATTGTAGAGGGTTTTCCTTGCCCACATCCAACCCCCCAAGAGGCAGAGAAAAGGGGCCTTGAATAGTAGATTCGAAGAGTTAATTTTTACTGATATGAAAATAAACAGTCTGCTTTAAGGAGAACACTAACATAGAAGGCTATTTAAGAAGTCCTATTCCAGACTATAATTTAACTGTGTTCTAAACTTCAATCCGACCCGTTCCAACAAAGATCCAAATTTTCACACTTATAATGATAGCGGGATATACATATATATATCTGCTCCGCTCGACTGCCACGTCGCCTATTTTCAACGACAAACGGTCTAAAATGGAGAACACTCGCATGGAAATTAAATTTATTTACATAGTTCAAAACATTTCATAAAAGAAGTTAGTTAGTGCCTGCTTAGTTCACATATTACGAAAGTTCGAGGAAAGGTACCACGCCCGAAGGGCTACAACAACCCATCATAACACCATCCTGTCCAGTCCCCAGGCAGCAGAGCGGAAAGGTAATTATATACCCACTGTATCTGATGTTCAACTCCATCACTGAAGGTCTGTGGCGATATTATTGAACTGCTCTACTTTTATACAGCGGTTTTCGCTTTTCATTGTAGAATACGATGGTGGCACCGATCATCAGAGGTCATGAATTCTGGAGTCTACTGTTGGTGTTGTTCATATTCTGTGCAATTAGAATTGTCTGTATTGAACTACATACAACACATAATAAGCATAAGCAGCCAACTACATGTTCCCACTTCTGAGAATCGGGGCTTTCTCTCGCAAGGAGAGAGTCAAGACCATAATCCACTATGCTTGCCCAGTGCGGGCTGGTGGATGACACATGACGTCGAAAGATTCAAAGTGCATGTCGGTTTCCTCACGGTTGACTTGAGTAAA
This sequence comes from Ectropis grisescens, assembly GCA_017562165.1. Taxonomy (NCBI): domain Eukaryota; kingdom Metazoa; phylum Arthropoda; class Insecta; order Lepidoptera; family Geometridae; genus Ectropis; species Ectropis grisescens. Next base: position 10,995,511 of record CM029793.1, on the reverse strand, counting down.
CTTAAAACAGCCGGCTTTTTTGTTCCCTAGGATACATTATAATTTTACATTATAATTATACAATACAAACAATACAACTTGTGCAGCAGTATGCATGCAGCTTTTGTAGCAAGAGATATAGTAAAGTTTGTTTCCGTTGTTGCGTGTATTTTTGGTCAAAATTATTAATAAAATTGTGTATAATCTTAAATGCTAACTCAGTTCACAACACCAACACAAAAGTCCAAATTATTAATGAGCGAACGAGCGACTCAAATACATGTAATGTAAAATCATAAACAGACTACTTTTATTAGAATATTATATGCAATGCAAGCCCATTTTAGCAACCTTTTTGAATCATCTCACTGGAACACAGGTTTAATAACCTTGCAAAGATATGAAAAGTCTTTAATTCAAACATCAAACACGATATTTTTCGGGCATAATTATTAATACATTTTTTTGGGAACGATATTGCAGCTTTAAAAGTTCACCGACATCGAAAAGCAAAACAGATTTAATTCCCGACTTTCATTTCTTCTCCAGACTTTCGATTTTCAAACTTCATTTGTTTTTCGAATTTCATTTGTTTCTTCTTATTTCATTTGTGTTGCCGACATGCATTCGTTTTACCAAAGCTCATTTGTTTTCCTGATATTAATTTGTTTGTTCTCTTTCCTAACTTTCACTTGTACAATTACCGTACATCTGGTTTTATCATAAAAACAGAGGTTCTTACTAACTGTAAAAAGAAGCTAAGTGCGGAAAAGACCCTGTCAAACTAACTAACTAGCGCGTTTTTTATAATGTATACGTAATGACGGACCAAGATGGGCCAATCATGGGCCCGATGGTAAGCAACAAACCTGTCCGTATTTATAACAGTCAAGTGCCGAACGCAGCTATCTTTTTGAAAATATAGAGTCCAAATTATTGCGTAGCACTGATTATCAACAAGGCGTATTTTCGGTAGCGATGTCGCACTCTAGGGTTCACCGCAACCTGTTACTGAACTTAAAACAATGGCAATGGGCCAACGGATCGCGGGCAAGGTCGACGTGCGTTGATAGAAAGACGATCCATCATATAGCATCTAAACAACCGATCATGTCTATACATTTATTAGTTAATACCAGCGCCTCGCCATTTTAACTGCGTAGTTCCCGTTACCGTGATTTTCTCACGATAAAAGTAGCTCATATGATATTCTAGACTGTAATCTATCTGTGTTCTAAATTTTAACCCGATGCGTTCAGCCGTAATGACGTAATTTAGCAAAAAAATATTAAAACCAAAACCACTTTTCAAAGTCGAAAGAAATAGACTATAGTCATCATAAGGTCTTAAAAACCTTTCTGCACAAAGTCAGATGGAGTCATACATCTGACATGATAAATCTTACAATATTTACTAACATGTATTAGAAAAGAGACAGTTGGTGAGTTTATATGAATATTCTTTCATACAAAACACTACTTATGGGATCTGGATGAAATTTGGTACATAGACAATATACTCTGGAATAACACATAGTCACTTTTATCCCGGGAAAATAACTGAATCGAGAAGTACGCGAGTGAAACCGCAGGGCGCTGTTAGTTAATAAATATATTGATGGACATTTTTCTCATACCACCATCTAGTCCCAAATTAAGCAAATCTTGTACTATCGGAACCATATAACTGACATAACATTTATATAATTGCAAATATGTAATTATTATACTAATAATAATTAGATAATAAATAGATGCAGAATAACCACCATGTTCATCAAACATTATGATGTGACAACGTCTAATATGTATACACGAAAAAGTGTCCCGTTATGTCCCATCACGCTCACTTGCGCCGCATCTATCAAGGTTTTGTTATGACGTTGTCACGTTAAACTGTCGTCCGACGTCCGTAAGCCAACCGACTTAACAGACAACCAATTTTTTTTTGTGCTGGGTGTGAATTGAATCTACGTTTCTGTGGGCAGACTTACTAACTACATATAAATAAGAAAATATTTTTAGGAGTTCAATGTTCATACATTTAATTTAAGTGCACAATTTGAAAACCAAAATTGGCAGTCATAAGGACTGACGATAGAAGCGAAAACTAAAGTTCAGAATTAATTGATAGCTCACTTTGGAAACTACGCGGGTGAAACCGGAGGACGTGGCTATGACCATGGCCATCTAGAACATCCGAGCTTACCCGATTCTTTCATTTGACATTTGACGAATTCACAGGCCACGGAAAATTTGAATGAGGTGCGTCAAAAGAACACAAGACAAGAGAGAAAAGAAGATTTCACTTAAAAATAATAATAAGCTCACCACTACAGAATTAGCTACGAAGCGAGTAAAAACATAAAGTATCAGACAATGACGTAATTTCTAATCGAACACAAGAGATTTACACGTCACTTCTATATTTGTGACAGAATGACAAACGACGTGTTTCATCATCAACCTTTACGGCGAACGAAATAAAAGCTATTCGCCAATTAAACAAAGAATTCTCGAGAATTTCGAGATAACTATCGTTTGAGAGTTATGTTTGACTTATTAGAGTAGGTAATGGCGGTGACGTTTTCTGTCACATCATTAAACTGACAGATGACAGCGCGCCATAAACTTAACCAATATTAAGCCCCATCGATGAAGCAATATATTCACATCTCTAATGGGGCTATCCTACGGCTCGCAATCAGCAACTGGCGACTTATAGATTGTGTTTAGAGCTAATATACTGCTTTTGTTACGATGTAGACTGACTTATGATTTGGGGATTGCGTTAATAATTAGAAAAAGTCATGATGAATCTCGACCTACTGTAACGTTACATATTGGCTTTAAACAATATGTAAGCGTACATTTCCTACTAAAATCATAATTCATTGGAGACTATGTAGAAACTTAGGTACCTACATAGTCTCCAATGAATTATGTTTTTAGTAGGAAATGTACGCTTACATATTGTTTAAAGCCGATATGTAACGTTACAGTAGGTCGAGATTCATCATGACTTTTCTAATTATTAACGCAATCCCCAAATAATAAGTCCCCAAATAATATGGTTGTATGAAGGCAATACCTCTCTTAAACCCTTTAGAACTTCTTTCAAAATTTTACCGAAGCGTAAAATTTCCGCAGTCGGGGGGAATAATGTAACGTTACATATTGGCTTTAAACAATGTAGCGTACATTTCCTATAAAATCATAATTCATTGGAGACTATGTAGAAACTTGGGTACTTACATAGTCTCCAATGAATATATTTTAGTAGAATGTACTTACATATTGTTTAAAGCCAATATGTAACGTTACACCCGCCTATCTAATTTTTGGTTTTGCTCAGGCTCTATTTAATTTCATGCGAAACAAGTAACGTAGGTACACGTTACATTAAATAAAATAACTATCCCTAACGCAATTGCTTCAAACTTTAAGCCACACGTATGTTTGAAAGTAAATCACGTAACTCATAATGCGTCTAAAATAACTGAAGAAAAAACCGGACAACTTGGAAACGGCTGAACCGATTTTGACGAAACATAGTTAAGAACACCTCTGACGTATAATTCAACAATTTTCAAAGAAAATATATAAATATCAAAATCGATTCATCTGTTTCGATGAGTTAAGATGCTACAAACAGACAAACACACAGGCACGTCAAACGTATAACACCAGTCGTGTTTGCGTCGCCGGTGTCAGCAATGTCAAAAGGTGGGCAAAGCCAAGGTTTTTCTAATTAGACCGTAGACCTATCTGAAAAATCGTACCTCTTCCGTAAATAATGAAAACATCACATCATTCTGGGAAGTTAGGTAAACGTTGAACGATTTGAGCTATTAAAATAAACTTTAATAGTCATTACAACCACTCTTTATCAAATTACGCCACTTCCTCTTCCCACTAATGATATCAAAGCTTCAAAATAACCGCCTAAGGTCATTCATCAAAGGCAGTGTAATACACCGACGATACAGAATAGCACATAATAAACTAATATCAGTATCAAATTACAGTTGTACATGAGAAAGTTTTTAATCGCGTGTTTTTGTCGATGGTGAATGAACTGGTCAAGTGCAAGTCGAATGTATGTTACGTGATAGCTCCGATTTTGATGATTCTTTATTTTTGTCCCATATACATATTATAGAAATCAGATCAGCGGTTTCCGAAACTTGAACAAAAAAATCTGAAATTTACACACTAATTATTTACATCCAAACTTTGACAGAGTAGACAGAGTAGATAGAGACCTTAATAGAGTGCAAGTACAGATATAGTATAACAGTAGTATCTAGAATATGTAATAGTAGAATGTCATAGTGCCTGGTGACGTTGATTAGATAACAACATGAATGAGATGCGCCGGCGCATGCATAGATTTAGAATGACTTAGGTGGCGACAAGATGTGACGTCTTGTGAAATTGCGACATTCACATACACACATATAAACCAGTTTAAAATCAAAGTTTTCAGTAACCACATACGTATTCGTTAGATAATTAGTCGTACGTCGTACGTGTATATATATATGCGATACGATCTTTTCGAAAATCGGTTCGCTAGCTTTCGCATATGTCTTGCAGTGGTAGGACTCTTTGTAGAGTTCGGCCTGGGTACCACTCGTAGTTTTACCAGGTATTCTACCGGCAAGTATTAATGCCCAAACATCACAGTATTCCGGTTAAGGGGCAATATTTCCAGAGAATCAGCATCAGAAGAAGAGCATCAGAGACATCGTGAAATCGGATCGAGACTTTACGATTCACAATATCGATTCCAGTTTAAAAAGAACATCGCAACACGAAGCTCTAAAAACACAACCTCAAGAAGCAAAACTCACAGAAAGAGTGTGTGTTATACGTGCGAATGTTCATTTGTATGTATCTCTGTAATAGCTGAACGGAATTGAATGAATTCAATAGCATTACCTGGACTAACAGATATTTTACTTTTGATACCATTACGTTAGCCCGCGTGGGGCAGCGAACATAATAATATCACAAACATTCAACTAGCTTATTGTCGTGGTTAAAACGGTATCCGCAGAAGTCAATGTAATCGTTCTATGTGGTATTAATGGAAGATTACACACGTATACATAATGCATTAAACTATTGTTACGGCAAATATTGTGATGCGATTAGCTTACAATGCTCGTCCGTAATATGTCGCCTACTGGGATGAGGAAACGTTACAGAGACCCACCCAACTTCCAGTTTCAGTCATTTGAAAACGATTTAACATGTTAATAGGAGATCCCGCTATACACCGACCTTCACCGAGCTGATTATTGGATGAAAAGTGTTTTATATGTAATTTGATATGTCAACAAATATATTGCAAATGGGTTGCATAAAAAAATTCAGTTTAGAATATGAATAAATATTTTTTTTTATATTTCACTTAAATTGAGTGAAGTTTAGAAAACCTTTTTTACATAACTTATTATTTTGGCTTTACTCAATGCTTATCGAATGCTCTCATACCGAAATTCAACCCCTAAGGGTATGAAATAGGGAATGGAAGTTTGCATGAAACATTTTATTTCTTAAATATATTCGCATACAATTTCGCACGAATTCATAGCATAATCAAAATAATGAATAATGTATTACAGTATTTTTCAAAACTCAAGCTCCAAAGGGGTAAATTAAGGGATGAATGTTTGTAACTTTTTATTGTTTGAAAATATTTGCATGAGATTTCGTAAACACTGAGTAAAGCCAAAATAATAAGTTATGTAATACAGTTTTTTCGAAAATTCAATCAATTTAAGTGAAATATTAAAAATAATTGTTATTTATTCATATTCTGGACTGAAATTTTTTAGGCAACCCATTTGCAATATATTTGTTGACATATTAAATTACATATTAAACCCTTTTCCTCCAATAAACAGCTCAGTGAAGGTCGTTGTATTGCGGGATCTTAGACTATGTTGTTTTGTGTGAGGTAGTCTTCGGAATTAATAATGCACCAAAAACAATAAATAATACACTATTTGAAAGGTACAAAGGCTATCTATCATTCTACAGATGAAGGCATTATATGACCAGATCCAGATGACAATGTGGAGAATCATAGCTTATATTTTTTAAGTATAGATACAAATTAAATGAAAGTTATGACAGTTTATGTAGAAGTTATGGTGCCTGCCAGCGCATGAAGAAGAATTATGTTTATGTTGTGTGTATATGTTTGTATGTGAGGGTTACACTTTAAAGCTATGCTAGTAGTTATGCTTAAAGCTGTGATACTTAGTGCTATTTATATTTATTGGCGTAAGAAGCCATGACGGCTAGATATTCGAGGTGTGACGACAAGTAGAATAAAATTGAGATAGTATGTATGGTAGTCGCGGCAAGGTAAACAGAGTGATGAAAATTCACTGACAAGATCGCGATAGTTACAACACTGTTCGATCCTGGACTCGATTAGCTTAGTATCGAGGCAGATGGCAGTGTAAGAGATAGAAGAGAAGCTTATACCCAGCAGTAGGACAGATAACAATGATGATTACTATTATTACGATTACTACTACAGACACAACTGGCCCGATGAAAACCGCCACTTTTATCGCCATCAGAGTACAACAAAAACAGTATACGACAAAGAAAAATCTACAAAAAAACAAACTTCTCCCTCTGAGTTTTCCTAATCTACGCTATTGCTGCGATATCAATGTGGTCAAGCCTTCTTGTTATGCGCGCTGTGATGTGAAGTAACTCATCCAGAAAATTCCATTCATTCCAAATCCCATTCTTTTGTTTATGTACCGTTATTTGATTGGAATTTTATAAACAGCGAAATACACAAGGTACGTATGAGGGAAATCGTCCTCGAAATTAGAACTTAAAGTTTTTTATAAAATTGAGCATAAAATCTCATAATTCATATTGGGTGAGGAATTCGACGATCATAAACAAAATTTGAACGAACAAACGATTTATTATTTTTGACGATGTCACGTCAAAAACATATGTTATATCTATTAATGAAAATAATAATTGTGATACTATCTTTGCTATTGCTTACTTAGCCGACCAAAGGCGTGTCTAACACAATTTTGTGGAGGGCCAGATTTAATTTTTGAAGTGAAATCTTCTTTTAGAGCGCCACAGACAGATTTTTCGTGGGCTGTGAATTGAATTCTAGCGTCATGCTCGGGAATTATGGTTGGGGATCGGACGCTCATGGCCACGCCCTCCGGTTTCACTCGCGTAGTTTCCAACGTATGGTATCAAATTCTGAGCTATAAGTTATCACTTCTATCGGCAGTTCCTATGACTGCCAATTTATGTTTTATGTCTGTTATAGTGTGTCAAACAAATTCCAAATTCTCGATTGTGTCAACATATTTTAATATTTTTTTATAGTTTTAATTTTAATAATATTGTGGGCCGGATGAAGGACTTCCACGGGCTGAATGCTGGGCCGGGTTTCGTATGCTGAACAGCTCAATGAAAACGGTCTTAGCTGATATTACTCTCTCTTTTCATTTTACTTGAAATGATGGCGACAGCAATAGGAAAGCCAGAGCAAATAACCGATGGAAGACTTAAAAAATAAAACATTAAATAACTTATACCGAACGCCATGGTTGCGTAAGTACAAGTTTTTAGCACGTAGCCTCAGGCCATTAGACCTTTACAGCGTTACGCCATACAATAACTCGTACGTCATCTTTACATAAAAATTACTAACAAACACTGGTATAAGCAGAAATGATACCTCGAGCAAAACTGATGATCAGGCGAGTTGGCGGTCAAGTGTAAACCTATGGCAGGTAAAAAAAAATTGGTTGTCTGTAACGTCGGTTTGTTTACGGACGATAGTTTAACGTGACAACGTCATAACAAAATATTGATAGATGCGGCGCAAGCGTACAATGAGCGTAACGGGACATAACGGGACACTTTTTCGTGCACGCAGCCGGCGGTCATCGATTTATTAGGTCAAGTCAAAAAGTAGCAAGGTAAGTTTTTTTTTAAGTGAACATTTCTTTATCCGCTTTGAACAGTTATTGGTAGCGTTCATGGGTGCATGGGTTTGCGTTGTCGACAAGCTTATGTCGCGCGGCAGTGTCGTAGCGTCGGAGCTGGGACGGAGCAGCGAGGTAGGGCGCGTGTTAGACCCTTTTTGGAACCCTCGTGCTACATTAATGCTATTCTATTTAAAACAAAAATAGTATTATAACATTATACGTTTTCATTTCAATCGGCCGTCCCTAAAACATTTTTTTTAATTAATGGAGATACTCGGCGTCATTAGTCCCAGTTGTCCCACGCACCATCACTGACTAACACTGCACATCACAACCTCAGCAACAGAGTGGTTTACAACTTGAACAGGTTGCCTGAGGATGTTATTTCAGCAAAGTCATTGAACTCTTTCAAGAACAAACTGGGCAATTGGATAGCGAAATCTATACTAATCTATACTAATATTATAAAGCTGAAGAGTTTGTTTGTTTGAACGCTAGGATCTCGGGAAGTACTGGTCCGAATTGAAAGATTCTTTTTCTATTGGATAGTCCATTTATCAAGGAAGGCTTTAGGCTATAGAAAATAACTCTACTATTAATTGAAGCGGAGCATGAAACAAGAATGTAACAAAATCGGGAAAAAATATTCCCCTTTTGAGAGTTTTCGTACGTTTCGTGCTTTGACATGACACATGACAGCATGTGTCAAAGATTGCATTGAATATAAACCTTTGCTTTTTTTTTTCTAAATCTGAGTTGGTACGACCAATTTCCGACAGGTGGCGTAGCAGGTAGCTGAAGAGGTTTTTTTGTTTGAAATCGATATTCTCAGGAATGAGTGAACTGATTTCAGTCATTCTTTCACCGTTGGATATGTACGGGATCCCGATGAGTGCTATATAATATACCACGGGCGAAGCCGGGGCGGGCATCTAGTACAATATAATTTTAATAGATAATTACGTATGATTTGTTATTTCAACACTGAGATATAGGCATACTCGTATCAGCTTATCAGCTAACGCCGCTCGCCTATTATTCAATAAATAAATAAATAAGTAAGCATAGTTCGTGTTGAAATGTATATATATGTAGTAATTCTGTATTATGTCGCAATAAATTTCTTTGCAGAGCCCGGCTGGGGAAGTACCACACACACCTTTATATTTATATTTTCTACTACCAAGCTAAAATGTAAAATAACAGATTTTCTATCACTAAGCTGCCATGTACAAACATTATTGTGTTCGGGTATGAGTATGCAAGGTAATCTTTCTAGTGAAATTGCAGGGCAAATGAAAATGAGTAAGAGCAACGACCAATGAGCATGGTGAAAAAAAATACTGTACTTATTGGTAATTCGAACAAAATGAAAAATCAAGATATACATATTCGTGAATAAAATATTCCCTTCTAGTACACCTCAGTCACGATTGATTTGAACTCCCAACTAACAGGTGAATCGAAGGTGATTCCATGTTTGACCGTCGCCGTCGTACATACAAATGTTTAGCGCCACATGGACGATGACGTCAGTATACAAGCAATTTGAATACCGATGCGTACTAAATTATTTACTAGCTGTTTTAGTGTTAATGTTAATAGTACGCAGATTTGGATAGTTTTACCAGTGCATAAAGTTTCATTTAACAGACGAAGAGCACAGAACATCTAAACATCTAAATAATAGTGTATGGAACGGAACGTCAAGCTAGGATCGGGCTAAGTGGTGTATTATTGATGATTGATGAGGCGCGATACGCCCAGCAGTGGACGAATGTTATATCAAGCACAGATTCGCTCTTGTTACTGCCCCCTTAAGACGGATCGGCTAAGTATCAGCTGAAGGCTCTGGAATCGATAGAGAGACGTGCCAAAAGGCTCATAGGCAACGACACTCTTCTGCCAAATAGACTTCAAACTCTTGAACATCGCCTGATGGATCATCATCTTGGACATGCATGATTTAATACCACCGTGCCCTTTTTTCTATCGCGTCTCGCATCGTCGCTTAACATCAGGCGATATGGCGGTCAAGTTAAAGTAAAACTACAAAAGTGAAAAAAATTGATTAGTAAAAAACGCTTATTTATTCGTTAAACAGTTTTTGGTTCCCATAAAACAAACGTTAGCTCTTCGTGCGCGAGTCCGACACGCACTTGACCGGTTTTTATAGTAATCTCGACAACTGTTTCACGCAGTATCAATCGACCATAGTGTTATAACAAAGGCATTAGTCATAGATCATACAAATAGAATATTACTACGGCCCAACCACCTAATCACCGTAGTTCATAATTGGAGCCTCTATAGAAGTTTGATACAACACGACTGTAAAGATTTAAAATAAATGTAGTACTTTTACTTCGCCGGCTTCGCGAGATATGTTGGTTGTATGTTTGTTATAATTGTTCGGTCAGTTGGTCATTGTAAGTTTTTGTTCGATGAGTCAAGAACACAAGTACAGAATAACTGATATCCTTTTATGTATAGTACTAAATTAGAGAATTACGACAGAGAATCGAATGACGAATGGACTAAACGTGTTCAAAGCTTCTGACAGGTTTAATGAAAAACTAACCTCAAACTCCGTAAAAGGCTCTATTGGGTAACCGAGGTTTCTTGAAAGTTAAGATTAATTGATTCGTATCGGTTTCGTGACGATATGTGTTACAAAATAAGTAATTTATTTTTACTAGCTAGTAACTCGCTGTTACTATCAACCAACCCGCACTGGGCCAGCGTGGTGGATTATGGCCTTAACTTTCTCATTGCGAGAGAAGGCCCGAGTCCAGCAGTGGGAACATTTAGTGGGCTGTTGATGATGAACTCGCTGTTTACTAGTTTTTCGATAATTCAGTTTCGCCAAATTCAAGAGTATTTGGACGTGACAACGTCTAATAAATCGATGAACGCTGTATGCATGAAAAAGTGTCCCGTTATGTCCCGTTACGGTCATTGTACGCTTGCGCCGCATCTATCAATGTTTTGTTATGACGTTGTCACGTTAAACTATCGTCCGTAAGCCAACCGACTTTACAGACAACCAATTTTTTTTAATCATATTTTACATGTCATGTACGAGTATATTGATTCACTCTATACTTGAAGACACCCTAATAAGGTAGCGGTCTGGGTCAAAAATAAACCTTTCTAATTAGTGCGTTAGCTGACGGAAAATATGGCAAAAATATGTTATATGTACGTATTTTTGAAGTGAAAACATATTTTGGCGTTCTAAATACCTACATATTTTTCATGGGCTGTGAATTGAATTCTAGCGTCACGCTCGGGAATGATAAGAAATCTTCGGGTAAACTCGGAACCATGGCCATTGCCATCTAGAAATGAGTCAGCATTTCCCATTGGCTGACGTATTTCTAGATGGCCATGCCATGATGGCCAGGCCACGCTCTTCGGTTACAACCGCGTAGTATCCAAAGGATTCACTTCTATCATCAGTTCCTATGACTGTCCATTTTGTTTTTTTTTTTATCAAATTATTAAAATCGACAAAGATATGTATAGAGGTAGATCATCGAACTTCCAGAGTGAGGGGTCGTGACGTCACTTGTGGGTAAAAATCGTACTGACAAGTGACGTCACACGAAAGTTTTAAGCATCGTATCCTCGTAATTTTTTTGTTTGTGAAACAATAGAAAAAAAACGTGTACATTTTTTTTTGCAATCTAGCTGATGGACGAAATATTTTTTTTAGGATTTAGGCCTATTATATTCATCAGGAAATACCCACTCAGGCACCGCGTTCCAAAGTTTATCTACCCTTTTTACGACAGTGGAGCCACCTCTTCGTTTGAGTCTTTGAAAACATCAACGATGTATAGCTTAAAGTATAGGTAAGGTGACACACTGAGATAAGTCCTTGACCACCAATCGTTGGCATTTCGCACACGATGCCAAAGTTCAAGATTAACTCATCAAGGGACTTCCGGTTGGACACTACTAAGAGTAGTTTGTTATGTAAATCGGTTCAGCAAAATAAATTGGAAAAAGTGTAAAAACGAAGATATACAGTACCAGAATCATATTGGAGGAAATATCCATCCTGCACAATCATCACAAAGTATAACGGGATTTTATTTTTGGAATTTGCTGTCAATCACTAAATAACCACCAATCACGCAAATAATTGACGAATATCCGCTTTGTTTATATTTCAACCCGCCTTCATGTAAAATTTATTGACAGTTTGACATCAGAAAACTACAGCAAGTGACTTTGACAACTAAGTTGAGCAAATGAGTGACAACAGATTAAAAATACAGATGCTTGATTGACTGACAATAACGGCTTGACATCACCAACTTTAGATTTGATTCTTTTTTTTTTTCTTGTTTGATTGATACAAAAAATCCGAAACGCTCTGAATTTACGTTTCGTTACTTACTGTCATAGATAATAATAAAAATATATATTGAATCAAATCAACGAAGAATTATTTCACATAACTTGATATTGTTATATTCGCTAATATGAAAACTAGGCAGAATAGTATCCGCGAATTGGAACAAAATTAAAAGAAACTTTACTTGATTTACAAAACTCTAAAAGGACAATAAAACCCTATTACAAGAAAGAGATGAAGGTGAGGTGGAAATTCAAATTGTTTTGGACAAAAACACTCAATTGAAAAATGATTTGCGAAATCTTGAAGAGATAAATAGTCAATTACAAGAAGATAAAGAAAAATTATTGGATATAATTAACATCAACGGTAATAGAAATATAGAATTGGAAGAAGCGCAAATTAAAATAAAAATTTACAAGGTGAACTAAATCAAGCAAATATTCTGATCAAAAGTATAGATTTATATAAAAGCGAAAAGATGCTGAAAACATATTAAGTCTGTATAACAAATTAATGGTGGATAACAACAAACCTAAAGTAATAGAAACGATTGATCTAACAGTGGAAAAAGAGAGCTCAGTTTTGGAAAATAATCATGTGTACTTGATCAAAGGAAGAAACACACTTAAAAAGTACTTAAAAGTTAAAAGAACAATTTCAAAATGTAATAAGAATTTAAAATATTGTAATAATCGATGTAATATCGAACTTATCAAGGAAAAGATAAGATTAAGGAGGTGATCAGAGATGACAAAAGCACCATTATGACAATACAACAACACTACGACGAAAACATAGTAACGATGGATAGATTGGAACACCAACTTAAAGATTTAAACATCAAATACAGCATAGCACAGAAAGAAATAGCCCAACTGATATCAGCAATGAATAGTCTAATAGGTCTTAGTCCTCTCAAGCAACGGCAATCGATTTCTGCTGCAGACATATTGTCGGACCCTACTACGACACTCACAAATGACGTATCCTGTATGATCCCCGATCATGCTACATCATTATCATCAGTGAACAACAACAGGAAATCGAACATAAATTCATCAACTGATACGATTGCTAATGCTAGCGTGTTTCAAGATGTTTTAATCAACAAACTGTACAAGATGTTAGTGGAGTCGAAAAAAAACCGGCAAGGTTGAACTTTTCTGCGACGGGATTGGCGTTGGGTTGGGAAATGTTTTCAATCATGTATATACTAATAACCAACTGACCAACACGTGTATACGAAATATAAATTTTCAGCAGCTAATAGACAAAGTTGTGGTCAGTAAGTTTAAACAAAAGTCAGATGTTGTAATAATGATGGGTAACTCATTGAGTACCACAAAAGAGATCTTATAAATTGTATAGAATCATTAGTGGATTTTCACAGTTCCGGTAAAGTTGGCAAAATTGTATTATGTACATTTCCTTATTCAACATCTTTGAGTGATAGACAAAATCAAAAATATATTCTTTAATGTTATTTTACACAACCTTATTTCAAACAAAGGCGGTGACTTTATATTATTTGATATTAATAATTTTATACACAATTTTGTATTGTCTAATGGAAAACAGTTCTTAGCCCGACACTTAAAAGTTAAAATTGCTAAACTGATTGTTTTACATTGTCAAACGAGCGAACAAGGAAATTTCAAAACTTGACAAATATTGTGACAACCAACAGTGTCTGTTTAAACTAAAATCCTTGACAACAGAGAGCCTCATTATGTTACAACAAAGCGTCGTAACAAACTAGGCCCCCTTGCAATAAACGAACAAATAATGTTATTCAGATGGTTCAAAAGAACACCGTTTATATTTTATACCAGAATATAAACAGGCTGTTAGGTAAACTAGAAGAAATAGAGCTATTCTTGGAAAGCTCACACAAATACGATGTAATTTGTTTCACTGAGACGTGGCTATCGAAATGTGAATTGAACTTTAGCCTAAATAATTATTCAATAGATAGATAGATAGATAGATAGATACTCTTTATTGTTCACACCAAAACAAAAAACAGATTTACATACAAAGAAAATAATCACAGCTAGTGCTACAACAGGCGGCCTTATCGCTGAAAGCGATTTCTTCCAGGCAACCTTTGGGTGGAAATGGTTTTTGATATTTTTAATAGCGGGGTGTGCCAATCCAGACTACATCAGTTAAATACAAATTACGTAGATATATATGCTAACAATAGAATAAAATAAACATACATGCTAATAAAAATTACATGCTAATACTTACATACTTCTATGACAAACTAATACATATAGGTAGATATATAAAAATATTATTGATACTTATTTATGACAGATATCTAAGATAAAAGTAGACGGTAAATAATGACACATTATGTAACAGGAAACTAAGTGGAATAATGGGATATTATGACTGTAGTTTCGACAGATAATATTCTTTGACGTGACCTTTAAAAGACTCCAATGAGGGAGATTTTCTTATGGAAATAGGTAATTCATTCCACAATTGGGCTGCTTGAAAGGCAAAAGACTTCCCATAGCATGAAATATAAGTCTCGAAAAGATGTAGAAAATATAACTGTTGAACGACATTGTGAACTAGCTTGCGTAGAATTGGATCGATATGTTGTTTTATGTGTTTATAAACCACCTAGTGCCGAAATTGAGATCTTCTTAACTACTTTAGAAGAAGCATTGAGTAGAATATCTGAGAAAAGTAAACAGATTGTGATGTGTGGAGACTTCAACACAGATATACTTTCGGAATCTCGTAACAAGAGCAACATATTAATGTTATGTCAATCTTTTAATTTGACAAAAGTGTTCACTGAACCCACTAGGGTCGCAGTAACTAAGAAAGGTTGTTCTGCAACCTGCATTGATAATGTTTTTGTAAACTGTGAATACTTTCATTCTGAGGTCCTGGATTGTTTGCGTTCGGACCATAGGGGCTTGAGCATTTCTCTTCCTGCCTGTATGAAAAGGGCGGAAGAGAAAGTTCTTGTTAGACCCATTACATTGTCCCGCATGTCAGCTTTAAATACCGCGATAACTAATCATTTTTCCAACAAATTTTGCATTATGACAATTGATGATCCTAATCATAATTATTCTGAGTTTTTAAAATGCTGAGTACACAATTTAATAATATTTTCCATACCAAATTTGTTAATATTAACGCAAAACCGAAGTTTGCCGAATGGGCAACACCAGGTCTTATTAAAAGTCGAGGCAATCTTTACAATTTATACAAACTAAAGACATACTGCAACGATGATGCCACAAAACTATATGTTAAGAGATATTCAAGTATTTTTAGAAATGTTTGTATTCGAGCAAAAGCAATATTTATACGGGATCAAATTAAAACTCCAATAATATGATAAAAAGCACGTGGAAGATAATAAACAATGAGTCTGGAAAATTAAAAGTCGTGAAATGATGAGCGCACTTCGGATTGGCGAAAAAGTCACTACGAAAAAATCGGACATAGTAGATGCCTTCAAGGTTTATTTTGCTGATATTCCATTAGAGACAACTAAACATCTAACTTCGTCTCCCTCTCTTGCAGAAAAATTGTTGACAGAAAATGTTGATTGTCCTTCATCTACATTTGAATTTCATCATGTTACTGCCACTGCAATACTAAAAACGTTCAAAGATATTAAAGTTAAGAATACAGAGGACTTATGGGGATTATCTGTTAAGGTACTTGAGGGGATTATTAATAACATTGCCCCATATTTAGCAGAATTCTTTAACGAATGTATAAAAATGGTACATTTCCTGACATGATGAAATATAGTAAAGTGATACCTCTGTTTAAATCTGGAGACAAAACGAACTTGGAAACTACAGACCCATCTCGGTTTTGCCTTGCATCAGCAAAATATTCGAGAAACTTGTTCTCCAGCAACTTTTATCTTACTTTAATATTAATAATCTATTACATAGTAACCAATTTGATTCACAAAAGGACGTTCCACTACCGATGCAGGTATTGAACTAACTAATTATATATTGAAAGCCTGGGAAGATCATCATGACGTTCTGGGAGTATTTTGTGACTTATCAAAAGCTTTCGACTGTGTTCATCATGACACTCTTTTAAAGAAACTGCAGTTTATGGGGTTTCGAAACCAGCTCTAAATTTCATTTCTTCATATCTTAAAGACCGTGTACAAATAGTCGATGTTGACGGTGTGCAATCAAATGAGTCGCCTATAAGAATGGGTGTACCACAAGGTTCCATACTTGGACCTTTCTTGTTTCTTATATACGTTAATGATCTACCTTTTATGATAAAGAAACATAAAAATATAGAAATAGTTATGTTCGCCGATGATACATCACTTCTATTCAAAATTAAGAGAGGAATAAACGATTTCACTGAAATAAACGTACTTTTGGACATTGCACACAAATGGTTTGATGCAAATAATCTAGTACTTAATCCAACTAAAACGAAATGTATAAAGTTCACACTCTGCAATGTAACGTGCGGTAAACTTGATATAAGACTGAAGGATGAACTTATCGAACCTGTACAATCTACTTGTTTTCTGGGTATTTCAGTAGATTCAAAGCTTCAATGGGGTCCTCACATAGAGAGACTAGCTGATCGACTCAGTTCAGCTGCCCACGCAGTTCGTCAAATAAAAAATATCAGACGTTGCAACAGCTAGGCTTGTTTATTTTGGCTACTTTCACAGTATTATGTCCTACGGGATCTTATTATGGGGTTCGGCTGCGGACAGAAACTCTGTTTTCGTATTGCAAAAAGAGCAATCCGTGGTCTATATAATTTATCACCTAGAGAATCAGTACGGGAGATGTTCAAAACTATTAACATATTAACAGTCCCTTCATTGTATATTTATGAATGTATAATGTATGTAAGAAAAATCGAAGTCGTCTGCAGAAATTAACTGATCTGAATCCAAAAGCGCACCACAAACACAAAATTGTATTTCCTAAGTGCAGACTTCAGAAAACAAATAACTCTTTCAAATGTAATGGTATTCGCTTCTATAATGCAATCCCTGTACAAGTGGAAGGCCTCAATGAAACCAAGTTTAAAATGAAATAAAAGCTACCTATTGAGCAAGGCATATTATAATATAGACGACTTTGTTAAAGATAGTAACGTATGGAAGAGAAATGTGTCGAAATTAGAATCTTGTAATAAGGTAAAATAATAGATTTTAAGACTTTTGATGTTACATTGTTGTACTAATGTAGTATCTGTATACTGTGTGTATTGATTATTTGTTATATTGTCTTCGACAAAGCCTTTTTACAGCTGCATGTAATTGACTAGGCCCCTTTACAGCTGCTTTATTCATTTTGACGTTGTTATTTTATCATATTATGTACACAGATTCTTTGCCTTTTTGTAAATGACGTTACCAAGTGTTCTTATGAATTTATGGTATGAATAAATGAATTGAATTGAACAAGAATTGGACGAGGAAGCAATAACAATAAAAGTAATAAGATCTTGTCCAATCCGAGTTCTCACGACTGAAGTAGGTAACATTTTCAAGTATTTCCAAATACTGTTATATTTATAATCTAGAATTACGGGACGAGTAATACGTAGGCCTGAAGGCGAGCAACACGTTTGCCCATGAAAGCACAGTGCAACCTAACTATTCGAACACGACGAGCCCATGTTAGTGCTCGACAGCCGATCTAAGATGATATATTTTTGTCCTTTATTTAATTTCTCTGGAAACATGAACCCTTCAAACCAGCAATTTAATTTAATTGGCCGTGGTGACTATTGGGAGGTGGGGAGCTGATGCGAACGATTTTCTCCGCGAGTTGGGCATCGTTTACGAAACTAAGGTAGTGACTCCCGCTCTGGCTCGATCTTCTGAGACAGAGGATATCCATCGCCATTTAGCGAGGCAACGCAGCCAGCGTTTTGGGCACCAGGAACGGTTCGGGGTAGGCTGCTTTTAGTTAATGACTTATATGACGACCGTTTATCTAAGTCCTCGCCTGCGCGGTACAGGGGCGCGGGAGTATAACGACAAAGGGGACTGAGACAGGTGCGGGCGGCGGGCGAATTTTGTATCTCACAAAGCGCTCCCGTAAAACGTACCTACGTGACGTAAGACGTGTTTCTGTAAATTTTAATTCACTAGTAAAAACAAAACAAATTAATTTAGATTATTTAATATTATAAAATGCTAAAGTTTGGAACACAGATTAATGTGGACATACTTTTTATCACGGAAACATAACGGGAACTAAGCGGGTAGAACCGCTTAGCTTTCCTAGTATACAATACTAGTAATAATAAACCAAAACACACCTCTATAATGAGAACAACTTACAATACGGTTTATTATTACTAGTATACAATACTAGTAATAATAAACCCGGCTTCAGCTAAACGGTTCGCAATAGCGCATTATTGTCGATGATGTAACACGCAGGAAACTAGTTTATAATTACGACGCGATTTCAGACAATTTTGGACGTTAACTAATGTTATACAACGTATTTAAATATATGTTAATTTAAAAGATGTATTTCAATTTAAATTCGGAAAACTTTAACAGGTGCATTTCTGTGAATGAGAATTATTTATCGCGTTCATGAAAACTCAAGGACTAAATGAACATCATTGCGGGCAAAACCTCGGGACGCGGCGGGTGTAATGCACTCGTATATGACAGAAAAACATGTTGTAGTGATAGGTGATAGGCCTCGTTGCAGAGTCTGCCTGAAGATTGAGGAAGTGCCACAACTTTGCCAGTTATTCTACCGCCAACCAGTAATATGCAAATATTACTATGTTTTTTCTGGTTGAAGGCAAATGTTTCCAGAGAAATTACAGGGTAACGAGATAAAACAACTTACATCTCAATATGACTATATAGCACAGTCAGGTTTTGGCAAAGAGTTTACATACTACGTATAGAGTTGGAACAAACGTTTTAGACCGAGAGCACGGGTCTCATCGCTCTTGCCTTGTCACTCTTGTGGAAGTATCATACTTTTGTCGCGGCTCATCACTATGTTGCCATAGCAAGTATCCACGTCATCTGCTTACGATTGGTACAAAGGAACCGTGCGGAAAACACGGATCTATTTACTTGTTATCTATCTATCTAAGTGGTTTGGAATCTTCATGTGCATTGTGCAAATAGTGAGTGTTGGTGTCGCTGTCGCTGTCAACTCGTTTAAGTTTTGCTTACAATTAAGCGATTGTCCGGTACGGCCCGTCACTAACACACGGCCCCAAAAAACTGTTATAAAGTGAACACAAGAAGTGCAAAAGAATATAGTTTTTATAAAAAATAATGAGTAAAAAATATATATTTGTCTATTTTTTTGCTTTAATTGTTTGTTTTTTCCATAAAATATTATATTATTTTAATGTACTATACTTTTTATACCTTATTTTGAAAAATATTTGATCTATATTTCGCTGATGAAATGCTGGCAACACTAGCTGTGTTAGTAGTTATGTATGCACGCAATACTACTTCTCATTATTCTTCGTGCTAAGAGGTCTAGACTTCAACCATAGAGTAGAGAATATCTTCAACGCAAGAAGTATTAACCTGAAGTTAACAATCACTGATCAAATTTTAGATTACAATGTTTACACAATAAATATTAACTAACTTCAGGGTGTCGGGTTTTCATAACGCAACGCAAAAATTTGCTTATATTTCCATAACGCGCCAAAATAATTATAACCTAAAAAACGTTTGTGGGATTAGCTAGTGTGTTTATATCTTAACATGAAAAACAATTATAAGCTTCCAAACATACAAGTTTACCCGTAGATCTTTATAGCCTGGGCCGCGGCTGGCACTTGTCCAGTTCCGAATTTATGCTAGATTTGATGGATATCATTAAATTCAGTCGCGCCTGCGCACCGACACCGCCGCTTGTTTATAGATCAAAGAATTACAACCGCAAAGTTATCCGAACCGGTGGCTACAACTGAAACTAACGATGCTAATATGATGTGTCATTGTAAAATGTGGTAGTAGCGACGCTATTCAGCGGTAGATAGTTCTATGGTGCTGTAACGTTCGGTTTTACTAACTACTGAGGGATTTAAACAAATATGAATGTTCTAGTGAACTGTTTTGTATTGATGATGGAAAAGAGGATGGAGCAATAGTAATCATTGTTGTTGGTTCAACATCTTCAAAAATTGCGCCGAGACATAATAGCCTTCAAATTGTTATATCATCGGTTAATAAAAATCATTCAATTAGATTATGGTGCAGTACATAAAATTTTAATTAATCATTTGAAAGAAACGTATAATATATATTATCGTGGAATAATAATACCTATAGCGATAATATCTTAACGTGGAAAACAGTCCAGCTGTGGGTTGCAACGCAGGCTTAGCTAGTAACCTTATAAACGACATTGCATATAAGAAACACTCTATACTTACATATATTAAAATCAAAAACACACCTCTATAATGAGAACAACTTACAAATTCACTAATGGTTTTATGAATTGGGAGCATCAAATATCAGTTGAAGCCCATACGACGGTAGATAGATAGATAAATAAACTGTTATTGCAATGAAGTAAACAAAGATTTCTTAAGAAAAGTGTTAAAACAGAAGGTAATAATAATTCAAGCCGTATTCACTTGCAGGAAACGTCGACGAGAAACCAAGCAAAACTCGGCCCTCCATGCGCTAAGTTTAAATCGCGAATGTTAAAAATGCTACGTTTAGTTTGTTAGTACTTACCGGTGTCGCCCACAGCCTGGCTCAGGGTGTTCTCGGTGACGGGGCGAAGCGCCTCCACCGCGCTGATGTACCCGAGGCGGTCTGCTATCGCGCACGCTGTCTGTCCCGTCTGCACACATGGAATGTTTTTTCAATGTTAGTATGAAAATAATATTAAACAATATTTCCCCTTCCCCGTCACTTTTGGGTCAACTTGTTTGCCGGCCACTATACCTGTGTATTAATTTAAAATGTATATTACGCCCCAGCCTTTCTAGATCCCAATGGCCATGGGCTCGAAGTTTACCCGAAGATTTTTATTCACTCCCGAGCATGATGCTATAAGTTAATTCACAGCCCACGAAAAATCTGTCTGTGGCGCGCCAAAAGAAGTTTTCACTTCAAAGAACTATCGCCAGGGCTGTTGGATCCGTGTACGTCGGAGGTCTGCAACCGCCACGTTAACGTACAAGTTCGCCCGGAGACCGCGCGAGACCGCGACAGGCACTTGACATTATGGCACTGTATGGGCGCCAGTTCGCGCCGAGACCGCGACAGGAGACCGAGACACACAAGTGTCGCGGTCTCGGCGCGAACTGGCGCCCATACAGTGTCATAATGTCAAGTGCCTGTCGCGGTCTCGTGTCGCGGTCTCGCGTCGCGGTCTCCGCGCGAACTTGTACCTTTAGGGTTAATATTTTAAATTAATACACAGGTATAGAGATTTACTACGATAACATGGCCCGCCCCTCCAAATTACTGATTTAACGTGTGTAGTCACATCCTTACGAAAGAGTTTGTATGTAGTTGTAATTATTCGTCTGCAGTAGCAGTACGCACACATGCGTGGTGGTGCGTTGTTTATTCTTTCACAAATACTTTCTAACGTTTTGAATTCTGGAGGGCGAGTCATGTTATCGTAGTAAATCTCTAGCTAGATATATAGATACATAGTTTTATTGCGCTTAAATTACAAAGAAAAATTACAATAACACAGGAAAACAACACAGAATAAAGTAGTAGGTAATTGGCGACCTTATCGCTAAGAGCGATTTCTTTCAGGCAACCGTAAATCGTTACCGTATAGTGGCTGTGTATTAATTTAAAATGTATAGTAACCCTGACGTGGTTAATTTACATATTTATAAATTAATACACAGGTATAGTGACCGGCAAACAAATTGACCCAAAAGTGATGGGGAAAGGGAAAGTTCATTGGGTCAACTTGTTTGCCGGCAACTATATCTCACGTGTGCTGTCGTCCTGTAGTCAGTCTAATCCGACTAAGTTTGCCAAACGACCTGTGGCTCTTTGCAAAGTGTTTCCGGACGCTGCCAAAACTTAGTCGGACACTTATTATAGGACACTAGTTTTAGAGAGAGTAACCCGTGTATTAATTTGAAATGTTAAGTCAAAACTATGGTGGATATATTTTAATACGTAGGGGACTGTGAGATGTGTGAAATTTGACAGTGATTCAAAGTCCAGTATTTTTAAATATCTACTTACTGCCTTGTAAGTTTACATCTGATGATATGATATTGTATTATTGACGTAATGTGGACATTTGGTACAATATTTAGAATTATATAGAAAATAATATTATATAGAATTTGTTTTCATTGTTTGATATTACATTTGTAATTCTTTGTTTTTTTGGTTTGGTTTTCAAAGTAATCTTCGATTTTCAAGTTCAGGTGCTCTTACCCCTGATAAAGCGTTGGGATCGGCCTCGTTTTTGAGAAGAAGCTGTATGATGAGGGTATGCCCTTGCTGAGCAGCTTGGTGCAACGGTGTAAACCTGCCAACAAAAAAAAAGTAATAAAAGCATTTGGTAGTTTCTTAATTATATGAATGTTATAAATAATAATCATAAGCATAAGGTCTAATATACGAGTACGCTGCGCTTCGTTGGTCGGTCTAGTCTCGTCCGACTGATAGTAAATAGATTTATCTATACTAATATTATAAAGATGAAGAGTTTGTGTGTTTGTTTGAACGCTTAGGATCTCGGAAACTACTGGTCCAAATACAAAAATCTTTATAGCGAAATAAGATAAGGTGATACAAAACTTTTTAAAAGTTGACCCATACAAACTGGCCTCTTCTTCTAGAGGCATGCAATATTTCTGGTAATACAGTGTCTATTGGTCTGAATTTATACAATGATAATAATGGTCAACTGATAAATTCTTCTTCCGAATTGAAAGTTTATTTTTCTGTTGGATAGACTATAGATAAATATGAGTTGGTACGACCAATATGTGCGTACGATTATATGAGTAGTCCACCTGTGGTCCTGGATCCAGCGTGGGATCATGGCCCTGACTGGACTAATCATTTTTCAATTTTAGGGGGGGGATCATGACCCCCATGACCCCCCTCTGGATCCGCTCTTCCTGCCAGGTGGACTGGGGTCAGACCTAGGAAAGAAGTTAAGAAGAAGTTTACCCGTGTGCGGCTCTGGCAGTGACGTCAGCGCCACCAGCGATCAGTGACTTGGCAGCGGCGTGGTGACCGTGGTGGGCCGCCGCGTGTAGGGGCGTGTACCCATCTCTGGTTCTAGCTGAACATTGCCCTCCAGCGCTGAGTAGCGACTTTAGAACCGCCGTGCGACCTTCTGATGCAGCTAGATGGACAGGGGTCAGACCTGGAAAAATAATTAAATTTATGTCCATCGATCTCACTACACACATTGTCAGACTTTATTACAATTGTTTCGATTTATAAAACCTTCGAGGACACGCGTCAATCGTCAAGCCGCACTTTGTAAGGTTACAACTAAGTGTTCCCATTACTAGGACTCTCGGGCCTTTTCTCACGAGTAGAGTCAATATCACAATTCACCACGCTAACCTCGTTCTGGTTAGTGGATGACGCATAACCTCTTTCCTAGAAGTACATGTCGGTTTTCTCGCGATGTTTTCCCTCGCCGTTTTTTAGTTAGCGGCAATACACGTATGACTTCGAAAAGACAGTGGTGCGCATGGGACTCCAACTAGAGACTCCGAATCGGCAGTTGCCGTTCCGCCGACTAGACCAGCCGTATCTTATGTCATATCATTTTGCTAAGAATATGAATCGATGAACGCCGGCTGCACGCACGAAAAAGTGTCCCGTTGTGTCCCGTTGCGCTCAATGTCCCGTTACGCTCATTATAGGCTTGCGCTGCATTTATCAATGTTTGTTATGATGTTACACTATCGTCCGTAAACCAACCGACTTTACAGAAAACTATTTTTTTTAATGTCTTTAAAAAGGCAGTGGGGCGCGAGGGATTCGAACTAACCAACACCATTGCTGACTAAACCAGCCGTAACTTATGTCATACCATTATTTTCTTAGTTATTTATAAATAGTATATTTACCGTTGTTAGCGGGTACATTGACGTCAGCCCCACGCTCGATCAGCATCTCCACACAGTCCTCGTGTCCCTCCTGAGCCGCCATGTGCAGCGGAGTGAACCCAGCCTTGGACTTCACGCCGGGGTCTGCGTCTGATTGCAAATAAACAAAACATTGGTTTACATGTACATGTACTCTTCTAAGGTGGTAAAATGTGCCCCCCCCCTGTAACTCGAAAATAAGAGAATGACAAAACTAAAAAAAAATATAATGCACATAACAATGTAAACATTCAACGAAAATTGGTTTGAATGAAATCTAGTACACTCCGCGAGGCATAAGCTGAGCTTTGCATTTGTGTGAGTGTACATGGATAGTGTAGGTGTGACAACCGGCCTTAGGCGCGGCGCCATTCTGTCTCGCCGCGCTCCTGCCTGATTGGTGATCACTCACACTAATGCAAAGCTCAGCTTATACCTCGCGGAGTGTAAGCAGTTTTATTTTACTAGGTCATAAATTCAATATTGTTATAAACTATTTCGTACAAAAACTTAAACCCACTTCAAAACCACAAATAGGCACACAAAAACGACGAACGGACGGACTACTTCATTTCTATAGTCACCATATCTATTATTGAGGCGTGTTACTTTTCAAAAAAAAAATTGGCAGCGGTAAAAAAAGCGTCTATTTACATATTTATGTATGTGAACATTCAACGTGCTAGTTATAACGACAACTTACCGTGTTCTAGAAGCGCGAATGCGATGTCGGGGTGGTTGTGCCGGCACGCGATGTGCAGTGCCGAGTGGCCGTTCTTCGCCAGCGAGTGCGGGGATGCACCTACCGATACACAATAGCGATTACTCTACTTACTAGCATTATGGTCTAGCATATATCAGTCTTCAGGTTCATTGGAAATGTATCTACATAACACAGGTTTTTTAATTTATTGAAGTGAAAACTTCTAATGACGCACCACAGACATTTTTCGTGGGCTGTGAATTGACCACAAGAGTCACGTTCGTAAATGTAAAAAATCTTTGGGTAAACGCGGGACCAATGGCCACGCCCTCCGGTTTCACCGCGTAGTTTCCAAAGCGAGCTATCAAATTCTGAGTTATAGGTTTCACTTCTATCGGCAGTCCCTACGACTGCCATTTTTTTTAAAATAAGCTTTGACAGTTGGTTGCCTATCGATCCGTGGGTTACCGCAGAAGGCGAGAGACTCCAGTTTTTAAACATTCATTGGGATTGTAAAATATGTGTAAGGGAGCGATATGGCTTTTACCGGGGACATCTAGTTGAGCGCCCCTAGCTAAAACTGGCTTAGCCACGCCCGTACTTTCTTTTTTTTGTTTTTAAATAAGAAGTGACGAGACGAGAAGGACATATGCCTGATCATAAGCAACATGCCTGCCACATAACAGCACAGTGACACGCAGCTATTGGAATATGAAGAGTCCAAATCATTACCTAGCACTGCACTGCGCTCATCACCCAGAGATCTAAGATGTTATATCTCTAAGCCCTGTAATTTCTCTGGAAACATTGCCCTTCAAACCGGAACACAGTAATGTTTTCACATTACTGTTTGGCGGTAGAATAACTGGCAAAGGTGTGGTACTTCCCCAGGCGGACTCTGCTAGGAGTCCTACCACTACCACTTATTACTTAGCGGCGGTAGGTGATTATGTACATTAGTCTAGTAGCAGTAGCACCACGTCTGGGTGTCCGTAGTAAGTGGCCATGTGGCTTTTCCCAGCCGCGTCCGATTGAGTGCCCTTCGCTAGTAGAAGCCGTGCTACTCCGGTGTCGCTGTATTTAGCGGACAGGTAGAGCGATGTACAACTCACAAGATGACTCTTTTTATTAGCGACTGATATTGTTGATATCTTATTTAAACGTCCAATTCTGCCATTACTTAAAATCCTATGCTAACTAAAGCTATTTTATGATGCATGAAACTACTTTTAGCTTAATAGTTACTATGATGATACTTATAAATATCACTTTTAAAACATAGCTACGAGAAATACTGAGAAATAATTTCGTACGTTATTATAATATACACCTTTGTCTAATAGCAGTAGCGCGATGTCTGGGTTTCCGTAGTAAGTAGCCATGTGTAAGGGAGTGTTGTGGCTTTTCCCGGGGGCGTCCGGTTGAGCGCCCTTGGCCAATAGTAGCCGCACTACACCCGTGTCGCCGTACTTAACGGTTAATAGGTAGAACGAAGTGCAACTCACAAGACAATACTTTTTATTGTTATTATCTCGTCCGATTCGGCCACTACTTTAAATTGCCAACACCACGTAAAACTGCTTCTTTCTAGATTAAAAGTTATTATTATGACGCTTATTTGTCACCTTTGAAACACAGCTATATAAAATACTTAGAAATATTTTATAAATTGGATATTTTATATTTACCTTTATCTAAGAGCAATAACGCGATGTCTGGGTGTCCGTAGTAAGTGGCCATGTGTAAGGGAGTGATGTGGCTCTTCCCGGGAGCGTCCGGTTGAGCGCCCCTGGCCAGTAGAAGCCGCGCTACTCCCGTGTCGCCGTACTTAGCGGATAGGTGGAGCGGAGTGAATCCCTTGCGAGTTTCTGCTTCGATCGGCGCGTTGTTGTCTAGGAGAATGCCTGCTACTTCTTCTTTGCCTTGAAAAAATAGATTGATGTTTTATTGACACACCAAAATAATACACACAATAAAAGGTAGCACATAAACTTTATAACTAGCGCGACAAGTTGGCGGCTTTATCGCTAAAAGCGACCTCTTCCAGGCAAACTTAGGATGCAAATTTTTTTTATTTTTTTTTTAAATAAAGAGTGACGAGACGATCAGGACATGTGCCTGATGGTAAGCAACATGCCTAACACATGACAGCACAGTGACACGCAGGTATTGGAACATGAAGAGTCCAAATCATTACCTAGCACTGCACTGCGCTCGTCACCCAGAGATCTAAGATCTTATATCTCTAAGCCCTGTAATTTCTCTGGAAACATTGCCCTTCAAACCGGAACACAGTAATGTTTGCACATTACTGCTTGGCGGTAGAATAACTGGCAAAGGTGTGGTACTTCCCCAGGCGGACTCCTGTTTTATGGCTAGTTTCAAGTCATTCAACCTACTAGTAGCGCCCCGCAGTTTTACCAGCGTAGTCGTTCCAGTAATTTTCCCGTGATGAAAAGTAGCCTAACTGTTATTTTACATATAATCTCACCGTATTCAAAATCAGTGCAGCCAGTCTGGCGTGATTAAGCAACAAAGATACAAATTTTGATATTTATAGTAGGAAGCTAGATTCAACTCCTTGTTTTAAATTATTCACACGTCTTATAGTTATTAAAAGTTTACCTTCTTTAGCCGCGATGTGTAGTGGAGTGTATTTGTCTTTAGTGGTAGCGGTGACGTCAGCGCCGTGTTGCAACAACAGAGCCGCAATATCGGCGTGTCCGAGCCTCGCTGCGACGTGTAAGGGCGTTTGTTCTTCGCGAGCTCGAGCGTCGACCTGAAAGTTACAAAACTTCATCAAAAATACAGTAAAAAAACTAAACGTTTTTAACAAAATGAAATCCATGTAGCCGCTGTCGTTCTCTTCGAACATGGTTAAGGCAATAGCGCAACACACGTCACCGCCGCAAGAAGGCGCATTTTAGTAAAAAGCTCAATGCATATAAAAAAATTAAACATGGTGACTACAAAAAAAAAATAGTCAGTCAGTAGTCAGTTAGTGCCAGTTAGAAAAATATTGTAAATATAAATATTGTAATTGTAAATATTGTTTTGTTTCACAAACAAAAAATGACGACGTTATAGTGCTCAGACATTTTTAGTGACGTCATGAATATACACGATTTTTATGTAGACGTGACGTCACAACCCCCCACTCCGGAAGATTGATGATCCATCCGTATCTTTGTCGAATTTTAATAATTTGATAAGACAAAAAATAAGTCCTATTTTTCTACCTGATAGGCTAATAAGTAGAGTGGTATATAGTTAGGCAGTCATTATCCTAGTCAGGGTCTCATCTCTACTAGCGGTTTGGGTGCGTCGGCGTTTTCATTTTTAATTATTATAATTATATAGTAGTCTTCAATTAGTTAAGCATTTCTTATTTTAGTTTACACTTCTGCCGTGCGGTCTTAAGCGCACACATTTTTTAAGATTTTATACCAAAATATTCCAATTCTAAACTTAAACTAGTTCAGTCTGGCCGAGCACTGATTCGATTGCCGCTGACCTCCGACGGGCAACATAAGCCACTCTACCTTGGCGTTGTTCCTCAGCAGCATTCTGACGAGGTTGGTCTGGTGCGCCGTAAGGTCCAGCGGGGGTTAGTAAGGTCAAAAGTGACTTGGATGGGTTAGTAAGGTCGATACGTCAAAAGTAACTTTTTGTGGGTTAGTATGGTCGATATGTCAAAAGTCACTTTTTCTGGGTTTGTAAGTTCGATATCTAGAAAGTATATATAGTAGTGAATACGTAGGCGGTGCGGCGCGGGCATCTCAACTCATACTACAATACTACATAAATACAACGCAGTAAACGCGCGTCGCCACCCGCTTTTGCAGTTTTGCCCTGGCTTAGTCGTCGCTGATTTGCCTCCAACGGGCAACATAAGCTACTTTACCTTGGCGTTGTTCCTCAGCAGCATCCTGACGAGGTTGGTCTGGTGCGCGCGCGCCGCAAGGTCCAGCGGGAGTTAGTAAGGTCAAAAGTGACTTGGATGGGTTAGTAAGGTTGATACGCCAAAAGTAACTTTTTGTGGGTAAGTATGGTCGATATGTCAAAAGTCACTTTTTCTGGGTTTGTAAGTTCGATATCTAGAAAGTATATATAGTAGTGGATACGTAGGCGGTGCGGCGCGGGCATCTCAACCCATACTACAACCCGCTTTTGCAGTCTAGCCCTGGCTTAGTCGTCGCTGATTTGCCTCCAACGGCCAACATAAGCTACTTTACCTTGGCGTTGTTCCTCAGCAGCACCCTGACGAGGTCGGTCTGGTGCGCGCGCGCCGCCAGGTGCAGCGGGGTCTCCCCCCGCGCCGTGCACGCGTCCGCGCCGGCGCCCGCGCCGACCAACACCAGCGCGATGTTCATGCAGCCCATGAACGAGGCTACGTGGAGCGGAGTCAGACCTGACTCGGTCGTCGCTGATTTACCTTGAATGGAGAAATAGTACATTATCGTACAAGTGTGTAATGTTGGTGATTACCGCTGATGCGCCATTGAGACCCGAACCGTTAGGTGAGAGTCTTAACCTGGTTAGCGGCGTTGGACTGTCTCTTCCACTCTTGGCAGAGTCCGCCTGGGAAAGTACCACACCTTTGGCAGTTATTCTACCGCTAAGCAGTAATGTGCAAACATTACTGTGTTCCGGTTTGAAAGGCAATGTTTCCAGAGAAATTACAGGGCTTCGAGATTTAACATCTTAAATCTCTGGGTGACGAGCGCAGAGTTAGCTAATGATTTGGTCTCTTCATATTCCAATAGCTGCGTGTCACTGTGCTGTTATGTGGTAGGCATGTTGCTTACAATCAGGCACATGTCCTGCTCGTCTCGTCAATACGTATTTATTTAAAAAAAACTAATAATAAAAAATAATTTTGTTCGTCACGGGTATCAGACGAAAGTTACCCGTGAATGAATTACGTACGTGTAACAATCGCATACGTTTTCTAATAAATTATATAATTTTTAATAAACAATTTTAATAATAAAATAATATTTGTAAGTAGTAATATCGCACAATACAGGTATCATCCGTAGAAAGTAATACTTACTCGCGCCATATTTGAGCAGCAATTCGACAACCTTGAGCCGGTTTTTCTTGCAAGCGATGTGAAGCGGAGTGAACCCGTTGAGGGCGCGCGCGTTTGCGTCCGCGTTGCGGTCTAGCAAGAGCTTCGCTACCTGGAATGGGGAAAGAAGTGTAAGGAGTTATTGACGACACAAAAAAAACTCATTTTCATTTCAGGTATTAATAGTTGCCTGGAAGAAATCGCAATTAGTATTGCTAATTTATGACACTAGGTATAACTAAGACAGTAATCTATACTAATATTAAAGGTAGAAAGCGGAACAAATATTTATTTAACGCGGTAATCTCAGGAGCTACTGGACCGATTTCAAAAATTATGTCACCGTTGTATTATAGATTATAGGTACATCATGTAGCACGGGCGAAGCCGATGTGGGCACTAGTATACAATATTGTAATTTTTTTTAATCCATTTCACGATGGAAATTTTCGCCATATTGAAAATTACCCCACTTTTTCAATTAACTGTTAAGCGTCAGCGTCCTTTACAGCTTAACAGCAGGCAAAATTGCGCCCAGCTGAAAATATACCAAATGTTGGAGGAATTAAGGTGATATTTACCTTGACGTGCCCACAGTGGGCAGCGACATGCAATGCTGTGAGGTAGTCAACAGTGACGTCATCGATGGGGGCTCCCTCTGATAAGAGGACCTTGGCCGTCTCCACGTGTTCGCCTTGCACGGACATGTGGAGAGGCGTCAGACCATTCTGAAACATTCAACATTTGAATTATATACGATTTGTTGACTTTGTTGTTAAATGAAGTCATATTTCGTAGTAGTACTCTTTACAGAGTCCGCCAGAAGGAGTACCACATCTTGGCCAGTTATTCTACCGCCAAACAGTGATGCGCAAAACATAAATGTATTTCTGCTCTTCGTCTGAATTAACCTCTAGTTATGAGGAACCTTTTGTATCACTAAATAGATGCAATAAGTTTTTCGCGAACATCGGCAAAGACCTAGCAAATAAAAACTTAGTGAAATGGCTGTCACTGAGCACGACCTAGCTAAGTTGGTGAAGTCAAATAGGTCCCCTACAACTTCGTTCTTTATTACGCCTACAAACGTTTCAGAAGTTGACAAGATAATAACTGGTCTAAAAGCCGACAGTGCACCGGGTCTAGATGGGCATACAGCTACACTTATTAAGTACATAAAACATACCATTGTAGTCCCCCTGACTCATATCATCAACCTTAGTATCGAGAAGGGCTGTTTCCCGGATAGCTGGAAATCTGCGGTGGTGGTTCCCATTCATAAAGATGGTGCAAAAAATTTACCTAGCAATTATAGGCCCATATCGCTTCTGAGTATTTTTCTAAATTACTTGAGAAGGTGGTCAATAGGAGACTTGTGGATTTCCTCGAGGCTAACAAGTTGTTGTCGGAAAGGCAATTTGGATTTAGACGCGGCAAAAGCACAGAAGACGCGGTCGTACTTCTCACGAATACTGTGTCTCTTGCAGTAGATCGTAAATTGCGCTGTTTGGGACTATTTCTCGATCTTACTAAGGCTTTTGACAGCTTGTCAATCCCAATATTAGTTAAAAAATTAGAATCATTCGGTATCCGAGGCGTAGCGCTAAACTGGTTTCAGAGTTACCTGACAAATCGTTCTCAGCAACTAAGAGTTGGGAATAACCTCAGTGATGAACTTGTGGTGAGCTTTGAGTCCCACAGGAAGCATCTTGGGTCCTACTCTTTTCGATATACATGAATGACATTCTAGATATTAAATTACCCGGCGCAGACATCATCTGCTACGCCGATGACACTGTCGTGATATTCTCGGAAAGCACGTGGACCGGGGTCGCTGAGGTGGCTGAGAGGGGAATGAATCAGATCACGGGTTGGCTAAACAAAAACCTCCTAACTCTTAACACCAAAAAAACTAAATTTATGACATTTTCAATAACAAAAATCTATGCCGACCTTTGATATACAAATCGCTATAGATTCTAACCTCTGCCAGCGCTGCATGTACTCCCTTCTGTTAAGACAACCTGTGGAGTAATTGAGAGGGTTGACAGGTTTCGGTACTTAGGGTAGACCTCGACAAATCGCTAACTTTTAGGTATCACATTATAAATTTGTCAAATAGAACCAGGAAACTTATTTACGTCATGAAAAGCCTAAGGAGCTCATGTGACCCAAAAATATTAGTCATGGTGTTTAACTCGCTCTGCCAATCGATTCTCTCATATTGTAACCTAGCTTGGGGGGGCGCGGCTAAATCTTTAATGATCAGACTTGAGAGAGCACAAAGAGCAGTATTGAAGGTGATGTTGAACAAGCATTTTAGATTCCCGACCATGACCCTGTACAAAGAAGCGGAGATGCTAACGGTGCGTCAGCTTTTCATAGGGAAAGCTGTTCTTTCTTTTGATAGGTCTGCCAGGCAGTCTGGTCACATTGCGACTCAGCTCAAGAAAAGGGTATTCAAGACCAAACACAAAAGTGAATACCGTTTTGCAGACCGACACCCTCACACGCTTCTTCCACTAATTTATACTAGAGTTATAAAATGTATCCCAAAACTACTCACAGATAATTTGCATACAATGAAAAGGAAACTAAAACTTGGCTACATACTTTAGATTACAGGAATACCGAAAATTTAATCAACTCCCAAATGAATCTTCCTACTCAAGGTTGCGTTTAAATTCCCCAGACACATCACTCACATTCACGTTCACTAACATTCACTCTACTCATCCAAACTAACAGACACAACACACACACGCGCACACTATTACTCACAAAAGTGCATACCTACGATAATTTTTAATTTTTAAAATCTAACAATATTCTTATTTTTATCCCGATACAACATTACAAACCAAATTATCGTCTTTATTAGTTTTTGTCTATTTGTTCTGTCTTGTATAGATTACCCCAATGTAACTTGAGCTCTGAAATGTCTGATAAAGGTACCCACGACACGGGCCCAGAGCCTAGTGTGGGGCCATTGTATAAATCCTTAAATGTAATCTGTTTTTGTACAAATAAAGTGTTTAAAGTGTTTAAAGTGTTATTTCGATTTGAAGGGTAATGTTTGCAGAGAATATATATAAAACCTCTTATAACCGACGAGCGCAATTCGGTACTAACTGTGATGTAATGGCCAGGTGTGTTGCTTACTATCAAGCACAGTCCTGCTCGTCCTATCACTCCACACCATAAAAAAACTCCACATTAGAGCCATGGGAGAGACCTATGTCAAGAAGGAACCAAGATAGGCTGATGAATGAGAAGGATTTTAAGAAGTGGGTTGTTTGAGATGATACCTTAGTTTTGCTAGTGATGGGCGCGCCGTGGTGCAGCAGTCTCGATACGACGTTGCTGTGTCCGGAGCGAGCCGCGCAGTGAAGCGGAGTGAGGCCGTCTCGCGTCACTGCGGCTATGTTCGCGCCTGGAAAACGAAACAGGAACATTTTGATAAATTTGCAAACAATTAGAACAACTAAAATATTATTATGTACCTACATAAGCGTACCGACCACCAAAATTTGTATATTTCCAGTCCGCACACGACGGACATTTTTTTTTATATAGAACTAGCACCCCGTTCCAGCTTCGCTCGGATTTGGTCATATAAATATATATAAATTACGAGGGGTGATCCAAAAGTAATGATAATCAATAATAAACACAATGAATAAAATCGAAAACTAAATTTATTTCTCAACATAGTCTCCTAGCAAGTCTATACATTTAGTCCATCTCTTTTCTAAACCTAAAATTCCCTTAGAAAAAAATCTTTATCTTGACTCTCAAAAGTCCTCAACCGCGGCCATCACGTCGCTATCATCGTCAAATTTCTTGCCCCGGAGGTGTTCTTTGAGTCGTGGAAAGAGATAGAAGTCACTGGGGCTAGATCTGGTGAATAGGGGGTGTTCCACCAGCTCAAAGCCCGCTTCCTGAATGGCAGCCATGGCAATTGCAGCTTTGTGAACCGGTGCGTTGTCTTGATGGAACAGCACTCCAGCCCGCAGTTTGCCTCGCCTTTTCTCCTTAATAGCCTCCCGCAATCTTCTTATTTGTTCTGCATAGTAGGAGCCTGTAATAGTGGCCCCCTTTTCCAAGTAGTCCACCATGATTATTCCTTCAGCGTCCCAAAAAACAGACGCCATAACCTTCCCTGCTGAGCTTGACACTTTGAATTTCTTCGGCGTCGGTTCATCGGATCGTTTCCATGTCATCGATTGTTGTTTTGTTTCAGGATCAAAATGGTGGATCCAGGTTTCGTCCATGGTCACAAAACGTGACAAAAATTATCCTTGTCTGCCTGGAACTTTTCGAGATTTGCTCTTGACATGTCGACTCGTTTCTTCTTTTGCTCGTCGTTTAACATTTTCGGTACCCAACGCGCGGAGACCTTTCTCATATGCAATTCGTTCACAAGGATTCTTTGAATGCTGCCATATGAGATCCCTGTGACCTCAGCTACATGCCTGATAGTCACTCTTCGATCTTCCAATACAACTTCTTCAACTTTTTCACATTTTCTCCAGTGAGGGACGTCGATGGGCGCCCTTCGCGGTGTTCGTCTTCCGTCGATGTTCTTCCCAGCTTAAACTCCTTAGCCCAGCGTGCAACTGTGGAATATGGAGGAGAACAGTCCCCTAATGTTTCCAGCAAGTCGCTGTGTATGTCTTTGGTAGACATTTTTTCAAGCTCTCAATGACAGCTCTGATTTCGTGTTTTCCATTTTGATGTTCACTTCTTGACAGTCCGTATTCAAATGAATGTAGCTCCCGGAATCGTGGCCTATTTATATGATTTTTTTTCCTGAACTAGTGGGTAATTGAGCAAGTGACTGTAATTTTTTGTATTTTGTGTGCACTAGAAATAACTGATTATCATTACTTTTGGATCACCCCTCGTACCTCAAAACCTCATACGTAACAACTTTGCTAAATATAATCAAATGTATGGCAAGGTGGTATTAGATCGTGCAAATCAGTTACACACTCTCCGAAATGTATCCGATAAAAAACCGATAAGCTAGTAATTTTCTGCCGATGTTCGAGACTTTGCAGTCTTTTTCGCATAAGAACGTCATTGCCTATGAGCCTTTTGGCACCTCTTTCGATCGATTCCAGAGCCTCCAGCTGATAGTTAGCCGATCCATCCCAAAAGTGCAAACAGTACTCCATACAGGAGCGAATCTGTGCTTGGTATAACGTGAGCTACTGTTCAGACTTGAAGTACCTTCGCACCTTTGAGAGGACACCTAGTTTTTGGCAGCTAATTTAGCCTTGGACTCGATATACGAGCCAAAGTTGAGCGTAGATGACAAAGTAACGCCCAACAGCTCGAGATGATCGGATACCGGCACGGATACACCGCGAAAAGTAGGACTCTGTTGGAAAGGACTCCTTTTTGCGGAGAACAGACACGCCTGCGTCTTGCCCTCGTTAAACCTGACCAGATTGACTTCACCCCATTTAGAGACTGCCTCAAGGGTCAAGTTTAAGCGCTCGATCAAACTCTCTCTCAGTACCTGAGTTTGCTGCCTATTTATTGGCTCTCGCGCTAGATATGTAGCTACTAACGGTGCTATCATCTGCGTACCCAAAGATACCGGGCGATAACGAAAGATCGTTGATATGTAGCAGGAAGAGTGTCGCAGAGAGCACCGACTCTTGAGGGACTCCAGCATTGATAGCCATTTGATCCGACGAGCAGCCATCAATGACTATGTACGGATCGATCCCTCAAAAAGTCCGATATCCACGTGATAAAACCTGGAGACAAACCATAAGCTGAAAGCTGCAAAAGGCCATCGTGCCAAACCCTGTCAAAAAAGCCTTCGAGATATCCAGGGAGACTGCAAGTCCTTCCCCGTGCTTCTTGATAGCTTCACTCCAGATGTGAGTGACGTACGCTAGAATATCCCCGGTGGCCCGGTTTCGACTAAACCCGTATTGCCGGTCACTGAGGAGGTCGTTCGATTCTAGGTAAGTCAGAACCCTTGCAGAGTATGGACGTGATTGGCCTGTAGTTGGTAGGGTCAGCACGACTACCCTTCATGGTTGCACGTTGGCAAGCTTCCAAGACTTCGGCACTTGCCCAGTTTCGAGAGAGAGTCTATACAGGCGCGTCAGTATTTGAGACAATTCAGGCGCACCAGCCTTCAACACCACGGCAGGAATACCATCTGGGCCACTAGCCTTATTCACGTCCAGATTGCGTAGCACTTTGCGAAGCTCCATTTGGCGAAAATGTATTTCTGACATAGAAGTCGGACAGCCAGGTGAAGTAGGAGGTGTCGTGCTACCAGCATCGAGACGCGAAGATTCCGCAAACTGAGATGCAAACAAGTTTGCCTTCTCCATTGCGGTGTGAGCCAGTGTCCCATCAGCTTTCAGCATTGGAGCTAGTGAGGGCGGCAGAAGTTCGATTCGACCGATTTATCTAAGGACCAAAACGCTTTGCTGTCCGCAGGGTACGAAGCTGGTTTGTTCTCTATTCGACTAATGTGGTCAGAAGGTCAAAACGAGCCCTCTGAAGAACCTTTTTGCATGTCTTAGCAGCCTTGTTGAACGCTTTCTTCTTCTGGTATATGTCCTTTGCCCTACGCTGTCGAGCACCAACCCAATCTAGGTAGGTTTCATGTTTAAATGCTTCAGCACTGTTACATTGAGAACCAAACCAAGGGCTAGCTTTGCTGGATAAAGTGACGTCGGAGTATGGAATGAAATATTCCATAGCCGTTGAAATAGTAACATACGAAACGTAACTTTCTCTCTCTTTCTATCTTTCTAAACTTATATCTCCTTCTCAACTTCCGTTCGGCTCGCCTGATCACACTTTACGTAA
Organism: Ectropis grisescens; assembly: GCA_017562165.1. Taxonomy (NCBI): domain Eukaryota; kingdom Metazoa; phylum Arthropoda; class Insecta; order Lepidoptera; family Geometridae; genus Ectropis; species Ectropis grisescens. Next base: position 10,958,442 of record CM029793.1, on the reverse strand, counting down.
CGCTCTTGTCAATCATTCACCAGGTTACTCCTCAAGTCAAGCAAGCATGAAGAAGTTTAAGTTCATCAAAACTACGCCTCTAATGTGGTGTAACTGGCGGTTTCAGAGTATTTTTTTCGTAATTTATGTAAATGCATTCTTTGATATATTTGTGTAGTACCAATCCACTCGTTAGATTGCACGTAATATAAATATATAAACAAGGTAGGTATCTGTAAAACGAGGAAAATAGGTGTAACTACGCCATTGTAACTCCAAATGAGCGTATTATTATTCATCAAGCGCTCTATTCATATTGGAGTGTCTCCTCGTTGCTCGTATTAGGCCTCAGACAAATTATTATCAAATGCTCTAAGTATTAGATATAAATCACACCAAAAGTTGAGCAACAGATTTACAGAATGCGATGCTACGAGTATAAGCGAAATCAGGAAAAAGTACAACAAAATGTCATTCAAAACAAAATGCAAGTTAAAACAAGTCGTGATGATGTTACAGTTAAAACTGTAAGGCTCAATCACACCAAATGCGCAGCGACGAGCAGTTTCATTGTAATGCGATTTAAAACCTAATGTGCATTGTTATAATCCATACTAATATTATAAATGCGAAAGTAACTCTGTCTGTCTGTCTGTCTGTCTGTCTGTCTGTCCGTCTTTACCGCCTAAACCAACCAACAGATTTTGATGAAATTTGATACATAGATAAAATAGATCCCGAGAAAGGACATAGGCTACTTTTTGTTCCAAAAAAAGGGTTGAAAGGGTTAAAATAAGGGATGAAAGTTTATATGGAAAACTTCGTCATTGTTGAAGAACTATGAAACTTTACGTCTAGATATTTAACACGAAACCATAAAATGTACGTTTTAGCAGTTTTGTAGTTTCGAACTGTACCTACAGGGGTGGAATTGGGTTTTTATATTATTTATTATTATTTATTCTTGGGTCAAATTTAGTCATTCAAATTTCACCCTCTTCCTGTCAACCGATTAATCTGAAATGTTGTATACACTTTGGATTTTGATGACAATACAATTATGTTTATTCATTATCATTATAAATTCAAGATGGCCGCCGCTACAAAATTGCGGATAATTTATGTTTTATTAATCCCATCAATATGGGTATCAAATGAAAGGGCTCAACAAGCAGAATACAATATACTATAAAAATTGAAATCCAAGATGGCGGCCGCTACAAAATGGCGGATAACGTAGGTTTTATCAATCCCATCAACATGGGTATCAAATGAAAGGGCTCAACAAGCAGAATACAATATACTATAAAAATTGAAATCCAAGATGGCGGCCGCTACACAATGGCGGATAACGTAGGTTTTATCAATCCCATCAATATGGGTATCAAATGAAAGTGCTCAACCAGTAGAATACAATGTATTATAAAAAATTAAAATCCAAGATGGCGGCCTCTACACAATGGCGGATAACTTAGGTTTTATGAACCCCATCAACATGGGTATCAAATAAAAAGGCTTGACAAGAAGAATACAGTGCACTATACAACCTCAATACTTAAGATGGGCGCAGCCACTAAATGGCGTATCAGACTATCAGACAGAATTTTTGATAGTCGACGAGATTTCCATGGTGTCTTATCAAATGTTATGCATGATGGACGCTCGATTAAGGCAAATTAAGAACTGTGAAAATGAATTTTTTGGAGGAGTAAACGTATTACTTTTCGATAATCTTTTACAACTGCCTCCTATAAAATGATCAGGAACACCTGTTTTCAATTCTAATATGAAATTATATATATGAAAGTAACTCTCTCTCCGTTACCGTCTAACGCCTAAGCCACTTAAAGAGTTTGTTACAATTTGGTGCACAGATAGGCTACCTAGACTTAGGAAAGGACAACGGCGACTTTTATCACAGAAAAAGAGTTGAAAAGAGTGGAAATGAGGAGTAAAAGTGTGCATGGAAGGATCTTGGCACTCTTTGTATGCTATTTTAACCGACTTCAAAAAGGAGGAGGTTATCAATCCAGTTGTATTTCAATTGTGAATCAATTTAGATGGTTATTTTTTTGGTTGGTAGATTATACTTCAGAGGTGGTCATATAAATTTTATCGAAATCAGTGCGGCGGTTTTTGAAATATGAACAACAAACTAAATTGTGCTTTGCGTTCATGTAATCAGTCGATATATCTACTAATAGACTCTAATAAAATTTGGTGGAACGTCCCAATATGATTTTAAATTAAAGTCTGTTTTTGATTAATTTTTTGAGAACATCGTTTCTTTGTAATTTGTCGTGTAAATTGTACATTTATTAATAAATATAAAACTTTGACTTAGACCGATTTTGATCAGGAAACGTGAATTTGTATGGTAGTAGACATACGAGTAGGTACTGCCTCAATTACTTTAATAAATATGTGGCGCGGACGAAGTCGCGGGTAAAAGCTAGTACTTACATAATTATGTAGTATCGCTTGACAAATCGCGCGCTGTCGCTGCGGTAGAAATCGTCAAAGTGCTCGAGAGGTCGCGTGCGCCCGACTTTTCAAATATCTCAAGCGATACTATAACTGTATTATAATAATGACTATGGATTTAAAATTTTTTTTTTTTTTAAATAGCTTTACACTGAAACTGCTCATTGCTTTTCCCCCCCGACCAAAAAAAGGGGTGTTATAGGTTTAACGTCGATGTCTGTCTGTCTGTCTCTGTGTGTGTGTCTGTCTGTGGCACCGTAGAGCTCTAACGCATGGGCCGATTTCGATGGGTTTTTTTTTATTTGAAAGTAAATCCGTGCGGGTGTTCTTAGCTATGTTTGGTTAATATCGATTCAAAATGGCCGCCTCCACAAAATGGCGGACAAAATATTTCTTCACAACCTACCTCAATATGGGTATCAAATGAAAGGACTTGACTAGCAGAGTACTATACGCTATAACAAATTTCAAATCCAAGATGGCCGCCACCACAAAATGGCGAATTATAACTTTTTTTTCACTACTACCGCAATATGGGTATCAAACGAAAGGGCTGGACTAGTAGAATACTTTGCACTATGACAAATTTCAGATCCAAGATGGCCGCTCCCACAAAATGGCGAATTACATTTCTTTTTTCACAACTCCCTTAATATGGGTATCAAATGGGGCTTGACTAGTAGAATGTTGTACAGATAACAAATCTAAGGTAGTCGGGGGTTAGTCAAAATTTTTAATTTTGTTCTTGTTATAATTTCATTTAGCTGCTCTTATGGTGTGGTTTGAGCCTTATAGTTTTATCTGTGACATCATCACTTTAAATTGCAATTTGTTTTGACGGACATTTTGTTATGTTTTCGCTTATCGCATCGCATTCTGTAAGTCCGTTGCTCAGTGTAATACGTTGTGTAGTACGAGTATTAATGTTTTAAATTTTGATAATATTTAACGTTGTGTGGCGTTCAGACTCACTTTTGTTTTTCATCAATTCATCAAGAATTAGCAACTCATAAAATAGCGGTACAATAGGAATCAACTGGCTTAATTAATATTCAGAGCGGTTTTTGATAAAGAAAGCAATGGAAAAGCAAGCGAAACCCGAAATGAATAAAGATGTAAAAAAGAAAAAACAAAAAATAGACCAAGCCATAATGTTAATCGTAGACGTTGGGCGGAATACTGCAACATCAGAAGTGACAAATCAGAAAAGTTTCTTTGAGTCTGCCAGAGAGTACGCTGTGGGTCTAATAGAACGTGAAATGTTTAGCCAAGGGAAACACTGGATTGGAGTCATTCTGCTAGGATCGAAGAATACTGACAATAGTGTAGCAGGAAAGTATGAAGAGATTAATTTGTTATATGAACTACAGCCGCCAACTTGGGACATGATTAGAAAATTACCTGAACAGGTAAGTAACGATATCTATATGTCACCGTAAAATGGAGAATGTTCACTAATTTTAAATTTTAGCTTTCTGTATTCTTCGTTCAAAATAATAAATACTCGTGACAGAATTATTTCAATACGTCAATTAGTTTCCAAGATATAGAATTTTAAAGTGAGCGGTGCGCGTGACGTCATATCACTACACTCGCTGAGTTCGTTCGACAGCCAAATCTAACAGGTAGTGGATAGATACTACTTACCTGGCCCTACTTACCATGTGCCTACATAGCATCAATCTACTAACTTTTTGACCTGACTGGCACCGACTTCAGATAGATGAGTGAGTAGCGGTTATAATAACGATTTTAGTTTATTTTTTGCTTTTGAGTGCCTATTTCTGGTTTTAAAGTCGGTTTTATTTTTTGTACGAAAATAGTTTATTTTACCCTTTTTAGTGTATACAAGAACAGAATTAAAAATTTTGATTAACCCCCCGACTATCTCGGATTTGTTATCTGTACAACATTCTACTAGTCAAGCCCTTTCATTTGATACCCATATTAAGGGAGTAGTGAAAACAGAAATGTATTTCGGCATTTTGTGGTAGCGGCCATCTTGGATTTCAAATTTGTCATAGTACAAAGTATTCTAACAGTCAGGCCCTTTCGTTTCGTATTCACAGGATCGAGTTTCATAACTTTTTCAACTACGTCATCCAGAAAATTGTACGCAAATTTTAGTTTATGGTTCATATTTCAAAAAACTACCCGACCGATTTCGATAAGATTTATATGGGACCATTCGGGAAGCATACCCGAACACAAAAAAAAAATTTTAATACGGTGCAGAGGTTCTCGAGAAATCAGGTAACATACAAACAAAATAAAAAAAACATAGGGGTCGAATTGATAACCTCCTCCTTTTTTTGGAAGTCGGTTAAAAACATAAAAAAAATATAATTAAAAACTCAAAAAACCCGAATGCATCAAAAGTGAACCAAACTATGTACTTACATACTAAAAAAACTGAAAATAATAAAACAAGCACGTAGATTTTTGGTGGACTAGAATTCTATAATATATTAATGAATTAATACAATTGCAGAAAATACAAGCAAAAAGAAAAATTTAACTAACCCCCGACTACTTCAAATAAAAGGTTGGCTGGTTTTAGTATCATTTAGTACCTGATCCGCGCTGATCGTCCGCGCGTGTCGTTTTAGTATCGTCCTGACCTGATTTCCACGACTTGCCATGACTATACTGCGCGGACGCGTGCGCTCCGTACGATACTAAAACGCTTACTAACGGAGGCAGAGACGCGCGGCGCGCGGGCACCAGGGTTGCCAAATGCCAGACCTGGATTTCTCGTACAAGCATAGAATAGATAATGTAGATAGAACGGACACTCCCCCACCCCCCACCAATTTCAACCTTCCTCACCCCTCAGGCCGTTTCGGATACGTTAGGAGCACTCAACGAAGGGCTGGTATCGAACATCTAATTCCTAACGAAATATCATCATGGTGGGTTGCTGTACTGTTTACGGCTGTCCGTCAAATAAACGGGACAAGAATAAAAGCTTTATTTAATTTCCTAAGGATAAAATATCGTAAGATTAGAAACTTTTAAATAACGTTGCTTTGTAATAATGTAGTAATGTTTAACTCAAAGTTCGTAACTTACACACATTGAGATAATATTATTTACGTAGTAATAATTTCTCAAATCTTACACAGCCAGTTTTGGGCACGGATTGATAATGCCTGGAGGAATAATTATAGTGACAGAATAAAGTTTCCTTCTTGGGTAAGGGTAAAATAATATGCGAATGTGTACCTACTAACAAAAATAGATATTTAAGTACCTATCGATCATCGTTTTCGTTTGATTTTACGCGGCAATACATACACACTTTTAATTAGAATAGTATAATTTGGCACCATTCTATTTATGTAACTCAACATTACAGTAAGTTTATAAACTACTTTACGTCACCAGGTGAACTCAAGGGGCACAACTATTCAATAAAATAATTCAGTAGCCCTAGCGCTAACGCACACATTCACGCGTGTGTACGAACAACATCTGCGTAGTTGTGTGAAGAGTAGGTAGCTCCACAGCGGCGCTTGTATGGAGTTTTAGTGGAGTGTCCGGGGTGTGGTACAAGGCAAAATAGTTCTTCCATACTATAATGAAAATTACTACATAAAAAAAAACTACTATTTTTTCTAGCCATTAAACAGCGAGGCTGACTGGATTGATGCATTGTTGATGGCAGAAGAGCATTTCAAAAAGAAAAAGGCTGAGAATAATATCTCGTATATAGAAAATAAGCTGGTAGTCCTCGTTACAAACTTGCAGACGCCAACCAAAAATCAGCCCGAAGCTATACATAAGGCAAGTATTTTTAGTTGGTCGGTATTTGTTTCAGTATAAAAATAAAATAATATTTGCGACTTATGACCGGATTTTTCATGCACATACTCCTTTTTTTACCTTTTATAGATTTACTCTTGACCGCCATCTCACCCAATAAAACTAGCCACTACCATTTTTTTTTCTTCAAATGAACCTTATGTAAACATTTTACGACTTTAGAAGTTGACTTAGTATTTGTCTGTAAAAACAGAATACAAGATAATTGAACTATACAATATGGATTACAACAATCACCGCATTTAATCTTGAAACTGATTTACTCAATTCTTCTAGATTCTGAATAGATTCAAAGAAGACGAGTATCAAGTGAACTTAATAAGTCCAAATCTCGAAGACAGTATGCTGAAGAGATCCGATTTAGAAGCAGCAAGGCAGTTTGTTGAAAACACAAAAGGTAGAAATGCCAACTTTGCCATGATTGACTTAGATTTTGCCATGCACCACTTAATGATTCATCGCAAAAAAACTTCCAGGTCCTGGAACGTTGATCTCTGCATTGGAGAAAATTTAAAGATTCCTGTATCTGCATACATCAGAGTAAAAGATGAACCAGTTGTGAAAAACTGGGTAAGATCTGTTAAAGACCCACTCACTGGAACATCCAGCGCTACTGAATCATTCAACAAGTCCACAGTCTATTCTAACCCCGAAAACAAATGTGTGGTAGATAATGATGACATTATCGTAGGATATCACTATGGTCGCGCTGTAATACCGGTCAATAAACAAGAAAAGAAAAATATGTCCTACAAGAGTGGAGATAAATGTATCTCTGTTTATGGATTTACTTATAAATCAGATGTCCGTTGGCAGAACCTAAATGGAGATAACTTGATGTATGTCTTCGGACGAAAGGAAGATAAGAAAGCTCAAGATGCTATCAGATGTTTAGTAGAGTGTCTTCACGAGACAGAGTGTGTTGGTATCGTACGACAAGTTTATAACAACAATAATGCACCTAAGATGTGCGCTTTATTTCCTGTGGTAGATACAGATAATTATGTGTGTCTCTCAATGGTAGCAGTTTGCTTTAAAGAAGATATAAAACACATGCATTTTCCATCCACAAATACTAAACGCTACACTCCCGATGAAGCTCAAGTTAGTGCATTCAAAGACCTCATCAAAGCAATGGATCTAACAAAAGCGTATGATGAGTCTTATGATGATGAGGAAGCATTTCCAGTGGCACAAACAGTGAGCCCATATGCACAATATATTCGTGATTGTATAGCCTTCAGAGCTCTGAATCCTAATAAGCCTCTACCTAAGCCGAGAGAGGAGATTATGAGCCTTTTTAAAGTGCCACCAACCGTGGCAGAAAAAGCAAAGGCACCATTGGAAAAACTAATGTCAATTCTGATACTAAAGAAAGTTGAAAAAAGCAGAGAAAGGAGAAAAAAAATTGACTGATCCAATGATTGATAGTTCTATAAAGGTCCAAACAAAATAGATCAGGATTATTAGATGCTCAGAAGTAATTTGCCATTAAGTTATGATGATGAATACCTGAGAATCTAAACTACAAATCCAATGGGTGATTACACAATTATGAACAGTGAAAACACGTAGTTTGCTAACTTGGCTCCAGAAAATGTCGTAGGCCATTGAAGACTTGGTGTACTGTAAATATGGATGGCAATTGTATCCAAGGTTTTAAGACAATGTACTTTTTAAGAAAATAATCCATCAATTTACAATTGGCTGTTAAATTTATAACCAGGAGAAATTTAACTTTTATTGAAGTCTGAGAACGATCAGAGAGAGCACTTTTGAAAGAGAAACCAGCCATGATGAATCCCAGATGTACGCATTAGCATCACGCATCAAATGGATACAATGGATTTAACTGGATTTGAACATTTCCTTTTAAAAAGGTTCAATTTCTCATGTTTGTATTTAGTTAAGTTACATATTACTCATTTACTTCATTGACATTAATAATTAATTTACTAATTTGACATAAATTTTGTATAACAGATTTTAAAAAAATCAAAAAATTGATGTCTATTAACTTTTGTCATACGAAATTGTAATAAATAATAATAATAACTGTATAAACTAATGAAGCTGAATGTGTATAGATAGCTAAGTGTCGTTGAATAAAGACTTTTTTTACTTTTCACTTTACACATTACTCTAAATTTATAATTACGATGATTTTTTACAATAAATCTCTTAATTTTTACTATGACTTTATTTTTGTTACCCCCATAATAATGCTACAGTATATAGGCCAGAAACATTTGAATTCTCAAAACCTTTTGTCAGGTATCCTTTAACAGATTTGGTAAATTTCTATGAGAGATTAGCTCTAACAACACCGCTTAACTTTTTGTTAATTCGGCTTGTGGAAATCGTTAGTTTATATATTTTTCGTTATCTTGTAATCATTTTCTTCAAAATAAAAAGTAGCCACGCTCGAGAATGTCGAGATGACGTTTTTTTTTACAACTTTATAGCCTTTCAATTTGTCAAATAAGTGGAATATACACTTTTTAGCATGTAATTAAATCACCCTGCCTAAATCAGACGCGCTCTAGGATTTCTGATAAACAATTTTGTTTTATCTTAGACAGGCGGACTTTAAGGTACTTAACCGGGCAATAGGTATTTTAATAAGTAATTAAGTAATATTACATTATGTATTATTAGTATATTATATAACATTTTAATAAGTATTTTTTCCGCCTGGGGACACATCACTTTTTTGCCAGTTATTCCACCGCCAAGCAGCAATGTGCAAACATTACTGTGTTCCGGTTTGAAGGGCAATGTTTCCAGAGAAATTACAGGGCTAGAGATATAACATCTTAGATCTCTGGGTGATGAGCGCAGTGCAGTGCTAGGTAATGATTTGGACTCTTCATGTTCCAATAGCTGCGTGTCACTGTGCTGTTATGTGGCAGTCATGTTGCTTACCATCAGGCACAGGTCCTGCTCGTCTCGTCACACATAATTAAAAAAAAGTCCATAAAATTTACCGCACCATGTTCGACGAGTAGATCCAGCATGGCCAGCTGTCCCCACTTGCTGGCGACGTGAAGCGGCGTGATGTTGTGTTTGGCCGCGCGGCCCGCGTCTGCGCCGGCGCTCAGCAGGGCCTTGGCCACGGCCACGTTGCCGTAGTGGGCCGCTATGTGGAGAGGAGTGAAGCCCGACTTTGAGCACGCATCGGGGTTGTGTTCGTTCTGAAAAGTAAGCCATCAATCACAGTTAACATAAGCAAACTCTTTATTGAAAACCACAAACAAGAACAAAATTAAAAATTTTGATTAACTCCCGACTACCTCGGATTTGTTATCTGTACAACATTCTACTAGTCAAGCCCTTTCATTTGATACCCATATTAAGGGAATTGTGAAAAAAGAAATGTGTTTCGCCATTTTGTGGTAACGGCCATCTTGGATTTGATTTTTATTATAGTGTATAGTATTTTACTAGTCTAGCTCTTTCATTTGATACCCATATTGAGGGAGGTTGTGAAGAAATATTTTGTCAGCCATTTTGCGGAGGCGGTGTGGCCAAACATAGCTAAGAACATCCATACGGATATTAACCTTCAAATAAAAATAAACTGCCTCGAAATATGCCCATCCGTTTGAGCTCTACGATGCCACAGACAGACAGACACACACTCAGACAGACAGACAGATAGAGGTAAAATTATAACACCCCTTGTTTTGGTCGAGGGTTAAAAAGGAAAAAACAATTCAAGATAAATTTAAGAACATTATGAACAAGATATTTTCATTGGCGGCCTTATAGTATAGAGTGATCTCTTCCAGACAATTGCACGGATAGCACTGACACAGAGTTATGACATCTCAGACTGCGGTTGCCTAAAAGAAATAGCTTTAAGCGATAAGGCCGCCAATTGATACTTTATTTTAAGGCTTCTTCAGTATTTCTTTTTTAATTTAATAACAATTAAGAGTTCATACATCACTGCATCACATTTGTTTAGGGTAAAATTGAATTCACGACATACATCAGCAACAGACTCAGTACAAATACAAACTGAGGCATGAGGCTATTAGGTAAAATACAAATAAAGCTACAATTGCACACCGGGACTGCTGACGTGAACTGACTGCTGACTGAAGTGAAAATACAATTTCTGTTCATACATACTTACCTACATATAAATTGTCGGTAACGGTAAGGATTAAGGACACTGTAATTGCTGGTGTTTGTTTTTATTTTTGTTCATGTTTTTTTTTCCATTTAAAAAATACTCAACGCGGCTGCAAAAGGCGTTCACTTCAATCCACTACCTTTAAACAAGCATTATTGTACTTATATGTTATATACAAGTACGTGTATTACTATACAATCTGAATCAGAGATATGACTCCAACGATTTTCCTGAAATTTCGTTTCGGGGGTGATAAATCGCTTTAGCTAGAGTTTTTGAAAACATCGTGTTTTCATTATGTTATATTTTGAATCGAGCAAAGCTTGGTCATCCAGATACTAGTAGAGATTTACTACGATAACATGACCCGCCCCTCCAGAATTCAAAACATTTGAAAGTATTTGTGAAAGGATATACAACGCACCACCACGCATGTGTGCGTACTGCTACTGCAGACGAATAATTACTACATACAAACTATTTCGTAAGGATGTGACTGCACACATTAAAAAAGTGATTTGGAGGGGCGGGCCATGTTATAGTAGTAAATCTCTAAATGGTTAATTAGGTAATAGCAATTTACCTCTAGGAGTAATGTGGCAGCTTTCACATCGTTTTTCTTGGCAGCTATGTGTAGCGCGGGCAGTCGGACCTTTCCTCTCGTGTCGGATTCCAACAGCTCAGCTACCACTCTGTCGTGACCTTGTTGCATTGCCACCGCTAGCGGGGTGAAACCGTCCTGGAAAACGTATGCAACAAATACAATCCATACTATATTATAAATGCGAAAGTAACTCTGTCTGTCTGTCTGTCTGTCCGTCTTTAACGCCTTAACCAACCAACAGATTTTGATGAAATTTGATACATAGATAGAATAGATCCCGAGAAAGGACATAGGCTACTTTTTGTTTCGAAAAAAGGGTTAAAAGGGTTAAAATAAGGGATGAAAGTTTACATGGAAAACTTCGTCATTGTTGAAGAACTATGAAACTTTACGTCTAGATATTTAACACGAAACCATAAAATGTATATTTAAGCAGTTTTGTAGTTTCGAACTGTACCTACGGGGGTGGAATTGGGGGTGAAAGTCTGGAAGTTCAATATTACTGAAGATAAAACCATGAAACTTTGTATCTAGATACTTGAAATGGAGTCGATAAACGTTTGTTCCAGCAATTTTATAATTTCTAACTACACAGGGATACTTATATAACCGCTTGATACACTGGCCGTTTTTCGCGTTTTACAAATTTGGAAAACGGGTGTCAGGTTACATAAGTGCGGTGTTTATGTTTCGGCATATGAAGTGCCACCTTACTTTTACCCGTTTGAGCCATTTACTCTCAAGAGCGTTTCAAGACGCTTCTAGCGGTATCATTTATTTATAATTAATGTACTTAAATAAATTCAAGATGGCCGCCGCTTCAAAATGGCGGATAATTTATGTTTTATTAATCCCATCAATATGGGTATCAAATGAAAGGGCTCAACAAGCAGAATACAATATATACTATAAAAAAATTAAATCCAAGATGGCGGCCGCTACAAAATGGCGGATAACGTAGGTTTTATCAATCCCATCAACATGGGTATCAAATGAAAGGGCTCAACAAGCAGAATACAATATACTATAAAAAATTGAAATCCAAGATGGCGGCCGCTACAAAATGGCGGATAACGTAGGTTTTATCAATCCCATCAATATGGGTATCAAATGAAAGTGCTCAACCAGTAGAATACAACGTACTATATAAAATTAAAATCCAAGATGGCGGCCTCTACACAATGGCGGATAACTTAGGTTTTATCAATCCCATCAACATGGGTATCAAATAAAAGGGCTTGACAAGAAAAATACAGTGCACTATACAACCTCAATATTTAAGATGGGCGCAGCCACTAAATGGCGTATCAGACAGAATTTTTGATAGTCGACGAGATTTCCATGGTGTCTTATCAAATGTTATGCATGATGGACGCTCGATTAAAACAAATTAAGAACTGCGAAAATGAGTTTTTTGGAGGAGTAAACGTATTACTTTTCGGTAATCTTTTACAACTGCCTCCTATAAAATGATCAGGAACACCTGTTTTCAATTCTAATACGAAATTATATATATGAAAGTAGCTCTCTCTGTCCGTTGCCGTCTAACGCCTAAGCCACTTAAAGAGTTTGTTACAATTTGGTGCACAGATAGACTAGACTTAGGAAAGGACAACGGCGACTTTTATCACAGAAAAGAGTTGAAAAGAGTGGAAATGAGGAGTAAAAGTGTGCATGGAAGGATCTTTGCACTCTTTGTATGCTATTTTTAACCGACTTCAAAAAAGGAGGAGGTTATCAATCCAGTTGTATTTTCAATTATAGTTATATGGTAGTATTGTAGTGGTAGGACTCCTAGCAGAGTCCGCCTGGGGAAGAACCACACCTTTGCCAGTTATTCTACCGCCAAACAGTGTGTTCCGGTTTGAAGGGCAATGTTTCCAAAGAATTTACAGGGCTCAGAGATATAACATCTTAGATCTTTGGGTGATGAGCGCAGTACAGTGCTAGGTAATGATTTGGACTCTTCATGTTCCAATAGCTGCGTGTCACTGTGCTGTTATGTGGCAGGCATGTTGCTTACCATCAGGCTCATGTCCTGCTCGTCTCGTCACTTCTTATTTATAAAAAAAAATTACAGTATAATACAAGATAATACCGACATGAGTCCACTACAAAATTGGCTAATTAGCCACGCTTTGTAGAGTCCGGCTGGGCAAGTGGCACACTTTTACCAGTTATTCTACTACTAAAAGTAATGTGCAAACATCACTTGTGTTCCGGTTTGAAGGGCAATGTTTCCAGAGAAATTACAGGGAATAGAGATTAAAACATCTTATGATAGATAAGATTATGACAGGTAACGACCGCAGTGCAGTGCTAGGTGATTTAGAATATCCATATTTATCGCAACAGCTGTGTGATGCTGTGCTGTTACTTAAGTTTTGATGTTAAGAAAGATGGCGTATTTATCCACCTAATTATATTCTGTACTCCAAATATTATCGGATCCGATAAGTTCAAGAGTTCCGACCTGATTGAACTTCAAGCATGTAAACTTCCACACCATTATTAGTAGGAGGTTTAGATAAAGAAGAAGTTAATAGATCAGGGGTTTCCGCACGGTTCCTTCGTACCAATAGTAAGCAGATAAGGTGTATGTTAGCTATGGCAACAGAGTAATGTGCAGATACAAAAGTATAACACTTCCACAAGAGCGACAAGACAAGAACGATCAGACCCGTGCTTTCGGTGTAAAGTGTTCGTTCTAACTCTATACGTAGTATATGTAAACTCTATCCCACGGTTTCACCCGTTCCCGTAAGTTTTGCTCTAGATGTAAAGAACGGATGACCTATTTATCCATCTAATTATACACTAAATGTGCTCCACAATATCAACCCGATCGGTTCAGGAGTTCCGACGTAATTGAACTACAACCATGTAAACATCCACACCAATAATAATAGTAATGTCAATCTTTTCACCTCTGTGGCCAGCGTCTGACTAGCGCCAGCCGCGAGCAGCATCTTGACGCAGGCGGCGTGGTTCTCCTGCGCCGCCATGTAAAGCGGCGTGAACCCGGCCGCGGACTGCGCGTCGGCCTTCGCCCCCGCCGCCAGCAGCGCCCGCGCCACCGACTCCTGCCCCGCCAGGCATGCTATGTGCAGTGCTGTATTGCCTAGAACATACAGATACCTTTATAAGCGTCATCCTTACATTTGGAGAAAAATTTGCGAACTTCAGGCTTTGAGTTAGTTAATTTTAAATAAAGAATACCCATATTGAGGTAGTAGTGAACAAATAATATAATTTGGAATTTTGTGGTGGCGGCCATCTTGGATTTGAAATTTGTTGTAGTGTATAGTATTCTCCTAGTCAAGCTCTTTCATTTGATACCGATATTGAGGTAGGTTATGAAGAATTATTTTGTCCGCCATTTTGTGGAAGCGGCCATCTTAAATCGATATTACTAAGCATAGCTAAGCACATCCGGACGTAAAACATCAAATAAAAGAAACCGCATTGAAATCGGCCTATCCGTTTGAGCTCTACGGTGCCACAGACATACACAGAGACAGACACACACACAGACAGACAGACATCGACGTCAAACGTATAACACCCCTATTTTTGGTCGGGGGTTAAAAAAAGACATATCAAACGCAGACAAAACAAGAACGGTCTGATTGGTTTAGTTGGTAGAAAGTCTGCTTGCGAAGCTGAGTATCGTGTGTTCGATTCCTACCTAGTGCAAATATTTGTGCGATGAATACAAACATTTGTACTATGTAAATATTTGATGTTGTTACTAAGTATGTATAATAAGTATAATATATTTACATCTATACCTATAAGTATTATATCAGCTATTTAGCTTCCATAGTACAAGCTTCACATAGTTTGGGAACAGATGGTGTTGTATGTGAAGTATCCACTAATATATTCCACCAATATTTCCATAACATTACTTTAGCCGCGTGATCACTTTTTAGTAAAGAAAATCTTATCGATTCGCGTCGCTGACTAATATACGAATGCGTTAAAACATACCTATGTACATGCATTGTTTCACAATGTATCATTTTCATTTTATGGCCTTTTTAATTTACATATTGTACATTAATATATTATATTAATGTACAATTATACAACGGCAGAGTAGATTGTGTATGGTGATTTATGTCATACCTTTTTTTGTAGCCGCATCAACGGTGGCTCCTCGTTTGAGTAGCTCCTCGACGACTGATATGTGGCCATCTTTTGCGGCCAGATGCAGAGCGTTTAGCCCATTCTGAAAAAAAAAAACAATAAGAAATATCCAAAAATTGCGTTAAAAAGATAGATAATTATGCTTAAGAACTCGAAGATTAAATTTTGTTTATCATACACTTTTTATTTCTTTTTGTATCTAATAATGTACAGCATAACCAGCCCACTTTATATGCTCACTGCACTTATGAACCAGGCCCTTAACGCACAAGGAGAAAATCGAGGCCTTAATCCACTACATTAATCATGTGAAAGTTGGAGATTGACGCAATAGATAGATGTCTCCTTAATTATGAACATATCGATTTCCTCATGATGCTTTCGTTCACCGTTAAAATCAGTGGTTGGTATACTTATTTATACTTATGGAACAAATAATCAAAGCTACAGATGGGATTTGATTCTATGACCTCACTTGTGAAATCGAACATTCTCGTCACCAGACCTCCAATTCTTTTAGAGTAGGTACCCACCGTAGACCACCCACCTTTTCGCTAATTAACAGAAAATGGTTCATGCCTACCAGTTCTCCATTGTATAATGAAATCGCTAGTTCTACGCATTGCTGTGACTTGCGTATTTTTTCCCCAGATATGTTTTAATTAACTACAGGCAAATTAGTACCATGCCCGACTATCGCATTTCACGCACGACTGGGCCCGGACTATGCGTAATTTATGGCATGTGGATAAATATCAATTTAGTTTCATTCTAAGACCAAGATCACATTTTATTTTTAACCGACTTCAAAAAAGGAGGTTTCTCAATTCGACCGTATGTATGTTCCTTTTTTTTTTTTTTTTTATGTGTGTTCGCGGATAACTTCGTCGTTTATGAACCGATTTTGATGATTCTTTTTGTTGTAAAGGAGATATTCCAAGGGTGGTACCATGATAAGGAAACCAGGATCTGATGATGGTATCCTAGAGAATACAATTACAAATACAATTTTCGAAAGTTATCCTAGAAATCGAGGATAACTTTCGAAAATTGTAAAGATGACTAGTGCGTTAGTTAAGTTTTGCTTGAGCATTTTAAAGCAGTATAGTTTAAAGATGGTCTGGAGTCGATCTGATGAGGAACGGGAAGACGGTCGAGGAACTCCTCGACGGTACATAGTAGTTACCTTGTGTTTGGGCTCGATGAATTTGTATTGATGAGAACTTTTACATAGATGGGTTGTGACTATCATTAGTGGTCTGATGATGAAGATAAAGGACAGTCAAGGGAATTTCTTAACGGTTTACAGGAACTACCCAGTGTTTGGGTTTAATTCATGTATTGAGATCTCAACACGAAATCGTGTAAATGCATTAGTGAAAACTTGTTTAGCACTAAAAGGGTAAAATAAACTATTTTTACAAAAATTAAACCGACTTCAACACCACAAATAGGCACTCAAAAGCGAAAAATAATTTAATATAGGTAATTATTATAACCTCTACTCACTCATCTATATGAAGTCGGTGCCAGCCAAATCTAACAGGTAGTAGATAGATACTACTTACCTATGCCTACTTACTTACTACCTCGTACATAATATATCTACTAACTTTTTAACTAGGCCTGGCACCGACTTCATATGGATGAGTGAGTAGAGGTTATAATAATTACCTATATTAAATTATTTTTCGCTTTTGAGTGCCTATTTGTGGTGTTGAAGTCGGTTTAATTTTTTGTAAAAAATAGTTTATCAAGGTTTTCTTTTTAAATATAACGGTATTAAAATACACGGCTTCAATAAAATAAACCCTAACGCAATTGTTTGAAATTTTAGGTTACACATATTTTTTCTAAGTACCTAAAGCAAATACTCATTATGCATCTATGATTCCCACTGTTACAGATAAAAGAGTTAATAACTTTAAAACGGCTAAAGCTAAAAAAACTTTTATGGAACATAGTTAAGAAAATTCTGGACTAATTCAAAATTCAAACAAAAAAAAATCGATGCATCATGAGTGAAAGTGGGATGTGAGAAACACGAGTTTTCCAACTACATACAGACGTCATTACAGAAATGCTTATTAGATGTTGCAAGGTGACAAAACTGCGGAACTTGTCGAAATCGCAAACAATTGTTTTCCATTCACAGGCTGGGAATCTCATTCAGTATCAAAATTCGCCAAATATTACGCAACGATATTCATTGAATGAGCTTCAGCAACATATTACAGCGTTCTGAGAAGATTCGACGAGGCCCAGGACATTGTATAAGATATTATACCAACACTAACGATGGGATTTTCAAACACAATCGTTGTACGCATTGTTATTTGTGATATAAATTAAATGCTACATATGTGTCAACCGATTGCGGATCGTAGGTACCCAACTGAGAGAAATTTCCAAATATCATAGAGCAGTCATTAGATTTAAACTTCACTACAAAAATTCACACAATAACTAAAATGAAGAATAAACGAATGTGTTATCGATTTATGTACCTATATTTTTTTTATTGACTTTACAAAAACCGTTCCGCCGATTTCGATACTGGTAAGTACTAATTGATGTAAATAAATAATGTTGACCTTCCTAACACAATACATATTGTACCCACTTAAAGAAAGGAACGGAGGAATTACATTCCACATCCCATAGGTGAAAACAAATGAGCAACGTAACCGGACGGTGGTGTAATTTCCACTCCATGGAGTGACCACATTCACCGCGTTTTATTACAAACCACTTATTAAGCCGTGTTATTAATAATTATTGCTTGTAATTATTTAAGCCACAGCACTGCCGACTGGCTGGCGTAAATCTACGATGCGTAAATACAGTAACTTTTTTAAGAAAAATCCGTCGTTCGTTCTGGGTAAAGACGTTTTGAGTGTGGGTGTTTCTATAGAGATATAAGGTATAATTATATGATAAAATTATCAGAAACATAACAAGAAAGAAAGCCCTGTAAGGCATACATTTTCCATAAATTAAGTACGTTTTTTTTAGATATAGAGTGACGACTGACGAGTAGGGCATGTGCGTGATGGTAAGCAACATGCCTGCCACATAACAGCACAGTGACACGCAGCTATTGGAACGTGAAGAGTTCAAATCCAGATCTAAGATGTTATAACTCTAAGCCCTGTAATTTCTCGGGTAACATTGACCTTCAAACCGGAACATAGTAATGTTTGCGCATTACTGCGGCGGTAGAATAACTGACAAAGGTGTGATACTTCTCCAGGCGGACTCTGCCAAGAGTCTTACCAGTATAAAAAAAATGTCACACAAATTTCATGATTTGTATACCACTCTCCTGCCCTCGCCACAGTTGGTCACATTTATGAGACCCCACCTAGTGGGACGTCACATATTTTGCAATTTTCGTTTAATTTTAGTGTCGTAATACTTAGATACTATTTCATTATAAAATGTGCCGTCACAAAATTTGAGACCTCTCCCCGCACCTTTTTTTTTTTTTAACTTTTATAGGTTTACACTTGACCGCCATCTCGCCTGATGTTAAGCGACGATGCGGTCTACGATGGAGCGTGTTTACCTAGAAGAAACCGATTCACTCTCGATTTGAAGACACAAAGATTGTAACCATCGGGGAAAACCCACTCAGGCAACGTATTCCACATCCTAGACGTTCTTATCACAAAAGTAGAGTCAAATCTTTTCGTTCGTGTCTTTGGAACATCAACCATGAAACGATGTCGCTTTTTCGAGCTACGAGCATTCCGATAGAAAAAAGGGCAAGGTGGTATCAGATCATGCAAATCAGTCGCACACTCTCCAAAGTGTATCCGATAAAAAACCGATAGGCTGGCAATTTTTCGGCGATGATCAAGACTTTGTAGTCTTTTTCGCAAAAGAGTGTCATTGCCTATGAGCCTTTTGGCACGTCTCTCGATCAATTCCAGGGCCTCCAGCTGATACTTAGCTGATCCATCCCAAAGGTGCGAACAGTACTCCATACAAGAGCGAATCTGTGCTTGATACAATGTGAGCAACTGTTCAGACTTGAAGTACCTTCGCACCTTTGAGAGGACACCTAGTTTTTTGGCAGCTAATTTGGCCTTGGACTCGATATACGATCCAAAGTTGAGCGTAGATGTCAAAGTAACGCCCAAAAGCTCAAGACGGTCAGAAACTGGCACGGATACACCACGAAAAGTAGGAGTCAGTTGGAATGGACTCCTTTTTGCGGAGAACAGACACGCCTGCGTCTTACTCTCGTTGAACTTGACCAGATTGGCATCACCCCATTCAGACACCGCCTCAAGGGTCAAGCTCAAACGCTCGATCAAACTCTCTCTCAGTACCTGGGTTTGCTGCCCACTGGCTCTCGCGCTAGATATGTAGCACCGTTTTACACTTCATCGTA
Source organism: Ectropis grisescens (assembly GCA_017562165.1). Lineage (NCBI taxonomy): Eukaryota > Metazoa > Arthropoda > Insecta > Lepidoptera > Geometridae > Ectropis > Ectropis grisescens. The sequence continues at coordinate 10,938,858 of CM029793.1, read as the reverse complement.
CCCTTCCTTCCCCCTTGACTTGTGACGTAATTTATAGATGGCCCCTTAAGTCACAAGAAGCTTATTAACTATATTGAAAATACCCAGATAACAATCGTCAGTAAATATCTACTCTGGCGACGCTTTCCAAAGTTTATATGTTCTTGGTAACGGTGACTTCTAAAACATTACACGATGTCATTTGTTATTGAATTTATCGCAGCAGCGCCATCAGTTTCCGACAATTGTAATAAACTAACAACAAAAACTACAATTTAATCACTAGCTCCATAAAAAGAAACAAATTCGGTCATTTATGATTTCATGAATGAACGTAACCACAATAAAAACTTGATTATGTAACGACCCTGGGAATTGTATTGAAACATGCATTGAACAATTTACAATATAGAGTATACATACAAACTGACCAACTTAGATATAAACTTGGTGCGGCATTTGAACTAAAACGCAACGAACTAATTTAGAGTTCTTTCATATAATACGATGATAGCGCTATAGCTTAAAACTGCATTACAATTGCGGATGCATTGTACAATGTATACCATAAAATGTACATGCAAACCGACCAACTCAGATGTGAACTAGTTCCGAACTAAAAGTTTACAATATTGTATAGTTAGTTCAAAGAATACTATAGTTGCGCCACAGATTAGCTCTATATTTAGCGTAGTTATGAGTATCCTAGTCTATCAAATAAAATAGTTTCCAACAAAACAAACATACCTGATAATTGGTAAAACAGCGAAACTAATAACCTTCTAAAACAGTTGCTGGTTTTATTCATAAAAAGCGATAGTAGCGCTTATTCTTCTCTACATTTATACATTTGTAGCATTGTTCCTAGTCTGCTAAATAGTATCAACTGCTTTTCATGAGCACCACACCTGACACAGGATGTCCTCAATACAGCTATCTGATGATATGCACTATATATTTTTATATTCGGTCATAACCACCGTTTGAATTAAATAACAGTTGCGAAGAAACTATTAGAAATAAGATTAACGAGGCGTATCAGCTACGCACGAGGAATATAAATAGCCCACTTCATGTTCTCAAAACTGGGATTCCCTTCTCTGAAGAGTCAAGGCCATATTCCGCCAAGCTGGCCGAGTACAGAACGTCTACTCTCTTTCTACGAAAAACGTAATTTCGAAATTAACTCAACTCCATACGTAGTAAATGTAAACTCAAACAAAGTTCGATTGGACGAAACGAAGTAGAATAGGAGCAGGAAAGTCGTGAGCTTATTTCGAAAGTATGTTTTTCGTACAAATACAGTGGACGTCCGTGGTTGGCGAAAGACGTCATATGTCCTTGAAACATTTCTTTTTTAGAAAATCTCGGTTTCTTATTTATATTTCCACGGAACTTTCAGTTAGATGATGTAATAAGAAATAATTTTGGCTTTTCTTTAAAAAAAAGAATAAAGCAATTTTGAGCGAATAAATTGATCGTAAAAAAATTATGACGGTATAATTCTCCTCGTCAGCTAGTTTATACAAGTAATGTTGTTATCAATTGAAAATAGCAACCGTTCCAATAAACGCAGTTACAGTAATCCCCCATGGGCGCGTTGTTGGTGCAGTTACGGTTGACACGCTTTCAAACCTACTAAGCTATACTAGAGGCTATTTTCATCTCAAGAAAAAAACGGAAACGGGAACTACGCGGGTAAAACCACGGGGCACTGCTAGTGTCCGATATTTGTTTATTGAGCGGGTTTAATAACTATCTATTTTTATAGTGGTGTTCTCTTGACAGAGTCCGCCTGGGGAAGTACCACCACCTTTGCCAGTTATTCTACCGCCAAGCAGTAATGTTTGCACATTACTGTGTTCCGGTTTGAAGGTCAAGTTTCCCGAGAAATTACAGGGCTTAGAGATACAACATCTTAAAATTTCCGGGTGGCAAGCGCAGTGCAGTGCTAGGTAATTATTTGGACTCTTCATGTTTGAATAGCTGAGTGTCACTGTGCTGTTATGAGGCACATGTCCTGCTCGTTTCGTCACTCTTCATTTAAAAAAATGTCTATATGTCGTGCTATGAAGTTCGCCTGATCAGCAAGTATAAAAGTAAAATGTTATCAATTCAAAATAGCAACCGTTCCAAGTTCCAATAGACGCAGCCACGGTAATCTCCCATGGGCGCGTTGTTGGTACAGTTACGGTTGACACGCTTTCAAACCAACAGGGATTGGACGCAGCAGACCTCGATATGAACCTCATTACGTTCCACTTTATCGGTACATGACGGACTGAGCAAAATGTAAAAACACTTAGGAAAGGGCCAGAAAGATTTTTCAAGTAAAAACTTATCAAGCAGTGATGACTGACCTCTTATTAGTAGGAGAAAATGTATAATCTCTATACATAAAAGGTATGTTTACGCTTCAAAAACTCAAAAAGTTCTGCACCGATCGAGCTGAAATTTTAGAATGATATATAATCCGCATCAAGGATTGTTTTATCTAATTTTTGCATCACAATGTGCCACAGCAAAGCGTGGCAGGGTACAGCTAGTTAGATATATTTCCGATATGATTAGAGATACTTCTCATGTGTTTAGTGCAAGTAATTAGGTTTGTAGCGTAGTGAAGTTCTCATTGTATTTTAGTTCTGTTAATAAAAGCTCCGGGCCGCTAGCATACGGTTAAGTCTTGGTCACTTCAAATCGAGAGTGAATCGATTTCTTCTAGGTGAGCACGTTCCATCGTAGACCGCGTCGTCACTTACCATGAGGCGAGATGGCAGACAGGCTAGAATTCAATTCACGAGGGCTGCGAATTGAATTCTAGCGTTAAGGCCGTCACAGACGTAGCTATAATATATATTTTCATATTTCATAGCTGGACATATTTCCGTATATTTTCTATACAGATCCTCGAGTGTCCACACACGCAGCTATAATATATATTTTCGTGACGTCACCCAACTATACCGTAATATGTATTAAGGCATATTAATATAAATTATGGTACAGCAAGACATATTTCGAATGTACAGCGTGTTTCAACATTGTCCGAGCACAACATCACGAGTTGTTTTACAAGCTTATATTTATTAGTTTCACCTATCCCGATATTTACCAAGATCTGATGATGGATCTTGAAGTGGTCATAGGAACTCTGTAATGAAATGACGAAACTTCGTCAAATCTGGGATTGTTTTAGTTGTCTTGGTCTGATGAAATCGGTTCATCTGTTTGGGAGCTACGATGCTACAAACACAAACACAGTTATGTCAAACTTATAACACCCGGTCATTGTCATGGTCATTATTGCTTCGGGGGTTAAAAAGTTCAAAACACTCGTGACATGCGCTCAGACAATGTTGAAACATACTGTAAACTCAAAATATGTCTTGCTATGTTAATATGCCATAATATGAATATATTACGGTATATTTTGCTGACGTCACGAAAATATGAAAATATATATTATAGCTACGTCTGTGACGGCCTTTACGCTCGGGATACAATAAGAAATAATCTTCGGGTAAACTCGGGACCATGGCCACTGGCCATCTAGAAATACATCAGCATTGCTCATGCTCATGGCTACGCCCTTCGGTTTCAACCGCGTAGTTTCCAAAGCAAGCTATCCATTTCTGAGTTAATACATTTTATTTCTATCGGCAGTTCCTGTGACTGCCATTTTTTTAAATATTATTATATCGAAACACGAAAACAATCTGTCTGTGGCGTGCCTAAAGAAATTTTCACTTCAAAAACTATTTTAGTAAGCTCACCGAATTGCATGTGTTTATATCCTTGACTGCGCCGGAGTCGAGGAGATCAACCACTGTGTCTAGTTGTCCCGCGCGCGCCGCCCGCAAGAACGCTGTGTTCGGGTCTATCTGTGGAAGAGAAAAACAATCTTATTAGTAAACAAATGGCCTTAGTTTGTGACAAATACTAGTTGAGAGAGTACGTTCCGACAGTACAAAAACTGTTCGATTATAATCTAACGTCGATAAATTATAAACTAACATAACCTGCTGTAGGATTATAATCTGACGGTGACTGCAGTTGCACGGTGACGTGCATTTAGCGAAAGTACGGTGATTTTAAGTTAAAGTCAAAGTACTTTATTCATAAATGCACAATTTACAATTTTAAACAAAAAAAAAGAGCATACAAATTGATTCAATTTCAAAGTTTGAAATGACTACTTTACTGTATTATAATCTTTTATACCTTTAAACGAGCAATTCTTGTAAGTATATTTATATCGAATCTGAATCTCGGAAACGGCTCGAACGATTTTCATGTATACAGGGGGTTTCGGGGACGATAAATCGATCTAGCCAGGTTTTATTTTTAAAAAACGCCGTTTTATGCGCGTTTTTAGACAACAAAAACTGTTACATAAAGATTAGAATGCGATGGTAAATTTCGCAACGGTGCGCGATAGTATATTAGCTCAGTCGGGAAGATGGGTGGTTGAAATATGGTAGGTCCGAGTTCGAATCCAACCGGCCGCGTTCTTTTTTCAAGTTTAATTTTTATTTTAGAAAATCATTTTGTATATAAGTAACCGACTCCCAGTCACCCAGGTACTATGTCTTTAATACAGTTGTACTGACCCAGTTAGGTTTAGGTTTCAAGGGCCCTGCCCCGTCTGTTCTAACCAAAAGTACGATGGGTAGTAAAGACCATTTCAGTCCAACTGCTTCAGGACTGGTAGACAGATAGATGGTAAAATGACCCTAGTAGCACCACGTACAAAATGCTATATATTGCATTGTTGGGTTGCAGAAGTGATTGGTTCAAATCTACAATATAATGTAATGATTAATTGTGATGTGTTAATAGGGTACCATCCTAAAAAAAACTAACCAGTACGGCATCTAGATTACTAAATAAAAAATATTGTATACGTATTTTTTCTTTTATTTCACGAACAAAAAATGACGAAGATACAGTGCTTAGAAGTTTAGCGTGACGTCACTCGTGGGTACTATTATTACCTACAAGTGACGTCACGACCCCCACTCTAGAAGTATGATGTTCTCTAAATATCTTTGTCAGTTTTTCATTAATTGACAAAACAAAAAATACGTGTTCCATAGTTTTCCATTATCTAGCTGACTAATTAGAATGGTTTATTTTTGACCCAGTAAGAAACTGTGCTGTTGTGACCAGAGGGTCTACCGCCTTACTAAAACTGTCTTAGCTTGTATATTGCTCTCTCTTTTCTTTTCACTTGAAATAATAGAGACAGCAATAGCGAAGGCATAGCCGATTTAGTTAGGCGTTAGGCGGTAAAGGAGCAGGCAACGTACTTGTCATCAGCCTCAGGCCTCTAAAAATACTATATAATACATAAACTAAATACATTTTTAGTAACACCCGACCAAAAAAGGGGTGTTATAAGTTTGACGACGATGTCTGTCTGTCTGTGTGTCTGTCTGTGGCACCGTAGAACACAAACGGATGGGCCGATTTCGATGCTTTTTTATAATTTGAAGGTTAATATGTTTGGTTATAATCGATTCAAGATGGCCGCCTCCACAAAATGGCGGACAAAATATTTCTTCACAACCTCAACCTCAAAATGGATATCAAGTGAAAGGGCTTGACTAGTAGAATACTATACACTATAATAAATTTCAAATCCAAGATGGCCGCCATCACAAAATGGCGAATCGTATTATTTTTTTACTACTACCTCAATATGGGTATCAAATTAAAGGGCTTGACTAGTAAAATACTTGGCACTATGACAAATTTAAATGCAAGATGGCCGCTACGACAAAGTGGCGAAATACATTTTCTTTTTACATTTATTTATCTATTGAATAATAGGCGAGCAGCTTTAGCTGATATGCCTATATCTCAGTGTTGAAATAACAAATTATAGGTAATTGTCTGTTAAAATGATTTTGGCTTTTACTATCCATTTGTCAAGTTTGTTCTTAAAAGAGTTTAACGACTTTGCCGAAATAACATCCTCAGGCAACCTGTTCCAGTTGTAAACCACTCTGTTGCCGAGGATGTGATGTGCAGTGTTTGTCAGTGATGGCGCGTGGGATAACTGGGACTTATGACGCCGACTGTCTCTCTTATGCTCCTTTAATCTGTACAGGTTCCTAATGTGAGGGAGATTATAAAATCCATTCAGTATTTTAAATGTTTCGATCAAGTCTCCCCGCAACCGTCTCTTCTCCAATGTAGTGAGGCTTTTAACCTGTCTGTGTAAGATTTACGGCGAAGGGCATCTGGCAATTTTGTAGCTTTTCTTTGCACACTTTCAAGTAAATCAATATCTTTTTTGAAGTAGGGGCTCCAGATTTGATAACCATATTCCAGTAATGGCCTCATATAAGTTTTATATATTTTAAGAAACATTTCTACAGTTATTGATTGAAAGGATCCACGAATGATGTAAAGAAAAGAGTTGGCTTTCTTTACAATTGCAGAAATGTGTTCTTCCCCTTTTATTTTTTTTGTAATTATAACACCGAGGTCTTTTTGCTGATTCACTGAAGATAAAGCGGTACCATTGAGATAAAATGTGATTAGTGGGTTATTCTTGCCTAGATGTAAGACTCCACACTTAGCAACATTTAAATTGACAACCCATACCATGGTCCAGTCATTAACATGATCTAGATCCTCCTGAAGCCGCCCTGAACTAACCAGTGGGTTTGCAAAAAATTTACCATCATCAGCAAAAAAGGCAGATAGACTTTTAATTGTTTCAATGAGATCAGTTACAAAAATCCCAAAAAGTTGGGGAGCAGTCACCGATCCTTGTGGCACACCACTGGACACATTCCTGTTCTGCGATAGGGAATCTCCGACTCGAACTTGAAAAGTTCTTCCAGTTAAGTAATGCTCTATCCATTTCAGCAGCCTGCCACGTATACCATAATGGTCTAATTTCATTGACGCTGATGAGGGGCTCTATCAAAAGCTCGCTGAAAATCTAAATAAACAATGTCAACTGGATTTCGTCCGTCCACTTTATTACTCCAAGTATGGACACACTCTAGCAAGTTGGTGATAGTGGATCTTTTCTCAACAAAACCATGCTGTTTGGTAGATATAATACAATGCCTATTGAGAAACATTAACACACATTTAAAACATTTTACATACATTTAATACAATACATTTATTTTGTATCAAATGAAAGGGCTTGACTAGTAGAACGTTATACAGATATTACAGAGATCCAAGGTAGTCGGGGGTAAATCAAATTTTTTAATTTTGTTCTTGTTTACTTGCCAGATTGCTTCATTTGGATAAAGTAAAGTGTCGTTATCGTAATCCTACCAAACACAAAAACCGCAACCACACAAATTTATACAATATGAGTTAACAATACCATTTATTACATTAACCTGGTACCTAATACAGATAACTGGCAACATTTCCCCAATCCTGACCTGTCAGACCCAACAGAGAGATTACAAAGGGATTCCTACAAAGGAAACCTTTGTTATAAAAACCTTTATTATACTTTAATAAAATATACTAAAACGAAGTCGGTAAAAATGGAGGTCGAAGAAATTAGCTCCCGGTTTTTTCAAACTCATAGCTTCTAAAAATATAATAACGTTAAATTGTATTAAATGTTTTTACAAATACCAGAATAACCTTTTTTTAATCCCCGACGTAAAAACAACTATGTTATCTCTCTTTCTCTGCTTGGCTATGTCTGTCTGTGGTATATACTCTTAGTATGCTAATACAATTCACTATTACAAATTTCAAAGCCAAAATGGTAGTTTGCACAAAACTTGGAGTTTAAAATGGAGTTTAAAAAGTAATTTAATAAGTTTCTGCTGAATTGTTTAATTGTAAAATTGTAAAATTAATTTTAAAACATCGCTAAGCCATTGGAATAGTATGCGATCACTATATTATCATCATCAGCCTATCTTAGTCCACCGCTGGACATAGGCCTCTCTCATTGCTCGCCACTCAGCCCTATTCTCAGCTATACGTCTCCATCCACTACCTGCTGTCTTCTGTATATCGTCACTCCATCTAGTCTCAGGATGTCCTACCCTACGTTTGCCGATTCGTGGTCTCCACTCAAGAACACGTCTACTATGTTCTCCGACAGATATGACCGGCCCATTACCACTTCAGTTTGCTAATGCGACTATACGATGCAGCTTATTTTCAATTTGTAAATTATTGTTATTTTGGTGTGTTCAATAAAGAGTATCTATCTATCTTATTTGTAGGATCTAATCGGAGTGTTTGTCGCTATAGAAAAACTTAGAACGTTCATCATGAGACGAGTCATCTCTATGAAGATTCGTCGAGTACAAAATTGTCAAATAAGATGACGATATTGTTTTTAAACTTTCGAGATTTGAACACTGACCATTCAAACTACTGTTTACTAAAAAACTGTTGTAAACAGTATACAGGGCTTCATCACGAACTAAGTTATTATTCAATAACCTTGATGGTCACGTTAGTTTACAACTAAGTATGCAGCGTTACAACCACCGTGGTCATGAGAAAAAAGACCCTGCTACCGAAACGGGTATTTATAATTCCAGATAATAAATTATTTATAATAATCTTTACTCGCCTTTGTAGGTACAATAATAGATGTGTACAAAACAAGTAGGAACATCATAATCAATTTAGCATTATACATAACGATCACAGAAGTAGAGAGTGATAACGATAAATCAGCTTTATTTACATTTACAGCAAAAGTAAATAAATAATTAAAATTTGGAAATCATGACATTTGTAATGTTTTCGGAAATCACACAGGAAATCATGATGTCGACATCAAAGAGAATGTAAATTACTACGTCGACATAATAGTTATACATCAAATAGAAATAGAACGTCGGTGTAACTATCACAAGTAGTGTCAAGAAAACAATATGACAGATTTTATTGTTTTTTTTTGTAGTGATAGGACTCTTTCACAGACTAAGTTTTGCAGTCGCCGGAAGTACTTTTCACAGACTAAGTAAAGAGATACGTACCATAGTCTGTGATACGTACCTTTGCAAGTCATTCAATCGGAGAGATTGCATAATAAGAGATAGGCTTACTACCAGTGGATAGCAGTGGGATAGAGAAGGCTGCGGATGATGCTGATAAACTGTCCCAACATCATTCTATCAGATCGATATCTCAAACTTAGAATATTGTCCGCAAAGGTCGGGTTCCTGACCGATCCGTGAAATCGGAGGGCACGACCACGTCCGCAGCTAAAAATACTAATTAAATAGTCCGCTACCACCGAACACGACCGTGACTCCGATTTTGCGGTGCGTAGTAGCCTAGTAGCCGTTCATGGGTAATCGTATTTTATAATTTAAATATTTTTGAAGGGAAAACTTCTTTTGGCGCGAAACTGACAGCTTTTTCGTGAGATGTGAATTGAATTCTAGCGTCACGCTCGGGGATGATAAGAAATTTAAAGAAAGAAATTTCCCATCATGACCAATTTCTCTCCGATTTCACCCGCGTAGTTTTCAATGTATGTCTGAGTTATAAGTTTTCAATTCTTTCGGCAGTTCGTATGACTGCCATTTTTTTTAATCTCGACACCAAAACTACGTGATTATATAAGTACAACGTGTGTTACCTATGTGTTTGAGAGTTCGATCATTTGATTTCCCATCCAAGACAAACATGTTGTGATGAAAATAGGTGTATGTACTGTGCCTCTACCTATCTACTACTATCTATCATTATTCGTGTATCATTAGCATGTGTATAATATTATAAATTTATTGTATCAGCTATTATAGTACAAGCTTTGGTTAGTAATTGGAAGTTGCAATTCCTATTAATATTATATTTTCGTCGCTTCATTCTTCAGATACAATTAACATGGTAGTCCTTTTAGCCTACAGGCTCAATTCGCACGTTTAGAGAATCGATGAAATCGATACTTTTTTTTTTTTTTTTTTGTATATCGCTCGTCCCCTCCGCCTGCGAGCTGCCACTTGCCAACTCATTCTTTTTCCGAGCGTGGCAACGTTCGCACGTGCCTACCTACAAAATAAAAGGAAAAATTAAACTAAAACATAGCCACCTTTCTCAATTATGCCGAAAAGAAAAAATGCGACGATATCGTCGCAAGCTTCGTAAACTCGAAGCAGAGCAGCGCAATTACAAGAGAATAGTATATTCGTCCGAAGAAACGGAACAATCAGGTTAGTACCTATTCAAATTATCATCCAGTGTTAATAACAATCTTTGAACTCGATTATTATGCCTGGAGGTTGACCGTGTGTCATCACGAAGGTAACTCTAACCCCCTAGAGGTTAACCGTGTGCTAACACGTGGGGAGTTTTGTAATTGTCCAATAATCATTGACGATTGCATCATATCGAGAACAAATTTACGTATGTAATGCCTGGAGGTGGATCGTGTATCCTCACGACGGCAACTTCTGATTACATACTTCACGCGAATACGTAACTTCTTTTAATACGCGTTTTTCTTCTTCCTTGAATAATATATTTTTTTCTCTCCATCTACCTTCGTTTACATTTTTGTCGTCTTTTACAGACGACGATAATATCGGACCCGATCGAGGAAATATTATTCAAGACGACGCTGCAAATAGTAAGGACAATGACGTTGAGGGTGGCGAGGAACCCGTTCAGGTCCTGGTCCAAGAGCCAAGCGTCCCAGAGCTAGACCAAGAGATTCTCTCTGCCCTAGGGGAGACCACCGAAGAGGCCCCCAAATTTGGCGAAAAAATACATGACAAACTCACGCGTTTGTGGCAACCCATTCTAAGAAAGGGCTTAAATAAAGATGTCAAAGAAAAACTTGGCAAACAGTACTTGATACCTGAGAATTGTCAATTACTGCAGGCGCCTAAATTAAACCCAGAAATATCTGCCGCGGTAGCCGAAGGTACTCGGACGCGAGATAAAAAAGTAGAGGCCGTTCAACAGCAATTAGGGCAAGGCATAGCCGCCCTTAATAAAGGGTTAGAATTACTGTTGGATGACGATAAGGACCGGCTTCAAGCCATAACATTTCTTAGCGACAGCTGTCGTATATTATGCGACCTTCATTATGTCGAAACGGAAGCTCGAAAAAAATTCGTAACGCCAGGACTGGACAAAAGTTTTACAAACATAATACATGATGTGGACCGGGATGACCTACTTTTCGGAAATAAGCTTTCTGAAAAGATTAAGGCAACAAAAGCAATAGAAAAACAGGGATTGCAAATAAAAAGTCCCTCAATCCCTAAGGCACCAAGTACGCCCACATCTACAAATTTTCAACAGTCGACGAGCCGCTCACGACAACAGGGAAACTGGATGGGCCCTCCTCGCTCCTCGTCGAACAGGGGGGGGAGAGGAGGGCAGAGAGGCAGAGGTGCTCCAGCGGGCCGGAGGCTTCAATCTTCAGTCTCTGTCCAGCAGAAGCAGCCTGCCCAGAGCAAGCAGCAGCGTGCGCCAGCGCAGCAATAAAGGTACATGCTGGAAGAATACAACTTTTTCGCAACTGCTGGCGTCACATTACGAATAATTTCGAAATACTTAAGTGGGTCTCAGAGGGGCTTTCTATACCGTTTTATAAGAAAGTGAAACAAGTTTCAACCCCGACTAACCTCCTTTCTGGTACTGATCAAGCAGATATGTTAGTATCAATTAATAAATTACTAGACCTCGGTGCTATATCTCCATGTAATAGATCTAAAAATGATTTTTGTTCTAGTATATTCCTAGCCCCTAAGCCCAACGGGGCGAAAAGATTTATCTTAAACCTCAAATCTTTAAACAAATTCGTTTCTACCACTCATTTTAAGATGGAAGACCATAGGACAGCTGCTAGGCTAGTTCCTAAAACGGGTTTCATGGCAAATGTTGACTTGAAAGAGGCCTACTTATTAGTGGCTGTCAAAAAATCTCACCGTAAATACCACAGACAATAGGAAAAAAGAAAGGACTCGGCATAACAAACAGTAGTTACTGACATATCGGCATCTCTTTTTAACTTATGAGGGCAATCATAATGTAAAAGAGAACAACAGTAGTTTTATCAATGGCTGATGACGTCACAAAATGTATCACTGCGGCCGGTCGCCATGTTTTATCACAGCCAACAACAATTACATCAGTTGTCATCGTAACTTGTTTATTAGTGTTTTGAAGAAAATTTAGCGAAAATTGTGCTTGTTTATAGTGTGTGAACTTGCAAAATACTGCATTTATTATGGGTAGGTGCAGTGTGTTAGGCTGCCGCATGAAAAGCAACACAAAACATCCCAAAATAACGTTGCACAGGTAAGTAAACGAATTCATTCAAAATATCTTGTCTTTTCTATTATTTCAAAATATTTTGCTGTTTGTGGGAAAGTTTATAAAGATAAATGTGATTTTCTCTATTCATTTACTGTTTTACTAATAATATTAGGCGATTATTTAAGAAAATCATTCGTCATAGTAAATAGAGTTGCGGTACGGCATTTTCAATGTATCGATAACTTAGCGACAGGTGAATATTATCTAAACTCGATTTCTTTTATTTGATTTTAGATTGCCAACATGTAAAGAAAGAAAAGAATAGTGGCTGGATATACTTGGTATTGAAAATTTGAATACTACAACCAAACATATTTTTATTTGTTCCCTGCATTTTGAAGACAAATGTTTGAACCGAACTTTAAATGTAACAAGATTGCGCGATGATGCTTTACCTTCAAATGAGTTGGTAAGTTTTGAAAATAGACCAGATAAGTGTATAGTGTTTACCTACTTAATGACAAAGTAATCGAACTAAACCAGTTGATGACAAGAGACGAGAACCATGTCAGCAGCAGTAATTCTATATTGTTGAAATACTGATAAAAGTTTCAGATTTAAATGTACATAGAACAAAAGAGATAAATGTACCTGTGTTAAATGCAAGTTATACAAATGTGTGCATGTGTTAGTGATTAAATTGGCAATGTAAATATTATTAAACATGTAAGGTTTTTTGTGTAGTTACCAGCGCAATTTGACAAGTTTGAGGAACTACAGTCTGTTTTTCGCAGAGTGTTGGAACAGAAACCTGTCTGCAGCATTTCTAACTATGCAGGTGTAAGTGTAATATTTCATAATAATTATGTTCCTTAAGGTACTTATCATACAATCTTGATTTTTAAAAACAAAGACACTCAATATTTTAAATTACTAGATGCCCGCCCCGGCTTCGCCCGTGATATATTATATAGCACTCATCGGGATCCCGTACATATCCAACAGTGAAAGAATGACTGAAATCGGTTCACTCATTCCTGATAATATCGATTTCAAACAAAAACCTCTTCAGCAACCTGCTACGCCACCTGTCGGAAATTGGTCGTACCAACTCAGATTTAGAAAAAAAAAAAAATTAGCAAAGGTTTATATTCAAGGCACAGATTACTGACATTCAATGACGCAATCTTTGACACATGCTGTCATGTGTCATGTCAAAGCACGAAACGTACGAAAACTCTCAAAGGGGAATATTTTTCCCGATTTTGTTACATTCTTGTTTCATGCTCCGCTTCAATTAATAGTAGAGTTATTTTCTATAGCCTAAAGCCTTCCTCGATAAATGGACTATCCAATAGAAAAATAATATTTCAATTCGGACCAGTACTTCCCGAGATCCTAGCGTTCAAGCAAACAAAAAAACAAACTCTTCAGCTTTATAATATTATTATAGATTGTTATTTTGCTTTACAGTTACCAGCCCAATTTAATGAATGCCAGGAACATCAATTTGTTTCTCACAAAGCACTGGAAGAGGAGCCTATCTGCAGCACTTCTAGCTATTCAGATGTAAGTCTTCTACTTTATGTTACTATAGGTACTGCGGGCAGCATAACTGGTAATTTAAAATAATTTAGGCCAAAAAACTTGTACGAAGTTGCAAAAAACTAGAAGCCAATGTGTTTTTTTTCTTTGTTTCAGGATAAAGCGCTTGAAATTATTCAAAAATTAAAATTAAAATGTGAAAATCAGAAAAAAAATTAAAAATTAAATGCAAAAGTGAGAAGACAGAGTAAGAAAATAGCAGATTTTAAAACTGTAATGAAAGATTTAAAAGACAATAATTATGTGAATGATGATCATGTGGCTGCGTTGGAGCAGTGCGCAGGCCCCAAAGATTTTCTAAAAAGGCAAATTGCGAAATCGGTAGGAATGCCTTTGGAAAGACAATACAGCGAAGAAATTCGAAAATTTGCACTGACACTCCACTTTTTATCTCCAAAGGCCTATAACTTTGTTCGTCGTACGTACAGTTCCTGTTTGCCACATCCAAGAACTTTAAGTAGGTGGTATCAGAATGTAAACGCTGAACCTGGGTTTTGTACAGAGGCTTTTAATGCTTTGAAACACAAAGTTCAAACAAGTGAGATGCCAGTGATATGTGCTATGGTTTTGGATGAAATGGCTATTAGAAAGTCTCTTTGCTGGGATCCTCAAACTAAAACCTATTATGGACGAGTTAACGTTGGGATTGATTGCGATATGGACTCATTAGAAGTAGCCAATGAGTGTCTTGTGTTACTGCTGACCTGTATAAACGGTAGTTGGAAGTTACCTGTGGGATACTTTTTCATAACGGCTTTGTCTGGGGAACAAAAAGCAGTACTAGTTAAAACATGCATCCATAAATGTGAAGAAGTCGGCGTCAAAGTTGTGAGCTTGACCTGCGATGGTCCAGCTGCAAATTTTAGCATGTTTTCAGCATTAGGCTGTGATTTCAATTCAGGCCAGGTAACTTTTACTTACAGTAACAGCATCATACACGCTTTTATTGATCCCTGTCATGCTATCAAACTAGTCCGAAATGCTTTCGGTGAATTGAGGGTGTTTACGATATGCATGGCAGGAAAATAGATTACATCTACCTGGAACATCTACTAAATTTGCAGGAAGCCGCAGGACTGCACATGGCCACAAAATTAACAAAGGCCCACATACAAGATCAAAAACAAAAAATGAAGGTACGACTTGCCACGCAGCTTCTTAGCGACTCGGTGGCAGATGCCTTGGAGCATTGTGCTGATTTAAAAATCCCGGAATTTCAAGGAGGTGAAGGCACAATTAACTTTATTAGGTTAATAAACAGCGTTTTGATGTCTTAAACAGCCGATCAATTAGACCACCGGGGTGAAAAAGGCTATATTTTCGGGAAATGTTGGTCTGGTGGAAGCTTTATTCGAAGGTGCCACAACCTACCTTCAGAATCTGATACTGCCATCTGGGCAGAAACTCGTCAATTCCAGAAGAAGAACAGGCTTTGTAGGACTTATTGTGGACATGATCAGTGCAATTCAACTGTATAAATATTTGATTGCCGGTACCAAACTTTTACAGTACTTGCCACTGTACAAGGTCAGCCAGGACCACCTCGAGTTGTTTTTTTCTGCCATCCGAGCTCGAGGTGGCTTTAATAATAACCCTAATGCGGTTCAATTTAGGGCCGCTTTTAAAAGATTGTTAATAAGAGCTGAAATTAGGGATACGGGCATTGGCAACTGCGTTCCTCTAGAGCAAATTAACATATTAACCTGCTCTAGTAAGACAAACCCAGTCACGGCCATAAACGAACTAACAGAAAGGAATTCATTTGTTGAATTGCCAGAGGATGATAGTGAGTTGTTCGAAGAATTTATACACTGCATGTACAATAACTTACCCAACTACTCCGAAAGCGTAGTTACTTATATTGCCGGTTTCATATCTAGAAAGTTGGCTCGCTCTGTAAAATGTGATATTTGCGCAAATTTGTTATTTGGAGATGCACATGCCTACCAAAAAGCTTAATAACTCTGAAAAATAGGGTGGATTGGTTTACCCGTCAAAAGACGTGACGAATATTCTGATTAAAATCAAAAAATCCTTAAAGGTATTTTTCAAAAGCAGCTTCGGTCTGAACAGTATTATCTGCATGCATTTCGATTTTTCATGGAACATTTTGATGAATCCAATTTGTTGAAATCGAATTCCGAACATGACACGACCCACAAACTTTTACTTATTAAATCTATAGTCCAAACTTACATGGATCTGAGGTTTAAATACTATGGTAAGAAGACCACAGAAAAGATTTCGCTTCGCAATTACTTTAACAAAATCATATTATTCCGTAATGAGTAAATTACTGGCAATTTTATTAGGGTCCGATATGCTCTTATTTGATTATTGTGTACCTATATTTGTATATAGTTTGTATTTTAGAACTTGAAAATGACTGTGATTGAGGGTTCAACATGCTCATAGTTGATTAATGTGTATATTTGTATTTTTATTTACAACTTGAAAATGACTGTCATTGAGGGCTCAACATGGTCTTATTTGATTGTTGTGTATGTTTTTATAAAGAGATTTTTCAAATCAGGCCAACTATATGTACAGTACCTCGAAAAACGAGAAAATCCGTGGAAATCAGGAAAATACTGATAAATTTCTTAAATACTAAAGAAATTAATTAGTATTTTCCTGATTTCACGGATTTTTCTCGTTTTTTCGAGGCACTGTAGGTACATATAGTTGACCCAATTTGAAACATCTCTTTATAAATAATTGATTTCATGAATCAAACTGTATGTAGGGTAAAGGGTAAAACGATTGGCCCCTTAAGCATAGTTTTGACTTTGACCTCATGTTTCTCTGAATATTGACAAATGATTGATTGCTGAGTAATAAAGTATCAATCTGAAAGGATTTAAGAATATTTTGAACAAAATATTGACTCTAAAAATGTATACTTTTTCTTGTAATAATTTGATATTTATCAAATTATTTTTATCAACTTTCAACATGACGTCTCGTCAATTTAGGTACTATGTGGTTAAAAACAATGACAGTAAACCATAGATCGACCATTGATCATAGATCGTTAACTGTCTACTGTCACTTCATCTTCAGTCACTTTCGTTGTCGTGTTTTGATGTTCGGTGTGTATGAATTTTCTCTTTGTTTAACTGGACTGTGCCTTAAAATAATATTACTAAAGCCTAAAAGTATAAACGACTAACGTAGCGATCTTTTGAAAATGTATTATGACAGAAATAAACATGCCAAAGGTCATTAACCAATCAACGTGACAGTTACCGCCATGGTGAATTTTTGTTGTGTGTTGCAATTTCAAGTGTACATTCTTGTGCTTTACTACCAAACAAAGCCTACATAAGCTAATTGGATGATTGAAAACTGTTTTAATTGAGTTTCCCAATTTTTTTGTATAGTGTAATTAGTGTACAAAGACCTGGCTGGGGGCTCCATACGATTTGAAACATATCCTTTGTATTTAAAAATACAAATTTACAGTTTTACAACTATTATAGTTTTTAATAAACCTGTGTGAAATGGTAATTTTCGTTTTATTATGAATGATCGTGCCAAGTTGTATAAATAAAGTATTAAGTAATTAATAAAATTAAATATACTCTGCAAAACGAGAAAAAAAATCTGTATTTAGTAAGTATGTATTTATTTATTCTTTTCTTTGGTAACTAATTACTTAAAGACCGTGTTGGTATTGAAGGCGTGGTATGCTGATCAGTAATAGTGATAC
The DNA here is from genome assembly GCA_017562165.1 of Ectropis grisescens. Taxonomy (NCBI): domain Eukaryota; kingdom Metazoa; phylum Arthropoda; class Insecta; order Lepidoptera; family Geometridae; genus Ectropis; species Ectropis grisescens. Next base: position 10,921,331 of record CM029793.1, on the reverse strand, counting down.
TCAAGGCTCCTATACATAAGCCCCGGCACGAGCCGCAGAAAGTGGCAGTCTGCACGAAACTCAATCTTAATTCCAATTTCGGTCGCATACTACGCCCACAGGTAAGATATACACGGCTATCACAAGGCTTCAGTTTTTATTCGTGATCGCAGTGGTGGAAACTAGGAGTAATTAATGGGATAAACATACCATAGTAAAATTCGTTTTATTATGAACATGTACAAGTACAGAATAAAGAGGATGTTCATTAAATTGCAGTGGCATCAGTACAGTATCCACGTGCCCTGCCATAAATAAAATGTCACTGAGCGTGTGCGTTTTTATAGGTCGCATTTCCACGTAAATAAAACTGAAGAAATGGAACCGAAACTCATTTTCGACAATTTTCAATTCTGCAAACACCGTGCAATTCAACTATCGATATTATAATGCGCGCATCCCTACGGCAAGCCGCCATCTTTGTGTCAGACTCACGTTAGGTATGCACGTTTTTTTCGTAGGTATTTCATGTCCATTCTTTTTTCCTATTGTCTGTGGTAAATACCTACGTTTTGAATTTGACGGTATTTTTTACGAATTTAACGCCATGCCGTACGGCTTGTCTGTAGCACCTAGGGTTTTCACGAAATTAATGAAAGAGGTCATGAATCATTTACGTAATAAGGGCCTTATTTCAGTTGTATATCTCGATGATATACTTTGCATAGGAAATACGTATGTAGAATGCCAAGACAATGTCAAAAAAGACTCTGGATTTGCTTCAATGTCTTGGTTTTGTCATAAATTATAATAAGAGTAACCTCGAACCTCGACAGATCTGTAGATTTCTTGGTTTTGTATATAATAGCGTAGATATGACTTTAACTTTACCGGATGAAAAACGTAAAGCAATAATACAACTAGTTAACAAATTCATTTTACTGCCTAAATGTTCTATTCGAGTACTATCGCAATTTATTGGCGTTCTTACTGCCGCTTGTCCAGCAGTGAAGTATGGTTGGGTATACACAAAAATCTTAGAACGCCAGAAGCATTTAGCGCTTAAAAAATTTGAAGATTATGAAGCAAAAATTCAATTAAAGAAAGTTATTTTACCCGACTTGTATTGGTGGAAACAAAATATATTGTCAACTAATAACTTACTAAGAACTGACAAAACATTCGAATTAGAAATATTCACAGACGCCTCTAAGACTGGATGGGGAGCTTTTTGTAACGGAAAACGAGCTGGTGGCGGTTGGAAAATAGACGAATCATCTTTCCATATTAATCGGTTAGAATTATTAGCTGTTTTCTTAGGATTGAAATGTTTTGCTAGCACTTATTCTAATTGTTCGATTTTGCTACGCATTGACAATACAACAGCTTTATGCTATATAAATCGCATGGGAGGGATTCGCTTTCCACATCTAAATAAATTGGCGAAAGAAATTTGGCAATGGTGCGAGATGCGACAAATTAATCTATTTGCTTCATATATTAACACACATGAAAATATAGAAGCTGATCAAGAATCACGAAAAACTAATGTTGATACAGAATGGGAATTATCAGACTGGGCATTCCAAAAGATAGTTCACACTTTGGGTAAACCACAGATCGATCTTTTCGCATCTCGCATTAATGCCAAATGCCGCCTATATGTATCTTGGGAAACCAGATCCGGACGCAATGTCAATTGACGCCTTCACAATTACCTGGCACCCTACGTTTTTCTACGCATTTCCACCGTTTGCTCTTATTCTAAAATGCTTGAGAAAAATAATTACTGATAAAGCTACTGGTATTCTAGTCTTCCCTTACTGGCCCGGGCAAGCTTGGTTTCCACTTCTCACAAGAATGCTCAAATCAGATATCGTTATATTTGAACCTAAAGGCGATCTTTTACGTTCAAATTACAGATCGTGTCACCGGCTCCACCGCAGCCTTTCCCTGGGGGCCGCAACGCTCTCAGGGAAGCATTTACAAGACTAGACACTCCCGCAATAGCGCTAGATCTGATGCTGGCATCAATTTCTGACAACACGATGAGACAATACTCAGTCACCTACAAACTGTGGTGGTCGTTTTGTTTAGAAAACTCGATGAATACTTTTGAATCGTCACCATCAGCCGTAATAATTTTTCTCGCTGAACTTTTTTAACAAAGGGGCTTCATATGGTACCCTTAACAGTCATAGGTCTGCCCTATCATTACTATTAGGAAATAATATCGGGTCAGATGAACGCATTAAACGATTACTCAAAGCTATTTACAGAAAAAAGCCATCCCATCCAAAATACATTTCGACATGGGACCCAAATATTGTACTTGACCATGTTTCGACATGGTACCCACATAGTGACTTAACGTTAGCCAAATTAACTAAAAAATTGACGATTTTATTAGCTTTATGTACTTCTCATAGAGTACAAACGTTTTCGCTCATTAAAATTACGAATATTACTAAGACTACTTCAGGTATTAAGATTCTAATATCTGACATAATTAAGACCTCGGCAGCTAACCGTGAGCAACCTACGCTATCTTTGCCCTATTTCGTCGAAAAACCAAGTATATGCCCGGCAAAGACCATGAAAGATTATCTTGAAAGAACGGCAGAGTTACGAACCGAGGGTACAGATAATCTGCTATTAAGCTATAGGAAACCATTTAAAATGGTAACTTCACAAACTATAAGTAGGTGGATAAAACAGACTCTTGCGGAGAGCGGCGTCGACGTATCAGTATTTAGTGCACACAGCACGTCACGCCTCCACCTCGGCGGCGGCCTCCGCAGGGGTCAGTATCGACATCATAAGAAGGACAGCTGGCTGGACCAGCTCATCCTTAACTTTTGCTAAATTTTATAACCGTCCCGTAACAGATGAAGGAATATTTGCTCGATCAGTTTGTGGGGTTAATAGTACGATAAATTAAACACTAATGATAATAATTTATTGATCACGTACCTCATCACCTACCTATTTAAGAGCTAATTTATAAAAACATTATTCTAAAAATTACTCACTAGAATTATATACATAATTTCCATTGTTAACTGATTACTTGTTTATTATGATTATGAAGTATAGTGATCCTATGTTACGCAAAGAATTACAAGTTTTCTACCTGAACCCGAATGTTTTTTTCGCTAAACTTAAAACATTTCAACCAGGCTTAATTATCTCTGAACATCTACCATGTTAATTGTATCTGAAGAATGAAGCGACGAAAATATAATATAGGATCAAACGAGCTTCTTGAAGTGAAGTTCGATCATTATTATATGAGTCGCTTCATTCGAAGATACAAGCTCCCGCCCACCCACAACCTGAGAGAAAAACTTGATTGTAATTAAATCTCTAAACATGAATGAGTTGGCAAGTGGCAGCTCGCAGGCGGAGGGGACGAGCGATATACAAAAAAAAAAAAAAAAGTATCGATTTCATCGATTCTCTAAACGTGCGAATTGAGCCTGTAGGCTAAAAGGACTACCATGTTAATTGTATCTTCGAATGAAGCGACTCATATAATAATGATCGAACTTCACTTCAAGAAGCTCGTTTGATCCTATATTATAAATACGAAAGTTTTGATGTTTGTTGCCCATTCATTTTGTAAACATTGAACGAACCAGTCTGAAATTCGGAACATACGAGTAGGTATAAGTCAATAGTGTCAAATAATATAAGCTTTTTATCGGAAAATTACAGGCCCGAGTAAAAATTCGAAACACAGTAACATGGTGGTCTGGAATATCACATAGGCTCCTTTTAATCACGTGAAAAATACGAGAATGGTAGCTGCACGGGTAAAAACGCGCTGCAAGTATTATATAAATGTTGAATAAGAATTATTAATTTTATAAGAAGCCTTTTTATTAGTGAAACGGTCTGGGCCACGTTAAAATAAAATACTCAATTTCCATAATGGAATACGCAAAGGATAACGACCTATATAAACTTAGTATATACTCGTAGGTCGCTATAATACGAGTATAAACTTTAAGAAAATCGGTTTCAGAACCTTTCAAGTATCTATTAAATTCAAATTTCTATAAAGCCACTTAGGAAACAAAAAGGATTATATAAAATACTAGCTGTACCCTGCCACGCTTCGCTGTGGCACATTGTGATATTTGTGATGCAAAAATTAGATAAAAGCAATCCTTGATGCGGATTATATATCATGCTAAAAGTTCAGCTCGCTCGGTGCAGAACTTTTTGAGTTTTTGAAGCGTACACAAACCAACATAACATTTTTATACATAGAGATTACTCCAAAAGTAGTATTAGCTAGTATTTATGTGAAAAGTAATATTTCCAACGAAATTACAGGGCAATCATCTTACATCCTTGTGTGACAAGCAAAGTGCAGTGTTAGGGTGGAATTTAGTTTTTTAATTAATACGTGGTGCTTTGCTGTTATGAGCAGACTTGTTGCTTAAGCAACAGCATAAGGAGCCCACTAAATGTTCCCACAGCTGAGACCCGAGTACCAGCAGTGGGAACATTATCCCTCGAGGCCTTTTTCTCGCAAGGAGAAAGTCCAGGCCATAATCCATCACGCTGGCCCAGTGCGGGTTGGTGGTTGACACAGGTCCTGGAAAGGTTCTAGGTACATGTCGGTTTCCTCACGAAGCTTTCCTACACCGTTTTTAAGTTAGCGGCATTACGCGTATGACTTCGAAAATATAGTACTGCGTGTGGTATTCGAACCTGGGGGTTCCGGATCGGCAGTCGCCGCGCCGGCTCTCCCGACTAGACCAGCCGTAACTTCCCATCAGGCGCATGCCTTATTCGTCTTATTGTTCTAAAACTACAAATTATAAATACAAAAGCTTGTGGTAGCAAAAAGTAACAACATTAAGCTTTTCAAGAACGAAATGTGTAATTTTCTTTCTCACTACATTTTAAAATGTTTGTGGAACGAGAGGAAATATTTATACAGGTGACGTTTCAACCCACATTAGCATTGTAAAGATCTTTTGTTGTACGGTTGCCACATTACGCTCAACTCAGTGTTGCCAGAATGGAGCACTTTTCCTTTCAAGATACTAGGATTTTTCTGTAGTATAGAGCAGACTCAGTAGCGAGATACACTGTACAGAGTGATAAGACGAGAAGAGAAGAGGATGTATACACACCTTTTTCTATTATTGAATGTATATGGGTATTTGTAACTCTTTCATTTACATACTACTGAAATCTTCTAAATGATACGGCACCCATTACAGTCTGGATTAACAAATAAAATACTTTATAAAGCCGAAGCATGATTAGAACGAGAACTCAAAGAGTCAAACCGCGCGAATAAAAAAATAAATCGAATCGTGTAAATTGACAAAGCAAACTAAATAAAATTCCATCAGAGTGAGGAAAACCTAATCTTTGGCGTTACGAATCCAATTGAATGGAAAGATTAAACTCATACCATGAATACGAACGACGGAGATGTAGGTTATGTGTAAATGAATGAATAATCTTGATTTTATGCGCACACTTCACCGTGTTTACGGATGAGAGGAAAGAATTTACTCAAAGCTTACGTGAGTCAAAAATGTCTGAATTTCTTTCACCGATAAAAAGTTATTAGCACAGACTAAGTAGAGAGGTTAGTCATATATATGTCACTATTTTGTAAAACCGTCAGATTATAATCTATTATAATTAATTAATTATTTGGTAGGTTAGTTTATAATCGTTATATTATTACCATGAGATTATAAATCTATATAATAAAAATGTTATGTTGGTTTGTGTACTCTTCAAAAACTCTAAAAGCTCTGCACCGATCGAGCTGAAATTTTAAAATGATATAATATAATCCGCATCAAGGATTGTTTTTATCTAATTTTTGCATCACAATGTGCCACAGCGCAGCGTGGCTGGGTACAGCTAGTACATGTTATATATGTCAATAGTTACAAATACAAAATCATCGTACGTTTTTTTAAATATATCTCTATAACTCCACGGACTCCAAGGTCATTTGTAAATCGGATGACAATGCAAATGATTAAAAGATTATTAAATATTATGGCATGATGCTGATCTGATGTTGCAGCTGGAAGTTGACCAAAGGAACTTCGAAATGAAACAGCACAACCTCATGGAATTGAGCTTGTTTCAATCACTAAGTAGTGGTAGGACTCGTGTCAGAGCCCGCCTGTGGTAATACCACACCTTTGTCAGTTATTGTACCGCCAAGCAGTAATGTGCAAACATTACTGTGTTCCGGTTTGAAGGGCAATGTTTCCAGAGAAATTACAGGGTTTAGAGATATACCATCTTAGATCACTGGGTGACGAGTGCAGTGCTAGGTAATGATTTGGACTCTTCATGTTCCAATAGATGCATGTCACTGTGCTGTTATGTGGCAGGCATGTTGCTTACCATCACGCACATGTACTGCTTGTCTCGGCACTAATTATAAAAAAAATATTGACGAGTTTAGTAGAGAGAGTAGTTTGTCATTCAACGGTAACCAGGGACTGATGATGATAAAGCTGTTCTTGTTCTTAGGAACTCTGTAATTAAAAGTCGCAACCCCATCGAGTATGGGCTCCTTTGATTCGTCTTGGTCAGTGTTTTATTTGTAGATGGTTACCACGGGTAAATATTACGAACGAACATTTTAAGTATAGGTTGTATATACAGTTTCGTATCTACCAGAAGTAAGTTATAGAAATATATTCTTTAGTTGTGTGATAAAGTGACTACATCCAATAGATTTTCGTTTGAACCAAATTTTTTCTCTAAGTATTTAATCACTACACAGCACTATTCAACAAATCAACATTTCCCATTCTCACTTAAACATTAACATATCACTTCGTAATGGTACACTTGTTCCGAATTGCAATAAAAAAATCTATCGAATTTAGGAGACACTTGTAGAAATAACAGGAAATTTATTTATTCTGTTACCTATTATCAAACCACTGTATTTAAAATGTTGTTTCTAGGCCCATATAGTTTGGAATGTAATACAGTTCTGTACATCTGTACAGTATACTCTTATGTTAAGTATAGTTTGTTTTTATTACATTCTGTTTTGTGTGCTCATTGAATGAATAAATAAATGTTTTACATAATTTTGCTCTGAATTTTACTAAACAATACTTAGTGGACGCGACAGATGTCGTCTCTACATACGTAAACATTTTTTTAACATAAACCATTTTCTAATCCACTTGCAAACGCAATAAATATCCTCAAAGTCGGTCCAATACACGCATAGAAAAATATTTAAACAAAGATGAGGACACGACACTGAAGTTGGTTCGTTATGTTTGTGATAACAATTGGCTTCAGAGCTCAGAGCCACCACTACCTATACTATCTACCGAACTTTACTCCCAAACCGATTTAACTGACGCTTTAACGTAGGTACCTTGAACTGAGGCCAATAAATACTACACTGGCGTCAAAATGAATAAAACAAGAAACTTGTCTAGTTTCGTAAAAACGTCTATAACAGTCTTAACAAATCACACCAAAGAGGAAACAATCACACCGATTCACTCTTATTTTGAAAGCCATCTTAGTAGCAGTTTGCTTCAGATGTGTATCTATTCAGTTGGCTTCATAAGTAGTTAGGCCATGTAGTACTTGGCTAGCGCAACAAGTACATAGCATAACTTTATTATTAATACGGGATATTGGAGTAATTAAAACGGAGTAAACGAAAAATAAAGTTTCGTATTACAAAACTTGATGTAAGCTGAATTTTGTGGATTTGAATTTGCTTGACGTCATAAATATCAAAATCATTACATTGATTTGGATTTTCTCGATTTTTTTTACAAGTTTTTGTCTCGCGTAAGACTTTTTTAAGTATGAGTAAAGCGCTAAAGCGACAGTGTCACAAGTATAAATCTGTAAATTTTTAAAAACTTATTTTAATTTTTTTACACAACACTATTGAAAATTATTGACTCTTCTTCCAGCAATGGCCATATTATATGTATTTATTTGTTATTTGAACTAAGAACAGTGGCGTTTTCACTACTAACGTAAATGTCTATGAAGGTAATTTTAGCATGTTTTTTTTTCAGTTAAGTCACTGTTGCTCCTAATTATATAGAGCTGTTAATCTTTCGTGAAAAAGTGCACCATTACGGTCGTAACACACCACTAGCGTGATCGAGTAGACGCGTCGCTCGAGCGGCAGTATGCGCGCGCCGCACCACACGGCCATGGCGGCACTGCGCCTGCGCAGCTACCGGCGCTCGCTGGCTCCGGTCCACCGCCTTTCCCAGGTGACAATGCAGCGACCACATAGCAGATAATAAGGAAGTTCTACGGAACTGGTCATCATAATTTAAGACAATATTTTAATATCATTAACCAGTCATTTATTTCCTTCTTAATTATAGATTTTATAATATTTTAACATACAAAAAACATCATAAAACCCATATTGCAGCCGGCAGCAGGGCAGGGTCCAAGCTACCGGTGGTTAGGGCTGCAGACTGAAGCACTTCCGTATCGTGCTGTGTCGATGGATCACTGCCTTCTGCATCTAACCCTTAATCGAAAGTCTCTTAAGATGTTGGTCAAGACATTTCAAAGTGGAGCTAACTCTAGCCTCTATTGTCTCTATAAATTTTGCTTCCAGTTATAGCCAATAAGTATGGACTTCTCTATCTTGTCTCGAAAGTAACCTTGTAACTTGTATGTGAAATGAATGTGTAACTTCGACAGGTAGATAGACATTAACATACTCTATAATGTTCATAACACAAAAAGACACATTTAACTAGGGCAACATAAGGCAATCTTAGGGGCAATGGGAAATGTTGATGTATTTCTAGATGGCCAATGGTCATGGTCGAGAGTTTACCCGAAGATTTCTTATCATTCCCGAGCGTGACGCTAGAATTCAATTCATAGCTGACGAAAAATCTGTCTGTGGCACGCCCAAAGAAGTATTCACTTCAAAAATACTTACTCGTACATACAAATACAACGTTTAAAAAAAAATTATTTGTTGAAGACCAATTTGAGGAGCGTAAAGGTTGGCTTTTAGTTTGGCCGGCCTTTACCACATCTTTTAGCAAGTATTCCAATAATATACGAGTACTTAATGTAATTTAGACCCTTGCGTAAATCACGCCGAACAATCCTAAAAATTCCACATTATAATAACATGATATTTCACTTCTCACCGAAACAGCCTGGAGGCTACTCTAGGTACACTTCTGTACCATCACTCAAGTCCTTTGACGAAAATCGTGAATTAAAAACAACTTATAAACAAGACTCAACTTTTATAAGGCAAAATGTGATAGTAACGCCACAACTCAACGGACATGAGTGATGGCAAGAAGTCCAGAGACCTACAAAAACATGACTGCCAACATCACCAAAGTCTACGCTGTTCAGAAACAACAGGCCATCCACGTAATAAAGCCACTACCGAAACAATACCTAAACTTATGTTACAATACAAACACGGCAAGTTTTCGTAGTTTCTTAACTCGATTCCAACTATTTATTCTTTGGCCGTTTGTTGGTGTCATGACGCTGGATGACGTCAATAAACTACAACTTGAAGTTGGACTTGTACTGTTAAACTATACAGGGTATTAGGTACTCTGTGTTTGTAACTGAGAAAGCAGAAGAATCAGTTAGAGAACTGATTAATTACATACCTAATTTTTTTAATTACTAAACTGAAGCCGGTATTTCTACGAGCTAATGTTACGGGAATCGAAGCGTACCTGATTCTCCGTTAAGTACACTGGTCTGGAGACCTGTGGAGAATGTCTAACGAAAGAGAAGCATTTTTTTCTCCGAAGTCCGAACTGCAGCAGCAGAAACTAGGGAGACAGTATCGACATTTTCAGGATTTTCAGAAGAAAAACGTGAAGAATTGCAACAACGATCACTACAGAGACAGTCTGAGTTGCGACTTGTGCAAAGTCACGTTTGTATGCATTCGAAGACGAAAGAAAGCAGGTGTTGGATCCTAAGCGAGACGAGATCAAGAATAGGCCTCTCTCAAACGGCAACTATGTCGATGGCATCCTTACTTGCGATAAATGTTCACAAACTTTCACAGGAATAAATAGATTACATAAAAAATGTAATGATTACATGTTTCCAGAAAAATCAGAGGACATAGTGAATAATCATCTTACATCTCTGCGCAACTGGCGCAGTGCAGCGCAAGCTAATTAATTATTTGGACAGTTCATGTTCCAATAGTTGCGTGACAATGTGCTGTTATGGGCAGACATGCCGCTTACCATCACGAAAATGACTTGCTTGTCGCGTCACTCTATAATAAAAAAACATCGTCAACTGAACACCTTGTATCACACTACCTTTCTAGAACAAAGTTTATAGACCTATTACTTTGAGGCTTTTCTTTATTTACGATATTACTCCGGGTAAAAGCGCCGGAACACAAGTTCTCTAGTCTGCATTCAGCAGATTACTTTATCCTCAAAGTGGATATTCTGAAGAGTTTATGTAGGTATACCCACAAAAAATATTTTCTTTGTTAGAGATAACAGAGCGAGCAGGAAAACGTCCAAGAAATTAATTTAGATGATGTATATACGAGTATGCTAGTTTATTAGCATTTGGGTGTTTTTATCCTACACATATTATGAATCAAACTCACAAAGGTCGCTGGAAACCGCTGGTTGCAGGTTGCGCAGGGCCGTTCGTTGTGGAAATCTAGGGGGGAGGCCTATGTTCAGCAGTGGACGTCTTGCGGCTGATGATGATATTATGAATACGAAAGTTTGATGTTTGGATGTTTGTTCCTCAACCACGTCGTAATGTCTGAGCGGATCGGGTTGAAATTCGAAACATAGTTTGATAATAATAGTCTAAAATAATACTAACTAATTAATAAAAATTACTAATAGCTACTTTTTATCACGCGAAAAAAATATTAATACAAAAATAGCACAAATGATGCACACGTTTGGATATTTGTCACTTAATCACGTCGCAACAGCTGAAGCAATTGGGTTGAAATTTACAAGACACATAGTTTATAGTCTGGATTACTAAATATACTACTGTTTATGGGGAACGGGATCTACGCGGGAATAACCGCTGAGTGATGCTAGTGTTTTATAAAGCTGGCTTAAATTAAATTTATGACACTTTTTTTTTAAAGATTTACACTTGACCACCATCTCACCTGATGTTAATGTCATTCTGCGTTCGGTCGTCACCAATACCGCACGCACATAGTACAAAAATTCTACCCTGTGAGTCACCGGCTGTGGCGCGGCCGCAAGCCAGGTACAGTTTAGAGATGTACATGAGTGTTGGTGATAACTTGTCGATAGTTGAAATCTTCATTAACCATGGACAAGTTCTTGACAAGATCTTCCTCAAACCCAAATTTGTCTAACAAAAGACTACGTGAAGAAGAAATATCACCAGAGAGATGGCAAAAACCAAAGAAATTTGTGGCAAATCCAATAAATGAGAACCTCAAGAAAACACCTACCGAAAATCGATTCAAAGACCTACCAGTTGACACAATGTCATCAACTTCAGATCCTTTTAATCAAGCCAGCAAAATGAAGAAGGCTAATAATATTCCACGAATCAATGTCGAGCTAGATGGTAAGTGGTCTCACCACAAAATACGTGACATAATTAATAAACACTGCAAGGACTACCATTTACAGTTCAGAGGTAGTAAGCTTGTAAGAATACAATGTTATTCAGCTCAAAACCATCAAATGCTGAAAGACGGTTTAGCGGAAGATAAAGTCATTTTCCATACATATACACGTAAGGATGAAAAGCTGCCTAAAGCGGTAATTAAAGGACTGCCAAGATTTCTCCATGAACGCATCCCTGAAGAGCTCAAGACATTAGGGTTCCCTGGTGCTACATCTTCCGAACTACGCACCACACATCCAACGGAATGTCCGCCCGCCCTCATCCAATTACCTATTGGCACAGACATGACACAATTTAAAAAGATCAAATACTTGGGAAATTGTGTGGTGGAGATCCAGCGCTTCAAACCTAGTAAAAGACCAGGTACTCAATGCTTTCGATGTCAAAGTTTTGGCCACGCAGCTCGAAACTGTAATCGCCCACCCTGTTGTGTCAAATGTGCACAGGGTCACCCAACTTGGGAATGCACAAAAAGACCGCACTGATCCTGCACGTTGCTGCAACTGCCAAAAAGACCATCCAGCCAACTATGCCCTCTGCAGCGAACGGCTCAAATACATCGACCGCATTGAAACCAAACGAGAGACCTTACGCAAGGCAATAGCGTCCGAAACCGCACGCCCAAAACAAAGACTGAACGAAATACATGGACTCAAATAACTGGAACTGGTCGAAGTAGAGACAAATCATTTGAACACCAAAACAAAACTAAAGGTAAACTGGCTACTGCCAGTGACACTACTCCTCAGCAGGCTTCAAACCCGTCACAAAATCCAGAAACAACTAACGGAACGGCTGAAACCCGGCTACCGCAGCATGTTGGAGTTACCATACCTCAAGATATCGGAACGACAGAGATGTTGGAAATTCTGTCAATCATACAGACAATAAAACAAGAATTTGCACGATGTAAAACTTTCATGGAGAAAGTTATTCTTATTATGACACATCTAGGACATTATGTCTAGCCCCCATAACCTACGCATACTATATTGGAATGCTGATGGCGTCAGTAAAAAGCAACGGGAACTTGCTGAGCTTGCGGTAAGTAAGCTAAACGTAGACGTTATTATAGTTTGTGAGACAAGATTAACCAATCGACTAACTCTCCACATTCCCGGGTTTTTGTGTTATCGTCAGGACAAACACGTACGCGGATTCGGCCAGGGTGTAGCATTGCTGGTTCGTGCTGACATTGAGCATAACCTTATTGCGACTCCTTTTACTCACAACCTAGAATCGATTGGTATTACTCTTAAGCTGACTAAGGAACACGTAACGATTTGTTCAGTATACCAGTCTCCAAATTTTCCACTATTGACAAGTGACCTTGATAAAATAATGGCGCTTGGCTCCAAGGTACTAATTATGGGTGATCTGAACTCAAAACATCCCCTTTGGTCGCCGGGTCCTAGTAACACACATGGCAACAAAGTATATAACTATATGCTTAAAAACGAATTTACTGTTCACGCCCCAAAGATCCCACTTTAGTGCATTATCGTGCTGGTCTTACGGCCTGTAGCCCCGACATCGTTTTGATTAAAAACTTAACCCCCATCTAACATTACTGCCATCCCAGCGTTATCTTCCAATCATTTCCCCGTTTTGTTCACTTTAATACACAACCAAGCCGTAAACCAATTCTAAAATCCAACTATGCTAAGGCAGATTGGAACAAATACAGAAATTTGCTCAACCAAAATGTAACATTGTCGTCAAAACCTACAATACTCCTCAACAAATTGATTCAACAATTAATGACTTTCAAAAATTGTTGCTTGAAACCCGAGACATATGTATTCCTATCTCAACCTTGAAACCATGGTGTTTATCCTCATTACCTCGAAATATCAAACGCATGATCAGTAGAAAAAACTGGTTACGCAGATTTGCCGTAAAAGAATCTAATCAACTTATTCGTAAAATATTAAATTCAAAAATAAAAACTCTAACATCAGAAATCCACCAAACAATACAAAAATACAATGATAGTGTTTGGACCAACAAACTCAAAAAAGTCGACAATCCTGGCAATGATCTTTGGCGCATAGTAAAGTCCTTACGTTCAAACACCACTCCTATTCCAGCTTTAAAAACAAAGGACGGCACTTTTACTTCCTGCCAAGAAACCCAATCCAATATACTGGCAAACACTTTTCTCGAAAATATGTTATTAACTGATCACTGGCACAGCGACGAACTTCCGGCTATAGAACGCTCTCTCTCTATCCTAAACGAACAAACGACCACTAATGACACCTCCATGTTGGTCCGTCCATTTGAAGTGAAAAAATATATCAAATCTTTGAAGCCCCGTAAAGCTCCTGGGCCAGACGCCATCACCAACCTCCTGATTAAAAATCTTCCCCAGAAAGGTGTAATACTACTTACCAAAATCTTTAACGCTTGTTTAGCCTTGAGTCACTTTCCATCCTCGTGGAAGGTTGCCAAAGTCATAGCAATTCCTAAACCAAGAAAAGATCCTTCAGATCCGACTTCCTACCGGCCAATCAGTCTTCTACCGTGTTTAGGAAAACTCTTTGAAAAGGTTATCTACAGGCGCCTAATTCAGGCGACTGGTGATCGTTTGATTAACGAGCAGTTTGGATTTAGACAAGACCACTCCACGGTTCAACAGCTAACCAGAGTAGCCGAAACCGTGTCTCATAATCTTAACTTGCACCAGTCGACTGGAATGGTTCTTTTGGATATCGAGAAGGCGTTTGATACGGTCTGGCATAAGGGCTTACTGCATAAGCTATCTTTAATTGGATTACCAACTTCTCTAACTAAAATGATTAAATCTTACCTTTCCGATCGTACTTTCAGCGTCCACATAAATAACCACTCATCTTCATCCAAACTAGTCCCTGCAGGAATCCCACAGGGATCGATAGTTGGTCCTATACTTTTCCTTGGGTACCTAAATGATATACCTATCCAACCAAGAACCAACATTGCATGTTTTGCAGATGACACAGCGTCTTTCTCGTCTTCTCCCGACATTGATTTAATTATAAGCCGTCTACAACTTGCCATTGACTTACTATTGACTTACTTCAATAAATGGAAACTTAAAATTAATGGTGCTAAAACTGAAGCAATAATGTTTACCAGACAACGGACGCTTCCCTCCAGAATCCTAACAATTGAGAATTTTAAAATACCCTGGAGTCGTTCCGTTAAATACTTGGGCACAATTCTAGACTCAAAACTTAACTGGACAGCAAATACAAATAACCTTTGCGTCAAAGGCATTACAGCATTAAACGCGTTAAGCCCTCTCATGAACAAGCGATCATGCCTCAGCAGCAAAACAAAACTACGAACATACTGCACCCTGGTCCGACCTTGTATCACGTACGCATGTCCTGTCTGGAGCAGTACTTGCAAAACAAATTTCAAAAATTACAAGTTATTCAAAACAAAGCTGTAAAATATGCTTACAATACCGCGTATCGAACCAATCTGCATAAATTTCACCGTAAAATAGGACTTCCAAAATCGATGCCTATGTGTACAATTTATCTGAAAAATTTTATTTACGTAAAAATCGTGATAGCAAAAACCCACTTATTTATAATCTATGCCGAACACGTAACAAAGATCTCACATTTATCGATAAATACTATCGATACAAATTACCACACCATCTATTCCTAGCGTGCAACGACTAGGCAGCGTATCACACATCGGCTAGCCCGGCCGCCCGGCTTGCATACGCACCCTTAATACTGGTAGCAAAGATTGAAAGTTGCTTGCAGCCGCGCGCGACCAGTCAATAACTGGCTCGCTAGCTCCTGTCGCTTAGCCGCTGACGCCAAACATTATTCCAATTTTACCCACATTCAACTTATTACAACTAATTACCCGTATTATAAACACGTAACCTACATGGGTTCGTTAATATTTTTTAGCTATAATTCAACCAAACATTAAATTAAATGTAATGCTCAATACACTAAAGCTTACATAAACTTTTCTTAACAACCGTAACTTTCTGCAAACTGTTATTATACATACCTACATGTACCTATTAATTTTATCAAATCTCCAGTTGAAAGTTTTACATAGACCTGCGTGTCTTATAAACAAAATATTGCGATACATTGTACTACTAGGATTAATATACACTGGTAATTTGTACTATTGTAAATATTTATGAATATTAATAAAGACTTTTTAAAACTGAAACTGAACCTGATGTTAAGCGACGCGAAGATGTGGTCTACGATGGAGCGCGTTTACTTAGAGGTCCTAGAAGAAACTGATTCCCTCTCGATTCGAAGACACAAAGATTGTAACCATCGGGGAAAACCCACTCAGGTAACGTATTCCACAGCCTAGACGTTCTTATCACAAAACTAGAGTCAAATCTCTTCGTTCGTGAATCGTGATTTTGGAACATCAACCATGAAATGTTTGTTATAATGTCGCTTTTTCGAGTTACGAGCTTTCCGATAGAAAAAAGGGCAAGGTGGTATCAGATCATCCAAATAAGTGGCACACTCTCCAAAGTGTATCCGATAAAAAATCAATAGGCTATATATTTCGGCGATGTTCAAGACTGTAGTCTTTTTCGCACAAGAGTAATATAATCTAATAATCAATGTGTCAATTTTCAATCTGACCCGTTCACATGTTCCGACGTGATTGAGCAAAAAATATCCAAACTTTTGCATGTATAATATCAGAACGATCTTCAAATAAATTACACTGTCTTAATATCCCCGTCATAAGAGCTAGGCTTAACGTCAAGTCATTCGTAACAAATGCCACACAAGTGCGCGATCAAACTAAGCGGCAACTAAAGTATACCAATTCGAAGTTGGTTCCTCCGGTGCTTAGCCAGCGTTTAGGGAACATTACGTGGTTCAAACTTTTCCTGACGGCTAATGACTTTGATGAGTGTACGATCTACATGATACGTGACTACCATAGAGTTTACAAATACTATGTATAGAGTTGGAACAAACTCTTTACACCGAAAGCACGGGTCTGATCGCTCTTGCCTTGTCGCTCTTGTGGAAGTGTCATACTTTTGTCTTGGCTGTTGCCATAGCAAGTATACACGTCATCTGCTTACGATTGGTACAAAGGAACCGTGCGGAAAACCCTGATCTATTTACTTATTCTCCATGTAAGGGGACGACGGATACAAATACCTTCATATTTCTACTATATCTTGTATTAGACGTGCCCCGCAGTTTTACACGCGTAGTTCTCGATCCCGTTATTTTTCCTGGATAAAAGTAGACTACGTGTTATTCCAGACCATTATCTATCTGTGTACCAAATTTCATCCAAATCTCTTCAGTAGTTTTTACGTGAAAGAGTAACAAACATCCATCCATCTATACTTACAGACTTTCGCGTTTATAGATTTTATTATGTTTAATATAACTCCTTTTTCATTCCACGGTTGCCTGGAAGGAGTCGCTTTTATTGATAAGAGTAGCCATTTGCTGCTATGATCAGTGGGACAATCTACGAAATTATCGGATACATTTTGTAGTATACATTGTCTTTGTTGGATAGTGTCCTACTATCTAGTACCGCAATCTCTTTCAAGAATGAACTTTGAAGTCTTTTCCGAAAAAGAGAGTCAATGCTTTTGAGTATTTTTGACGTCTCTCGATCGAATCCAAAGCCTCCAGCCGACGTTTAGTCGACTCATCCCTAAAGTTCGAACAGCACTGTCAGTAGTCCAAACAAGATGTAATAATGGAGTAAACTTATCGAGTAAGATCCCAGTACCGCTAGACGTCACGTATTTTCTGATGAATGAAATGTGGACGATTGAGTAGAGTTAGTATGTACTAAGAACACATACTTACCCGCTAACTTGCTTGGACAGAAGACACATTATTTACTTCACGTATTTTCTGATAACTGATTTTCACGTATGTTATAGGCAAAATATCTTTAAAAATAAGGCCCCAATACTACCAGATACTTTCCGTCGGCCGTTTTGCTTAACAGACGCTTTAAAACTTGGTATTTGTAATGTATCTTTTGGACCCCATATCTCAAAATTGGCCGTCTAAACAAGTTAGCGGGCAAGCATGTGTTCTTAGTACGTATTAACTCTACTCAATCGTCCACATTTCATCCATCAGAAAATACGTGACGTCTGGCGGCCCTGGGATCTTGGACTATTAGGTTAGTAGGACAATGCGCTTTCTGCGATAGCCCAAAGTGTCAGTAGACAATAAAAGCTATTTGAGCCCAACAGTCAAAGTTTGTTTTTAAAAAAATGCTTATGTTTTTATTTTAAAAAATGTTTTTTCTGGAAGGCCAATCTGGCCAATGACTTCAATATTTATTCAATAACCGAACAGTTATTTTGGTAACATTAAATTTAAATTGAACAGTTTCAATTCCACGGTACTCAAGACGGCTGGAACCGAAGGTAATTTGTCGAATCAAAATTTGACGTGGCACACAAAACAGTAATTTTGTGAAATAACCAGCGTTATTATAGACTCGGTGCATTCCGTTACATAGACGTAATGACAAAGTAAGAGCTTGTGCACAAAGTTCTTATTTGTCCATATTGTCCCATGGAGACGTTTTAGGAAAAACAGATAGGAGTAAGTAATTATTATTCAACTATATTATCAAGTCTCAATGTTAAGCGTCATTCATCAAAGGCTACAGGCCCGTGTCAAAAATTGTCACGTCATTTGAACCAGGAGACCTGTGCAGAAAGATAGAGCGGTGTAAAATAATAAGATTCCGCATTATGCCGTCATTTGTAAGCTGTCCAACTGAGTGCAGGTGAAGAGTTGCAACCCTCGGCCGTTTCCCTCTTGTCGAATGATTTTTGTATGGCATTCCGGAATAATGGATTAGAAAAGGTATTGAAACTGACAAAATTGTAACTTTTTGGTTTCCTTATCATGATTTCCTTTACCGTTATTACCAGTGGCGATACCAAACTAATCACTGTTTGAAACAAGAACAAAATTAAAAATTTTGAATAACCCCCGACTACCTTAGATTTGTTATCTGTACAACATTCTACTTGTCAAGCCCTTTCATTTGATACCCATATTAAGGGAATTGTGAAAAAGGAAATGTAATTCGCCATTTTGTGGGAGCGGCCATCTTGGATTTGAAATTTGTCATAGTGCAAAGTATTCTACTAATCAAGCCCTTTCATTTGATACCCATATTGAGGTAGTAGTGAAAAATATTATATAATTCGCCATTTTGTGGTGGCGGCCATCTTGGATTTGAAATTTGTTATAGCGTTTAGTATTCTACTAGTCAAGCCCTTTCATTTAATACCCATATTGAGGTAGATTGTGAAGAAATATTTTGTCCGCCATTTTGTGGAGGCGGCCATTTTGAATCGATATTAACCAAACATAGCTAAGAACACCCGCACGGATATTAACTTTCAAATAAAAAAAACCGCATCGAAATCGGCCCATCCGTTTGAGCTCTACGGTGCCACAGACAGACACACACACAGACAGACAGACAGACAGACAGACAGACATCGACGTCAAACTTATAACACCCCTTTTTTTTGTCGGGGGTTAAAAATACTCCTTTACTACTTTTAATCTCGACTGCACTTAGTAAGATACACAGTGGTGCAAGCGGGATACAAACTTACGCCCACCTTACGACTGTGAATAGCGCGTTCTAACCACTGTGTCATCACGGCTATTAGATACATTGTGAACAGACATTAAGCACCGACATTTTGTGTTGATGTACCCCGACGCCGCCGCCGGAGGGAAAGGCTTAATGCTCGTTTGACAAATTGCTTATTGTATTTAATTGGTCGGCGAATACCGGGCTTTGGAGAACGGTGTATTAAGCTTAACAGCACTTATTGAGCCCAACATTTTGAATAACTTTTCCTTTGTAGTTGACCTTAGCAGTCTTAGCACTAGTTTACAGAGTCCGCAGAAATACTTACCATCTCTTTTGAAGTAACTTAAATAACTCATGAACCCATCTATCATATCGTATTAATATTATTAATGCGAAACTTTGGATGTTTGTTGCTCAATCACGTTGGAACGGCTGAACGGGAATGGAACTAAAAGGGTGACATGGTGGGGCGTTGCTAGTATGCTGTATGCAAAGGTAATTAGTCATTGACACACATAAACTTCCTGAAATGTATTCTTTCTGGATAACCTCGAAACTGTGAAAGACCAAGAGACAAAAAAAGCTAAAATGATGATAATGGGATCTATCATTGTCTTCGCTTAACGGCATAACTGCGTAACTGGCGAAGTGGTAACTCCATTACTACATTAGTAACTCATCCTAGTTTTCACAAACAGACAAGACGAGCAGTATATGTGCCTGATGGTAAGCAACATGCCTACCCATAACAGCATAGTGACACGGAGCTATGGCAACATGAAGTGTCCAAATTTGTTATTAGGTATTTATTATCTAGAATTGCACCGCGCTTGTCACCCTGAGATATAAGGTGTCTTATCTCTTAGCCCAATGATAAAATTTAACTTAAACACGTATTTTTTTTTTTCTCCGAAAAACCAAGATCGATTTCTATTTTATATTATATTCAGACATTCGACATCAGAAGCTTTCACTGCGTCGCCTTCGTTAAGATGAATGTAAGCAAATTTTAGATTTTTGTTCATATTTCAACTGAAAATGCCTGGAAGAGCTATTGGTCCATGAAAGACCTCATGAAGGGAGACACCCCACTTGTCCTAAAACGTAAGCTCATGGACATGAGCATTCTCCCCATTCTAACGTACGGAGCGCAAACTTGGTCTTTGACTAAAGATCAAAAGTTCAACCTCGCAGTTTGCCAACGAGCCATGGAACCACGGATATTCGGCATGGAAAGTAGTATTCACGGCGTTATTTATTAAGCTAACCGATCGTATAAGAAACACCATACTGCGTTCCAGGACTCAGATAGCCGATGTGACCCAAAAAACTGCTAATTTGAAATGGGACTGGGCTGGACATGTCTGCCGCATGTCGGATGCTCACTGGGCCAAAATCACTACTCAGTGGAAGCCCGATCGCAAACGACGATGGGGCAGGCCAAAGAAACGCTGGCGGGATGACCTTGATGGCTATTCAAAACACTGGGAAACATCAAGTCATGATAGAATCAAATGGAGAGTGGGTAGGGAGGCCTTTACCCAGCATTGGGTCAGTATAGGCCCCAAATAATAATAATAATTTCAAAAACAGACACACAAAATTATATGGGAAAATCCAAATTATCCAAATAAAAAAAAACAAATTTACTACTACCTGCTGAACTGTGATTTACCCGAATTTACCAAACAAAAAAATAACTACCAAAATTGATAAACAATTAGCGGAGTTTTCGCGTGACATACCGACATACAACAAAACATACAATCGAATTGAGAACGTCCTCTTTTTTTGAAGTAGGTATGTTAAAATATATTTGATCAAAGTTAAACCATCAGAGTTACAAAGTTTACTCAACAGAGTTTAATCAACAGAGTTGGCGTTGAAAATACGTCACAAAAATTCCCATTCTCACTCCAGTACAACAACATAAACAGCATTCAGCTTCTCGCCTTTCCTAATTATGTTTTGAAATAAAATCTGATAAACCGACATCAGATTGAAAATTAATATAATAACAAACTTTCTCACTCTCAGAGATCATTTCGATAAATTAATCATCTTGGTTGACGTTTAAAAACAGTTATTGAGATTTGGGATAGCTGATTGCAGTTCCGTGGTACTTTCTCGTATCTAGATCTAAATGACAAGACAAGGCCTAGGAGACACAAGACAGCGTCTTTGCTATGGCCTATTTAGTTTCTTATACTGCAATTTTCGCTTATACTGCAAACGTGTACCTATTTTTAGGGTTCCATAGCCAAATGGCAAAATACGGGACCCTTATAGATTCGTCATGTCTGTCTGTCCGTCCGTATGTCACAGCCACTTTTCTCCGAAACTATAAAAGCTATACTATTGAAACTTGGTAAGTAGATGTCTGTAAACCGCATTAAGATTTTGATACAAAAAAATAAAAAAAAACAAAATTTTTTAGGGGTGTCCCATACATAGAACTGAAACTCAAAAAAAATTTTTGATCAATACCATACGTGTGGGGTATCTATGGATAGGTCATCAAAAATGATGTTGAGGTCTCTAAAATTTTTTTTTTCTAAACTGAATAGTTTGCGCTAGGGAATCCAAAGTGGTAAAAAGTGTAACCCCCTGTAACTTCTAAAGTAAGAGAATGCCAAACATAAAAAAGTGTACGATGTACGTTACCATGTAAACTGTCAACCAAAATTGGTTTGGATGATTTCTAGTAAGTACTTTTATTTTAATACGTCATATATTTACTATTGTTAAAATACTGATTAAAATAACAACGAAGCATAAGAACTTTTGTATTATGTTACTTGCTGCTACGGAAGCCTTCATGGGCGAGCCCGACTCGCACTTGACCACTTGTTTTGATTTACCAACATTTCTGTAGCTTAAAATTTTTGAAGTTAAAACTTCTTTAGGCGCGCCACACACACAGATTTTTCGTGGGCCGTAAATTGAATTCTACCGCCACGTTCGGGAATTATAAGAAATCTTCGGATAAGCTCGGGACCGTGGCATTGGCCATCTAAAAATGCTGACGCATTTCTAGATGACAATGCTCATGGCCACGCCCTCCCGTTTCACCCGCGTAGTTTCCAAAGTGAGTTATCAAATTCTGAGTTATAAGTTTTCACTTCTATCGACAGTTCTTATGACTACCAATTTTTTTTAGTCTTGTATATAACAATGCTTTTTTTGTTTTATTAGTATATATTTGCATACGTTTTGTAAAAACGCATTTATCATAAATAAAAGCTTTTAAAAAGATATGGTGTCATGAGACACCAGTTTGGAACGAAGAGTCCCCAGATAATATAGGAGTAACGGATATCCGTGGGAGTAACACACTTTGCAAAAAAAAAGATACGCAAAATTTTATTATTTCTAGGATTTTATTGAAAATATTTAATATTGTCACGTGTCACTTCCGTAATATTTTCAATCCCTGAGCCAAAACGGGGTTCTTACGGTTATAGTCTTAATTTTTTATTTTTCAGTTATGTCGCGTATCAAATTCCTTATCTTCTCCAAGTCTGCAAGTACGGGACTACGTTCCAAAGACGATATTTTTATATATCTAATACAGAGTGAACGGACGAGCAAAATATGCGCCTGATGGTAAGCATACGCCCAAAATATCACAGTCCTAGTCATATAAATATGAACAATTAAATATGATCAGTACAAATCACTGCCTAGCACCGCCCAGGGATGCCAGCCTAGATATAAAAGATGATATCTCTTCGCCTTGCAATTTGTTTGCAAAACGCAAAAAAAAACGGTAAATAACAGCCAAGCCTGCACTTCTTAGTATGGTTGCAAGAGCAGATGAAAGATTTTGTCACCATCATTGGCGTTTAAAGGTGAATAAATATTTATAGTGAGGAAATAGGAAAGAAAATAAAGACTTTTTTTTAGGACGTTTTGAGGACATGGGTTATGCACCGTTCCGCACTTGAACTATGCAGCGTGATCAATTACGACCATAATTATTTTTTTGAGAGACTAAAGCCTCAAAATACTAATAATAAATTTTTCGCACAACACCTTCAAGTCCGAAACTCAGCAAAGCTTGTACAATGGAAGCCAGATGGCGGTTATACAATACACAGCAACAACACCCAGACACAAAACATTTACCCGTATTCATCACAGAAATGTTTGTCCTGGGAAAATAGAACGTGACCCTTACAGAAAGTAACAGGCATTTTGTAAACTCTTTACATTAATCTATTTTTGTATGAAATTACACTTGTACTGAATAACAAAGCCACTTTATGTAGGCGTTACGAATTCCGATTTCGGTCGCAGTGGGCCGCTATGCTGACTGTATCAAAGCACTTTTTTCACCTACGTCCATTGATTTCTTATCTTACAGTGAAACCTTTGCCCTTTTCTTGGAATTTTCTGTACTTACTTCCTACGTGACCGACAATTTGTAGGTCTGGGGTCTGATGACGGCGTCGCTCTCACCCTTTTCAATTTGGCCAACGAATCAGAAATGTCGATTGACAGATGAAGGAAAAGGTAGGTTTTGGAAATTGACAAAAAATTGTGACGAAAAAACGAGATAATTTTGGGAATATATTTTCATTTAACTTTATTCTGCTTGGGGATCAAATCTGTGGTGGCATAGTGGTTAGAACATGCAATTTACAATCGTACGTCGTATGTTCGAATTCCGCTTGCATCTCTGTTTTTTAAGCGTATGTGACTTTATAAGTTTGTACCACTATCACAAGCTTTAACAGGGAACTAGTATAATAAGCATCGTGTTCCAAGTACCAGAAAAGTAGAAAGGTACTTTACGAAGTCAAGGCCATCCTCCAATCCATCTGGGCCAGCATCCAGGGCGGATTGGAGGGTATTATATATAGCCAATTTGTTGGGCGCTTTTAGTGAGTTTCTTATGCTTTATGCCCTGATATTATGTTCTGTGCTATATGCCCTGATATTATGTTCTGTGCTTTATGCCCTGATATTATGTTCTGTGCTTTATGTCCTGACATTATGTTCTGTGCTTTATGCCCTGATATTATATGCTGTGCTTTATGCTAAGGTGACAATATTAGTAGTTCAGCTGCATCGGGTGTATCGGCCATAAACATTAGAAGATACTGAAGAATTGGAAACGTTCTCCTTGGAGCTGGTTAAAAAAAAAGTGTACCACATATCTTTTCATCACCCGATCTAAGAAGTATTTTAATACTTCTAAGATCTACTTCTCATCCGTACAGTCCCAATCCCGAGACTAGTTAGCCAATTGCACTATAATGTGCCTTTTCCACAACATCCTCCCCACCACATCCCAGTGGCGTTGGGATGTTATGTAAGGGATCCTGTTTTCGACCGCACTGCAGATACTGCGCATTTGCACCTTTGCAAGCGCAGTATAAAGAAATACTACCAGTAGTTCATCTTCTTTGATCGTGGTAGCAACGCCGATAATGTCTAGACACGGGTAGGATTGACACAAAAATGCTTATTACCGAAGTAAAATTAAAACATACGTAAGGCGTCAGCCCTGAGCCGCGCTCTTGCAATACTAACATTGTAATGTAGGCAATGCAGGAGCGCGCTTCCCGGGTCTCACCCCGCACGCCCCGCACAATTGCCCCGTCTAGACGGCTTCGTCGAACGACTGTATCATTTAATAGACTGTGGTTGCAAGCATCAGTATGTACTAACGCTTCAATTCCCGACTAAACTAACATACCTACGTGTATTTAGGAAGGTACGACTATATATCCTACTAATACTATAAACGTCAATGTTTGGATATTCGTTGCTCAATCAAATCACGTCGGAATGGCTGAACGGAAAATGTTGAAATTTAGAACACAGCCAAAATATATCCTGGAATAGTACATAGGGTACTTTTTATCCCGTAAAAATAAAGATAACGGGACGCGGACAAAACCACAGAGCGCTGTTCGTATTTATGTTTTTTTTAGAGAAATTTGATAAGCATAAATATGACAAAGTGAAGAATTTGATACATGTAATTATTATTCACACGAACACGAACACTATTTTGAGACGCAATAATAATGGACGTTTAAAAAAAATCGGACGTGTTCTCGTTAAAACAAAAACTGTGTCACTAGAGTCGGCTACATAATATGTAGGTACGTGTGCGCTGTCACATACAGGCTGACACGTACACATCAGTGGTCATTACATGCGTAAACTTGTGTATGTGTGCGTGTCAGCCTATCAGTGATAACCTGACAACGCACACGTGCAAATGTGGCCGACTCTAGTGACACAGTTTTTGTTTAAGCGACACTACATCCGACTTTTTTTATACGTCCATGCGCAATAATATAAGTACAATAAAAATGTGAAGGTCTCTGTAAATCGTGTTAATTAGACTGAAGATGAGAATGGCGATCACAAGTTTTATTATGCTTAGCATGCGAAGATTTATCTCCGGCATTGTGATAGTAAAAGGGCTCCAATAAAACGAGACGCTCAGTACCGTTAAAAACGTTACAATTGAATCTGAAATGAAATCGCGGCCCTCGCCTCGCCATCGGCATCGTCCGACGACTACGAACAAAATACCATTGCAGAATTGTAACAGCGAATAGTGACGACGAAAAGAAAAATCTTGACGCTGCAATTATTTTAAGTACACAATGTTATAAAGGAAAAACAATTAATCCTTCTTTATTAACATAAAATGAATAATATAAACGCCAAAAAGTTTTTACCTATTAATAGATGGATGGATGTTTGGTTTGATACTCTTTCACGTAAAAACTACTGAAGCGATTTGGATGAAATTTGGAACATAGATAGATAATGGTCTGGAATAACACAGGCTATTTTTTATCCCGGGAAAATAAAGGGAACGGGAACTACGCGGGCGAAACCGCGGGGCGATGCTAGTTACATTTAAATATCGTCTGATAAAAAGTCCTGTGAGAACATATCCTGTCCCGTCGCGGGAAACCAAATCAGTTATTGATAGTACAAAGTTATGTTATGTAATAATAGATAGATTTAACTGTTTATTGCATTTAATAAGCAAATAAAATACTCAAAACAAACGAAATAAGATGCCAATTGACAAAAAACATATCTTTATTGCTGTTTGCAAATAAGAGAAGGTGATACAAACTATTTTAAAAGTTGACCCATACAAACTGGCCTCTTCTTCTAGAGGCATGCAACATGTCTGGAAATTCAGTTTCTATTGGTCTGAATTTAGACAATGATAATAATAGTCAGCTGATAAAGATATTTTTGTCATTTTTCATTTTTAGATTTTAATCGGTTGTATTATATTATTTGTCATCTGATTCGTCGTCTATTAATTTCTGGCTTTTATCCGGTTGTGATATGTAAGTGTGATATGTTTGGTGAGCACAATTACGCCAACGTCTTGTGCTTCAGCAGGATGTTGTTGTGGACTTTGATAAGCGACGTTGTAACTAAGATCAATCTTTTCCAAGCAACAGTATTAAGTATAACGCTATTCTTTTGATTTAGTACATCAGGTGTTTACTGTTTACTCGTATAACGCTGCAGTTATCGTAGAACGGGGTAATTTTTACGGTTGTCCATTTCAAGGAAAACAGTAGGCAATTGGATAAATACGCTGGAGGCGACAATTGAGCGGTTGACCCAGAAACACGCTGTTATCGCTACTTATATTACACATCTAACAGTGGTGAATCAAAGGAAAGTTTATTGTGGCAATAACAAAAAAAAAAACACAAGAAGAGTATGCGACAAGAATTTAAAGATTAACAAGATTATTTATCAAACTTTTAATAGAACTAAGATATGTATATTGAGTATTAATTTAGAGTATTACGAAAAAAAATATGTATTTAATTAATTAGATAATAATTAATACTACACATTCGATACTCGTACTTGTGACGACAACATTCTTGAAACATTTCCTTTAAGTACCTATCATCAGCCGCAAGACGTCCACCGCTGAACATAGGTCTCCCCACTAAATTTCCACAACGAAGGGTCCTGCGCAACCTACAACCTACGGTTTCCAGCGACCTTCGTGAGGTCATCTGTCCATCTAGTGGTCCAGTCTAGTGGTTCGTGGTCGCCACTCGAGAACTCTGTTGTAGTGGTAGGACTCTTGGCAAAGTCCGCCTGGGGAAGTACCACACCTTTGCCAGTTATTCTACCGCCAAGCAGTAATGTGCAAACATTACTGTGTTCCGGTTTGAAGGGCAATGTTTCCAGAGAAATTACAGGGCTTAGAGATATAAGATCTTAGATCTCTGGGTGACGAGCGCAGTGCAGTGCTAGGTAATGATTTGGACTCTTCGTGTTCTAATAGCTGCATGTCACTGTGCTGTTATGTGTCAGGCATGTTGCTTACCATCAGGCACATGTCCTGATCGTCTCGTCACTCTTTATTTAAAAAAAAAAAAAAAAAACTCTTCGCCATCGGTTGTCAGTTCTGCGAGCGATGTGGCCTGCCCATTGGCACTTCAGTTTGCTTACTCTTGGAGCTGTGTCGCTACTTTCGTTCTTTTGCGAATATCCTCTTTACACATCATTTATTTGCACAGTTTATACAATAAAGACATACTTATTCCTGAGATTTAAAAAAATCAATACAAATTGTGGCGCCCTGCGGGTTTATCCGTGTGATTCCCGTTTCTATAAATTTCCCGCGTTGAAAGTCAGAATTAGATTTTCTATGTGATAATTTTAGCCCGATCCGTTTAGCTATGTCGTGATTGAGCAACAAACATCCTAACACCCAAGTAGTATAGTAGATTTAGTGCATTAGTGAGATGTGTAGTATGTTTGTAGCACAGGTGCAAGCGACAGTATCAAATGTAGCGCACCGGTGCAACGGTTCGGCGCACGCGCAGGCCTTGACGGGAGGTCTGGTTACCTCCCATGGGTATCGCTGACCACCTGCCCTCGTATAGATTGCTTACTTAGTAAGTGATACTTTATTGACGTGCACGATGTAGTCGTCTTTAATTGAAAACACTGAAGTTTATAAACTGTTGTGATAAAAAAATTAAGCAGTCATAAGGACTGCCGTGTAGAGAGGATAAGGAATGCCGCATAGAGTAGATGTATAACTTAGAATTTTAAAATTAAACAGGGTCAATGGTCTACAATACGTTTTCTGTATAACTACAGATGTACACATTATTATTACGCATGACATTGACGCAAAACTTTTTTCCAAAAAACATTTATAACTATATAGGTACGTATTTGCAAAAATACTTACCATTACGTCGCGACGTAACGGTATTTTTGCAAAAATTATAGGATTTAGTCGACTGACGACGCGTCGTCAAGATAAAGGCAAGCTAATTTTATTTTTCAGTTGAAATTTTAAAAACTCCCACACACATACACATTTGGATAGTATGCATGTGGGACCACCTGAAGTATATAAGATAAATATACTTTGAAATGGAATTTGAGAAATAAATAAAACATAAGTTGTGAATCAATAATGTTGCATGGTTGATGTTCCAAAGACATGAACGAAGAGATTTGACTCTACTTTTGTGATAAGAACGTCTAGGCTAGGCTGTGCAATACGTTGCCTGAGAGGGTTTTCCCCGATGGTTACAACCTTCAAATCGAGAGTGAATCGGTTTCTTCTAGCACGCTCCATCGTAGACCGCATCGTCGCTTAACATCAGGCGAGATGGCGGTAAAGTGTAAACCTATAAAAATAAAAGAAAACTAGAAATTATTAAACTCAAAGCGAAGAAACTAAATTTTAAAAAAACTTGTACCTATGTACGCAGTTTTTTCTAAGGTTTCTCCCAAGTCGACAAGACATCACATCGAAAACACAGTTTGAAAAGTTAAATAGCCTCATGCCTTTCATTTTCCCATATAGGATATAGGCGGCAATTTCAACTAGGCCATGCCCAAAACATCCTTCGGTAATAACTAAATTAGCCATCAATCAAGTCTATTGATGACAAACCGCCTGTGAGGGATTAGGCAGTTAATTTAGCCGCATTTAATTCGAATTAACTGTGTATCTTACGACCGAACAGTCACAGTATAGAGGGTTCAGCTTTGTAGACTGAATGCCTACTAGGCTGACCCAAGGATTTGAAGGCACTCACAGAAAGGCTTTGCAAAAGGTCAGATGGTACAACGATCAGCTAAATAATATATGTAGTACTTACCTATGTATATATTGCAAAATAATAGGTAATCTTTCATATGAAAATCTCATCCTCCGAAACGGATTAGCTGATTTTATGAAAATATGTGTTATGTGAATATCTAGGTAGATTTGTATTATTTTTAACCCTTCTGTCCCAACTTCATTTCTACATCGCGTTGTTATTATTTTTGTATGAATAACTTCCAAGTAAGTTAACCGTCGTTAATTTACATAAAGTCAATTAATCAGGCAAGTACCTACGTACTAAGTTACTATATCGTTTCTATCGCGGGTCGAACCTGGACTCGATTGGCACAGGACCAAAGAAGATGGCACGGGAAAAGAGAGGCCTATCCCCAGCAGTGGGATAGTGAAAGCTGTAGATTATGATGATGAAGTTCAGCCGTAACTTCATCATCTCATTCACGGAAGAACATTTTAGCCGGAAAAACGGCAATTGCCGTAACTGCAACATGTGTATTTTGCTAACCTATAAACGGTGGAGGAAACCATCGTAAGGAAACAGACATGTTCCTAGAATTCTTCTAGGTCATACTCCTTTTTAAGTCGCGAGACGAAGAAGTTTATGAATTAAATTTATTTCTTAAAGTGCCTACAATTTTATTGTTCCTCTGTGCTGTGGTGTGTGTTGCTCACAATTATTTATCAGGGGCGTAGACATACGCTGAAGCGTTGATGTTGCAAATAGATTCGGTACTTTCAGTGATGTGAAGTATAGATTATTGATTTATATATTACTGCGTATGAAATCATTGCTATAGATACATATGTAGGTAGTATACGTGTGGACAATACCTACAGAAAGTATCGGTCGCGTGATTATCCGTACCTACCTAGGTATTTTGATACGTTCCGTAAGTGGTCCGTGTGATCTTCCGTGCGTGCATGAACTGTGAGTAGGTCATCAATGCATTATTAAAGCAGCTGCCAAGGACACGGAACCACATCACCCGGATCGATGCTCGATGCTCGTATCGAAGTGTCGGGGAATGCTTTTATCGCGATATTGTCCTACAAAGCCATTTGGACAATTGGTGGACAATTCACACACTTGTATATGACTTAATAAGACTTGAGATTGGATATCATGTTAAAATTTATCCGTTTCTTAAATGACATCAAACATATCTTTTAGTGATAGGATTGTCTTTTGTGACCATTATGTGTTGTATAAGTTCTTGTTTTAAACTTTATGATGCCAATACAGTGTATTAAAT
Source organism: Ectropis grisescens (assembly GCA_017562165.1). Classification (NCBI taxonomy): domain Eukaryota; kingdom Metazoa; phylum Arthropoda; class Insecta; order Lepidoptera; family Geometridae; genus Ectropis; species Ectropis grisescens. The sequence goes on along the minus strand of CM029793.1, from coordinate 10,890,704 downwards.
AGGACTGTTCACGTAATGACATAATCGTTACATTTTTTTTTCATACAGATAAACCTTGATAAAATCTTAGAGCATTTATTTAGCTAGATATTATAATTTGTCTGAGGATAAAATCCTACTAATTTAGAAATGTCAATGTTTGGATGTTTGTTGCTCAATAACGTCGTAACGTCTGAACGTATTGGGTTGAAATTTGGAACATAGACAAATTACTTATTGGAAAAACACATAGGCTACTATTTACGAAGAAAAAATAACGGGAACAAGAATTACGCGGGTGAAACCACGAGGCGCTACTAGTAAATAATAAGCAACTCATTACCCACTAAATCATTCCTTTCTCAGGGCCTTTTCTCGCAAGGAGAGAGTCTAGGCCATAATCCACCACGCTATCTGGCGGGTTGGCGAATAACACATGTCCTTGAAAGCTGTATTTAGTAAATAGCAATTTCCTCCTTGTTTACCTAATTATTTTAATTTTAATTCCAGTGACAATGTACTAATGTAATATACAACAAATGTTAGAAAATGCGAGATCCGAACCTAAACCCTCGTTACTGAAAGAAATTGACATTATAGCTACTAAGCCACCACGTCTATTCTTTGTCAAGTTTAATTCTTGCTTAAGTAACCTCCTGCAATAACTCAACGTTCTACTTTTCATCCAATCTTAACTTTAATTCAAACAACGCGTCCGTCCAATTGCAATCTAAACTCCCTGTAAATTACTCGACAAATGTATGAACTGCGAAATTGTTCCGTAAACTGAAGAAAGTGGGCAAACCGCCGAGCTGATAAATCCCGGGTAATTCCGTCTGCATGACCCGCCCGACCCAATTACCTCTACGTACTTCTACTTCACGGAATATAAAATGACAAAAGGTCAAATGCATATAAAAAAATGCGATAAAATATTCTCACAATCACTGATTTTATTTAAGACCCAGACGCTATAATTCCTCAGTTCTGATACTTTCATTCTCACCCAGTTGTAGATTTTGTCCCAGTGATTATCCAAATTTAGGATGATTTTTAGATCAAAGTTATAACGTTCTAACTAATCCGTAGATATTTTTTGTTTCAGTAAACTACTTAAGGCCAGGTATTTCTGTCAAAGTAGGCATTTAGCGCTGTCTTGTTCTCGCGACCGTCACCGACCGCGGAATCGGTGCCACAGTGCAGAAACAACATTAAAATATTGGACTATGTAATTGAAACTCATTTTTTGTTTAAGATTTGTTTATGTTTGTTTGTTTATGATAAGAGTTTTGTTGCTATATAAACGAAGAAATATTAAATTTATCTATACTCGTAGGTATACAAAACTCAACCTTTTCTTTTTGGTCACACTATAAGTTGAGAACGGCTTTTCCAATTTCATGCATCTTTTTAAAATGTTTCCTAATAATTCAAAAGTTCGTCAAAAATTTAAAAAAATGTGCTAAAACGTAATGAAAGGCCAGTAAAAATAGAAGGTTTTTTGGTCAACTTTGCACTAAATTTCTAAACCAATTTTTTTCTATGAGGTAAAGATCGCTTACTGAGCATAAAATTACAAAATGCTCACAGATCCAGGTAGAGCTTATAACGCCAATTGAAAAAAAAACTGTTTTAGCCGATATTTTGGAAACTATATATTTTGAAAATAATTGTAGAAAATAAAATTTTGCATCTTTTGTTGCTAGTAAACTCTTTTTGTAAAACTTATCGTTTAAGATTTATAACCCATTTAATGATACAGTTGCGATGATGCCGATAATAGTGGATGAAAATGATGTGGTCTACGATGGAACTTGCTTCTCTAATAGAAACTAACACAGTGTACCTCGTAATCCCAAGGTTCGAACCTTCGACAAAAACCCACTCTGGCACTCTCTCTCTCTTAGTTGTTCTTATTACAAAAGTGGAGACCAAACTCTTCGTTCAACTCTTCAATCATGATGATGAACGGTGCTGTTTATTCGAGCAACGGGAAATATGATAGAATAACTTTAATTTAAAGACCCCGACTACAAAAAAAAAACTACACGTAAAAAAATATTACCTACTATCTAAGGACACTTTGGCGAATGAGACTAGTCTTAGAATATCTTAGTTACCAAAATCCATCCAGCCGTTTGGAAGATATGTGGAAATAAAAGTTTTACAAACATAAAGATACGCGCGAAAAACATAACCCTTCTTCCATTCCGGTAAAAAGAGACATGTTTATGCTACTGGGCACAGAATTCACATCTTATTTTTTTACATTGTTGTCATTAAATTGGACATAATAAATCGTAATCGGTAAGTTCGAAAAAAAGCTTACTGGCAACAAAAGATGGGAAATTTTATTTTCTACAATAATAATAAACTATAACTTTTTCGGAATATCGGCCAAAAACGTTTTTTCGAGCTGGCGCTTGAAGCTCCGCCTGGATTTGTTATTATTTTGTAATTTAATGCTCAGGAAATGATTCTAAACCTTTTATAAAAATACGAATCGGAAATTTAGTACAGAGTTAAATTCTACGAGTAAGTTTACTGCCTAAAAAGCTTCTAATCAAATTTGGTCGAGTGTCTTAATTTCATTTTAAATAAGTTTTAAATGAACGAAGTTGGGTTTTTAGGGATTCGTAGACAAATTTTAAAATATACGTTATGTCTGTCCATCCGTATGTGAGAGCCATTTTTCTCCGAAACTATAAGAAGTATACTATTAAAACTTGGTAAGTACATGTATTCTATGAACAATATTAACATTTTCATACAAAAAAGAAAACAATAAATTTTTGGTGGTGTCACAAACTTGGAAAAGAAATTTAAAAAAATCTATCAAAACCATACGTGTATCTATGGATAGGTGTTCAAAAATTGTATTGAAGTTCCTAACATTTCTAAACTGAATAGTTTGCGCAAGAGTCTCTTCCAAAGTGGTAAAATCTGTATGTGAGGACTTTTCTTCCAAGGACTAAGTCCTCCTTACTACCAAAGAATTTACCTAAATGGCCTAATCATTTCTGATACCTAACTTGCATTTATATTAGGGGATTTGCGCAGGGGATTTCTCCCCTCTCATTATATCCTTATCCCGATCTCTGATTTGACGGACGAATATTTTACCGATACTTATCTATTTCCCATTGCATCCGCATTGAAGTTTTTACTGATGTGTTATCGACGTCAGTTTTTTGAGACTCCCCTATTGGTCTACAACATAAAGTACACAGCGTACTAATTAGTATCAGCGTCTATTTGCAATTCCAATGAAAACGGTATCAAAAATCAAGATCATAGCGTGCTTCACTAGTAATACCTACTGATATTGTTATACTGTGGCACTATGATCGTAATATTTAAAATTTATTGGTTGTCAAAATTGCAAAATCAAGCACAGGCCCGTCGTCCGTGAGCGCCGAAACGCGACTGATCAGGCCTGCCGAACGGCGCGCTATATATATGGTAGATATTAAAACATAGTGAATAACTGATACTTTTTATCAAGGCAAATTCTGCGAATGCATCTATAACTTTTTAGTGGCTTTCGTTGAGTATAAAAATTTAGTAAAAATATTCATTAGTTTAGTCATAAACTTGAAAAACCTTTTTGAAAAGGGGTAACTTTGGGATTTTTTTCTACCAAGTAAAATTCATTAAATCGTGTTATTGACTGCGAATTGCACTAGATTAGATCTTAACTAATACATATATTTTTTTCAAAGTTTAATACACTATTTTCAAGGTCTTAAAGTTGTTTTAAAAATTCAAAATTACGGCCCACACGCCCTTAAAATGGACAAAGATCACACTTCTGGAGTGTGGGGTTATAATGTCACATCCTCATAAAAATCGTACAATGAAGTGACGTCATTCGAAACTTCTAATAAAATTAGAGTACAATTTTTTTGAATAATCTAACTGACGCTAAACACGAGTACCGTATATTTTAACAAGATGTTAAATGGAAAAAATAATTGCGTAGCAAAAAAAATGCAATTTATATTTTTTTTAAATAATCTCTGACTGACTGACATCATGCCAAAGAGATTACATATCCACAACTTTCAAATACAATTACAACCACAGACTAAGTAGAGAGATATTACAACTCCCTGTAAAATAACTCGACAAGTAGGATCCGTATTTTTTTTTTTGAAGTGAAAACGTTTTTAGTCGCATTGGAACTCTTTGGTAGAGGAAAATTTTATGAGTGCGCGTCTCCAACGACTTAATCACAAATGATTCATTGTTTAAATACCTCTACGTTTTGGTATGTGTTCAAATCGCAAAAGTTTAAAAACAATATAGGCGCTTATTGCGAAAATATGTAATCCATGGAAAAGTCAGAAAACACAGTGCGAAAACACGATACAGATAATAATTTGATTTTATTTATTAAGAATCTAGCTCGGTGTTTTTTTTTCTTCATTTTCTTAGTTGGTTATTGAAGTTGTCCTTCTGTGCTTCATATTCTGTGTTGCCAGCTTCCACGGAGTCGGGAACTAATAAATAATATTCTGTGAGTTATTATGACTTGTTTCATCGTTTGGAAAGATACTGATAGCAATAATTATCTGTGCTCAGATCGATATTAGAAGTACACTAAAATCTATAATTAACATGGAAGAAAATCACACACTACATCTTAGATGTATGTTTGTAACTGTAATGATTTATAGAAAACAAATTGAATAGGTAACAACGGTACTTAAGTATGTGATTATAGTGTTCAAATTAAATGCCCGGTTTGAAATTTGACAAATACTCGCCGTATATTACGCCCTGCGATTTTCCCGCGCAATTCCCCGTTGTTCCTTGTTCCCGTGATAAAATGTAGCCTATGTGTCATTCTAGACTATAATGTAAGTTACATTATGTATCTGTATTCTAAATTTCAAACCGATCCGTTCCAACTTTCCGATGTGAGTCATCAACAAATATACAAACATTGACAATTATAATATTAGAAGGATCTTATTTAAAGTTCAAAAAAATATGAAGTTAAAAACATTTTTGTGATAATTTTTTTTTCGCAGTTTCGCTCCAAGTTACTTTCTGTATCAAATATGTCAAATGGAGCTTATTTTTTTTCGAAATATAATATTTATGTTATCTTTTATTAACTATGAACATCTTTTACAAAGTTTTATTCATACATCTCTATATATAAAAATGTTATGTTGGTTTGTGTACGCTTCAAAAACTCAAAAAGCTCTGCACCGATCGAGCTGAAATTTTACAATGATCTATAATCCGCATCAAGGATTGTTTTTATCTAATTTTTGCATCATAATTTGCCACAGCGAAGCGTGGCAGGGTACAGCTAGTTTGATATATTTTTGATTACACTGTAAAACAATAACCACTCACACGATCAAAAACCTGTATTTTCTTTAGTTAGTACAGATAATTCGTTATTATAGATTGATTAGCACACATATTTATCGTTTGTACCATAGTACTTTTTTTCTTTCTAAAAACGGCTCATTAACGACCGGACGGCGTGTCGCCCACAACAAGAGAGCTATTCACGTGCAAGATTGTAATGCAAAGTGCATTTCAAATCAATTGAGCGATGACAGTACAACCTTGAAACATATTGTAGAACTGACATGCCTAGAATCATACTAATTTTGTGTTTATAAGTGTGTATGTTTGTAACTGTCTCTACGTGAGACACTTTACATCCATTCCTTTACTTTACTCACAGTAAAGGAATGGATTGAGTGACATTAAATACTTAGTACTCGTAAGTATGATGACTGGTATTGTGGCTCAGTAGGTAATAAGTCTGCTGCAGAGTCGTAGATCGTGGGTTCCATTCCTACTTAGATTTCAGATATTGTTATAATTTAGAATTCTATAAATTAAACTTATTTTCAAGCTTAATCCTAATCTTGGTTTTTATCAAGTTCTTGCACTTTATTAAAATTGTTTCAACTTCATTTAAATGTCTTAGAATGACTAAACACCAAGCCTATCATTTTTTAATCGTTCCCTCTCTGATTCATTCTCCCACTCCCACACAATCATATTATTTACTCTTTGTTGCGTTCTGTGATTACAAGTTAAAATAAAGATGGATTCAGAATAAACAAAAACACGTATTTAATTAGGTACATATTATATCAGCTAAATGGTACTCATATTACAACCTGTGCTTAGTTTGGGGCTGCATACCTCTAGATTTGTGTGATTACATGTTTACATGGCTACTGATATTATTTTCTTTTATTATTTGGATTAACACATAGGAAACACTTTACCCCGTTAAAATCAGTGGTCGTCGAGGGGCATTTAAGGAAATCATTCGTTTGCGTGAATCATATTTGGTAAAATAAAAAGACATTAAAACTCTTTCGCCCTAATTTTCACCACAGACTTTCAGCATAGACTTATCTAGTAAATAATTCTGCTAATGTAAATCAAACAATAACACTTCAACAAATCGAACGCTTCTTTTAAATAAATCTCCAACCGGTGGAACGAGAGTTATTTTAAATAACTCATCTGCATCGAAAGGTTGAAACTCAAGGTTACGTTACGGCAGTATTATATCAAAATTGAGTCACAAAATGTTAATTCAAACCGGCTTTATCGCGCTTATTACGCCAATAAAGTCAACTTAAACCCGAAATCCAATTTGTTTTAATAGCTAACAAGTATAACACGTAACATAAAACATTCGTAAGCTATTTCCGGTAAAATTAGGGTCACCAGTCGGGAAAATAATTTTCCTGGTTAAATTCCTTGTCCTTTTCTATGAATTTCTTCGTAAACTGTGGCGGTATTAATTCTAGCATTAATAAATAAATAAATTAATTAATACTGTGTTTATTTTTTTATTTCTTACTAAGTTCTGTCCACGGTTTCGTACTCGTAGACTTTTGAAAAACACTATTTTCGAAAGAACTCTACATTTCTTCGGGAAGACCTATGATAATCCCGGACTATACTTTATGTTCCGAATTGCAGTCTAGTCCATTCAGTTTCTATAACGTCATTAAGTTACAAATAAAAATACCTAAACTTTAAAATTTATTCCATTTTCCACTTTTGACTAAAGAATTTTTGCCAAATCTTTCCTGTTTTTCTGATAGAGATTTAAAATTCCGGAAACATTCTTCGAAATAAAATCCCTGTCATCTGGCAACCCTAAGTAAATGGAGAGTTGAATAAAAGTAATTTTTTTCGGGGGAGGTATTCAAAACTGGAACGATAATCGACGCCATAAAACCTCTCGGAGGATCACAGCATGATCGCATCATCATTAAGAAAGTTTAGGATCATAAACTCTTAAATAGTAAACGTACACTTGAATTCTATTTGGCACTTTATACTAAGTGGATATATAGATCAAAGTTGAATGAAATATTTTTCAATTCTACTTCTTTAGATTGATACGTTGAATGAGAAATAGAAATGTTTTGTACACTAGCAAATTTGTATACTGTGGAATGCGTTGCCTAAATTGGGTTTTGGGTTGAGTTCCAATCGAGAGTGAGTCAGTTTTTTTCTAGGTAATTGCTGGTCATCGCATTATTAGACCGCATCGTCGTGTAGTGATAAAAAACTGACATATTCCTCTGATTTTTTAACTTAATTAAGAAAACGTTGTGGTTTGCGGAGTCAGCTAGTAATTATTAGATCGAATTTAAATTTAAATTTACGGTATCGTAGCTCTAAAATGAACGCAACAATTTTAATGTTTTTTTATTCTTAGAGTTCTGTTAAGAATAATCTCACAAAACCGATTTTGTCTAAAAGATCGAAGGGACGAAATATATAGGCGGGCGGTTAATTGTCCCAGTGACTATATTACGAGGGTCAAACTGAAAGTTCTTAGAACTGGCCACTTATAAACAATATAATAAAAAAATAATTCTATAATTTGAAAATAGAACTCTTTGCCAATATTACTGAGTATATACTTCATTCATTTGTCATTTGTTTTACGATTTGGCGGCAAATTGAAAATTGTCTGTGTCACGTCAACATGAATTTACACGAGAAAATTTTCGTGCAATGATTTTTTATGACTTTCGATGTCATTTAAGTCAACAAGAAAGTTATGATAGACTACGATTGGCCTTTCACGATGAAGCCCCATCTCGTGCGACTGTTTACAACTTTAATGAGTTTAATGAGGTTTAATGAGTTTAAACGTGGTCGCACTAATCTCACTGATGATTTACGTGAGGGACGGCCTTCTACGGCGACGACTGAAGATAACATCTGTGTTGTGCGGCGTATGATAGAGACTGACAAAAGAGTGACCTATCAGCAGATTCGGACAAGCTTAGGCATCGGTATGAGTCAAGTGCACAAAATCCTACACGAACATTTAGCGGTCAGGAAGCTTTGCGCCCGGTGGATACCTCATAATTTGACGGAGGCTCAAAAACTCCATCGTGTGGATTGGTGCCGTAAAATGATTGAAAGATTTAACGGAGGTGACCCAAATGCTGTGTTCGACATACTAACAGGTGACGAAAGCTGGATTTACTGTTATGATCCTGAAACCAAAAGACAATCTGCTCAGTGGGTGTTTCCTTTCGAGGAGTTGCCAACTAAAGTGAAGAGAGATCGAAGTGCGGGGAAAAAAATGGTGGCCTCGTTCTTTGGAAGGATAGGTAATTTCGCAACAATTGTGTTAGAGGATCAAAAACAGTTTCTGCAGAATGGTACACTACCAATTGTTTGCCACTTGTCTTGGAAAAGTTCGAGAGAAACGACCTCGCAGTAGGATCCTCCTTCACCACGACAACGCCTCATCGCACACCGCCAAGCGAACGATCGACTATTTGGCGACATCAAACGTTGAATTACTGGGTCACCCGCCGTATAGCCCCGACCTCGCGCCTTGTGATTTTTATTTATTTTCAAAAATTAAAGAAAAACTTAAAGGAAAGCGGTTTATGAATGCTGAAGAAGCGGTGGCTGCGTATCGCGATGCCATTGAAGAGACCCCTAAGGACGAGTGGGCAAAGTGCTTTTCTCAGTGGTTCCATCGCATGCAGCGGTGTATTGACGTGAATGGACAATATTTTGAAAATATATAATAAAACTAATAACTGGCTAATGTAATCAGTTTTTGATTTTCTAAGAACTTTCAGTTTGACCCTCGTACAAAACACAACCACTGTGCTTTAGGAGCAAAACAAACATAATTCTTTCGTTTGGTCGATCCCGAACGTTCCTATTCTGTTTGTCGTAGTTATTCGTATCTACGTGTGAATTTTACATGTCCAATACATTCTTACTTGCTGCTATATGTCTAAACCACCATTTCATAAAACAATCAAAGAACCGAGCAAATAGGTTGTGAGAATATACATACAGGCTTCTTAATTTACCCTATTGCGTTGTCTCAGGCTAGACAGACGACCGAAAACAGGTTTCATCAGCTTTTAATATCCCTGCGCAAAGGTCACGAAATATAGGTTTATCCTAGACTAGCTTTTACCCGCGGCTTCGTTTCGTTTTACCTACAAGTAGATCCCTACATCATAGAAGGATTACGTGGGCGAAATTTTAAGTTTCTTGCCCTAAGCAAAAATTTGATCCCCTATTTTACCCTCTTAGGGGTTGAAATTCGCAAAACCCCGTCTTAGCGAGCGCCTACGTGCGAAAAGGCACAACTATGCGAAATTTCAGAATCCTAGCATTTGTAGTTTCTGAGATTTCGTGATGAATGACCTTTTGCTTTCATAATATATATATATATAGATTCGCAAATTTACCCGCTTAGTTTCCGTAAGTTTTCCGCGATTGAAAGCTCTTTGCTCTCTTAGACTATAATCTGTGTTCCAAACTTCAACTCGATACGTTCAGTCCTCAGAAGAATGTTCAGCCCTTCCGACATGATATAACAAGACACATAGAAATGGAACTTTCACATAATACGTTACATTTTTGTGATATTAGTAAGATTATTAGGATATAAACGTACTTGTGCAGGAGCCGCAGCGGCGAAAACATCATCGATATAAACCAATGGATGTGCCCTGAGTAACTTGAAATTGGTAATAAACTGCGTCTCTATGTGTGTCGTAAGTGGTTTACACATAACCAATCTACTTGATCCCTAGAATCGCTAGCGGCGCGATATGCTGTGGTCCCACTTATTTTGGTTGTTGACAACGAATAGTGATAAGCAAAAACGTCCGGCGTTCACCGCTTCCTGCAACCGACTGGAACGGAATGAGTGAGCTCGCTCTTCCCAGCAATGACATGATTCCGTGCGCCCTGAAGATTGGGAGGGCACATCTGTGTGTTGAGATCTTTGGAAAACATCCGATTCATAGTCAGAAAGTTGCAGGTTCAAACCCCACATCTTTTCAAGTGCATATTTACGAATTTGTTTTCACCTCTGGTTTTAGTTAAATCGTTCTCGGTTTTTTAACTTTAGGTTTTTTTACACATGACCACCATCTCGCCTAATGTTAAGCGACAATGTGATCCACGAGGAGCGTGCTTACCTAGAAGAAACCGATTCATTCTAGGTTTGAAGTCACTAAGAAAGAAAAACTCGCTGAGGCAACGCATTCCGAAGCGTTTTTACTACAAAAGTAGATCAAACCTCGTTTAGTCTCAGTATAAGGTGTCCACGGTTTGACTAAGCAAGAAATAGACAACAAACACAACAGTCTATGTGATATTCCAGTCTCTAATAAGTAATAACTGACTGAATTGGTTTTCCAGTCCAACGTGAACATTAAATACGTAAAAATTATATCGCAGAAATCATTCTAATTAATATTATAAACGCGAAAGCTTGTACTCCTAACAATGTATGGACATATGTTTGTTAATCGTTCACGCAAAAACTACTGAAGGGATTTGCATGGAATTTGGTACATAGATAGTCTGGAATACGGGATCGGGAACTACGCGAGTGAAACCGCGGGGCGCTGCTAGTAGGTTCTCTTATGTGTGCTGAAAACGTCAGTTGCAATTCTTCCGATATCTGGGTCGCAGCGATCGTGATCGTACACTGCCACCAATTTATCTGCCGAACGGCCAAAAGCGGAACTACTGAGTCACGAGTATCAAAGAATACAGAAATAAAAAAATTGACAGTCATAGGAACTGCCGACAGAAGTGACAACTTATAACTCAGAATTTGATAGCTTACTTTGGAAACCGGAGGGCGTGGCGTAGCGTGGTCCCGAGTTCAACCGAAAATTTCTTATCATTCCCGATCGTGACGCTAGAATTAAATTTACAGCCCACGAAAAACCTGTCTCTGGTGCGCCAAAAGAAGTTTTCACTTCAAAAATGTGATGTCAAGGGACACCAGAGGGTCTACCGCCTAACGAAAACTGTCTTAGATTTAACGTCGCCCTCTCTTTTCTTTTCCCTTGAAATGATAGAGACAGCAATAGAAAAGCAAAACCGATTTAGTTAGGCGGTAGAAAGGGCATATAGGAACTTTGTTCCTTATTATGTTCCAGTTCCCATCATTTGAAAAATATAGTTAGCAGTACTGATCAAGTGCAGTTTTTACGCATCACTTGCGTTATATACCTATTTTCCTTTTTTTTTTTTTAGTGCCTTTTTTTTGGATCGTCCGCGCAGCAAAATCTCTATCTCCTTCAAGCTTGCTACAAGAAACTTCGTTCCGAAATACACACTAAACACAAACAATTTTCGATCGTGGCGTCATCGGTACATTCTACTGATAAGTTGGTCGTACTGTACTCGTACGTTTACTGTCAATACGTCAGTGCCGACGTTTTTCATTCTCGACTGACGCGAACTGTTTGACGGTAATTGAAGCTATCAACTTCAAACTTGAACAGATTGGAAATTGACGGATGCTTTTGCGGTTTCCATTTCTAGACGATAAATTACAGAAATTAAAGCAATTAGAGTTTCAATCGTCGTTTGTGTCAGCTATCGACCTACTGAGACTTTGTTCAGGCTGGTCTACGGATTTATCTTTAATATTTATAAAGATCTTGTGTCATGTTTGTATTCGTACTTGTCCGAAACGATTCAAGTTATTTTAATTAAGACACAAATTTATTTTGTATGCATTCTATAGTTTTAACCACGTTGTTCCTGTTACCGTTATTTCCTTGCGATAAAAAGTCAAAAAACATAAACCTGTGTGTTATTCCAGACTATACTCTAACTGTGCTCCTTTCAACTCGGTCTCTTTAGCCGTTCAATGTCAGTACGTATCGAAATTTTCACATTTATAATATTGGCAGGAATGAATCATTTTTAAAACACATAAAAACTGAATGCTTAATGTACCTAGCATACATTTTTTTAGTAGCTGTGTCGAACAGAAATAGACATATGCATCAATTACTGCCATTTTTAATAAATTGTGACGGGACTACCACTACACCTAGGGTTGCCAACATTTCATCAGCGAAATATAGTATTTTCCAAAATAAGGTGTAAAAAAATATAGTACATTTAAAAGAAATATAGTATTTTATGGGAAAAAAAAAAAAAGAGACAAATATATATTTGTTAATTATTTATTTTATAAAACTATATTTTTTTTGCACTTCTTACACTGTGTAACAGATTTTGTTTACAATAAAAGTGTCATATGCTTTGTCACATTCAATTTTTAAATTAATATATATCAAAAGCTCATTTTTTATTAATGATATACTACTTCTGTTTCTTTCTTCTCGCCACTTCGAATTCATAACCGAAAATATCCTTTCTGTGAATGCCGAAGTGGCGGGAATAGAAAGCAGGAATGATATTACTTTAAATAAATTTGGTAAGTCATTTTCAGTATTTTTAAAATATGCCATTTTGGCCTGTAGTTTTGTCAGTAAAGTCACTACAGTCTTTTACTTTAGCAAAGATTTCATTCAATATCATTATTTCAGAGTATAGGTCGTCCATTTTGATACTCAATTTTTCTTGTAAATTTAGAACTTCTAATATTGTCTCACAGTCATTAAATGAAACCTACCTTTTTCAATTTAATTTTTGGATTTTACATAACCAATTGCTTTCACCGAAATCAAACCATTTATTAAGATACTCTAAACATTTATCAATAAATAACAAAAAATTCTTTTGAATTGCATAACTTTCTGTGGGGGATTTTGCTTCTAATGATTGCAACATTTTTTTGGTTTCGTAACCAAAAAAAATATCTTTTTTACGTTGTTCTAGCGCCGATTTTAAAATTGACATAATATTATACACATCTATGACTGTGATGTTATTGCCTTCAAGTTGTTTAACAGCTTTATGAAAGTTATGTAAAAAATGACTCGCGAAATGCAAAAAGATTAGAACTTTACTGTTTCCATTACTTTCGTTCATCATCAAAATATTTTGAATATGTGTAGGACATTCCTCACCTAAGCTAAAAAAATAATTACTCAAAGCCTTCCAATTCAAAAGTATGTTGTCCACGCAAGGAAGCAATGAAAGCCACCTAGTACCAACATGTCGTTTCAGCTCATGCCATTCACCTTCAACAGCAGCAACAAATTTCTTAAGCTCTTCTCTACGGACTGCAGAAACGGAGAAATGGCTGTAGATTTTTAAAATAATATTTTCAACATCAATGCTTAAAAAATTCATTGCATGCTTCACTGTGTTGTGAACTATGTGTGCATGACAATTACCCTTAACCAAATCAGGAACTACTTGTTCAATATTTTATAAAGAGAATGGTGAATACCAAAATTCGCATTGGTGTTATCTGCACTCAGACCAGACACTCTATCAAAGGAAAGGTTGTGGTGGGATAGTGAACTGTTTATAGCATCAAACATACCGTTTGCAGATTCATCACAATTTTCGTAAAAAAAACTTGTTTTGTATCCCATTCTCAATATCAAAATATTGTACAACTAAAGGAAATAGTTTAATATTTTTTCTATTACTTGCATCAGTTTGCAAACAAAAATATAAATTAGAAGCATTTAAGTCATTCAGTAAAGTTTGTAATGCATAAGGTCCCAAAACCTCATTAACCAGTGCTTCCATTTTAGTGCGTCCTAATTTTATGTTCAAAGCGGTTTTAGAATCAACATAAATGATTTTGTTTAATTTTACAGTACAGTCCATGCTGTTATAAGAAAGATTGTGTTTTACAGTATGGTAGGTTAAAGCAAGTTCACTGGCTGAAATCTTGTCATCACAAGTAAGAGAAGCAGAAGTAGATGAAGAGCCCGTCGAACCAATAAACCTGTCTAATGTAGAAGTTTTCTTGTAAAGTTCAGTTTTGAGTTTGTGGTGCTTTGTTTCACCATGTTGTTTAATCTGCAATGGATTATAAGTAAAACATTTTAAGTACCACTTATTATGCAAATCAAATCAGTTGGCAATTTCATTGAATAAAAATAAAACAACAGAAGATGCAAGAAGTTAACATAACCTAAAAGATCTAACCTGGCCAATGCCACTTTTCTCCACAGAAAATGTTATATTACATGGTTTACATTTCGCATTATAAATATTTTGGGGATCTTCAGTAATCCAGTCATCCTGTCTTTCCCACTCCGGTTTAAATTTTGGAGTCTTTTATTATTTTTCGTTTTTTTAGTCGGCGTTAGCGGCGTACTAGAATTTGACGCACATTCATTATCACTACCACTTTCCATACCTAATTTATTTAGGATTTCCACTTTTCAAATGAAATAACAACATCTAATGTTGAAAATATAGTATTTTTACGTACTATATATTTTTTCAACAGTATATAGTACGCAGACCCGAAATATAGTACAATACTATATATTATAGTACGGTTGGCAACCCTAACTACACCAACCTGTCCCTAACTGCACAGTGCCACCTCTCCCAAAACTAAGGAGATTTTGTTGTCGGGTAGCCGTATTGCGCGCACCCACGCCCTCTTGACAGTGTAATCCAAACGCCAAATGATCCTTGTAGCACTGTATAATTCCAATTACAACACAAATAAATTATTTTCTAAATGGGCACCACCATCTGCTTTTTAAGCGTTAGCTGAGTTGCAGAAAATAGTATCTTCCTTAAAAATATTTACATACTAACCATGCGCATACGCGATACACATGTCATATATAATACCAATAAAGATGATTCTTTCAAATTCAATTTCAAGTATTTAGAAGGAACTCCAAAATGTCAACGTTGGAAATGTTGTCTAACGCTTTTGCAGCCAAGATTTGCACCCATCTTATCACAAAGTGATACGGAACAGCATTGTCATTGTCGCAGAACACCAAATTTTGCTTCGTTATGTGGTACACAATAATGATAACAGACAGTACAGATCCAGTTCAAAAAGTTTTATCCCACGCTGGGCGCCATTGCAAAAATTTTAACCCTGCAAATGTAGCGGTGGCACTTAGAGGCCTTGCTGCATCGGACTGCAGTTGACAGTTCTGTTATCACCCACTATCTTAATGTAAGACGAAAGTAGGTCATGTTTTCTTTCTTAAAACAAAGAGACACCAGCTCTTCTAAAATGGAACTACATATGCTCTTTCTTTTGTTTTGAAATTAAAATGAGACCAATACTCGTAGCAACCTCGGCGACATATTTATAGCAGGGCTTTGTGATTCCCACCAGATAGTGGGATTTAAACCTGATAACAATAGGTACGGCTCCGCTCTGTTTTTTATTGCAAGCGGAAATAAACAGATTAGCAAAGCCGTAACGATTTTATTTGGACGATACACCCCTGAAATATTGTCTTGTAGTTACCATTATCCGCTAACACGCACTGGCCCAGCGTTGAGGATTATCTCTGGGTAACGAACGCAGTGCTGGCCATTTATTTGAACTCGTCGTGTTGAAATAGCAGCGTGGTACTGTGCGGTTAGGGGCAGGTGTATTACTAGTCCCGTCACACTTGGTAAAAAAAAGTCAGTAACTGACGCAAACTGCCGAGAGAAGTAAAACTCATAAATTAAAATTATAGTACTCTTAACGAGCACTACTATTGTTGCACCATTCATCAACTTTATAACTATGACACATGATGTAAGCTCACAAGATTTTATCCAAACAAAAAGCCTCGAACGCTGTTTTCGAATTCGAATCGAAATTTGTCTGAGATAATAATGTCTGTTTGAAGTCACATTCGTCGATAGTTTCTGCCATTTTTTTAGCTTTTATAAGTTTACACTTGAACGCCATCTCGCCTGATGTTAAGCGACGATGCGGCCTACGACAGAGCGTGATTATCTAGAAAAAACCGATTCACTCTCGATTTCAAGACACAAATATTATAATCATCGGGGAAAACCCACTCAGGCAACGTATTACACAGCCTAGACGTTCTTATTACAAAAGTAGAGTCAAATCTCTTCGTTCGTGCCTTTGGAACATCAATCATGAAACTTAACCATTACTCAAAAATGTTACCAACTTTTTAAATTGCGTAAGTCTCGAGAGTTCAGAATAAGACCGACCCTTTTTTATCATCACCAAAACCTTACACCAAAATAACAAGCCAATTAGACTTATTTAAGACGATGACTAGCTAAGATGAACGAGAGCTTGTAGGAAAACAAACAATTCACAGCTCAGTGAACAAACAACCTAGACGTGCTATCTCCGAGGCTTTGAGCTCTGACATAACGTTGCCAAGGCCAACGGGTGCCAGTCGCGTGGCCTTGACAGTGGCACACATAACAACTGATTGTTTATAGTTCTGCACTTGTGCTATGTATTTGTATCATTACGATCATTACGACACATAGTAAGTCTTAAAGCTCTTACGCTAGCTGGGCTCCGCGGTTTTACCCGAGTTGTTTTTTTGAAAGCGAAAACTTCTATTGGCGCGCCACATACAGTTTTTCGTGGGCTGTGAATTCTAGCGTCACTCTTGGAAGTGGAAGTAAATCACCGTGCAAATGTCCAATCATTTCAAATTTCCTTACTTTCAGCTGCAAATTCTTGCCGCTTTGTGAATCCTTTATTACTATCATCGGTTGAGTCCATCTTTCCAGATGTATCTTCATACCAAATGCCACAAATTAGATGAAACTCTTTAGCTGAAGGAGCATAATTCAATAGAATTTCTATATTTGCACGATATGTGTATTATTGGGAGGTGACACGAGTTTTTGGTTCAAACACACATCAAGCTGGTTGAAGAGATGGCCACCATACCTTATTTTATTTATTTATTTATTCATTCAATGAGCACACAAAACAGAATCTAATAAACACAAACTATAACATAAGAGTATACTGTACAGAACTGTATTACATTCCAAACTATGTGGGCCTCTAGAAAAAACATTTTGAATAGAAGTTCCATAATGTATTCGGTTTCCCAGCCGCCAATTGCAAATCGCCATTTTAAGTTTGCAGTTTTTTGCAGTTTTTTGCAGTCCATTGCGCAATTTGTCTAAAAGGAAATGTCACTTGTTCAAGCACGCACGGTCATGAATAATGTATGGAGGACTTAATATTTGTGGGAACTCGGTATTATGTCGTTTCACTCCCTAAATATCCTGCACCAAAGCTCGGGGGGAAAAAGGAGTCAAATGTTTGGGGATAAATTTCCCTTTCCTTATTTAATTTATAAAGGAGTTGATGATTTGTCTGATTTGGTTTATTGATAAGTACTTAGATTTTGTTTCGTCGTTATGTTTTATGTCGAGTTTATTTGTTTTATAATGTACTTCCATGAAACCAGTGCTTCGTGGTTTTAGCCGCGTAGTTTTTATTCTGGTAATTACTATTCAACAGACCAAATCTAACTGTGTTTCTAAATTTCAACCCGATCGATCCCTTCAGCCATTTCGATGTTATTGAGCAAAAAACCTCAAAACACTTACACTCTACTTCTTACTAACATTAGGTACAAATGTGAATGTTTGGATGTTTATTGTTCAATCACGTAGTAACGTCTGAACGAATCTGGTTGAATTTCGGAACACAGATTATAGTCTGGAAGAACAAATAGATTTTTTATCCCGGGAAAAAAGCGGGACCGGGAACTACGCAGGTAAAACCGCGGGGCACTGCTAGTTTATAATACGAATATAAGTAGGATAAGAAAAGTTATTTAATCATACTGTAGTGGTAGGACTCTTGGCAGAGTCCGCCTGGGGAAGTACCAGACCTTTGCCAGTTATTCTACCGCCAAGCAGTAATGTGCAAACATTACTGTGTTCCGGTTTGAAGGGCAATGTTTCCAGAGATATAAGATCTTAGATCTCTGGGTGACGAGCGCAATGCAGTGATAGGTAATGATTTGGACTCTTCATGTTCCAATAGCTGCGTGTCACTGTGCTGTTATGTGTCAGGCATGTTGCTTACCATCAGGCACATGTCCTGATCGTCTCGTCACTCTTTATTTAAAAAAAAAACATAAGTACATAATAGTTATTTGTTATACAAGAGTGCAAAGTTGATTTTTAACCGCGTGCTCAATTTTGATGACCGAGCAAGCGAAGGATTCTAAAATTGATTCTTAAATTTTGAATCACTCGCTGCGCTCGTGATTCAAAATTAGAATCCTGAGCGTAGCAAGGGAATCAAAAGAGCACAAGGTGAAAAATCTTTGCACTCGAGTGCAACACGTAACTTTTCATTCCACCTCAGCGAGGAAATGACTAAATGCAAATTTTTAAATGTTTTCGCGCTAAGCAAATTAAAAAAAAGGAAGTATACCAAGGAGGTTCCGAGTCTGAGTTTTTAACATATTAAAAAAAATGTATGATGCATTCGGCACCAAGGAGGTGGAAATAAATAGGTTGAATTATGTTTTGAATTCAAAACCTCAGTACACACGATGTTCTAAATTCAAATTTACTTTAACCTCTAGAGGGTAAAAACGACTTTTGCGCCCTGATATCGAGGAGCAAAAGTACTTTTTCCGAGCTGGTGGGATGAAAAATATTTTTAATATTTATGTATAATTTTTTTGATTATCTGGTTATTTATTTAACTTTATTTGTTTAAGTTTTTCATGTTAATGCTGTTAATGTAATTTCCAAGTTATTAAAATTGTAGTAGTTAAACTTCAATTTAAATCTACAATAGACTATTTTGAGACTAATTAGAAATAGATATTTTATAGTATTAATATGAAAGTTAATGTAATTTTGCAAATACATAGTTATGTTTGTACCAGTAATAAAAGTTCTGTATTTAGAGACTAGACTAGGTTCAAAAGAATAAATTGATCATAAGACATAAAGTTCTCTATTTAGAGACTAGACGAAGTTTAAAAGAACAAATTGATTATAAGACATGATAATACAAACGATGAAAGCTTTAGTAGGTACCCAATCCGTGAAAGCATAGTAACAATACTCATTTGGAATTCCTATCTGGACCGGTTCTAGTTCGCAAAATTATCTCAGTGGAAGAGCTACGGAATATTAATGAAAGATAACAGAAAAGGTTGCTGCGGTAAAAAAGTGGATCGGAGCGAAATGATTGTGAAACGTTTCGATGGGAATATATCGTGTTAGGATATTCATTACTATCATAATTAGCCCACACTCCTCCACTGCTGGATATAGGCCTTCCATAATACACCACAGAGCCCGATTTACGTTTTCAACCGCCACCATTCGTAAATCGTCACTTTGATTTTGATTTTTAACCCCCGACCAAAAAAGGGGTGTTATAAGTTTGACGTCGATGTCTGTCTGTCTGTCTGTCTATCTGTCTGTCTGTCTGTCTGTCTGTGTGTGTGTCTGTCTGTGGCACCGTAGAGATCAAACGGATGGGCCGATTTCAATGTGGTTTTTTTTATTAGAAGGTTGATATCCGTGCGGATGTTCTTAGCTATGTTTGGTTAATATCGATTCAAGATGGCCGCCTCCACAAAATGGCGGACAACACATTTCTTCACAACCTACCTCAATATGGGTATCAAATGAAAGGGCTTGACCAGTAGAATACAATATATAATAACAAATTTCAAATCCAAGATGGCCGCCACCACAAAATGGCGAATTATATTATTTTTTTTCACTACTACCACAATATGGGTATCAAATGAAAGGGCTTGACTAGTAGAATACTTTGCACTATGACAAATTTCAAATCCATGATGGCCGCTACTACAAAATGGCGAAATGCATTTATTTTTTCACAACTCCCTTAATATGGGTATCAAATGAAAGGGCTTGACTAGTAGAATGTTGTACAGATAACAAATCCGAGGTAGTCGGGGGTTAATCAAAATTTTTAATTTTGTTCTTGTCTCACTCCATCTGATTAGATGAAGCTTACATGAAGATACGACTTGAGAGCGACCTATACTACGTTTTCCTA
Organism: Ectropis grisescens; assembly: GCA_017562165.1. NCBI lineage: Eukaryota > Metazoa > Arthropoda > Insecta > Lepidoptera > Geometridae > Ectropis > Ectropis grisescens. The sequence continues at coordinate 10,870,495 of CM029793.1, read as the reverse complement.
TTCGCGGTCTCCACTCCAGAACCTGTCTACTCCAACGGTTATAGATTCTGCAACAGATATGACCCGCCCATTGTCACTTCAGTGTGCTAATGCGTTGAGCTATATCCGTACTTTGGTTCTCTAACAGATTACTTCCTATCATACCTTAAGCAGAGTCTACTATCCTAAACCCTCAACTTTGCTACTAAGTATACTTATTCAAATACGTAGGGCATACATAAGAACATACGTAATGCATAATACAACTATTTATATTGTTTGAACCGATCCGTTTTAAAATTTGAAACACAGATTATATATAGTCTGAAATAGCACAAATGCTATTATATAGATTTTTTATAGAGAGGAAATAACGGGAACAGTTGCTATACGGGTCAAGCCGCAGAGCGCTATTAGTTGATGTTATGCAAATACAAATACAAAAATCTTTAGTGCTGTTTGTAGGTAAGATAAGATGGTACAAATCATTTTAAAAGTTGACCCCAACAAACTGGCTTCTTTTTCTAGAGGCATGACAATACAATGGAAAAAAAGAATAAGCAAATAAAATACTCGTAATAGTCAGCAGATTAAGGTCTTCTTTTTCGTCTTCTTTTCTTTTCTAGGTTTTGTTTGCGTTAGGATTCGGTTGTGTTATGGAAAATAATAGATACAAGCTAGAAAGATAGATATGTACTTGTTATGACAGAAGAATATCTATAAGTGGGATGTGAAATAATGATAACAAGACAACCAACAAACGAAGGATCATCACCGGAAATCCATATAACAGTTACATAACCAAAGCAAAGCCCAAAACAACATGAGATAACATCTCCAAAACCGATGTCCTCAACGAACCTTATAAATTAAAACAATGATCAATCACAGACATGATACATTGTTAAGACAAAATAACAAGTTACCAACAATAGTTGTCCACCCACAAACGTAATTCTCGACTCAAGCTTTTCAAGTTATATTTGAAACTGTAGTCGCACACAAGGAAGTTTTGAGCGTGTGATTAGGAACTTTGAATAGATGCACTAGAATGAACTACAGAAGTTTCAAAAAGTAGAGCATTTGAGTGATAAAATGGATGCTAAATTCTATACCGTAATTTCTGAGATCGCTAGGTTTTGTTTGACATCACCAGGGCTACGTTTGATCGTTATTTCTCTGATGATAAACAATATCACGGCCTAATTGTTTTAATTCGTCGTTGTAATTTACGGATAACTCACTTGTGGTATGATCAGACGAGTCCGATTTAAGTTTCAGACATTTCATAATTCAGCGGCATTTTTAAATAGAGTCCACACACAACCCACACTGAATCAGTGTGGGTACACTGAACCAGCGTGGTATGCTTTGACTCCTATGCCTTTGGGAGAGAAGGTGGTTTAGGTCAAAAATGTACATTGTTATATATCATTTAAGTTTATTGTTAACCGTGTACTGTTTTGTATACCTAGATAAATGATCCACAGTTTTGCACTTCAAGTTGGATGTTTGCATATTATACACGTCTGAGTGTTTCTGAGGTATTATGCGTTTGCAATTACCAATTATATAAATATTCGAATAGCCAACTTGTGGTCAGTTGGCTCAATAGCAAGAACGTCATAGATGAGATATGAGATATATAACAGGCATATTTCGGCGTCATGTTTTTTTATTTAATATGGCATCAAAAGACTACCTATAACTGAAACATAGGTGAAAGAATTACTTTGTTATCTTAAAAACTTCCCGTAATAACAAGATTTTAAAATCACAATTCTGGACTCTCCCAAAAACGCTTCATACAAAAACACTACAGAACCGTGACGTCACAGTGCCGTATTTTCTATGTGTCGCGCGTAAAGTTTGTATAGTAGCTATATTAAATATTGCGTTTAGGAAACTGGTTTCATAACAAAGTCACTGGAAATTGAATGGGTTATCCAATGGTAAATACATTTTCTAATAATTTCGTACTTTTAAAATCGACTTGCCCATCCAGCTTCGAAAGATTATAAAGTAAGTTAAACTAAACATATCAAAAAATTTCAATCGGTATATAATTTATTCTGTTTAAATACTGTAATTATATCAAATAATTTAATATAATTGTAGGTTCTGTCGTCACGTCTATTATATGTATGGATATCACAATCATAATAAAATTGTATATATTTAGGCTTGCACTAGACTGTCACCTCGCGTGAAAACGCGGTCTACGACGAAGAGAGTTTACCAAGACGAAATCGATTCACTCTCGTAAGATTACATCCATTGGGGATACCCACTCAGGCTACACATTCCACAGCCAAGACGTTCTTAATTTGGAGTCAAACCTCTTGGTTCGAATCTTTAGATCGTTTTTGAAGTTATACGTCGTAACAATATTCTCGCAAAAAAGTTTTCCCCAGAATTACTTTTTCATTTTATAGCGAAACCACGACTTGCGTCGAAATATTCCGAAGATGCCAAGATCAACAATTTCTTTGATTTAGAGCAAAAAAATTAAAAATCTGTTGATTTACATGTACGAGTACGTTACTGAAACAAAGCATCTGTCACTCCGTTCATTTGTAAAGAAACAATTTAATAGATCAAGACGATTTTTAAGCTATTGCATAGCTTTTATCGCGGGCCTGGGGACCTTTTGTTAGTTATTCCGCCAAGCAGTAATGTACAAACGTTACTGTGTTCCGGTTTGAAGACCAATGTTTCCACTGAAATTACAGGGCATAGAGATAAACATCTAATACCTCTGAGTGACGAGCGCAGTAAAGTGCTAGGTAATGATTTGGACTCTTCACGTTCCAATAGCTGCGTGTCACTGTGCTGTTATGTGGCAGGCATGTTGATTATATCAGGCACGTGTCCTGCTCGTCTCATAACTCTTTATTTAAAAAAAAAAGTCTGAGAGTTTAGCGATCAAAAAAAACTTTTGGAAACTAAGCGTGTGAAGTAAAGGTTCGACGTACGAAGCAGTAGTTTACGAAGAAATTACGGTACGCCCCACATTTACCGGTTTACGGCACAACGGATTTGTAGAATAATGGCCATTCTTTTATGGGGCTCAGGAAATAATGAGTATTTAGCTCGAGAAAAGCCTGCAAACTCCATTGTCTGATATTACGAGTTTGGTTCTACTGTGACAATCATTTTTCTAGAATATCAATATGACTATTGAATAAATAAACAAATAAATGGCGTCGTGCCTCAATTTTTTTAAAAACTTTTATAGGTTTACACTTGACCGCCTGATGTTAAACGACAATGCGGTCTACGACGGAGCGTGTTTACCTAATATAAACCGATTCACTCTCGACTTGAAGACACAAAAATTGTAATCATCGAGGAAAACTCACTCAGGCAACGTACTCCACAGCCTAGACGTTTTTATCACAAAAGTAGAGTCAAATCTCTTCGTGTCTTTGGAACATCAACCATAACACGATGTCGCTTTTGCGAGCTGCGAGCATTCCGATAGAAAATGCCGCAATAGGTAGCTTAGAGTTTACTAAAATCGTAGGTTCGATTCATACCTAGGATAAACAGAGTGTGATAAATACGAATGTTTATTTATTTATTTAGGAAGTTCCTTTATTGGAACAGAAATCCTCACAGCAGGTTTGGAGACAGGAATTGTGCTGCGCAACCGAATTGAAAAAAAGTGACACTAAAACCGTAACAAAAATATTTAATAACGGAAGTGACGCGTAAAAACATTTTTAAATGATCGTCAAATAAATACTAAAATATTTTTGGTAAAATAATAAAATTAAGCATATTTTTCCAATTTGTTTTCTTCTATATTTCCCGAAGGTACTTCGTTCCTACCGGGGGTGCCATGACACCATTTATAACACACACGTAAATATACTCTTAGTACATACGTAATTACAAATTGAAATACATTAATATTATTATAGTCGATCCATGAATTTCCACAACTTCGCGACCACTAGTATCTTTAGAACGATCAGATACTAGACTCTACAACTCTAGACCATCGAGATTGTTGAAGTGAAGACTTCTAAAATCTTTTACGCAATTAATAATAATAAAATAAAATTAATTGAGTGATTACTTAAAAGTAATCGTTTTAATACCTACTCATGGACCTGAACCCCGCAATAAGTCGCCAGGTTTTCAGCTGTATTACCTGAAACAGAGAAGGAAAACAAGAATTAGAAAAGTCACACATAAATACGAAAGGTTTTGTTGTTTGTTGTTTTTTGTATGTAGTAGTGAAGGTGAGTGTTGATGTACGTCAGAAAGGGGCCCCTTAAACCTACGCGTCACAAGTCTCGGGATCTACTCGGGATTTCCCGGCACCCGCACGGTGAATCCATGGAATGCTAAGAAGATCGTCTCAGATTGTAAAATCTCACGTCGTCATATTATAAAAAAAATGGTCCTGAGTTTACCCGAAGATTTCTTATCATTCCCGATCGTGACGCTAGAATCAATTCACAGCCCACGAAAAATTGGTCTGTGGCATGCCAAAAGCAGTTTTCTCTTAAAAAATTGGGTGTTGTGTAGAGGCTAGGATTCCGTTGTGTACTACCTACGGGGCTCAGGTCTCACTTTTCTCTTTTGTCTCACGTTTAGTTAGCACTTGCGGGTAAAAGTCTCGTTTAAAATTAATGTTTAATCTTTTTTTTCTTTTAAATAAAGAGTGACGACACGAGCAGGTCATATGCCTGATGGTAAGCAACATGCCTGCACACATAACAGCACAGTGACACGCAGCTATCCAGATGAGTCCAAATCATTACCTAGCACTGCACTGCGCTCGTCACCCAGAGATCTAAGATGTTATATCTCTAAGCCCTGTAATTTCTCTGGAAACAATGCCCTTCTGAACACAGTAATGTTTGCACATTTCTGCTTGGAGTTAGAATTACTGGCAAAGGTGTGGTATTTCCCCAGGCGGACTCTCGGCTAACATAGCTCACAATAATTAAATAATTTAATTTGAAGTTATAGTGGTTTTAAGTATCTTAAAAAATGGGGGTGGCAACCATTCCACATACCGTTCTTATTACGAAGGGTCAAACCTTTTCGTTGGAGACTTTGGAACAATAAGCTGACGAAACTTCTGGAAGTAGCCTATACTAATTATAAATCTGAAGATTATTTTGTGTTTGGACGCACTAAGCAATTCTTTTACCGATAGATGTGTTTATACGTGATCCCTCAATGCTATATCTATATAGCATATTTAATTGATAATAACAATGCTATATGTACCATTTATTGCGATATGACCCAGGCATTTGACTATGTCATTTATGACATTCTTCTAAGTAAATTTGAAGCCTATGGGGTTAGAGGTAATGTGCTTGACTTAGTAAAATCTTACCTAACAGACAGAAGGCAAGTAACTAAAATTACAAAGATTAATACTAAAACGAAACAGGAAGAAATATTCATCTCTAAAGAAAGAACTGTTAAATTTGGTGTGCCGCAGGGAAGTGTGTGGGGACCGTTTCAATTTATTGTCTACATAAATGATTTTCCTAAAGTAATTGAACATCCAATGTCACTATTTGCAGATGATAGCACGATTACAATAGCCTGCCAAGATAAAGCTAATTATGAGGAAAATATCAACGCTGCACTAAATTCGTCTATCCACTGGTTGAACATTAATAACTTGAAAATTAATTTAAATAAAACCAATTTAATGCAATTTACACAAACAAAAAATTACTTAAATAACATAAACATAAATTATCAAGGTAACAAAATTGCAGAAGTAACTACAACAAAATTTTTGGGCTTGACAATAGACATGAAATTGAATTGGAAGGCACATATTGAGATTCTCTGCAAGAAGCTTGGTAGCTCGGCATATGCTCTGCATAGGCTTGCTCCAGTGGTAAAAAAAGAGACTCTTCTTACATCTTACCATGGATTAGTGGCATCAGTCTTGAGACATGGGATAATTTTTTGGGGTAACTCAACGGATACAGGCTTAGCTTTCAAAGCACAAAAACGATGCATTCGTGCTATGTTCGGGATGCAAGTTACAGATAGCTGGAGACAGGTATTCATAGACAATCAAATCTTAACCCTTCCAAGCCTTTATGTTTTTGAAGTTATGTGTTTTGTAAGGAATAACCCCCATTGTTTTCCTCTCTTGAGTGACAAAGTGGAACGGAACCGACGTGATAAGTGTAGGCTGCTCATAGGCAAACGCAAGAAAAAGATTATGAGTGACAGTATTTTTTGTATGGCTCCTCTTCTATATAATAAGCTGCCAAATGCAATTAAAAAAATTAACAAAAGTAAATTAAAAAAGATACTGGTACCCAAATGTTATTACACTGTGAAAGAATTTTTAAATGATGGGGAAATTAATTGGAATACTGATGTATAGATTTTGTATAACATGACATTTTACATTCCATTAACTTCCACATTAAATTCCATTAGCCACATTAGTGGCCACTGTCTATATTTTATGAAACTTTAGATTTAACTAATGTTAGATCAGATAATATATTGTAATGGACAGGTTGAATCAGATTACTCTATAATATATTGTGAGAGTTCTTTGAGTAGGTATACAAATATTAAATTTTATACATGTTAACATTCTTTTACACACATTGACATTGTTTTATTTTATACAAATTGAATTATTATTATCATTATTTTTGATTATTATTTTTTATACATAATGACATTCTTTAAAATTGCTCACACGGCTAAACTGCAAGAGCTACTACTGCAAGACCTTGGATTCTACATGAAACCACACACTTGTCAAAGTCCATAACATCATCCTGCTGAAGCACAAGACGTTGGCGTAATTGTACTCATCAAACATATCACACTAACATAACACACCGGGATAGAAGCCAGAAATTAATACATGATGAATCAGATGACATATATGATACAACCGATTAAAAGCTAAAAAATGAAAAAAGAAGAAGAAGACTATCAGCTGACTATTATTATCATTGTATAAATTCAGACCAATGGAAACTGCGTTGCCAGACATATTGCATGCCTCTAGAAGAAGAGGCCAGTTTGTATGGGTCAATTATTTAAATGTTTTGTATCATCTTATCTTACCTGCAAACAGCAATAAAGATTTTTGTATTTGTATTTTAGTTAGTTTGACGGGGCCTTTTCCGCACTTAGCCTCTTAATTGGGCCATTGTGCGTGGCTCATATTTCCCTTCTACTCCAACCATCCCAGGCTATCCCAGAAGGCAAGCAACCTGTTCAGGTTGGTGAAGGCCTCGGGGACTGCTGCTGGGGAGTGGAGGAATTCTGCCCGTTGATCTGCCACGCTCCTGCATTCCACAATCACATGCTGTTGCGTTTCTTCTTCCTCCATGCAACCCTTGCATAGAGGGCTGTCTGTCACACCTAAATTAAACAGGTGCTTGTTTAGAGGACAGTGGCCAGTCATAGTACCTATTACTTTACTTTTTAATCTGATAAGGTTTAATGCTATAGCATATTTTTGATCGTGACTAATTCCAGCATAATGTATTTTCAACATCAACATAGTTTGTGGCCTGAACTAAGACAGCTGAAACGAAAAAAGAATAACAAAACAAGCTAATATTTTCTATTCCAATAAATTTCACAGTTTCTCTGAAACTTTTTTATGAAAATACATCGTTGTTCGTGTTGTTTACCTACGTTCCTCGCAAAACAAATCTAGCTCATAGATCAATCTGGTGACGTCAAGAAAACTCCTTGGGACCAAAACGTACAAGTTTTATGTGACTTACTCTATCGATATAAATCCATGGATGTGCCCTCCTTTCTCCTCCTCCTTCTTCAAGTGCACGGAATTATGTTTTCTTTGGGAGGAATGAGCTCACTCTTTCCGTATTATTCGACTGTAGGAAGCGGCTAACAACGGACATTTATACCTATCGCTATTCGTTGTCAACAACAAAAATAAGTAGAGCCGCAACATACCTCGCCGCTAGAGATTCTAGGGGATAAGTAGATTGGTAGCTAAAAGCCACTCACGCTACACACAGAGACGAAATTTGTTAAAGATTGCAACTTGGTACTCAGGGCATATCTATTGATTTATATCGGTGACTTTATGTGTTGTTATAGGTATCCTCGTCGTAGTTTCTATACTTTTACGTAGACAATTTTCTAAGTTATTATTGAATCTATGAATAACAAACAAAAATTGAAATAAAAAGGATATGAAATGTACGAGTAAATGTTGGATCGTAAATTTGTTTTAATGAATTTACAAATAAACATAATTTGTATGTACTATACTAGCTATGAATATTTATCTTAATATCATAAAGCTGACGAGATTTTTTGTTTGAACACGCTAATCTCAGACACTACTGGATCGAATTCAAAAATTCTTTCACCGTTGAATATTTACCTAGGAGATCCTTGAGTGCTATGGGATACTATGTACCTACCACGGGCGAAGCCGGGCTGGAGCGCTAAACTATAAGAATATAGTGATTTCAGAACAGTTCAATGTAATGATTTTGACATAATATATAATAGTCCAAGATCCCAGAGCCACCAGACGTCACGTTTTTTTTTCACGTATTTTCTAATAAGTAATGTGTCTTCTGGACCCCATATCTCAAAATTGATATCGATATTAACCAAACATAGCTAAGAACAGATATTAACTTTTAAATAAAAAACTCGCATCGAAATCGGCCTATCCTTTTGAGCTCTACGGTGCCACAGACAGAGACACACACAGACAGACAGACATCGACGTCAAACTTACGACGTCTGGCGGCCCTGGGATCTTACTCTACATATAATCGAAACGAAGTTGAGATTTGCATTCTTAGTGATTTTCAAATTAATTAATTAATAAATTAATAATTTCAAACTAATTTTCAAATTTGATTAGTTTTAAACCGAATTGTTGACGTGACAACGTCTAACAAATCGATGAACGCCGGCTGCATGCACCAACAAGTGTCCCGTTATGTCCCGTTACGCTCATTTTACGCTTGCGCTGCATCTATCAATGTTATGACTTTGTCACGTTAAACTATCATCCGTAAACCAACCGACTATATAGCAACCAAAGAAATTGGAAAAGACAGCAACCAATTTTTTTTACCGGTTTATAGATTAAACTCTTAATATTAAATTTGACTTTTTAAATAAACTGACATACTAATTAAACAACCTCTTTGTAAGGATTCAGTTTATTAAAACTGACGAGCAACTTTTACCGAAACCCACGCTTTTTAGTACAGATTACTTTTATAGTCCGGCTCGAGTCCATTGTCTTTTGTCTCAGACCCGCTAACCGATTCCGTACCATGAGTGCATTTTGTAATATTTTTTTGATTTATCACAACATTTATACTAAATTATTAATTTTAAAGTTAATATGAATGAATATTATCCTAAGTAAAATGTTTTTTTTTAAGTACAAATCTTTCCTGTGTATAATATTAGTGTAGATATAGATAAGTAAATAATGTTATTATTTGATTTATAAATTAGTTAAAAAATATAATTTAGAAAATCGTTAAATAAATAATACTTATGTCAACTTCTACATTAAAACTTATTTTTAGGTATTTTTTTTGGCGTTCCTAAATAGATTTTTGCCTGGGCGTGAATGTGGGATGTGAATTGAATTCTAGCGTCACGGTCGGGTATACTCGTACTTAATAAGAAATTTTCGGGTGAACTCGGGATGCTAGAGCAAGAAAGAAATATAGTGAACAAGTGCACCAGAGGGAGAAAGATAATTTAGTCAACTGCTCTTCGCTATTGTGTCCCTGTGTATATTCTTTTTTTTATCGCGGCATTAACTTCTAGATACTTACCACGTTTGTTGAACCTGTCACGAAATATTAAATTTGCATATCTTATTACACCCGAGCGTGACGCTAGAATTAAATTCACGGCCCACGAACAATCTGTTTGTGGCGCGCCAATAGAAGTTTTCACTTCAAAACAAAACTTAAAAAACATAAATATGGTCGAATTGAGAAACCTCCTTTTTTAAAGTCGGTTAAAAAACATCCAAAATTTTAGGTAAGCTCGCTCCATCATTAACATCATCCAATCAAGTTTTCATCAATCAATCATTTAAATCAGTAAAAAAAGTATTGTCTTTCATTTCACAACAGTTCAATAGTAGGGTCCGTGGTTACAAAAAAGACGAAAAGAATCAAAAACTCCCAAACACCATTACTCCTTTTTTGACTGCTTGATAGTTTTTTCGACCCACATCTCAGTTGCAACAATGTGCTTCGAAATAAAGGCTTTTAAATTGAAGCCTTTTAAAAATGAAGCCTTTTATTCGTCGTCGAGATTTATTGTGAAAATGCAGTTAATGCGGTGAGGTTTTAATTCCAGACACAACGGAGATTAAACGTCTTGTTACTGAGATTTAATTGTGTGATTGTACAATGCACCGTTTTCAGAAGAAAAAAACAGCCAAGTGCGAGTCTGAGTCGCGTAGGAAGGGTTCTGTACCATTATCTGTAAATACGGCGAAATCATGGTTATTTGTAATATCATTATCTTTAACATAATGGTTGTTGTATAGGAGCCTCAACAACAAAAGTGATTTTTGCTCATTTAAATATCATGACAAATTTCGACTGTCTAACTATTACGGTTCATGATATAACAGTCTTCAGACAACGGAGCCTTAGTAATAGGGTCCCGTTTTACCTCTTGGTGCGGAAATCTAAAGTTCCATACTACGTAATAGATGGCAGGAGTGGGTTTTGGTGCTCACTACACTACACCAGTACCAATACGGTATCATTACTTCCTTCTTTCATTTTAAGTAAAAAAAAAACGATTTAGGGAACTACAGATTGTTAGCCATATGTATTTAATTGTTTTGGCAGTGGTAGGTTAAGGCTGTGGATAATGATTTATGATGATATAGAACGTTAAATTTTCACTTTTTTTTAATGAAATAACCGTGTATTTTGTTAGAGTATAGGGTGACGAGATATGTGCCATATGGTAAGCAACACTCTGCCCTTAACAGTAGTGTCGCGCAACTTTTGGGAATTGAATACTTAGCCAAATCATTATCTAGCCTGTACTGCGCTCATCACCCAGAGATATATAATAATAATAATCGTCAGGAGGTTCCTCTCTCTGCAGCCCTAACCACCGGTAGCTTGGGTCCTGCCCCGCTGCTGGCGGCACCCTAGTTTTTAAGTTTTTTATAATGTTTATATTTTTATACCTATTGTAAAAAACTTAGAAATTAAGAATAATGAATAAATAACTGAATAATATATAAGATATATAAGATTTCTTTCAATTTTGTAGACACTCTGAGAACCCTAGTTTCTATATCCACAAGACGACCAATAAGCGAAACACGAGCAGACACCGGTCCTTCTACCGCCTAACTACATCGGCTATGGTTTTGCTATTGGCGTCTCTATAATTTCAAGCGAATAAAGCTATGACAGTTTTAGTTCGGCGGTTGTCCTAATATAATTAGACATACGATTACGCAGAATCGCCACGAGCGTCAGGACCAAGTTATACTGGATAACGCACGTGCTTAACTAATTTGCTCCTAGTGAATTGGACCGTTGTACCTACTCTGGTCTTGGTAGAACCGGTTCCGTGGCACATATCCTGACTGGTCCACCTACAGTAGAAAGGCTTTCTTGCGCCGATGCCGGGGGCGGGCCACTTTCCTATTAGGTCCGTGCTTGCTGCGATATAGGTGAGTCGGCCTTTTTTATCTGTGCCGTATTTTGCAGGTAGTATATTTTAGCCGATTTCAAAAAAGGAAGCTCTCAAATCGTTTGTATGTATGTCAGGCGATAGTTCCGTCCATGGGGCGTTTTCAAGACGGAGGATCTCAGTCAAGACGTAAAAATACTTGTCAAATACAGTTCCCAATATCACCATAGATGGCGCCACTGTTTTATTTTGTTAGAGAAATTTCACAGAAACCAACAGTGGTGCCACACTTGACAATATTTAGAACTATCTTTGACAAGTCTTTTTGCGTCTGGATAATGCCTCATTGTAAATCAATTTTGGTATTGCATGTTTTCTTTGTTAGAGGTGGTCCTAAATTAATTTTATCGAAATTCGGTGAAGCGTTTTTTTGAAATATGAACAAAAAACTAAACTTTACTCTCCTATAACTGGATGACTTAGTGATGGGTTTTCATAAAATGTAGTCGAGTGTCGGAATTTAATTATAAATTGAAATCGGTCTTTGTTCGGAATAAAATATATTATTGTTATGATAAGTAGCTAGCGCGATAGAGACGATACGTACAATATAGCAAGTGACAGGGAGAATTGGAAGCAACTGGAGGAGGCCTTCACCCGAGGAGGGGCCCATACTCTATTAGAACACTAACCTAGATTTTAAGAACAATTGAGTTAAATCATAATATGTGTCGCCGACAGAGTCTCCCCATCATCATTATGCATCGCATCCTTGTGATGGCGCTTGCGTTCCGCGTGGGTGACGACATATGAAATTAAATTTATATGTACATTTAAATGTCTAATTAGACTTATTTAAGGGTACTGGTAATACGTTTACTTAGGGCAGATGCTCGAACTAGGTAGAAGTAACTTTGAGAGTGAGGCTATTAGAAGAATCACATCTGTCGCAGACCCGATAGCCGTTGGGGCAGACGGGTTCTGGAGTGGAGACCGCGAATCGGCAAACGTAGTGTAGGACATCCTGAGACTAGATGGAGTGACGATATTCGAAAGGCAGCTGGTGGCGGTTGGAGAAGTAAGACCGAGGACAATGGCTGAGTGGCGTATCATAGGGGAGGCCTATGTCCAGCAGTGGAAGAATACAGGCTGATGATGATGATGATGAAGGGTACTGGGAAATAAAGGTTTTTTTGTTTAAGTAGCTAGCAGCGCTTCGCAGTTCAGCATAGTTCCCATTAAATTTTGTGCGTTGATAGACACTAGTCTGAAATAAGACAGGCTATTTTTTAGCCTATAACGACATCGGTAACCACTCGATTGAACCACCGGGATGCTACTAGTATCCTCCTAATAATATTATAAATTCAAACGTTTAGGTGTTTGGATGGTTATTGCTTATTTATTCACTTCGGAACGCCTGAACGACTCGGGTAGAAATGGAACACAGTTAGATTATAATCTGGAGTAACACAGGCTAGTTTTTATTTCCAAAAAATAACGGGTACGTGAACTATGCGGGTGTTGTGATCATGGGGCAATGGCGTGCTTAATCAAACAAATATCATTTTACTTACTAATTAAATTTTTCTGCTGTCTGACTCATCTATGTTAATGGACCCAAGAATTATCCCCAAATATGTATTAACATTTCTAAACGAGATAGATATAGGATATACACACTAGGCGGTCTTTGCTGAGTCATACACGTCTGCCCCAGACAGGTCTGCCCACGCGGGTTAGCTTGTTTTATGGTCCTCGCGCATTATTCACTAAGCACCGGGCAAATTCGCATAGCTAGTAGTTATATTAAATGATTGTATAAAAAAATATAAAAATATTCTGACGTAGATAGATAGATAGATAGAAACACTTTATTGTTCACAACACAAAACAAAAAAATGAATAAACAAAAAGACAAATTCCTAAATCTAGTGAAACAAATGGCGGCCTTATCGCTAAGAGCGATCTCTTCCAGGCAACCGGAGGATGGAGAGAAATTTTATACAGCAAAAGACGGGGTAAGGGACAATGTGCCGTAAGGTATAAAGTACACATACATAATTAAGAAATATACATCCTAATACTTAAAATACTTATATTACAATTTGTAGGCAAGTATAATATACTAATAGACTAATACATAAACATATACATACATTAAAGATATTAGCAAGACAATATGAAAAAGAGTAGAATCCACGTAGAATCAGTGAAGTGACAGCTGTGACAAGTATAAAGCCTTAACTTGGTTTTTAAAAACAGGCAGTGATGGAGCATGTCTGATAGCCACGGGCAAGGCATTCCATAGAAGGACTGCCTGGAACGCGAATGATTTGCCGTAAAATGTTTCGGAACGTGCTGATGGAGCATTCAACGATAAATTGTACTTCGATCTTAAAGGACGTGGATGAACATTGCTCCAAAGCGTGAAATTTTCTTTTAAGTACTGGGGGGTTGAAGGGTTAATTATCTAGCTGGGCCTCGGTTAGATCAAGATAGCAGACATCTGCATAATCAAGAATGGGAAGAAGTAGAGACTGAGCAAGCGTAACTTTGGTGGCAGTGGGTAGAAAATTACGGAGTCTGTTTAAAGATCTACCAGAGGCAAATAATTTGCAGCTTATGGATTCCAAGTGCGCGTCCCAACTTAAAGTTCCATCTAAAATCACACCGAGATTTCTCACCGATTTGCTATAAGGGATAGTTACCCCATCAAAAACAATTTGTGGTACTGTGACCCAATTTATTTTAGATATCATATAAGAACTACCTATGATAATTACTTGTGTTTTTGTCGGATTTGCGTTCAAACCGAAATTTTTACTCCAATTTAAAATTTGGCGGAGATCAGCGTTGACAGTATCAATTGCAATATGTAGGTTGGCGAGTGAAGCTTGAGAATAAATTTGCAGGTCGTCCGCATAAAGGTGGTAGGAAGAAGTGAGATGTAAAGAAATACAATTTATGAAAATTGCAAAAGAAGTGGTGATAGCACGCCGCCTTGAGGGACGCCAGTTCTAGTACTACACCAAGACGAAAACTATCGTCTGGCGAATACGTTGCCGGCGTCCGTATAAATAGCTACGAAACCAATCGATCACCGATGGAGATATGTTAAGGAAGCGCAAGATTGTCAATAGGATGTCAAAATCAACGGCATTAAAGGCATTACTGAAGTCTAACAGAGCTAGAACAGTAAGCCTGCCGTTGTCCATACCTAAGCGAATGTCATCGGTGATTTTCACAAGCGCAGACACAGTGCTATGCCCAGGACGGAAACCGGATTGTAGAGGATTTAGGAGGTCATGTCTATTAAGAAAGTGATTAAGTTGTTTGTGAACAAGACGCTCCAAGACTTTAGATAGAAATGGAAGGATGGAAATGGGACGATACTCGGAAAAGGATTTAGGATTTGGTTTTTTGGGTAAGGGAATAATCTGAGCATCTTTCCAGATAGAGGGGAATACTGCAGAGGATATGGAATTATTGAATAGGAAACATAAAGTAGGAAGGATGACGTCCAGGATAGGCACAAGCATGTTCCGGCTTATGCTGTCACCGCCGACTGCGTTGGAGGATATTGACAATAAGCTCTTCCTAACATCACATTCTGTGAACCGATCAAAAGAAAAAGGAGATAAGTCGGGCAATGGGATAGCAGAAAGAAATTAATTGTTGAATTTTGATAGATTCTGACATCAAAGAAGCAGATGAGAAGTGATGATTCAAGGTATTGATATCGATATTACCAAAGTTAATATTTTGACGTGATTTGCCAATTCCCAATGACCTGAGAAATTTCCAGACCTTTGCTGGATTTTCGTTATCTACTGATTTGTGAACATGGCGACGTAGTGCATCCCTACACACCCTGTTGCAGCGATTACGAGCCTGAACATATTTATCCCTATTAATGTCAGTAGGACGAAGCTTGTACCTGGCCCTGGCAACCCCTTTTTTGTGCATTAAAATTTTAATGTCCTCAGTAAGCCATGGTGCTGGAATATGTTTTATTTTAATTGCACGTAATGGCGCGTGTATGTCGTACAATCGTGTGACTATAGAATTAAAAGTTAAAATCTGATCATCTACAGATGTAGCGTTAATGACAGGGTCCCAGTCAATCATTTTAGCATCTTCAAGAAGGGCTTCGTGGTCCATACCACCAAAATTACGTTGCATGATGATTTGGGGCTTAGGTTTAGGAGGGCGAATTTTATAAGAAAGAAAAACAAGGTCATGAAAAGAGAATACATCAGCAGAATATTGTCCATGTTTGGCAATATTGTTAGGAGAAGAAACAATCATTAAGTCAAGGAGTGAGGGGACACAATTAGGGAAATGATGGGTAGCATTAAGAGGGAGAATATGTAAATTGCATGATGTAATTAGGGACTGAAGAGAAGAAGAGCGATGGTCCTTCTTTAAGAGACAGGTATTAAAATCACCCATAATAATGGTGTGATTATAAGTAGGAGTAAAGCGTTGTAGAAGGGTTTCGAAAGAAGAAAATAATTTATGTTTTGGGAAGGGCTATAGTAGACTCCGAGAAGAACTTTAACATGTGATAGAAGTACTTCAATAAGAAGATGTTCGCCCGTATCTGCTGGTGGCGGTTGTGGTGATTGGCTTAAAATAGAATAAGGGATATTAGCCTTCAGGTAGATAGCCACACCACCCCAACACGACCGATGCGATCATTTCTTACGAGAACGAAACCAGGGAGGAATAAGACGTTGAAGGAAGACATGGTCGAAGCCAGCTTTCGGAGACTAAAATAGCATGAATATTTTTTGATCTAGAGACGCCAGCATTTCGGAATATGAGGATGGAATGCTCTGTGCATTTATATGAACCACGTTGAAATTTTTTAAAACATCTGAAAAGTTGCTCTCCAAAAAATCTGCTAAATCTGCTGACGTACCACGTCAATATCTTTTTTTATTACTAACTTACCATATTGGTTCAAGTCTCTTCAATTCTTAGCGATAATGATAATAATTCTTAGTGAGTTATTGTCAATTAATATTGTCTTATAGGTCAAATAATATAACAAAAAATGTGTGAATATATATTCAGAGAGAAAACATACATTTTTAAATATTTACCTATCAGGTAAATCTATACAATTCGGATCTGATATTAAAAGAGACAAAACGTCGCAAATAAACGTTCTCTCAATAAAAATATTTTAAATATTTAAATTAAATATTAAATAATAATATTAAATATATATTTTTTGTAGTGGTAGGACTCCTAGCAGAGTCCGCCTGGGGTAGTACCACACCTTTGCCAGTTATTCTACTGCCAAACAGTAATGTGAAACATTACTGTGTTTCGGTTTGAAGGGCAATGTTTCCAGAGAAATTACAGGGCTTAGAGATACAACATATTAGATCTCTGGGTGATGAGCGCAGTGCAGTGCTAAGTAATGATTTGGACTCTTCATGTTCCAATAGCTTGTTGTCACTGTGCTGTTATGAGGTAGGCATGTTGCTTACCATCAGGCACATGTCCTACTCGTTTCGTTACTAGGAACTTATTTATAAAAAAATATTGTCTATAAAATTTTAAATTACACCGCAAATACATCGAATAGACAACTAGCAGCGCCTCGCGGTTTGACCCGCGCAATTCCAGATTCTCTAATTATCTTGGGTTAAAAATTAGCCAATGTGCCTATGGCATTTTACACTATTGACACGTTAATTGCCAACCAGGAAATGCTGTATTTCATGAGATGGCCGAACTGTTATTTTTCTTCAAAATTTTATTAAGAGTGGTAAAATTATTTGTACAGACCGTCTTCAGTTTCTAAGTTGTCTAAGCAGGTATAAGATGTAAATACTTACCACACGATAACGCGTGATTGGCCATACTTAACCACCAATGTACCAAATTACATCCAGATTCCTTCAGTAATTATAGCGTGATAGAGTAACAAACATCTGTACATATACGTAGTCACAAACTTTCTCATTCATAATATTAGTAGAATGTTATTTGTGGGCTGTTGTGAAGAGTTGGCCTAATGTACAATGACCTTAGCGCGACGTATATGGCACTCGAGGTACCTGTTAAACTCATCTTTAACTAACAAATAGATAATGCTTGCTCGCCTCGTGCCTTCCCCATGTTTGGTTCATAACTCTAGGAACAAGTACGAAGGTGTGGGTAGTTACTTTTCGTCTAAACTTTAAAGTTATTTAAAGCGCAAATGTTATAATTTTCGATGCTTATTACTACCATTATTTTTTTGTTTACCGGCTAGGATAGGAAAAATGATGATGATAAGTTTAAAAGCTGCGTTCGTTCCCCAGAGATATAACATGACTGTCTATTTGCCCTCTAATCATAAATGACTGGAAACATTGTCCTTCAAACCGATTTTTTTATGATATAGAGTGATGGGAAGAGTCTAAATTACACCCAGATATATAGGCTGACTAGCACGCTAGCAGCGCCCGTAGTTCCCGTTATTCTGCCAGGATAAAAAGTAGCCTATGTGTTCTTCCAGACTATTGTCTTTCTGTGTTCCAAATTTCAGCCCGATCCATTTAGATATTACGACGCGATTGAGCAACAAACATCTAAACATTGACATTTACAATATTAGTAGGATTTAAATCTCTATGGTTTGTAATTTCTTTATTTTACTCCTAGTGCAATTTATGTTCAAAACTGTGAGATGGTAATCTTTGTCTTTTTTTTTCAAAACAGGTTAAAGTAATTTCAGTCCTAACGACCACCAGAGCACATTCCCCGCATACCCTATCGGATCAGCATTTTTTCAATGATGGCCCAGCGGCGTTCATCACGGGAACGGTCCATAAAAACGTGTCACGGCACTTCAGGGGCCGTACCATGAGTTCGTATTGTTATGACGATTGATCGACCTCGAAGTCGATCGACCATTGGTCGAATCGATGTTTACTATCGATAGAGTAAACATTAAATTCAACTCACTTCACATTTTGGCTGGATAGCTCCGCTACCATTTTAGTTCAAAATAGCTAAATGCTTACACATACAATATGAGGTTGTTATGACGAAAGCGCCAGTAAATGTAAGATCCTGAGCCCTGATCATAAATTATGAATCGTACCCTACTTATCCCACTACAATAATGTTCCGGCTCTGTACCGGCTAACTAAACTGCTAAAGGCTTTGATGTCACGTTATATTTCATTTATTTTTAAGTTAAAGTGACCAATAATATTCGTATGGTGGAAGACCCCCGTGGGGTTTGAAATATAAATACAATACCATTTCATTTAAGACATTACCTGGCAAAGCCTAAAAAATGCAACGCTGCAAGGCATTTTTACACCCGCTTAAATTAGTCATTTTGTATTTAAATTGTAACTACATAACTAAAATGATGTTTTACGTATATGTCACGCTACCAAGTGAGAAGTGTTTCTTATAAACTGAATAAATGAATTGATATGAGCCTCACAAAATCATGACTACTGGGATTGGGACGATTAATTACACTCTCGCTATAATAACCTCGTGGTAAGGGACATGCCGTGACATCCCAAACGAAATGGCACTTAGAATTAAAGGGTTCGTCACGCAGACCACATTGTGGTCACATTTGGAATCACATTAACACAGTTTGATCTTTAACAGATCAACTTTGTGGTCGTGTTCTTGGTCATTTAGACCTATGGTCGGAGTCATGGACAATCATATTATAATTACCTATTATAACCCAGTTATTATATATCTTCTATATTATAAATCCCAAAGTTTTAATTAGCTTAACAAGAACAAAATTAAAATTTTGATTAACCTCCGACTACCTTGAATCTCGGATTATCTGTATAACGTTCTACTAGTCAAGCCCTTTCATTTGATACCCATATTAAGGGAGATGTGAAAAAAGAAATGTATTTCGCCATTTTGTGGTAGCGGCCATCTTGGATTTGAAATTTGTCATAGTGCAAAGTACTCTACTAGTCAAGCCCTTTCATTTGATACCCACATTGAGGTAATAGTGAAAAAAATAATACAATTCGGCATTTCGTGGTGGCGGCCATCTTGGATTTTAAATTTGTTATAGTGTATAGTATTCTACTAGTCAAGCCCTTTCATTTGATACCCATATTGAGGTAATAGTGAAAAAATAATACAATTCGGCATTTTGTGGTGGCGGCCATCTTGGATTTGAAATTTGTTATAGTGTATAGTATTCTACTAGTCAAGCCCTTTCATTTGATACCCATATTGAGGTAGGTTGTAAAGAAATATTTTGTGCGCCATTTTGTGGAGGCGGCCATTTTGAATCGATATTAACCAAACATAGCTAAGAACATCCGCACGGATGTTAACCTTCAAATTAAAAAAAAAACGCATCGAAATCGGCCCGTCCGTTTGAGCTCTACGGTGCCACAGACACACACACACACACACAGACAGACAGACAGACATCGACGTCAAACTTATAACACCCCTTTTTTGGTCGGGGGTTAAAAAGGAATTAAGCTCAAAATTGAAACTTACGTATAATATAGTTTGTAATAACACTTACCTATATTGCTTTTAATCCCGAAAAACGAAGATTTCCTACAGGAATAGTTATTTTGAAATTCAAGTTGTGGGCTGTACTAGATAACTTCGCAGATATTTACTTGTTTAAATAAAATAAAACTCTTTAAAACGCATTTCAAAAATTACATTCAAGATTTCACGAGAGATTTTACATTTTTTTTTATCTCTTACTCCTCGTTGCCTGATCCTACAAGCACGTACTTTACTTTCTTCGACCCTTTTGTATAGAACCACCACTGAAATTCTACGGCGAGATTGTTGAACTAATTTTCTTCTTTTGTACACAGATGTAGAATGCGACAGCGTCTCTAATAACCAACGGTTCGAAATGGTGGCGTGGAGTCTACTTGATACTTCACTTGAAAATCACGGTATCGTAAAATTTTCCGATTTTTAACACAATTTTTTTATAGTCTACAGTTACAAGACGAGCAAGACATGTGCCTGATGGTAAGAAAATGCCTGCCAATAACAGCCGTGCCACGCAGCTATTGGAACATGAAGATTCCAAATCATTATCTAGCACCGCACTGCGTTCGTCACCCGGAGATATTTTATCTCACTGGAAACATTGCCCTTCAAACCGGAACACGTTTATGTTTGCACACTACTGCTTAGCGGCATAATAACTGACAAAAGTGTGCTACTTCCAAGGTGGACTTTGCAAAGAGCCCTACATCTACCAAAAAAATAATTGAAATGATCTATTCTTGAAAGTATTACGTTGCTGTCACAAAAAGCTTTACGATCAAATAAATAATGACATCAACAAACCAATAAAACATTAATTCAGCGACCGAAGGCCAATACATTGATGGTAATAATGAATCACGGACGTCAAAACCTATGCTAGAGTAGTGCGTTCGCGGTTTTGCTCCCTATATCGTAGGACTGTTCTTTTTGAAGTGAAAACTTCGTTTGGCGCACCACAGATAGATTTTTCGTGGGCTGTGAATTGAATTCTGGCGCAACGCTCGAAATGATATGAAATCTTCGGTAAGCTCGGGACCGTGGCCATACTCATGGCCACGCCCTTCGGTTTCACCCACGTAATTTCCAAAGTAAGCTATCAAATTCTGAGTTATAAGTATTCACTTCTATCCTATGATTGCCAATTTTAATTTTTTCAGAGTTAAAAAAGTTTACTGCATTATTTCGATGTAAAAAATTAATTACTGAAAGTGTCAATCTGTTGGTTTTGTTTGAACGAATATCAATCATCTATTCACGCAAAATATAACATTTATGGTATTAGCATCATTTTAAAATGTAGTCTTCAATTTATAATACCGAAATGGCATCAGCAGCATTAGCACTAAACATAATTACAAGAACAAAATTAAAAATTTTGATTAACCCCCGACTACCTTAGATTTGTTATCTGTAGAACATTCTACTAGTCAAGCCCTTTCATTTGATAACTATATTAAGGGAATTGTGAAAAAGGAAATGTAATTCGCCATTTTGTGGTAGCGGCCATCTTGGATTTGAAATTTGTCATAGTGCAAAGTATTCTACTAATCAAGCCCTTTCATTTGATACCCATATTGAGGCAGTAGTGAAAAATATTATATAATTCGCCATTTTGTGGTGGCGGCCATCTTGGATTTGAAATTTGTTATAGTGTTTAGTACTCTACTAGTCAAGCCCTTTCATTTGATACCCATATTGAGGTAGGTTGTGAAGAAATATTTTGTCCGCCATTTTGTGGAGGCGGCCATTTTGAATCGATATTAACCAAACATAGCTAAGAACACCCGCACGGATATTAACTTTCAAATAAAAAAAACCGCATCGAAATCGGCCCATCCGTTTGAGCTCTACGGTGCCACAGACAGACACACACACAGACAGACAGACAGACAGACAGACAGACAGACAGACCGACAGACAGACAGACAGACAGACATCGACGTCAAACTTATAACACCCCTTTTTTTTGTCGGGGGTTAAAAACGAAAGCAGATTGTGCGTAGATCAAATGTAAGTATTGTTATTTTTTATTTGAAATATTTTCTTTATTTACTTTCCTAGTATATTAACCGTGTAAATTACTGAGCTAAAACATGCTTGGTAGACTGCAGATCCGTGAACAAAATGTATGTGGTCATATTATGAACCTCCAGGAGACCTATAGGTAGGTAGGATGAAAGAAGAGTATAAAATAATAAGATTCAGCACTATGCCGTCACTTGAAAGCTGTCCAACTGAATGCAGGTAGGCAAGATAGGGGGTTGCAACTCTCGATCATTTCTTCTTGTCGCATGATTTTTGTACAGCGTTGCGGAATAATGATACAATAAAAAACTGTATATTTTAATTTTTTAATTGTTATTTTTGTCGGAAAAATCCTTGATTTTCCGATGATTTTCAGGGTAAATTTGTCATTTGATTATGTACGGCATTGGTTCCATACAGTTTCAATCCCTCTTCTAATCCATTATTCCGCAACGCCGTACAAAAATCACGTGGCAAGGAGAAATGATCGAGAATTGCAACCCCCAATCTTCACCTGCACCCAGTTGGACAGCTTTCAAGTGACGGCATAATGCTGAATCTTATTATTTTATACTCTCCTTTCATCCTACCTATAAGTCATATGACATCCTGGTGGATCATATGACCCATAAATTTTGTTCACGGGTCTGTAGTCTAATATATAAAACCAACTTTAGGTTAGTTATTAATCTAACGTCGTTATATACAGTCTGACGATGTATACAAATTATAGGGTGAAATATGCATTACTAGTTGACCCAGAACTTCGTCCTCTCCGTTCCTTTACTTATTCGGAAGCGTTGACAGCTCGGAACATGGGCTACGCAGAACGATGTGACGTTTCCTCTTCTTTGTACCCTTTATTGGATGATGCCTATTGTCAACGACTCGTTATCGTGACATAATATGCATAATAACTACGCTATACACTGTGTCAAAAGCCTCAGTAACTAATATGTGATCTGTGACATGACAGTTATTTTGACGCGTGCTCTCAATGTACTGCTAATATCGAATTAGGGTCGTGCAGCGAAAGTGTTGGCGCGTAAGTAACGTTGTTTATTTTTAGACAACGTGGGAGATTAATACATGTTATTTTTAACATTCTAATAGCTTCATAACGCTTAAAATGATTAAGACGTGAGCTTTTAACCCGATTCGGTAATTGAACGAGGAAAGTGAAGGTGTAAAGGTATTTAGGGAAATAAAGGGAAATGGCAGTAGATACATTTTGTGAATAGTATTTTCATAGTGCGAAACTAAAGTATTTAGTATTTACCTATGATCAAGACAAGTCATTCGAATTTATAAAATTAAGTCTATCGGGTATGAAAATTTACATTAGGACACTTTATTGTTTTTGGTTTCGATAAAAAAAACTTCATACGCATCGATTTCATAGTCAAAGATTTAATTTCATTTGTAAGTATTTATGAAGTACATTCATTGTCCACACTACTATGATAAAATAAATAAATATTGGTGGTGGACAATTCACACACAACACCATCTGACCCCAAACTAAGCAAAGCTTGTACTAGGGCGGCCAGATAGCTGATACAATACTTATATAGTTTTAAATACATATGTACTTATTATACATAGAAACACCTTCAGAAAAAAGACGCTTAGGAATATTTATTCCGAAAATATCTTTAAAAGATTAAAATTAAAATATATTAAAAGATGTCGAGACAAACTGTAATAACATTATCGTTATAAAACGCTGCAATATTCGAAGCGCTGCTAATGTTTCCCTGCAATACGGCAAATATTGCGGACCGCTCGACGTCAGACAAAAAAAAAGTTTTCACTTTCGTTCCGTTTCACCCGAACGAAATAATGAAAATGGCTTCCAGCAATTCTGTTCTACACGGTATTTTAATTTAGCCCGCGTAATTAAAATCGCCCACTAATCCAATTATGGACTGTCATCCGCATGCATGTCATACGTGTACCTTAATTATGTATTGCGTGTGTGGTTATTAAAATTGTGCCAGGATCAGGTCAAGGGTCAAGGCTTGGCATTTTTGGGCCAACATGTCACTATTTTTCGTGTTGCATGTTGGATTTTTTACATTCCGCAAACAACCTAAACCAGACAAATAGGACAATAAAACTGTACAATTTTTGCTCTGTTTTATCCGTAAAATTAGACTACGTCGAAATAACTTTGAATGAATATTACTACCAAAAAATTCATGTATCGATAAAAAAATCGTCCACATAATTTCAGAGTGAACTGTTTTATATTGAGTTTTATGTCAACATGGCACGGAGACGAGGAAGCGTGAAAAATGCGTTAGGTACCTACTTGACACCTCATTTGTCAAAATGCGATAAGTAATTTGAGGAGATATGATTACAGCTGAGGGTTACGGGGATAATTATTGTGCTACATACAAACACGGTGTTATACAAACACACTTACACTGTGATACAGGTACGCAAGTAAATTAGTAGATTATTTTAATAGTCATACTCAAAACTTCGACGCTGAAGTAAGATGTTAAGTTGGTAAGTAAAATTATTTTGACTATTACCATTTAAAAAACTGTGCTAAATGACTAATAATAACTTTTAGTTGCAATGTGGCAAACTACACAGAACGCGATACTGCCAAAGTACAGAAAGAAAATAAAGCTGCTTTTTCGTTTTTCGTAAACAAGCAGTTCCTACGTGCGTCCCACATTTTTAGCGTGAGAAACCTTAAAACTTTTTGAAGATTATATTATATCATGACAATAGCAACTGCAATCAGTGCGAAATTTTCAGTAGGTAGACAGTAGCACTCTGAACTCAAAATAAGCCACTTTGTGGATATTATTTCCGTTTTTCTATTGAGTAACCGATATTAAATTTTTGGATAACTATAAATAGTTAATTTTTTACGTAAAAATTAAAACTGACTTCAATTTCAAATTAAATTCAGACACTCCACCAAATTTAACAACAAGAAAAAAAATTAAAATTTTGATTAACCCCCGACTACCTCGGATCTCGGATTATCTGTATAACGTTCTACTAGTCAAGCTCTTTCATTTGATACCCATATTGAGGTAGGTTGTGAAGAAATATTTTGTCCGCCATTTTGAATCGATATTAACCGAACATTGCTAAGAACATCCGCACGGATATCGGAGATCCTTCAAATAAAAAAAACCGCATCGAAATCAGCCCATCCGTTTGAGCTCTACGGTGCCACAGACAGACACACACACAGTCAGACAGACACAGCATCGACGTCAAACTTATAACACCCCTTTTTTGGTCGGGGGTTAAAAAAACAATCACTAAATTATCGAAGTAGTCGTACATGAAAACCAAATGAAGTTTTTTTTGTTCATGTCTCCAAAACCACCACACTGATTTCGTTTAAATTTATATTAGACCACCTCTGAACTATGACCTACCAAACAAAAAAACCATCCATCAAAATTGATTCAGAATTGGCGGAACTATTGCGTAACACAAACATACAAAAAAATTGGCTGTCATAGGAACTACCGATAGAAGTGAAAACTTATAACTCAGAATTTGATAGCTTAGATACTTTGGAAACCACGCGGAAACCCCAGGGTGTGGCCATGAGCATGGCCATCTAGAAATGCTTTTCTAGATGAATGGGAAACGCTGACTTATTTCTAAATGGCCATGGTCCCAAGTTTACCCGAAAATGTCTTATCATTCTCGAGCGTGACGGTAGAATTCAATTCACAGCCCACGAAGTCTGTCTTACGCGCGCCCAAAGAAGTTTTCACATCAAAAACAAAAACCGAATTGAGAACCTCCTCCTTTTTTGAAGTCGGTTACAAATCGCTCATTAAATTCAAAAGGGCCACATTCCAAAAACTTCATTTTTTACAGGATAGCGTCACAGATTTCTAAAACAAAAGGCAGATGGAACGTGCAGAACACAGATCCTTAGGTCCAGAAAGCAAATATCAAACGCCAAAGCAAATACAAACTCCAATCAGTACGAATCGGACTTCCGTCTCGTACGGGAGTCCCGTGTGATTTTAAGTTTTGTTTAAGATTATGCCGTATTGTGCCTTCAAACATTGCAAACATTGTTCCCAAAAATAAGAAAAGGAAAGAGGAATATAATTTCATAGGAAAGTTTGAATATTTTACTGCTATTTATATAATTTAGGCAATTTCATTTCATTTAATGAATAGAAACACAACACCTCAACGAAAATTGATTAGTGTTGCTATACTAAATTGAAATTATTTTCCCTAAAGTTAAGGTAAAATATAGATTATGATTTTTTTCAAGATAGGTACTCGTAGACCAAATTATTTATGTAAATTGTATTATGTAAATTGTATTGTGCTAATTTGTGCGTACATACTTACCCAAAAAAGATGTTGGGATCAGGCCAATCACTGATGGCACCACATATACTGGCCTTGCTGCCTAGGTTAACTTTTCGTTTGCGACACGCGTCCAGACAAAGATTGGATACTAAACAAATTTAATGATCTGGCCCCCCCCAACATCAAATCAGTTGACAAAAATTCTCTACACTGCCTGTGTTCACCGATATTAAATGAGTAGTTGCGACCTTTTGTCAAGCATAATATTCAAAGTTATTCAAAGCTCCGATAGAATACTCAAAATAAACACACACATGACTTTTACTATTATTCGGCGTTGTCTTTTTATTCCGAATTTTCTGTACGAATATTCGAATTTTTAGTTGCATGCAAAATCAAAATTCTTAACTTCATAGGATGGAAATTACTATTTCTATCATAACAAGAAATCCTTGCATAATATATAATCGGTGTAATAATAAATTATTATAACATTACAATATATTTTATGTGTTTGTTATACCCGAAGATTTCCGAAGCTAAGACGACAATAGTGGGATTTTTTTCTTAAGACTGGGAACATTACACGCACACCAACGTGAGTAATTTGACAACGTCGGTGAGAGCTGTCACGCATACATAACTAATTACTGGCCTCACAGTGTCGTTCACGAAGGTTTCATCTGTTTAGAAATCTGTGGATAGCGTTTTGAAGTTTTTCAAAATAGCCGTTTTGCTCTGAAGTTAGTTGTCAATGTGTCAAAATGACCGATGGGCAGTTGTGTGATTGGACCATTTTAAACGCTAAAGGTTTAAAATGGCATTAAACCATTTTAAAGCAATGGGTCTTTTTAAATATAAAAAAATTACCAATTTTGATACGTTTTATGCAATTAAAACGATTTTGATTTTTTTCGGTATGTGGCCCTTTTGAATTTAATGAGCGAAAAGTTAGTTAAAAAGTTTCTAATATACATCACATATCACTGCTTAGTTTAGTATGTGCAATACAATGTTCATGCCGCAATGCGTATTAGTTACCTATAGCATGTTCTTCGACCGTTATGGCAACTATCTTTAAATTATGTTTACTGTAACAAAACGAATTTGAAAGGAACGCCAAAAATGTTTTCAGTTTTGTTGCTTTTTCCTCAGTGGTGTTCTCCCCGATCCCCGATGCGCCTAATAACCTGCCATGACATGAAAAACAGCATTTAGTAAAAATAGTAGGTACTCGTAACATGAATTTGAGGTTATGAATGCATATCTAGGTTGATTGAAGACGAAGTTTACTGCTAGGTAAAATAAGTCATGGAAGTAAACTTAAAGGCACAAACCTAAGACAGTTTTAGTTAGCCAGTAGACCTTCTGGGCTCGATTAGCACAGAACCGACGAAGATGGTGTGATAAATGAAGGTTCTATATCCAGTAGGGGAATAAAGAATCTGTGGATGATGATTTAAAAAAAAACTCAAATAAAATCGCGTTGTTTTACACTACCTTGTGTACAGTTATTACTGAAACTTTTCGCAGTAGCGTACGTATTTTAAACTTTTATAACAAAACTTACGGAAAGTCACAATACGCGAAATTATTTACTCACAACAGAATGAATAAGTAACTTTAATTTAAAAACCCGACTGCAAAAAACCAATACATAAAAAATATGTAATCTATATATATAAAAATGTTATGTTGGTTTGTGTACGCTTCAAAAACTCAAAAAGTTCTGCACCGATCGAGCTGAAATTTTACAATGATACGAGTATATAATCCGCATCAAGGATTGTTTTTATCAAATTTTTGCATTACAATGTGCCACAGCGAAGCGTAGGGTACAGCTAGTACAATATACAATCTAAGGACACTTGGGTGATTGAGACGAATCTAATGATATCTTAATTGTCAAAATCCATCCAGCCGTTTGGAAGATACGTGGGAATAAAGAAATTTACAAATACACAAGATGCGCGCGAAAAACATAACCTTTCTTTCAGTCGCAGTCGGGTAAAAAGAAAAACTCTTTACAAACACAGAGTTTTGACGTCAGCTGACATAACTCTTGAAATGCTCGTGTAAGCCTTTGAATCATCGAACAAAGCGCAAACAAATCGATACGGTCTGGTACGCGGTTCCCTCTCGAAGACAATGCGTAGTCACGTATGAAAGATGTTTATTGTCCAACCCTTCCCCACCATTAGGTACCGACTGAAACAAAATGGGAACTTGAAAAGGCGAAGAGTGCGCTTTTCTCGCATGAGAGTTGAAAGGTAACAATTTTCATATGCCTTTTCCCTAAGAGTTTACATATACTACGTATAGAGTTTGATTTTCCGCATGGTTCCTTTGTGTCAATCGTAGGCAGATGACGTGCATACTTTCTATGGCAACAGAGAGATGTGCCGCGACAAAAGTATGACACTTGCATAAAGTACAAGTTCGCGCTGAGACCGCGACAGGAGACCGCGACCGGAGACCGCGACAGGCACTTGACTCTATAGAATTGTATGGGCGAATGTCTCGGTACGGTCGCGGTCTCCGGGCGAAGAGAAACAAGGCCAGAACCGTGATTTCGGTATAAAGCGTTTGTGCCAACTATACGTAGTATATGTGAACTCTTTGCCTTTGGCACACACAGACCGAATAAATGTAATGTCTTCTTTTAATAATCAAAAAATGTTATAGTTTGGTCGTGTTTTGTTGGGTTTTAAGCTACATCTCTCCTTTAAAAAAAAAAGTGTGGCACTCGGGGACTGCCGCGGTCACGCTATTGTAACATTATATCTATAAGAACGTATGTAACACAGCTTGGTATACAAATATGGTATGTAAGTCATAGTAACAATAAGATTTAAAGTCGAATGACCTGAGTGGCAGGTTTTTTTGTTACGGTTTTATGTCTTCCATCTCTCTCTTTCTTAGCGTTTTCTCACAAAAATTCGTTCGGTCTCCACGCTCCAGGGCCTGGAGCACAGAATAGTAATATCTATTCTGTGCTCCAGGCCCGCTATAAAAGCTATAGCTTAAAAAAATACCTGTTGTATTTGTTGGGTGTTATGTGATAAATGTCTCATAACATTTATTTATTGTTATTTTGATGTTTAGATGTTTGTTGCTCAATCACTTTAGCCCGATCCGTTTATACGTTTCGACGTGATTGAGTAACAAAGATCCAAACATTGTCATTTCTAAATTTAGTAGGATGGTCGAATTTGGACCACTGGGCGACAGTTTTATTAGAAAGTCTGGCTTCAAAGTTGTTGCGATGGTTTAAATCCTATAACTGATAAGCCAAGAGAATTTCCCCATAAATTGCAACAGATACCATAATTGCAACAGTAAATTTTGGTTTGTGGCATCCATGTGGATGACTCTTATAAATTTTGTTAGAAAGTCCAGCTTCAAAGTTGTTGCTGTGGTTTATACGCATAGGTGACAAGCCTAGAGAGTGTCCACATACGTTGCAACAGTGTATGGGTACCACAGACACCATAGCCGTCCAACTAACTGTTCCACATACCTTCCCATCTACAAAACAGGTCTACAGTCCGTGGTGGCACGGCAGAAATCAAGCCATATACAGCGCATCAATTTCGCAATAAAACATCAGGTGCGAGAGATGCCAGCAATTGAATAATTCATTAGCTTTGCGCGAATTGAATAGATATTTTTCTCTAATGGAGTTTCTTTTGTTTCTTGGAAAGTTTGCCAACGTTTCCTTTGATGCGAGCGGCTACGAAGTCAAATGGGAGAGAATAAGTAAATTAAAAGTTTTGAAATTTTCATTTGGACGTTAATAACATTAGATTCATTTATACTTAGGTAGAAGAATCTAAGAACATATTTGTCCTTTCCTCCAATTTATTTTTAGTTTCCTTGATATGAGATGTTGATTGGAAGACTATAAGTAACTGTCCACTATAAGTTCCCTATTATTCTGAGTAATCACGCAGTATTATAAACATGAAAATTTCGTTTCCTAGAGGTCTAAAATGCGAGATGGTTTGTGTCTTTGTCTTCTAATTTCACGGGAAATTTTGAAATTTTCCTGTTAACACTGATACTGTCAAAATTGCACACAATTGCTTGGTGGAAGACGTAAATTTCATAATGGTGAAAGTTTATGTTAGTGATTTCTTAAGCTTCTACGTTTGTTCCCACGTAGAACGGCTGAACGGATTTCAATGAAATGAAACACGTGGTTAGTACATTACCTGGATTCAAACATGCTACTTTTTATTTCGTTAGAGTTAGTGGCAGCAGCAAACACAGCTAAGTAACTGATAGTGGTATGCTCCTTCCCCAATTGATTGTTATAATAGCTTTGTTTCCTTTTGGTGACAAGGGGGAGAGTGGGTCAATAATTGCAATAAATCTGATAATGTAATACTTGAACGGACTCCTATAGATCGTGATTATTTGAAATAAGGTATATTATACTACACTACTATTTGTAAACATCATGAGCTCTCCAAGATAAACTGGCCTCCGATTATTTGAGAGTCGTAATAAAAGTTAGATCAAGTGATACCAGAGACGACTTTGCTTTTTGAGCATGGACCCGCTGATCACGTTTCTAAAGAGCATCACTGCCTGACAACAATAGTCAGTGATGAAACTGATGGTACGTGTGGATGACCACTGGCAGAATTGTTTTAATTGTGCCGTGCCGTGACCGTTCAGTGCCTGTCTTATGTTGACTTCACTGTGAAACATGAATATTTGTTAACCGCCAAAAGGTTTCAAATATGTTGTGCGTATCTGCGTAAATACAAGTATAGTAAGTAGGTATATTAGATTAGAAGGTCCTGAGCCTTATGGCCTAGCCCAAAATACGATAAGCAATAGATGCCACATGATAGCATCTGCCACAAGTATCTTTAAAAAAGCATTTCATTAAAACGAGAATTGATTCACAATAGCTAATAAGCCTAAAACGTGTGTTTCAAAAAAATTCAACGCGATCGTAAACTATAGCAGCGCATATTTGTATTTCGTTTATTAGTCATTGTGAACACCGCTGCAAGTCACTGTTTTACAGAAATTACGAATAAAAGCCAGTGTTCACATAAATGGGAAAATTCTAAAAAAGAAATGATCCGGTAACTACTAATAGTACTTAATAGACATAAAATTAAGTCATACTTACTTATCAATCACTATATTTCACAATACGGTTTAGATTATTTAAAATAGTATTTCAGGGTTAGTCTTCATATCAATATCCATGTAGCTGAAATACAAAATATTCGCATTCATATTTGTGACTGTAAATTACACCAAAGGTATTCCCCCAGGCGAACATAGCCAATTCAAGCACGGCTCGGTCCCGGCCCGGTGTAAAGTAAATAACTGTAGTGTTACCTATTCTGTGCCAGCGGAGGCAATGCCCAATCAACTGAGTCATATTTACACATTCGAGGTAACAGCGAAAGTGTTCTTACAGCGAAAGTGCACGTTTTTGTATGCCCCTGCGCAGCCGCGATGAATTTTTAAGAGGTCGGCTTTTTGACTGGCCTTTCCGTATTTAATTAGCTTTGCCCGCATTCTGTGTCCGTAAATTTAAACACGGTGTACTAATTATGGTGCAGTTAGTGCCTTACCTTGAAGAATGTATAATATACAACAATCAAGTTTTTTTAAACAAATTATACGACACCAGCGTAACCAGTGACCCGCCCCGGGTGTAGTGTAAAATCATCGAATATTTTCATTTAAGATGCGTCCCACAGCAAAACGAGTTTTTTGTCCGGTTGTCAGACCTATCTACTCATCAGCCAAAACAAATATCAGCTGATAATCACATTACATTAATTGCTATAATTTCTTGGCTTCAAAATGGTAGTTTCTTTTTTTGTTAATTGATCTATTGGTTAAATAATCTCACAACGAAACCATAAAATAGAAATAATTGTAATTCTCATGCATCTACCCGAAAACCCTCCATTATTTGGATTTTTTACTTACACCAACAGATAGGCTATTCCATTACGAACATTTTGGTAGAAGCATTATTTTTAAAATACCAATATCTGATTTTATAAAGAGTTTATCCTAAAATTTGAGCGTAAAAAAGGTAATCTAACGGTTTCTCTCTTGCTCTTTCTTGCGGTGTGCGATGAAGTAAGGAACACACAAGGCTCGGGATACTTAATTAATTTACGTGCTATAAAGAGCCATATTGATATGTACCAAATTCACAATGCATTACATGCTTAATTGGATAAAGATGATACATAAATATATAAGATATGTCAAAGTGTTAAAAAACAAATAGAGTATTTTGTTCTATAGGCACACTTTGGCCATCTCATGGCAATTAATTTTTTTAGGAGACTGTAACTAAGTTTTTTTAGGATATACCTTATGAAAGCTTTTAGAAAATGAAATAGATATCGTTTATAGACTGATGGTGTGAGCGAACAGCATAACATTACAGTAAACATTGAACAGTAGTCATGTAAAATTAATTGAATCCACCTCGCGTGCCACTTTCCTATTTTCCACAGCAATTCCACCCAATTAGCCTGATACAAAGTAAAATTAACCTAATGCAAATTCTAATAAGATTATTCACTAGCATTTGCACTTCCATCACACAAGCTCAGCTGGCTGCTAGCACAGCAAATGGTAACAGCAAATTCGACGGTGCGCTCGCCGAGCAATTTTTTTTAACTTTACATAACATAACCTTTACTTACATAACTTTTATAACACCAGAAACAGGCGCAAAATTGCTAGCCTATGGGTTTTTATCAGATACATGTCAGATATTGTGCGACCGATCTGCATGATCTGATACCACCTTACCTTTTTTCTATCGAACTGGTCGTAGCTCAAAAAACGACATCGTTTCATGGTTGGTGTTCCAAAGACTGTGATAATAACGTCTAGGTTGTGGGATGCATTGCCTGGGTGGGGTTTTCCCGATGGTTACAATCTTGTGTCTTCAAATCGAGAGTGAATTGGTCTCTTCTAATAGGTTCCTAATAGGTAGGTCCCGTGGTAAGCACGCTCTGTCGTAGACCGCATGGTCACTTAATATCAGGCGAGAAGGCGGTCAAGTGCAAATAATAATTAACGTGAAAGTAATTTATCTTATTAAAAATAACTTTTTAATTAAAAATGATTGCCCGAAACCTTGATCGGCTTGGCCGATTAGTCGGCTGACTATTAGTCGGCCGTCTTAGAACCACTAATCGGCTAGTCGGCCAAAATCGCACAAATTGGCACATCCCTTGTTATTATACAGAAGTATACGTATAACTTATACTACGTACTCCCCTTTGCTATATTCATAGCTTATATTCCAACCTATGAAAGAAATCGAGCTCCTAGCGATAAGATCACCAATGGCTACATTACTAAGGTGTATCTGTAGTTTCTTATAATTAAGTGCAATAAATGATTTATGATGGATTAACTCTATCTATCTATCATTGTTAAAAAACCTATCTAGTCATAGAAATTCGCTTCACAATGAGAGGCAGAACGAAATGTTCCGTGTTATTTTTGCATTTACAGAGTTCACTCACCTGTGTATAGATTAAACTACAGTTGCTACGTAGGTACACCTTGTGCTGTTTTCTTTAGATATGAACGACATTTTGCATAACAAAAAATTTACATTCCACTTGAAAATTATGAGTAAAAGTTATTTTTAGGTTTTTTATAGTTTGGAGTGACGAGACGACCAGATGTGTGTGTGGCAACACTCCTCCTAAACACACAGTGACACTCAGCTATTGGAGTGTGAAGAGACCAAACTATAACCTAGCACTGATCCGCGCTCGTCAACCGGATATTTAAGATTTTTTATCTCCACGCCCTGTAATTTCACTGGAAACATTGCCCTTCAAACCGAAACACAGTTATGTTTTCACATTACTGCTTGGCGATAGAATTTGGACCGGTGGACCTCCAGGCGGATTCCGCAAAAAGTGCTACCACTAAGTACAAAATGCTACATTTTAGACACAAAGAACAAAAATAGTAAACTTTCTTCCAGGTCAGTTTTCAACCCACATTTTAATGTTTAACAATGATAAACTTTTGATTAAATGGCAAAACACAGCACACAAAAAAAATCAAATCGGTTTGAGCATTTTCGAATAACTAGAGAACAAACATAACAAGAACAAAATTAAAAATTTTGATTAACCCCTACTACCTCGGATTTTTATCTGTACAACATTCTATTAGTCGAGCCCTTTCATTTCATACCCATATTAAGGGAGTTGTGAAAAAAGAAATGTATTTAGCCATTTTGTGGTAGCGGCCATCTTGGATTTGAAATTTGTCATAGTGCAAAGTATTCTACTACTCAAGCCCTTTCATTGGATACCCATATTGTGGTATTAGTGAAAAAAATAATATTATGCGCCATTTTGTGGTGGCGGCCATCTTGGATTTGAAATTTGTTATTATGTATTGTATTCTACTAGTTAAGCCCTTTCATTTGATACCCATATTGAGGTATGCTGTAAAGAAATATTTTGTCCGCCATTTTGTGGAGGCGGCCATCTTGAATCGATATTAACCAAACATAGCTAAGAACATCCGCACGGATATTAACCTTCCCATAAAAAAAAAACACATTGAAATCGGCCCATCGGTTTGAGCTCTACGGTGCCACAGACAGACAGACATCGACGTCAAACTTATAACACCCCTTTTTTTGGTCGGGGGTTAAAAACCTAACCTATCAAATCAAGTTCAAGTACAAACACATATCGACAAAAAACTATTTAGACGAATTCAAATGTTCCAAAGTCGGCAAAAAGATGCTATGAAAGTAATAAAATTATGCCAACGGATCTTCAGAAGGCCAAGACGAAACTATTCTATACCTGCACAATTATAAGTACGGTTCCGAAAGTGAAAATGAGTTTAGTCAATCAATCATTGTCATTCCGGTATTCTGACGAGTCTCACACTATAATAATGATTGTTATTGAACTTTATCTTCCGTTTCACTTCAGTAACCCACTCTCTGATTAGCTGGAATAAGACAATCTAGAGAAAGGACCAATTAACAGTCAGCAAGAAAGCGAAGGTTGTAATGCCAATTTATCAAGATTATCAGATGAGTTCTCCTGTTCAGATGTTATTTAGAGAAAGCTAGGAAATTGTAGTAACAATTTTTGTTTAAATAAAGAGTAACGAGACGAGCAGGACATGGGCCTGATGGTAAGCAACATGCCTGCTACATAACAGCACAGTCACACGCAGCTATTGGAACATGAAGAGTCCAAATCATTACCTAGCACTGCATTGCGCTCGTCGCCCACAGATCTAAGATGATCTATAAACCCTGTAATTTGCCTGGAAACATTGTCCTTCAAACCGGAACACAGTAATGTTTTCACATTACTGTTTGGCGGTAGAATAACTGGTAAAGGTGTGGTACTTCCCCACTACATTTTTTTTACAAATTTATTATTACTTAGATGTATTTAATGCAAAAGTTATCGTTGTACAGTTTCATTAATTTGTTTACAATTTAAAGAGTGCGTACCTAACTGATCTGCGTGATCTGATGCCACATTGCGTTTTTTACCACTAATTCTGGTTTGTAGGGTAATGTTACCAGAAAAGTTACAGTAATGTTTGCACATTCCTGCGTGGCGGTAGACAAGCTGACAAAGATGTGGTACTTCTCCAGGCGGACTATGCAGTCACTACCACTACAAAATCATTTACTTAACAAAGCAGTATTTCAACGGTCGGTGGATCGGTGGGTACTGGGGAAATACCCTTGGTTTACTAGACTCCACTTAGCATGCAACGAAGGTGCCAGATATCGTAAAATGCAGATTGCACGAGTTTTCCTCCCGCCCGCAGATTATATCTGAGTGTTGTTTTGTAATGTGGTTGTTCAGTGACTTGATATGTATAAGTGGAACGCTAGCGACATTTCCTTAAATGTCCCTAGCGAAACCTTTTAAGGTCAAAATCGTTTTGCGATATAATAAAGATATCAAAAGTAGTATGCAACCTTGTTTTGTGTTAACAATCTTAGATTTCCGCGAGATTTAAGGCTTACCTAGTTGATTTACTAGTATTCAGTGTTCTTTTCTGTAATCCTTAATGTTCTTCAAGTCCTTTCGTGCATCGTGTTCCCTGGTAGGCGCACAAGAGCCCTACTGACCGGAGCTAACTATACCTCCGCACATATATAAAGCATACCTTGAAGCATACATGAAGCATACTCGATGCATACCTGAAAAGTAACAAACTTTTATAAGTTATGCGTCTTAAAAATCTGTATATTATTCTATCTATCAAAAACAGGATATGTATGTATATAATCTGTAAGACAAGAACAAAATTAAAAATTTTGATTAACCCCCGACTACCTTAGATTTGTTATCTGTACAACATTCTACTAGTCAAGCCCTTTCATTTGATACCCATATTAAGGAATTGTGAAAAGGAAATGTAATTCGCCATTTTGTGGTAGCAGCCATCTTGGATTTGAAATTTGTCATAGTGCAAAGTATTCTACTAATCAAGCCCTTTCATTTGATATCCATATTGAGGTAGTAGTGAAAAATATTATATAATTCGCCATTTTGTGGTGGCGGCCATCTTGAATTTGAAATTTGTTATAGCGTTTAGTACTCTGCTAGTCAAGCCCTTTCATTTGATACCCATATTGAGGTAGGTTGTGAAGAAATATTTTGTCCGCCATTTTGTGGAGGCGGCCATTTTGAATCGATATTAACCAAACATAGCTAAGAACACCCGCACGGATATTAACTTTCAAATAAAAAAAAACCGCATCGAAATCGGCCCATCCGTTTGAGCTCTACGGTGCCACAGACAGACACACACACACACACAGACAGACAGACAGACAGACAGACAGACAGACAGACAGACAGACAGACAGACAGACCGACAGACAGACAGACAGACATCGACCTCAAACTTATAACACCCCTTTTTTTTGTCGGGGGTTAAAAAATAAAGAACTATCAGTCTTCTAAAAACAAACTTTACAAAAATGTGTTAACCCAAACTATTTGGGGATTGAAATTTGTCAAGGTGTACCTAATTTTTAGTATTATCCAAATCAAACTCTTTCATTGGCCTCATTTTTCTTGCGCGGACCCGGTGTCTGGGCGTTTATATTCTATGATCTCTATTAATTCAACTATCAAACAAAAAATCAACAAAATCAGCTTATTCATTCAGAAGCTACGATGCCACAGACAGAAACACACACAAACACGTCAAACTCATAACATGCCGTCGTTTTCACATCGGGGATGATAAATCGAACAACACAGACAAAAAAATCTATGCAAAATTCTGTCATGGAAATAGAAAGTTGATTAGGACTCCCCGATGGCACAAGCGTTGATTCTATTGGAACCTTGCCTGATACTGAAAGGGATGGCTAATCGAATAACATAGTTAACTGAATTTAATGCAATCGGCGCCTAGTGCAGTGCTGCACTGTGAAAACTTATTGGTATTGCATTAGCTCCAAGAGAGCTTTTGCGTTGATGTTTTTCATAAGGAGTTGAACAAATATTATTATGTATTTAATATTTTTTTGGCACGTTATGAGAGCAAATGTGTGAATAATTTATCAATATCGATTCGCAGTTCTTCTGTCTTGTCTGTCTGTCTTGTAACATAGATACAAAAAACATACATGGAGTCGAAATAACAACTTGCTTCTTTTTTTTTACTTGGTTAAAACGCAAAACTTTTGAAAGTGCGTTATAATTACCATAAAATTAGCAGTGTTTTTTACAAGCGTCTGAACAGAGCGTGCGTGCGCATATCAACCTACATTTGCGCGGGTTCGCTGATCACATGGCCATTAAAGACACGACGCTTTTTATTACGCACGACCAGTCTGACCAAGTTATATGAGAACAGTGAGACGGATATCACAATAGGGATATTAACACTAATCTCAAATTAATGTTTATTGTTGATTTTATGATAGTTTGTATTAATAAAATTTCGAAAAACACATTATTATAATTTAATATTACGTAATAAATTTGTTATAAATGATTTTAAATGCTATATTTTTATCTGTTGTCACGTGACTGGAAACATCAATATGCATTATTACGTCACTAGTCGCAAAACAAGCTGTCGAAAACTGACTAAACTGTTTACTTTTCTGCATTTTTATTATAGTTCGCGATCTTATCGATGACGATTTTGATTGTTTGTATTCAAGTAATGATAAAAAAACACATAAACTGAACATACAGCCATGAATCGCGATCAATATTTTGCGTCTAGTAACATCATGTCGGTCGTTAGTGTTTTAGCGGCAAAATTCAAAATTAGTCTAATATTGCATTTTTACTCATCGAAAATACAAATATTTTGAAATAAAATGTTATTTATTACGGTAAACATGCGTCGATATTCAAAATAAAAGCAGTTCCGAAAAATTGTTAACATCCCTATTGTATTATACATACGGAGATAGGTTCTGAGACATTGTGTTATCTCAGGAACAAAGATTTTTATTCTAACCAAAAGATAGACTTGCAGACTTGCCAGACCGCCATCATGTTTAATGGCAATAAATAAATATTGGTGGATATTAAAGTTAAAATTTTAATTCTAACCAAAAGATGTTGTGTTTGCCACCGCCATCAGGTTTAATCATTTAACAAAAAAGTTGTTATTTTTGGTGTGTTTTTTAGGCTCTTCATTTAAATACCTATCTGGTTTATTGAGTATATGGTAAAACAACGCCCTTAGCGGAAGAGGATTTGCTAGAGTTAAGTACGTCACAAAACGTTATCGCATTTTTATACTGAACTAGTAAAATTGTTTTACTAAGAAAAAAAAATAGTTTTCAGTGCAAAAACCACTTTTTTAGTATTCCAGACAACATTTTAAGCATACGATGCAATCATTATGATTAAACAAAAATATAATATTTTAAATGTCTACATAAAAATACCATTCTATAAATTCCTATGCATTCTCCTTACCAACTTATTTATAAAGTTCAAGGTCGCAAAGCGCTGAATCGCGGGTGCTATGAAAGAATTTCAAACACCCTTTGTTACATTTGTTTCTAAATTGCTGCGGAAATAAACGCTACATATTTCTGTTTTGACTTGAAAATGCCGTCGAGTTGAACGAACTCATAAAATCGCTTGAATTTATACAAACTTGGTGACGAACCAAACATATGGTTCTAATGCTGACTCTTCTCATGGTTATGCGTGTTTTGGTTTGTCTATTTGTGATGTTTGACAAATACGTGGTTCGTCAGGGTGCGGTCGGCTGACTTGGGGGTCTAAAGACTAGCTAAAATGGTCTTGGCTTTACTTGGCTTTTCACGATTTCGCCTTAGGTGGTCGTTGTTTCATTTTGTTAGAGGATTTAAATAGCCCTACGTCAATAAGATTACTCACATGTGAATGACAAAAACTTGTCATTTATACGCTACTCTAAACAAACTGACAAAAAATTCTTACGAATACATAATTATTATAAACGTGTAAGTTTGTGTAGTGAGTATACTGATATTATTTACAAAATGCTATTTAGCAGTAAACAAAGCAAATCTTGTACTGTGGTAGCTAGATGGCTGATAGCCTATATACCTACCTATTCATACTACTAATATTATAAATTTAAAACTTTGAATGTTTATAGATTAACCGAGTTGTAAGAACAGAATGGATCAAACATTCAAAATGAGAATTCAAATAGATTACAGCCTGGAATAGCCATAGGCTACTTTTCATCTCGATAAAATGTAGAGTTCCATAGACAATAGCTTTTTCTAAATTCTACGCAGACGAAATAGCACGCAGACGCTGGTATTTATAAAAAAACAAACCTTAAATGTAAAATGAAGGATTTGTATTAAAAAAACACGAACTGGGGAAAAAATACGTCGATTGTGGATATAAGATAAGATCCAAAGAAAAAAACGAAATGCTTTTTTTTTATTTACTTTATACTAACAATTGCCTTTTTATAGCGCCATCTGGCAAAATCCATCCAATCAAAATATTTTAAATTTATTATAAAATAGCAATCATTGTGCGACTTTCATACTAACAGCGCCTTACGGTGTTACCCGAGAGGCTCCCGATCCCGTTATCTTTTCTTGAAAAAAAGAGGACTAGGTATATGTTATTCTAGACTAGACTATTATCTATCTTATAACACATTTCATGCAGATCTTTTCAGTACTTTTTGTGTGGACGTATACTTAACAAACATCCACACATACTCACAAACATTCGCGATTATAATTTTAGTAGGATGGTGGCTTAGATAAAGATAGGTATGTAAACTCTTTGGATGGTAGCGACCGATATTTTTTACTTTTTTTTTGCCAAGCTATAAAGATATGTGAACAAAATAAAGACAGGATGTGACAAACACGTCACGGCTCATGAAAACAGATGGCTTTCTTGACGCTCCTTAAGGAAAGAGCCAAATAGTGAAACAGTTCCAGTAAAAACACGAGCCAGACGTCCAAGGACACGAGAGGGGAATAAAATCGTTAACTTTTTACTTAAATAAGGCTTCCCTTTCGTCCCGGGGGACATTTTAGGGGTTTTACTGCGACAGCTTGTTTGCGTTTCACACCCCTTAATCTTGTTACCTGAAGAAAGCATTTATATTTATTTTGGTAACGTAACTTACGTATATAATATTTAAAATTGTAACTATTTTGTAAGCACATATGTAATTTAATGTTAACACCTAACTGTTACATACGCGGAAATTTATTTAATCATAATCTTTCTTTGCGTTTATCGGTAATATAAAAATTGTACCTATACAGAACAAGGAGAGCGCCATAATCTGTCTTGCGGCATCCCAAATTACGTTTAAAATAAATTTGTGTAAGCCTAACACAATGACTACCTAGACTAAACGCTAAGAGGAACTAGAGGAGCACCAATATACTGATCTAGGCGAGTTTGGGTTCCACTATCCAGTTGGCAATTGTAAAGATTATGAGAAATGAATTACGTTTTTTTTTTCTAATATAGTGATGGAGCGAGCTTACATGCGTCCAATGGTAAACAATATGTCTGTCCATGACAACACAATGCCTCACGGCTATTTGAACAAGACGAATGTAAATCAATGCTCAACATCGCACCACCCAAATTGGTTATGTCATCTATGCAAAAACGCATTAAGCTAGCAATTTTTCAAGCTAAACTATCGTGGTTACCCATTTCGGTCTGGAACTAAACTCTAATTACTTTATTAGTAAGTATACACAAGCAGTACCTTACACGCGCAGTTCTCATAATTTTCTCGCAAATAAAAAGTAGTAGGTATAATAATATGTGTTATCCCAGACTATAATCTAATTGTGTGCCAAATTTCAACCCGATCTATTCAATTGTTCAAACGCGATTGAGCAACAAATAACCAAACCTTCACATTTACAATATTTGTAGGAAGTGGAATTTAGATCCAAAATATTTCGCTTGATAAACTTCACAGTCGACCGAAGAATTCAGGAACTCATCTTCCAAGGGTTGCGCAATCCAGTATATCGATTGCGGCTCCGATGATTACATTCGTCCACTTCAATGCGGTTCGAGAGCTGGCAGCTTCACACGCCTCAAGTTGCAGCGGAACTGGGTTAAAAGAATCTTATAGAACTGGCTGATGGCACATGCACGCTTTAAAACTTCACAAAAATAATACCAAGTCTTACTTACTCTGTGGCTCTACGGCCAAAGAATTTTCAGAAGCTAATAAAAAAACTGAAAGTTTGTGGCGGCGCGGCGGTTATCTTGGATTTGAAATTTTTCATGGTGTGTAGAGTATATTACATTCTCTTTGGTGTTTACTACTTGTCAAACCCATATTGTGAGAGTTTCAAAACCAAGGTATTCAGGGGTAAACAAAGTGGTTACATAATACTTTATCTAATGGGGAAATCAAAATTTTTAATTTTGTTTTTGTTGCGAGCCATTTATACTTATAGTATCTCGCCAAGTTCGCCGTTGACAAATACT
The DNA here is from genome assembly GCA_017562165.1 of Ectropis grisescens. Classification (NCBI taxonomy): domain Eukaryota; kingdom Metazoa; phylum Arthropoda; class Insecta; order Lepidoptera; family Geometridae; genus Ectropis; species Ectropis grisescens. Next base: position 10,827,980 of record CM029793.1, on the reverse strand, counting down.
TCAAAGAGGACAACCTTACTCGAGGAACCTGTGGCTTGTACAAATAAACATTACAAATTACAACACATTGGGTAAGGTAAAAACTGTGTGAGTGCTAGCAGCACCCAGCGGTTTCCATTCTCGTTATTTCCCAAGATAAAATGTGTCGATGTGTAATTCTAGGTGTTATGCTAGACCAGGGGTGGGGAACCTTTTGGGAGCCATGGCCCACATGCCACATGGTGAAAAAAGAAGCTGAAAGGGGCCGCACTTCTAGAAGTTTGTGATTAATTTGCACCCCATTCATAATAGGATTCAATTAATTAATAATTGAATCCTGTATACATATATAGTGATTCAATAGATTGATTAATTAATTGAATACTTATTCAATAACGTCGCGGGCCGCGCGTTGTCGATCCCTGTTCTAGACTATAATGTAACTACGAGTATATTCTAAATTTCTTCCCTATCGATTCATAAGTTCCGACGTGATTCAGCAATAAACATCAAAACTTTGGTATTTATAATAAGTATTAGTAGGATTATTGGAGGTTCTTTAACTAAGGTTCTGGATAGAACGGTGAAGTGGAGTGGGCTGCTATCCCACAGAACAAAAACAATAGTAATCTTCTCACGGTCCTCAGTTCTCGGAGCGTTGCCGTAGTAGCAATTAATCTTTAGAAGGACGAGCTAGAACTGTTCCGACTCGTTTCAATATTAATTGTAGCGAATTAAAGCTGACCGCATTTGTATGCAGCTTAGTTTGATGAGGCTTTTGTTATGAATAGCGTCCATTTATAACGTAAACTTACTGAGAGTTTGTTGAACTGTAACTCGATTTCATAATGAATGTTAATAAAGCAGTAATTGAACTTAGAAAACGCCCACCTTTCAAGCCTTTTGGGTTCCAACTAAGGATGGGTCTGCGTCGCGATGTATTTTTCCCAATTGTAATACGTCACGTACGTCATTACTACCTACTTATTTTAACTTTTACAATCAAGATTGGGAAATATTCTTCGGCCACGTAATCTATGTATTTATATTTGGCTTACGCAAATATGATCACGTTTCTCAGTTTCGTATGCAGCTCAAGTGGCTCCCCATTCGCTTTCGTCGGAATGCTCATATTTTGTCCCTTACATATAACGTGTTGTTTAACCCATTGTCTCCGCATTATTTACAAGACCTTTTCACTTTCTGCAGCGATGCTCACTCTCGGCCTCTTAGATCGAAAAACAATTTGTTGCTGCAAATACCATCCGCACGTAGTGAAATGTTCTACGGCAAGTCGTTTGCATTTCAGGCAGCTCAGCTGTGGAACGCTTTGCCTGTGACCATTAGACAAGCTCAATCGCACGTTGTTTTTAAGAACCAAGTAAAAGAAGTATACTTATCGCAGTCATCACCCAATTGAAGCTGATATTCTAGTTAAAATCTCAATGTTTAATATATATTATATATTATTTATTTATTTTATCATATCTAATTATTTGTATGTATTAGTATATTATTTAATTCGTATTTATGTATTTGGATGTATAATTACTGTGTAAGTATATCAATATATTATTTGGTATTTTAGTTCTATTTTATTGTTTAATTGTAGAAGTATTAATCACTCCTTTTTGTACTTCCCCTCCTCCTTATTCTCAAATCTCTCTTTCCATCCTATGGTTGCCTGGAAGAAATCGCTTTTAGTGATAAGGTCGCCAATTGCTACTTTATTTTGTTTGTTGTAAGTAACTTTTGTTTGTTTTATATTAAGTGCAATAAAGAGTTAATCTATCTATCTATCTATCTATCTATCTATGCATAGTGCCGGCATTGAAAACTTTTGTTAATGCCGGTTACAGATGCCAAAATTAGCTGCCAGCCCTCGGTATACTATCAGCAAAAAAGGGGTGTGATCATCGCTCACAATATTTGGCAGAAAACAATTTTAGCTCATTGACACTTCCGTTTGGGTACGCTGCATCGTAAGATTTATTAGCACTTTTGGGCGTGGGCTTGATGTTCGCAAGACAATATTATGATGCGTGACAGCATTATTGCCTGCAATTCGTAAAAACTCTTTAGAATGCTACAACTTTGAATAGCACAAGTAGCTATAGTTTAGGTAAGCAGAAACACAGTTTGGTTTAAAAAATGTCTCAGGCAAAGGCTGTATCCTTTACAGCGCGTCTACCGCCTGTCCTTCTCCTGTTATCGCTGTCTCTATATTTTCAACTAGTGGTTCGCCCGGCTTCGCCCGAGGTACATATTATAGCCTATAGCACTCAGTGATCACGAACATATCCAATGGTGGAAGATTTTTTGAAATCGGGTCAGCAGCTCCGTAGATTTGCGCGTTCAAAAAAATTAACTCTTCAGCGTTATATATTAGTATAGATTGAAATTGAAAAGAGAAAGCAATGTAGGATGTAGCATTATAGGATGGCTATACGTAACCTTTTAAGCTATTGCATAGCTTTTATCGCGGCCCGCGGGCCTGGGGACCGAATTTTAGTGATCGTGCATCTCTTTCTTATGTTCACAAGAAAGAGGGATGGAAGACCGTAACGCCGTCCTCCCCACTTGGTCATTCGACTTTGAATCTTATTTGTATTTATTAATTAGCTTTACAGACTAAATGCTCTTAGCAGTGTTGCCAACTTAACGGATTTCCCGTGATATTTTTTATGGTAAACAAATGTCACTCTTCAAAATAAAAGCAATTCCGAAAAATTGTTAACATCCCTATTGCTTATGTTGATAAAAATGCATGCAACATGCAATAGCTTTACCGCGGCAGTCTCCGAGTGCAACACTTCTTTTTTTTAATAAGGCGATGAAATTTCCGATAGGTACTTTATCAATGGTTTTGATCTTTACACATTCCGTAATAACATTGCATATCTACACATATCGGTGTGCATTGGACTGTGACTGATTCGATATTTACCTTCAGTGCATGTAATGCAATGCAAAATACCGTGGCCGCCCGATTAGCGTTACGGAAGTTATAGAATAAAAATCGATTGTAGTTCACTCTGAACCTTCCTTAATGATCACCGCAAAGTGTGGATTAATTATAAAGTTTATTTTGTTTTGTTTTGTTTACGTTTTTCACACAGCAGGTTTACTGCTTATCAAAAAGAGTAAAGTAAATACTGGCAATGATTTACATAAATTTAATAGTGTATTTATTACGTTTTTTTTAATAAAGGATAACATAAATTAATTATTAACCAGAAAACATTTACTTACTAAAAAGATCAGTTCAATTAAATATCTTCCTTCCTACTAATATTACAAAACACAAAAATGATCAAGTAAGTATAAATGGAAGGAATCTCTCTGGATGAAATTCTGTCTTAAATTTCAATCGTAAACAAAGAGAAAGAGAGTAGTATCATAGCCAATGCCATTGTAATTAGACGCTAGACTCCCCGATTAACGGAGTATATGACCTAACCACCTAACCTCCTCAGATGATTTAAAAAAAAACAAATAAATTGTAGTACACCAAGCCATTTCGTTTTAGACATTCGAAACACGATCAAAACTCGTGTTCTGCGCTCATTACAATACCTAATATCACTATTAAAAAACAGACATTCAGATGCTGTTAGAATTTAAAAAGAGGCACCAAAGTATATCGTGAACCTCTATGTCTCACTAATCTTCGTGAAAATCTTTGAAAACAAAGCGTTTGAAACGATGTTATCTGGAAACGGCATAAGTTATGTGTCTCGACAACGAAGCTATAAAAACGCTGTTTTACGAAACTCCATCTTCAGCCATTAAGTTACGGTAACTGTTTGCGAAGCCGGATATGCTGAACCGCTGACATCATCTGCCCCCGATGCATAGCTATTGCTTTCCTATCCCGCTTCAAATTTTATGCGTTACGATCTTACCTCGACTGAAATATACCTACGATCGAGTCTATAATAAGAATTGTTTGAGTTTTTTCTGACGACACATGCATGATGGCTTGCTAGTTTTACTTTTAATATCCTTCAAGAAACTAACTTTAACAAAAATCTAAAAAAATGTTTTTTTTTATACCTACTCGTATTCGCGTGATTTCGGTTTGACATTAACCGACAATTATATTATATTCTTATTTATAATATTCCAGGTTCCTATGTGTAGTACCTTAGGTATCTACACCTACACTTCCATAACAAGAACAAAATTAAAAATTTTGATTAACCCCCGACTGCCTTAGATTTGTTATCTGTACAACATTCTACTAGTCAAGCCCTTTCATTTGATACCCATATTAAGGGAATTGTGAAAAAGGAAATGTAATTCGCCATTTTGTGGTAGCGGCCATCTTGGATTTGAAATTTGTCATAGTGCAAAGTATTCTACTAATCAAGCCCTTTCATTTGATACCCATATTGAGGTAGTAGTGAAAAATATTATATAATTCGCCATTTTGTGGTGGCGGCCATCTTGAATTTGAAATTTGTTATAGCGTTTAGTACTCTGCTAGTCAAGCCCTTTCATTTGATATCCATATTGAGGTAGGTTGTGAAGAAATATTTTGTCCGCCATTTTGTGGAGGCGGCCATTTTGAATCGATATTAACCAAACATAGCTAAGAACACCCGCACGGATATTAACTTTCAAATAAAAAAAACCGCATCGAAATCGGCCCATCCGTTTGAGCTCTACGGTGCCACAGACAGACACACACACAGACAGACAGACAGACAGGCAGACAGACCGACAGACAGACAGACAGACAGACATCGACGTCAAACTTATAACACCCCTTTTTTTTGTCGGGGGTTAAAAATAATAACTGGCGGAGCTCGTAATGGTACCAAATCGTGAAGGTACAAAAAAAAATATACGGTCGAATTGAGAAACCTCCTTTTTAGAAGTCGGTGAATAAAAAAAGTACAGAAACGCGCCCGTAGTGGAGGCTCTACGCCGCGAGGAGGCGGCTTAAGCAAAAGACAATGTCGAATCGATTACTATCGGAATCCCAGCCGGTAGTGATCTGCTCAACAGACGAAATCGGACTGACTAGTACCTACTAGAATTAAATGTTCACAGCACCCCTCCTATTTTCCTTTTATCCCAAGATTTCCATATTCCAAGATATATGTAAAAAAAGATAATTGTAATGACAAAGGTCACGGACCCAGAAGTCTGTGGAGCGGCAAAATTATTAACATTAAAAAAGTACATTTCTTCGTACTGGACTTTTAGTTGGTCCAGTTCAGAGTGTCCTGTTTACACTTTTGTCAGTTATTGCCTCGCAGAAAGATATTAACTGTATTCCAGTTGGAGAGTCAATTATGAGCATGTTTCCACGGAAAAAAAAATTGGTTGCCTGTAAAGTCGGTATACGGGCGAAAGTTTTACGTGACAACGACTTTGAGTGGTAAAATAATTTTACGGAAGGGACGCGTGCCTTTCACTTTTATGTCTGTCTCTCGCTGTTAGGCGGGCATAACGTGGAGGGACGCGTGCCACTCACTCGCTTTCTTTATAACGTGTCACCCGGCAAACCAATTTATAAGACGTTGTCACGTTAAAAATTCAATGCGGATGCAATGGAAAATAGCTAAGTATCGGTAAAATATTCGTCCGTTAAATCAGAGATCGGGATAAGGAAATAATGAGAGGGGAGAAATCCCCTGCGTTAATCCCCTAATATAAATGTAAGTTAGGTATCATAAATGATACCTAACTTGCATTTATTTGCCATAAGTTAGGTATCATAAATGATAAGAGCGAGAGAGACAGACCTAATGCAACCGCCTAAGAGCGAGAGAGACAGACCTAATGCAAGTTAGGTATCATAAATGATACCTAACTTGCATTAGGTATCATTTATGCATAATGCAAGTTAGGTATCATAAATGATACCTAACTTGCATTTATATGCCATTTAGGTAAATTCTTTGATAGTAAGGTACTTAGTACTTGGAAGAAAAGTCCTCACATACAAATTTTACCACTTTGGAAGAGACTTTCGCGCAAACTATTCAGTTTAGAAAAAAAAAGTTAGGAACTTCAATACTATTTTGAACACCTTTCCATAGATACACGTATGGTTTTGTTAGATTTTTTATTTTTTTCGTTCTTTTCCAAGTTTGTGACACCACCAAAATTTATTGTTTTTTCGTTTTTTTGTATGAAAATGTTAATATTGTTCATAGAAATTTAGACACTCGACCAAATTTGATAAGAAGCCTTTTAGACAGTAAAATTACTCGTAGAATTTAACTCTGCACTAAATTTCCGATTCGTATTTTTTATATAAGCCTTTTTACCGGAATGGAAGAAGGGTTATGTTTTTCGCGCGTATCTTTTATGTTTGTAAAACTTTTATTTCCACATATCTTCCAAACGGATCTGATTATCTTCCAAATGGATTTTGGTAACTAAGATCTTCTAAGACTAGTCTGACTTGCCAAAGTGTCCTTAGATAGTAGGTAATATTTTTTTACGTGTAGATTTTTTTGTAGTCGGGGTTTTTAAATTAAAGTTATTCTATCATAATGCTCGTTGCTCGAATAAACAGCACCGTTCATCATCATGATTGAAGAGTTGAACGAAGAGTTTGGTCTCCACTTTTGTAATAAGAACAACTAAGCTGTGAAACGCATTGCCAGAGTGGGTTTTTGTCAATGGTTCGAACCTTGGGGTTACGAGGTACACTGTGCTTGTTTCTATTAGAGAAACAAATTCCATCGTAGACTACATCCTTTTCATCCACTAATATCGGCATCATCGCAATCGTATCATTAAATGGGTTATAAATCGTAAACGGTAAGTTTTACAAAAAAAGTTTACTAGCAACAAAAGATGCAAAATGTTATTTTCTACAATTATTGTCAAAATATATAGTTTCCAAAATATCGGCTAAAACAGTTTTTTTCAATTGGCGTTTGAAGCTCTACCTGGATCTGTGAGCATTTTGTAATTTTATGCTCAGTAAGTGATCTTTACCTCATAGAAAAAAATTGGATTAGAAATTTAGTGCAAAGTTGACCAAAAAACCTTCTATTTTTACTGGCCTTTCATTACGTTTCAGCACATTTTTTTTAATTTTTGACGAACTTGTGAATTATTAGGAAACATTTTAAAAAGATGCATGAAATTGGAAAAGCCGTTCTCAACTTATAGTGTGACCAAAAAGAAAAGGTTGAGTTTTGTATATCTACGAGTATGGATAAATTTAATATTTCTTCGTTTATATATCAAAAAAACTCTTATCACTTCACAATTCACAAAATTGTTATCACTAGTATAAACAAATCTTGAACAAAAAATGAGTTTAAATTATATAGTCCAATATTTTAATGTTATTTCTGCACTGTGGTACCGATTCCGCGGTCGGTGACGGTCGCGAGAACAAGACAGCGTTAAATGCCTAATTTGACAGAACTACCTGACCTTAATGCGTTCAAACAAATAATATCTTCAGCTTCATATTTATTATGTATTAGTATACATGTATTAGTATACATAATGTATGTGAAATTTTGAATGTTTGTTGGTCAATCACGTAGGAAACGCTGAACGCACCGCGTTGAAATTTGGAAAAATCGGAACATATTATAGTCTGAAATAACACATAGGCAACTTTTTATAGCGGGAAAATTACGGGAACAAGTATAAAGTAGGTAAAACCACGGGGCGTGGGAGTTACGATAAATGTCTAGTACCGAGAAGTCAAAGCGTGACCTATATGATCCAATCTATGATTAGTAAAGGCCAAAAATATTACTGCCACCAACTGGCCAAGACAAGTCCTGAACATTGCATCACGTGTTTATTTGCGGACACGATCGAATGCCGCATTGGAAGATCGGAGTAACGCGGACGCATGGGTTCACGTCATAGAATGTTAGTCAACAGTGTTAGATTTGGATGTGAATTCACTAAGAATGAGACGCAAATGCTGACAACCTGTAAATCTGTTGTGAATTGTGAGCGTCAGGACCGCTGGACCAGATCTGAATTTTTATTTAATTGACCCGAAGGAAGCATTAATCTTCAACTTTTGGTTATGATTTAGGTAAGTATTGTGGTTTAGTCTCACAACACTGAAGCATTATTAAGCCTACATTCAATGCATTTATAATTGTATTAATATATTTAATTTTGTTGAAAAAAATCAGAGCCTACTTATGTCAATGTCAATAATTTTTATTATGTCATATTGAAAAAGCTTGAAAGTAGAATTTTGTCAAACGAAGATCTTATGTAACTTATAAAATATGTTTTTCTATAAGGCACGTGAAAATGTACTGTGCGTTGTGACAGTAAAATAGTTATTGGATATACTATAAACTTTTGAACTTTCCTGGCAAAAATAGTGACAATAAAACCAATCCGCTGTAAAACTCTTCAGATATTGGACCCAGTGATCCAATCTCATCATCAAAGCGGAGGTTCTCGTTGATTGAACGGCTGCGATGATTATCGTCTTCGTTTTGCTCTACGATGCAGATCGTCAAAATTCGAACATGATGTAAGTCAGAACATTCTAGTATGCAAAAAAGACGTATTGTATCCATTCACTTCGTAGGAAACTTAATACTGATATTGAGGTAGTTACGATCTAAATCAAAACATAGTAACCTCGTAACACAACATTAATATTGGGTTTCCTCGGAGTTTCTTTGAAACAAAACTTTTTAGGGTTCCGTAGCTAAATGGCAAAATACGGGACCCTTATAGATTCGTCATGTCTGTCTGTCCGTCCGTATGTCACAGCCACTTTTCTCCGAAACTATAAGAGCTATACTATTGAAACTAGTTAAGTAGTTGTATGCTGTGAATAAGATCCGAATTAAGATTTTCATACAAAAATAGAAAAAAAAAACAATTAAGTTTGGGGGTGTCCCATAGGTACTTAGAACTGAAACCCAACAATTTTTTTCCATCAAAACTATATCTATGGGTTGTCTATGGATAGGTCTTTAAAAATGTTATTGAGGTTTCTAACATGTTTTTTTCTAAGCTGTTTAATTTGCGCGAGACACTCTTCCAAGGTGGTAAAATGTGTCCCCCTATTTTCGTTTGAATGAGATCTAGTAAGTAGTTTTATTTAAGTAACAACGAACCACAAGAACTTTTCTATTATGTTACTTGCTGCTACGGAAGCCTTCATGGGCGAATCCAACTCGCACTTGACCACTTTTATTTTTTAAAGTACTGAACGGTTGTCAATATTACTCGTACGTATTGACTTACGCCATAATGCAATTGGGTCGACGATATCCGTTTCGTAAGCACTTTACGTGCGAAGATGTTATTGTCGTATAAACATCAGTCAGACGTATTTAGAGCAATGGATGTGCAGTTTCGGAGATGAGCCTTGAAGCAATAAAATGTTAGCAGACAATTCCAATCCTCAAATAAGTCACAATAATGGTATAACGGCGAGTGATGTTTGTTTATTCAGGGTATTTTCATCGAGAATTGGTTTGCATTTGAATAAGGACTGCATTGGGGGAAGATCTTTGTTCAGAAGTGGGACAACTGAGGTTATATAAACAGGCTGCTACGCTTGCGCTAATTTAACATTTTGTTTTGTAGTGTGGTACTGGGGAAGTACTCAATACTCAATCGTTTATTGCTTCATTACGTTACAGATAGTATGAATTAGGTATACAGGTAGAATTTAGTACAAAATTAATTCGCAACACAATATTACAGGGCTTAGAGATATAAGATCTTAGATCTCTGGGTGACGAGCGCAGTGTAGTGCTAGGTAATAATTTGGACTCTTCATGTTCCAATAGCTGCGTGTCACTGTGCTGTTATGTGTCAGGCATGTTGCTTACCATCAGGCACATGTCCTGATCGTCTCGTCACACTTTATTAAAAAAAAAAAAATACCCAACAAACAAGTACCATACCTACATACATAGTAAGAACATACCACATTTTTGCCAGCTATTCTACCGCCAAGCAGTAATGTGTAAACATCGCTTTGGGGCAATGTTTCCAGTGAAATTACAGTGCTTAGAGATATAATATCTTAGATCTCTGGGTGACGAGCACAGTGCAGTGCTAGGTAATGATTTGTAATCTTCATGTTCCAATAGCTGCGTGTCACTGTGTTGTTATGTGGTAGGCATGTTGCTTACCATCAGGCGCATTTCCTACTCGTTTCGTCACTCTTTACTATAAAAAAAAATATCAGAGCAGTAGGTACCTTCGAGGGGAGGTCAATAAGTTCGCGGAATGAAGGGGTTGGTGTGGGTTGGTTTACTCATCCAGGTAGTTACTTGTTAAGCACCTCTTTAAAGGTATAAATACCAAGTTTGAACCAAATCGGGTCATTAGTTTTGAGTTATCGACCTGCAAACAAGTAAATCGGGAAGAAGTCTGCGAATATGGAGAAAAAAGCGAGCGTGTCGAGTGTTCTCGCCAGTTTTTGGAGCTCTGTGGAGACAGTAAAGGAGAAGTTATGGCCCAGATTGTTAATGGAGATGAAACCTGGGTTCACCACTATGAACCAAAGTCGAAGCAAGAGTCGATGCAGTGGCATAAAAAGGCACACCTCCTCCAAAGAAGTTTAAAGTGACACAATCAGCCGGAAAGATCATGGCGACTGTCTTTTGGGATACAGAAGGTATTTTGCTGATCGATTATAAAGATCGTGGTGTGAATATAACGGGACAGTACTACGCTTCTATATTGGATAGATTGAAAGAAGCTATCATGGAAAAAAGAAGAGGAAAGTTGTCCAAAGGTGTGCTCCTGTTGCACGACAACGCACTCATCCACACGTGCCATGTTGCGACGGCTGCCATTCACCGATGTAGGTTTGAAAAATTAAATCACCCACTTTACAGTCCAGACTTGGCCTCCAGCGACTTTTACTTGTTCCCAAAAATGAAAAAAGAGCTGCGTGGAAAAAAATTTGGGGATGATGAAGAAGTCAAGACTACAATTTCTTGCCTATTTTGATAGTATCTTTACTATATCTAGGGGAAGTCAGCTCAAAGCGGCCATAGGAGGCAAAGTGGCCATGGTCTATAACTCGGTTATCTTGAATTTTAGCGTGACTTTGCCATTTGGGGCGCATTGACGATCCCCTGCCCCGCACCGGGTCGCCGCGCTCCCGTATTCGCAGCATGCGCAGAGCCATGGTGTGACAAGTATGATTTTTATCCGTGCGACTAAAAAAATGGCTGGTAAATATTTGCTGATTTGGCCCAATCTTATAATATTTTAGTGTTTGTGGTTCAATTGTATAATTAATTGTTTCATTGCAAACGGACGTGTAGCTTTGCTTTCTTTTCAAAATAGAGAAATGGTGGGTGCAATTTACGTTGAAAACAAAATGCCTGAAAAGGCAAAGCGGTCCGGGCAAAGTGGCCACTGTCCGCTTTGCCATACCTGCAATATCTGAGCATTTGATTTGATCAATTGATATCATAAGTGATGAGATTACCTACGTAATCACAAACTGAAACCCCAAACTGTGGATTATGGACGAGCAACACTATTGATTAGGTATTAAAAAACTCACAAATTGTTGTTTTAATCGACAACAAACCTTCGTCACCTGGTCTTGTTTATTCTGAAGAAGTACTCCTAAATCCGACTATTGATTTATACAAAACGCAAAATTTGTTGATTGTTAAGTAAAGTAGACGCCGAAATGGATGTTTTAATGTGGTTGATTATTATTTTAGTTTTTATTCAATGCTGTGAAATGAGATTATTATTATTAAAGTATCTAATCCTTAAAATACCTACTAACTCAAGTACATGGACTCAGTCCAAAGAGAATGTACTCAGTCTCGTATATCGTCATGTTTTATTGTCAAAAGTCAAAGAATGTCCTGTTAATTAAGTCAAAAATAGTGCTGGCCACTTTGCCCATTCCTTGTGGCCGCTTTAGGCGACCACTTGGGCAAAGCGGATTTAGGACAACTTTTTCAAATTTTAAAAAAACATTTTGTTAAAACGCACATTTGGAGATTCGGCTTACATGTTGTGAAAATATAATTAACTCTCTATCTATTCATCAAAAAGTCTTTGAGAATATCGTTCGTTTTGTCATCTATTATTTAAGTCAAAGTTAAGGTGTCCGCTTTGAGCTGACCTCCCCTACTACTAAATCTTTTTTTTTCGATGGTATAAAAAATATATTCGAAAGATCCGAAAAATGTATTAAGGTTAAGGGAGAATATATTGAAAAGGAAAAATAGTTTCGTGTTTAAATTCAACCCCCTTCCCCTTCATTCCGCGAACTTATTGACCTCCCCTCGTAGGTACGAGTTATACATTTATACGCTAACTAGCAGTACCCCGCGGTTTTACCTGCGCAGTTCCTGTTCTTGTTATTTTCCCGTGATAAAGTAGGACTAGTAGAATGTGTTATTCTAGACTATAAACTGTATTCTAAATTCAATCCGAACCGTTTAGATAGTTCGACATGATTGAGCAACAAACATCCAAACTTTCGCATTTATAGTACTAGTAGGATAGATTTAGATATCTATTCAGTTAACAGTAACATGTTATTATTTTATAAATAAGATATACTACCTATATTATAAGATTTTCCCTACAAAAAAGTGGACAACATTACTAAATTTTCATTTCAAAAAAAGGGTTGGCACTTGACCTCCATCTTGTCTGATGATAAGTGATGATGCGGTTCATGATGACGCTGATCTGTCCCGAGGTTTTTAGGAAATTTAAACCTTGTTACATGTTGATGCAGACACGTGAAGGCAACCCGCGAAGGCAACAGACAAATACTAACCCTACGTAAATAGTATAAAGGAAGATGAATGATGATAATAATACACTTTATTACAACTACAAATCTTAAAAATAGGTCTTAACAATAATAGCATTACAGTACAAATGAAAAATTTGCAGAGAATGTTGAAAATTTGTAGAGATAATATTCATAGGTCAATTTTCGTCCCGAATAATTTTAATGTACCAAATACCTAATGATCGGTCCATCGTGTAGGACGGCCCCCCACACGATGGACCGATGATATTGTCTCGGTCGCGGGAAGTCGGTGGATGGAGGCGGCACAAGATCGGTCATTGTGGAAATCATTGGGGAGGCCTATGTCCAGCAGTGGACGTCTGCAGGCTGCAGATGATGATGATGATGAAATCCCTAAATGCAACAATTCACCACAATACGTTGTCCCTGGCCGCAATTTGCAGTTACCTTGTAAATAGATACAAAAATCACGTTTGATTTGTTTAGTTTTCATATTTTTATGATAAGCGTCTCTTATGCATCTCGTAATAAGAATGACATCCGCAGAAAAAAATATTCAATCTAAGATTACCAATGCATTAGTAGGTATAGTTAGCAATAAAGACGGAACACAGCAAGGTGATCCCATGCATGGCCAGAACTGATTACAAATGTGGAACTAAATCATAGCGCACATATTATTCTTATATTATATTCAACACAGAATTCAGTAGGTTACTCGTTGTCTTTCAAACATAACCAAAATATTCATAACACTGTCCAAAATATATGAAACAACAGAGGACAATGCCGTCTAAGGGGAGTCTGGCTGGTAATAAAACAAATGACAAAATTGTGCAGCAGCGGGACTCCAGTTAGCAGGATGGAATAATTTTACCTTATGATCGAGCGGGTGATGGGGTCGATTTATTGTCCGCCCACTCGAGTTTTTGGCCTGTTTCCGGCCAGATCTAGACCAATATACAGCAGTGACTGTGATGGGTTCTTTAGACTACGCTATAACAATCACACAATCTGCCGTATTACAAAATGTCAACTTAGATCAATTATATCTCTTTCGAGTTGGTTTGACGTCAGTAACCAACTATGAAAAAACTCAGTTTTGATTTTGCTAAAAAAAGACAGGTTTTTGGGTCAAATAAGCTTGGAGTAAATTTAGCAGTAATATGTAGATCGGGAGTTTGGGTACGAGTATTTAAAATCTTTGAAGTTGGTTCTCAGAATTGTGGCATATGCATAGTCTGTACTTTGTTCGTAATGCCATTTATTGCGCAACGGTCCGCTTAGGGATCGAAAATTTGTCTTAAAATGGTCGGTAGGTAAACTTGTTGGTAAGTGCTTAAGAAGGTCGCGTCATGGAATACGATGCGATGATTTCTGCGACAGTAACAAACGTAATACTTATCAAATTTGTGGTCTCCACTACTCTAGGACACGTCTACCTCGCTGGTTATCGACTACGACAGACATTTATTTTATTATATTTATTTAATTTGGCTTTGTGTTGATAAATTACTATATTACAATGCTTATTAAACTAATTGTTCTTAATCTGTTATTATTAAAAGTATTTATCGTTGAGACAAACCATAGCATGCAATTAACATTTAGAGAATTTGTTAAACTATGTGTAGGGGAATTATTAATTAATTATAATTGATTTGGATATGAGTTTCAGTAATGCTCGGTACTTTCATTAATATTAATGAGATTGTCACCAAATATGTCTATTTCCGAACATTTCTGAAAAACTCGTCTACACACAAGTCTACTCAACCTAGGTACAGGTGAGTTTGCACCAAGTAGGTACTGTTCTCCTAAATATAGGTGCAAACGGAGTAATTCGCATTCTTGGATATCTATATGGAACTCTAAGTTTGAATTTAGAAAGGAGTTCACTTAAAAAAAAATGCACGTAGTATTGCAGTGCAAACTGGGTTTTAGAGTGTCGCACTACGTCTAGTAACCCTCTTAACCAGCCTCAATGGGGCATTGTTGATGGCCCCGGCACTGGCACGCTCGCAGCGGGGATTTTAAATTAAAATGCACTCGCCCTAGTTGTTATGTTAATCGAATCCAACGTTACAATCCGATCGAGAGATTAAATTGTCAGTTTTGACTTTAATAACTTAGAACGTGCCCGAGCATTCAGTAAAAATGGATTTTTATTTGATTCAACATTGTATAAGAGTATAATATCAAATTTTGTTGCGACGTCACGACATAAATCGGGTTATTTATTCCAATCAATACATAACGTAAACAGCCGACATTATGTTCTCACTGCTATGACGCGTGGCTTTTTCACAGGAAGATAGTCAGTCATATTCCACCACACTGACCAAGTGTGGGTTGGCGAATGATGTGAGACAAAAGGTCTTCCGTGGAACATCCCGATTTCTTTACGATGATGTTTATAATATACAGGACTTAGTCACGATTTAATTCATTGTTTTAAATACCTCGACCTTTCGAGTCTTCTCGTGACCACGGCGGTTGTAACGCTGCCGAAACGTCGAGGTATTTAAACAATGAATTAAATCGTGATTAAGTCCATTATATTATAAACATTATGTGTTCAAATCGCGAAAGTTTAAAAACAATATTCTTTACGATGTTTTCTGTCACCGTAAAAACTAATAAATACAACAAACTTTACATTTGCACTGCATCTGCACCAATACTTACAGATAAAGGAATTACAACTTACGTCCTAATATGGAGCTCGTGAAATCGACCGTTCTTGCCACTAGATCAAAAATATCTGTGTAATGTTACTTAACTACCAAAATACAGTAACATCGCTTATCGATCGCCATTATTGTGATTCTTATCATCAAGTACTTACGCTAATAACGAGAAAGATGTGCAAATAAGTAGTTTGATAAAGCGATCCCAAGGTCGAGTCTTGCGGAACTCCGAAATAAATGAACAAGGTTTCCCAATGATCTTCATAATTTGTGGGTATTTTCTTTTGTTATATCATGGGATATTTGTTGATACTGAACACAAAAAAATATAATAGCCGGATTCAGTAGAAAAACATGAGAATCGGAGTTTCATTCAACAAATATTTGAGGTCAACTAGTACTGAATGCCAAAGTCAAAACATGTATTTCGGAAACTGATGTCATGGCCACGAAACGACATGCTAAAAATGTAAAGTCTGATTATAGATTTTTTAAATCAAGTTTCGGCGTCTTGACCATGGATTACATTACGTATACGAGCGACGATACCTACATAGCTAGATGGATACTCTTAATTGGTTACAACACAAAAACAAAAATACGTTTTCGAATACTTAACTACTTAAGCAAATGGCGGCCTTTTCGCTACGAGCGATTTTTTGCACGCGACCGAAGGATGGAAAGGAAGATTGTATAAAATAAGATGTGTACAATATGAAACAAAGTATAATCACCTATTTATATTTTTTTTTACTAAGGGACCTATGACCGATAGCCTTAGATGACGTCCGGCAAGGTATATCATACACGTACAGTCGTCCATATTAATAACAAATGTTGAAATAGTTATAATCCATAATACCTAAGTGTGCCAAAATGAGCCGAATTTACAGAATAACTAACAAGTAACCAACAGGAATCGATTAAGGTTTGTTTTTTGTTTCAAGGAACTCATATCGGAACTATAAGACAGTTTAGAGAAAATAATAAGCCGAAGCATCTCAGTACTCAACCACCAAGAGTTTGTTTGTTTGAACGCTAGGATCTCGGGAAGTACCGGTCCGAATTGGAAGATTATTTTTCTGATTGGATAGTCCATTTATCGAGGAAGGCTAAGGCTATAGAAAATAACGCTACTATTAACAGAAGCGGAGCATGAATCAAGAATAACAAACAAAATCGGGAAAAAAAAGGGTATTCCTTTTCTGTCTGAGAGTTTTCGTACGTTTCGTGTAGAGTACTTTTTCAAATTCAAGATATGACACATGACAGCATGTGTCTAAGATAGCGTCATAGAATATAAACCTTAAGGTGCTAATCAAATTTGTTTCTAAATCTGAGTTGGTACGACCAATTTCCTGAGGTTGCAGTAGCGAGGTAGCTGAAGAGGTGTTTTGTTTGAAAGCGATATTCTCAGGAATGAGTAAACAGATTTCATTCATTCATTCATCAGTCATTCTTTCATCGTTGTATATGTACGGGATCCTGATGAGTGCTATATAATGTACCACGGGCGAAACTGGAGCGGACATCTAGTGTCTATATATTCCTGAATATATGCATACATTTTGCATAGATTATGTATTACGCTATAAATCAAAGATAACCTTCCTAAATGTGACGCCTGATTCAATAAGTTACTAAAACATGCCCTAATCTGTCAGGTTCAACCTTGATATTGTACCCGAAGGACAAATTGAGGTAATAAATTTTGATTCGCACGCAAAGGGAGTGTCGTTCATTTATCCAGCAATTAGAAAATTAAAATGACACGTTTTAGGTCCGAGAGTATAGTGAAATTTAGCGTGGTTATAGCACTACCATACGAAATCTGATATTGGAAATTGTAAAAAGAAATTAAGTTATGCTATTTCGGTTCCTCAATACACTAGTGTAATTATTTAAGTGACACTCGTAATTACCATGGTATTCACTAAAGTAGTAATATTATAGGATAGTTTTTATTTTATTTGCGGTAAGTTTATTTGCAGAGTCCGTCTGCGGAAGAACCTACAACACTTGTGGTAGTAATTTTACCGCCAAGCAATAATGTGAAAACATCCCTGTGTTCCGGTTTTAAGGGCAATATTTCAAGTGAAATTATAAGGCGTAGAGATAAATTATTTAATATCTCAGGGTGACGAGCACAGAACAGTTCTAGGTAATGATTTGGTTCAACACAAGTTCCAATAGCTGCTCACTGTGCTGTCATTGGCAGGCATGTTGCTTACCATCAGACACATATCCTGCTCGTCTTGTCACTATATACAATAAATAAAATGGTAGAGCCAGTTCCCGATGTTTTAATGCAGTTTTAGAGGTTCCAAGAATGCGGGAGTTTCCTATACAACGTGATTTTTTTATTAATTTTCTCGATTTTGATAACGGCAAACGCAGGCAGACGCTTGAAATATTTTCAGAATATTTTATTTATGTGTTCACTTCAAAAATAAATACATTCAAATAACACAAATATTTAAGGGTATAGCTGACATGACTTTTACGCCGCCATGGTGCGAGCCCGGTTCTAACTTGGTCGGGTTTTTTTCTATACGTAGACCAATGTAAACAGGAAATGCATGTGCAACGGTAAGCGTCTATCGACGGTGGCCGGAAGACGTTGCGTGACTGCGGCGCTGGTCTCTCGGCTAGATTGGCTTGATACGCCGCCGCCGGTCCGTGATCCCAATACTACTGAAGAGTGAATTGGTAACAATACTGTGGTCATTGAAAGCTCTAGTTAGCATTGAGGCTTTTGAGCTTTTTGTACGATTTACCAACAATAGACGTTTTGGAAAGCGATGTTGTGGGCGATAGTAGCACGTCATAACATCTTAACGGATCTGGTTGAAATTTGGAACGCAGTTAGATTATAGCCTGGAAAGAGACGATCTTCTTAGCATTCCATGGATTCACCGTGCGGGTGCCGGGTCCATCGTGTGGCAGAGAGAGAAAAACTCGAGTAGTTCCCGAGACTTGTGACTCGGGCGTAGGTTTAAGGGGCCCTTTCTGACGTACATCAACACTCACCTTCACCACTCGTTTTTCTCTCCCTGCCCAGCCAAATCTGATATGAGCCTACTAGTGCAGCTTTAGATACACGTTCTAGTATAGAACTTACAGCACTTCTGGATAAGCCAAGGTCTTTCAGTAGGTTATAGAGATTTTGCTGGTATACCTCTCGCTCCCACTTCTACAGCGTATAAACTAACTACATAGCCGTTTTTTGTTAATTCGTTTAGGAGGTCGTAATACTTATTTTGTTTCATCGCGTGGTCTTTAGGTATATTAGTTTCCCACGGTACGGTAAGTTCTACAAGGACTATGCGTTTCGTAGCTCTAGAAAAAGGAAAATGTCCGGTCTGGATGACGAAACACCCACATCCTCTGGGATTTTGTAGTGCTTTTCATATGTGTCCACTAAAATAGTCCAATCAGGTGCTGTACCCAGGATTGAGTAAGGCTTGTTCCTGGAGTTTGAAGTTGAGCCTTCTTTACAAAGTTAATTTGTCTGTTGTTTGTCGTCAATCCCTTTTGGGCTCTAGCTACCGAAAGGCTCATGGCTTCACGTATGATTTCAAGTACTCTGTCATGACGCCGTGAGTAATGACCCCATTAAGGAGCACCTTGCATCCCACCAATATGTGCCTTGCTGTACATATCGCCTCTCCACAAGTATAGCAACATTTTTCAGAGGCTTTGCCCCACCTTACCAAGTTACTCTGGTCAGGAGGGTCATTTGGAATGCATTTAGATAAAATTTTAATAAGGCAGGGGACCAGTCATAGATCAAGGTGCGCCATTTTAGAGCTAATGGGATACAGAACTCACCTATGGTTAACCACTCACTTTGCATTTCTAAATTCATAGCGTGCACTTTGTAACCGTCATTTTCGTCTTGTTGTAGAAAGGTTTTTACCATGTCTCGGTCTCCCTTTTTTTTCTCGCACCCAACCCAGCAGTATTTACTTGTGCACCTGCCATAAATTGTTTATGGAATTGAAGTCTGGATTCAGGTCTGAAGCAGTTTTGTCTTTTGGGAGAGATGTAATTAATTCGTCTTGCGACTTTCCCAAAACATGCGTTTTTGTAACTCTTAGGTGTTTGTAAAGTTCAGACGGTTTCTTTAGTTTCAGCCCAAAACTATTGTGATCCCTAAAAGAGTAGAGGATCAGCCGGATGTGCCAATCCGAACCATGACTTCAATATCTTTATGACATTGGCATCTAGCTTTGCCAGGAGAGTTTTACCGATGTCATATACTAGGAAAGGCCAAGTGAGACGTGATGTGAGGTAGTTGTCATATATCCATGCTTTTTGATATTGCTGATAGGCTGCTGGTCTACCTTATTGAGGTTGTTCATGAAATTTTCAACAACCACCTCTAATGATGGTGTACGTCCTTTGTGATCTATCTTTCTACCAAGAAATTTGAAAGGCACTGCCTCTGCAATTGTGGCAACTCCTTGGCCACTTATGGAGAGTCCCGGATCGTAAGACGTATATTTGGTATTTCTTCTACCCAGACAAAGACAATGACATTTAGATGGTTTTGTCCTCATTCCTCCGTCCATGTACAGAACTCATCGACTTCATTCAACAATTCTTGACACTGTTTGGGATTACGTGTAAGTATTGCAAGGTCGTCCGCAAAGGCCAAGATTGACTCAGTGTACTTATTGTTGATTTTAAACCGGTAGCCCCATTTCTTTTCACGGGATATTAATTTGTCTACTAAAATATTTATAACTATATTAAATGCTATTGGTGATAAGCAGCACCCTTGGAATAGTCCTACATTGTATTCAAGTGGTTTTGTATTCCTTGTTTACTGCTATGACGAATTTTAAGTGGCAATAATAAGAATTAATTATGTCAATAATTTCAGCAGGAAAGTTATACCATTTTAGGGCAAATATCATAAGTTCATGCTGGACAGAACCAAACGCGTTCTCTAGGTCTATCCAGCAGACTGTAATTTGCCTCTCATGTGTTCTGGCATCTTTCAAACTTTCTGCTAGTAATGTATTGTGTTCCAGGCATCCAGAAATACCAGGCAAGAACCCTTTCTGGTGATTGGGCCTGAAATACCTATTGCTGGTCATAAATGTGGTCATTTTTTGTTTGCAAAATACTGAAAAAGATTTTAGAAATTGTATTGGTTAGGGCTATCGGTCTGGTGTCTTTGGGATGAGTTACTTCCTGCTTTTTAGGGATGAGGACAAAAAAAACACAGGCTACTTCTTATCCCGACATAGGCAGGACATAGGCTACTTCTTATCCCGATAAAAAAACGGAAACGAAGGGAACGTGAGCTAAGCGGGTAAACACGCAGGGTACTGCTTGTTATTATTATAAATGCGAAACTATGTGATGTATCGAAGTTTGTTACTCTTTCACGTAACAACCAATGAAGGGGATCGGGATGAAACTTGGTACTGTGATAGATAATAGTCTATAATAACACATGGGTTAATCCCTATCTAAATAAGGCTATCCCTGTAAAATAACGGGATCGGAAACAACGCGGATAAAACCGCGGGGCGCTGTTAGTGTTATTATATAAGTTTTGTGTCAGTTATCCGACTATTATAATAGAAGTTGTTCCTAGTATAGATTTTGTATAGTACGGATAAATTTTTCCACTAATATTATTGTTTTATTTATTTATCAGAATATATTTACATTATAATCGAATAAAACGAGAATTTTCTATTAATTAATAATGCTTTATCACTGTACTTAGTTGTAATTCTAATGAAAAACCTCATAAACTGGCTATGTGAAGTACTCCCATAAAACGCCGCAGTAGAAATTATAGAGGCCACAGAGTCATGGGAGCATTGTTTCGTTTCCACTTGGCCACCCATCAGATGACGTCACGCGTCAGCACCTCCCATCGGAGCAAGTGGAGGAACTACATCACCAAGGGATTTATTGCAGACAAGACCGTATTTTGTTGTAATTACGCTGACTTCTACTGGGATCCAAGCAAAATACGGGCGAAGCAATTTTGATAAATCAGCCTTGATTAAATTCCAGGGAAATTGAGTCATAATTTTGTTTAAAATGCCTGCAAAGATTCATTATTGAGTTATACAATGTTACTCGGAACACGGGTCTTACTTTTGGGATGAATCTGGAAAGTATTCATATGAAGCATGGAGAGGTGATTGAAAGGCGCACCGAGAAACTAATGGGTAACGGCATCCCGAAAATTGGTTAAATATCGAATGTTACTCGTATGTATCGTGGTAAAACTGGTAGCACTTCGGATTTTCTGTCAGTTACATTGCGGACAATGTGCACAGGTTACGCAATCTAATTTCAACCGGCCTAATTTACGTGGTCGTCAAGACAAAATAAACTCAAACATCATCACTACATAGTAGGTATTCCAAAGATTCGTACCAAGTGCTTTGAATCTACGTTTAACATACGCACTGCAAACACTGTGGAATACTCGAAAACACTATTCGACATTATTGAAATCCTTTTAGGTGTGCTTCAACTATGCTTTAAGTATGTGCGTAAGTATAGTTGATAGATTTTGGCCAGTGGAGCCCTACGCCTTCTAGGCTAGCCCATAGTACGGTAGGCCGTAGAGGCCACATATGCCCAACTGCCATAAGTCACTTTATAAAAAACAACATGCACAAGACAGATCATAAATCATACAGCTTTAGTCACTGCCAAACAACGCTAGAAGCGCCCTAGTTTGCATGCGCAAATACGACCATTGCCTTGCTCAGGGCGTTTACCTTCTATATTTGTCTAAGCTCAGCTAGACCAATTACAAGGTCGGTGCACGGTCAACCAAAGAATCTGGTTGTAAATAAAAAAATATCTTTTGATAAAAATATTTTTGTGTGGTACAAAATTTTGCTGAATCCGTCTGGGGAAGTACTACCTTTGCAAGTTATTACACCGTTAAGTAGTACCTAATGTGCAAACATTGCTGTGTTCCGGTTGGAAAGATTCTGGTTTCTATAGATATTACAAAGGAACTTACATAATTTCGTATCTGATAAGGAATGCAGTACAGTGACTGACAGTGATTTGGAATCTTTATTTTCAATAGCTGTGTGGTAGGTACTGTATTATTATGGGCAGGCATACTCGTATTGCTTACCATTAGGTTGTCTTGTTCGTCCAATCACTCTACAGTTACATAAAAATAACTTGTTTCCGTTAAAAATATAACACAAAATCAGGAACTTATTGCCATCTTCAAAACTCATTTTTTATCCAGGAAGCTCGCTAAACCGAGCAAAAAGCGGCACAGCCGAAACAGTTCCTACCATTATTGATCCCCTATATCTTCGTTTTGGATAAAACTAGAAGCCTGATTTTTTTTAGTAACCAAGCAGCCATTTCATAAACACGATATATTTCATTCGAGTCTCATAACTTTGTTAAACTGTTCTTCCACCGTAAAAGTCGTGAGATGCATATAATACCAATTCGGTTAATTTATTTCATCCCTTCTTAAGGCACCTTCTGCCATAAGTTATTACATAAATATCTAACCTAACACTATCAATACTAAAACTCAAAACAACATTGTATCATTAAAACTATACTTAAATTACTCAGGCACAAAATTGCGAAATCATCAGGCCCCAACACAGCCATAAAAGGTAAAGAGGTATATTATAAGGTGAAGGTGAAGTGACGATTCATTCAGACGCAAATCGCAAAGCACTGACCACGGACACAGAGCGCGCATTTTGCAAGTCAAGTAACCACGATGGCCGCATGAATAAGGTGACAAAGCTTCATACAATTTCTATCAGTCTGTACATAAGTTAATGCCAAAATGTCGTAGTTGAAAGCCCCGTGTCGCATGCAAATTTTGTACGGTGGACATTAAAATGTCTTGATGTTCGTCAAGCAAGCTCTTCAATAGAGTTTGAGTATTTTTGACGTAAAAATTTTTTTGCGATTTGCATTGACCACTTTTTGGTAGAGCAAAATCTTCGCGTTTACGTTGGAAGTGCGTTACCGACATGTCGATGTAGCGGTGTAGCTTACCACAGGAGGCGGTGCAGCGGAGCAGGACTTGCGATTTTTGGATGTGTGAAAAAACAGGCGAAGTATTGTGTTTTGTATTATTTAATACCAAAATTTTAAGGCCAAGTTTTCACTTCTATTGGCAGTCCCTATGACAGCCATTTCTTTTTCACTGCAACCGCTAAAATGTTAGCGAACATTCCAAAACGATACAATACGGCCATCCAACATGAAACTGAATAGCGACAATAACACTACTGTAACGTGTATTTATTATTTGTCTGTAAATAAACATTATCCGTTACAACTCCGTCAAATCTTTTCAAAAGTTTTCCTTATGCTTCAGCATTTCTGCTTCTTTATTTCTAAAAACTTCCAGAAAAGTATAACAAAGAGCTCGCGTAAGATCGATTGTAGGTCAGTAGACACGAAACTGCCTATTTCCCTCGAGTAAAAGTAAACAATTTGCTCGTAAAGAAAACGAAATTAGCCAAGACGGACAACATGTTAGAGTGATTTAGACCAAATGCGTCGCCACGCCGAGACATGAAAATAAGAGCGGGAGAAAATACAGTCAGAAGTGTTTTATTTCAATACTAGCGGTCCGTCCTTCGCCTTCGCCCTTCAGTCCACGTACATATCCAACGGTATTTATTTGTTATACAAGCAAAGTTGATCCTTCAGGGATCACGTACATATCCAATGGTAAAATATTTTTTGCCATCCCTTCTACCGCCTTCGCTTTGCTATTTATTGCTGTCTCTATAATTTCAAGTAGAAAGAAAAGAGAGAGCAATATCAAAACTAAGACAGTTCTGGTTGGGCGGTAGAACCCCAGTAGTTCCTGAGATTAGCGCGTTCAAAGAAAAATGTCTTCAGCTTTATAATATCAGTATAGATCTATAACATGTTAATAAAATAAGAACTGTTTCTTAAAGCAGTCTATTCAATGATATCAGCCCAGTCCATAAGTAATATTATACTATTACTTTAGGAGTGTAATAGGTAACTCTTAGGTTACCTATACGTATAGGCTTATAAACACCTATATAAAGATATACAGGATACAGAGTAATAGGTAACACTCTTATATCGCATGAGTATTATTGCCAATTATCTGAGTTGCATTTAGATGCGCATTTACCTAGAAGATTCCTATTCACTCCGATCTTGGAAAGTTCTGGATCGCATATTATAGGGAACAATGAAGCTGGCAACTTATTATCTAAAGCTTTATGTTTAAGGAAATCGTTCTATACGAATTTTGGAAAAATTCACAGTTCACAATGTGTGACAAGGAGGCCGTGATGAAAAAGGAAAAACAGAAGACATATCAAAGACGAGCAGTGCCCGTAGTTTTTTCACTATAAAAAGTAGCATACATCTGCTATTCCAGACTATAATCCGATATTCCAACGCGATTCGGCCAGCTGTTCCGACTTAATTGAGCAACAGACATCCATACATTCAAACATCAAAACTTTCGCATTCATAATATTATTTAACCCCGCAGCATACTTTCCGAAATGTAGCCTATAGAACATTGACAAACTGGCCACTTTCCTACGGAGTTTAGGGTTGATCAGATCTAATGTAAATGATAAGGAAAACTGGTTTCACGAAGCTTCTAAATTGTACAAGTTGGTACAAGTATGTATTTAAATCGTTTCGTGTGACCTAAAGACGAGTTGGAACAGGTGATTAGGATCTAGAGGTTGCGGCGTTTGTTTGGATAAAATGCCCGAAATAACATCCACTTGTTATGCAGGCGAACGTCCTACTATTGGTTAGCGATCGGGTTATTTTAGACGCACTTCATCGATCGCCGGAATTCTTCCACAACAATCGTACAAGAGAATTAAAATTGTGGAGCAAGAGTAACGTCTTAATTTTATTTAATACCTACGTAATGGCGGGCGTTGGAGCAGCACACGCGCCTGATGGTAAGCATGACGAATGCCCACAAAGTAAAAAATTATACAAGTCAGTCACGCCTGTCCATGACAGCTCAGTTTCAGAACTACTAGAAAATGAAGAACTCAACAACCAGAAACAAGCAATATCAGTGAGCTAAAATGAGTATATTTTCCAAGTGCGGTGTTCGCTTCTGCGTCAGCCCAAACTCGGAAGACAGGCGAAGCGAAGTGAACCCAACTAACAAAGAACCCTCACGGCTAATTAGCAAAAGTACCAAAAGTACCTACCCGTGACCCCAACATTCACGGCATTGTTACCACAATGAACAAGCGCAACAACAAAAGTTAAGAACGCAGATCAGGAATGTTGAAAAATAAATGAAAGATGGAAAACAAATGAAAGTCGAGAAACAAGCGAAATGCTCAATTTTAACTTTTTGGCGGGAAACGAAACCGTAAACGTAATACTACTATTTAAATTCCGAAACATTCAGGATTGTACTCATAAATATCATATATATTCAAGTTCTTATTTTAAACTTAACTAAAGGTTTAAAATGACAGCATTTTCGGTTGTGTAATTTATACATATTATCTAAACTTCTAGAAATTTATACAATTATTTTAAGCCAATGCAGAATTTCCAGCCCTCTAATGTACGAGTATATATATCATTGATTAATGTGTCCCTATTTTGTTATGGGTAGCGGTGGATTTTCCCTAAGGTCACTTAGACCCGTGCCTAGAATAGATAATAAATAATAACGCCTGGGCTTAGGACGGCCATTTTAGAATCTGCTATTATTTTATTTTTTCTAATGCTAAGTATATCTTTAATTCGAGTTCTATATTTTGATCTTGGAAAGGAAACAGTAAGTAATTTCTCATAATGTAGCAGTTTGAAAAGAAAAAAAAGATGGCTCCTTCCTGACCCTAAAAATGAGATGAACATATTTTGTACAAATATAAAGCTTTATCAATTCAATTGTTAATTCAATTGTGATAGTGTGTGTGTATAATTGTAATACTGGTATTATTGTCAATTCAATTCAAACAAAGTCAATATAATATGACAGATTCCAGCGCAATTTTCTTAAAATTTTAGGTTATTTTAGGATAAAATTACTTAACAAAACATTTCACCCGTCAGTGAACACGGATAAAATACGCTTTAAGACAACAGGGTTCAGAGAAGAATGAGCACAATTCAAAAGTGGGTGTTATTATAATGAGCATAACAACCATCGACCTTAGAAAAATTGTAGCCTGATTAAACGTTACTGAGAATAACCCTAATGAGAATTTTTCGCAAAAATACGTAACAAAATCATTACTTTTCAAAATAATTCTTTTTAACCCCCGACCAAAAAAGGGGTGTTATAAGTTTGACGTCGATGTCTGTCTGTCTGTCTGTCTATCTGTCTGTCTGTCTGTCTGTCTGTCTGTCTGTGTGTGTGTCTGTCTGTGGCACCGTAGAGGTCAAACGGATGGGCCGATTTCGATGCGGTTTTTTTTATTTAAAGGTTAATATCCGTGCGGATGTACAACCTACCTCAATATGGGTATCAAATGAAAGGGCTTGACTAGAAGAGCACTTTGACAAATTTAAATCCAAGATGGCCGCTACCACAAAATAGCGAAATACACTTCTTTTTTCACAACTCCCTTAATATGGGTATTAAATGAAAGGGCTTGACTAGTATAACGTTATACAGATGATGCGAGATCCGAGGTAGTCGGGGGTTAATCAAAATTTTTAATTTTGTTCTTGTTAAACCTAGAACTCAATTAAGACGCAATGATGCAATTCGGTATACTTTCTTTACGTCCGTCGGTATGTAAGTATAAAAAATAAAAATATGTAGTTTGTTAGGAAGTATGTTACTCGTAGTTATCTACGCTAGTTCAAAGTTCGGTAAGCAGTAAAAGACACCTGATGTCGTAAATTCCTTTTTAAACTTACGTATATAGTGCTAGAGAAACGAAATAGGCTTAAGTATTTAAAAAAAATGTCAACAAAAACCGCCAAGTTTGGTCGGAAGTTTATCGGATGTCAACTTTGAGGTCAACCTTAGGTTACCAACCTAAGACCAAACAAAATTAAATTAATAAAAAATAAGAAGAATAAAAACAGTTATATTGCTGCGTCATAAAACTGTCTAGCCCCAAATTAACATATTTATCTCGCAAAACTTATATTATTATTATGAAAACTAGTTATACCTATAGCTGGTAGAATATCTATACAATTTTAAATACTTACATACTTCCGATACAATTTTGTTTTAATCAATAATACGTTTAGGTACACTATATTGTCATCACGCTTGATGTTGCTTGCATTTCGTACATAACTCTATTCCCCGTAATCCCTCTTGCCTTAATAATTAAGTGAAATGTCAGTACGCACGCGTAACTTTCACTCGCCGCGATTATAAAGCTAAAATAAAAAGATCGGAACAAAGGTGGCAATTGAATAGGCGCCGTTGTTAACGAGTACTATGGAATTTTAATCAGAGCTATCGAATAAAGAGAGAAAGCTGAAGACATAATAAGCTTTGTTTGTTTGAATAGGAGCTATATTTAAGTACGCTGGCATTGAGATCAATGAACTATGAAATAAAATAGCAGCATAAACAGACCACTTTATGTGACCACTCCTGGGACTCTGAGCCTTCTCTCATAAGGAGAGATCCAGATAAGACAGGGAGAGAGAGATACTACCCAGACTTGCAAGTTAATAAAATATGTACTTTTAAACCAGGGTATTTTGTAGCGGTACCACATGGGTAACCCAGTTGTCTCTCAAGGAAGTTTCGAAAATATCGACGAGTTGTCCTAAAAGCTGAAAAAAAATGTTAACCGTTCGAAAAAGTTATTGACTTAAAATTTTCGAGAGTTAGCCTGCCCCAAAAAACAAAGTCACAAAAATGCGTCCTTTTTTAAGCAAGATCCGTGCGCACGTTACGACGTGATTGAGCAACAAACATCCGTACATTGATATTTATAATATGTGTATACTTAGGTAGGTACTGAATAAATTTAGGCATTTCCAAATTTCTATTTCTTGGAATCTATTCAACAATGACATCGGTGTTATCTGAAATCGACAAATGAATCCAAATTCAGAATTCAATGTAGGTAGGTGCCCAAATACCAGAAGTTGAATAGGTAATTCTACTCCGCGTATCTATTAAACGCTCAATTACAGGGTTCTTTGTTAGACAATTTGTCAACAAACGGCTCTTGTATAAAGATTTGTATGATACTATCTTGTTACCTCAATGGATCCATTGATGTCGGAGTCAAAGAATTTAACCACATCTGTACATATTAAACTGAGATACAGAGCAAATATTTGGACACTTACAAATGCAATAATGGTGGAATCCTGACGCTCGCTCTGATCCGAAGTAAAAATTAAATATGTTTTACTCTGCTAGCTCGAAGATGAAAACGACAAAAACTCAATTGATAAATCACAAGTATTATACTTTTGTCAGCTATTCGTTATTCTACCGCCACGCTGATAATATACAAATGACGTGTTCCGGTTTTAAGGGCAATATTCCAAATAAACAAAACATAGGAGTCACTTAATTATTCCAGTTCTGTGCTACATAAAATACCTATGCAGGCACATTAAGTGATCATATTAATACGACCCTTTCAGATCCCTTGACCCCTAATCTGACAAGATCAAATTGGAGTAAGCAGAGATTAAAGCGAACAACATTGTACTTTCAAAGTTGTATATTTTGCTTCAGTACTTTCTCTTACGAAAACTTGCGGGCAACTTTCTACGAAGTTTGGGGAATACTTACAAGATGTTATTTACTTACACGGGCCCAGTTAACTTTAATTGTTTTGTTTTTGTCAAACAAGCACAACTATATCCTCTTAAAATTATTAGTAGTCTCGTTTTTTGCACAAAATAGATTATGAACACATACTCAAAGGAAAATAATCTATAAAAAATTGAATTTTGTGTTAATTAACCTTATTTTAAAAGTTAGGTACAACAGTTTAGTGGCCAAATAAAAATAAATTGAAACCTAAATTGAGTAATCATTGAACCTTTTCCTAAAACATCTCCAAATTTCAGGTGTTTTATTAGGTTTAAGTTTGACAGATAGGTACGAGTACAAACATATGAGTTATATTTTAAGATATCTCGTTACTACAATAATAATATTGGGAGGGCAATCATGAAACGATGTCGCTTTTCCGAGCTACAAGCAGTCCGGTAGAAAAAAAGACAAGTTGGTATGGATCATGGATATCAGTAGGACACTCTCCGTAATGTATCCGATAAAAACACGATAAAGTAATTTTTCAGCGATGTTCAAAACTTGGTGAAAATATCAAGGGTGAAGGAATATGCCTAATGATATTATTAACACCATCCAACTCTTAAAAACGACAGAAGCGGCAAACGCGCTTCTACTATGGCGATGCAAAAGGTGACGTCTCCTGATTTAGTCTCAGTCGCAACAAGGAGTTGTGTACGTTCGCTGACAATTGTGTACGTTCACTGACAATGACAATTGTGTACGTTCGCTGACAATTCAATTTTCAAATTTTTCAAACAAATTTTCGCCACGTTATGTTGTCTTTAGATTAAAGCATACCTCATCTTCGTTTCTTTAATTATATCGATGATTAACACTGAATTTGTTTATGAACTGTCTCATAACGCATTAACGCCACTTGTGGTGTAATTCAGAGCTATTGCGACATATCTTTAAAATTATATTATCTGACATTCCAAAAATGCTTAGGTACATTGTTTGGCTCGGAAATCTAGAAAGACAAAAGTTACATTGATGTCGAGGATTTCCATCCAAATAAGAATAAATTTAGCCCCATTCGGCTATTAATGAACTGAACTGGCGCGTTACAAAAGGGTATTGTGTTTTCTAGCGTAATAATTGACTTCACTCACGCAACGCTTTTCCTAAGGGTAGTTCCGTTGAACCGTATTATCAATCCCCGCTGTAGGAAGGACAGTCACTATTTGTTTATAAACAAGGCATTCTAGAAAGCGTATACAAGGCATTCTTATTTGAGACGGACAAAATATCGCTTTCGAGGCTTATTTTGTAAAAAGAGATTTACATTTTACGACTCTCCCTGTAGAGTCGCGCCGTATACTGTATAGCCATTATACCATTTTTTTGTTGAGTTAATCGCGCTGGATTAGCACGACAGTTCGTATAGATGGATGATTGTGTCGATATTTTAACTTACACTTAAATAACACTTAAACATTTGGAGATAGAGGTAGATGAATGATCATGGGAAAAGTATGCGAATCGAAACTTCCGCGTAATAATATATGGCGGGTCGTTACTTAGTTATATTTGTTGTAGGTGACAAAGATTATTCAAATTATTCCCAAGTCGTAATAAAACAATTTATTCTGTGTTTGATAACAAGAGTGCTAAATAAGTAGACACTTCCCTAGATGCTAAATAGTAGCAGGCTTGAACTCTTTACAAGTCTATATCTACAAACCCTCTTTCCTTCATGCACTCGCATAATACTATCAACAGTTGATGTCACATAAGTAGTTACTAAGCCTGTGCCGCTCAGAAGAATCTCATCTGAGCTATAAAGTAGACATATTACCTATAAACGCCCTCAATTTTCCGTGTCCTTCAGTAGTGACATCATTGCGGGTCAAGGAGTACCGTTCTCAAGGTTTCGCATTGTACTTCATGGCGATAAAAATACGGCGCAGTTACTATACCTAACAGTACCTACATACATTTTGCGACACTAGTGGCTTGTGGCAAAAAACTTGAACGACGATTTTTGTGTAGTGAGTCTTTGTAAAAAACTAATGTGGTGCGCCACAACGAATTGGAGCATGTTCGCAATTTTACCATAACGAGGCAGGGTAGGGCATGTTTAGTCGAGGATTGGATCACAATGCTCGCGTTTTTTAGTAAATGGTTCTGAAATCTGAGTATAATTGAATTGCGATTCTAGTGCCGTCTAGCTCTCTAGACAATTAGTATACAGTACAGGGAAGCTACACAACGATAATGTAGAATGGTAAAGTTGATGCGAAAGATTTTTGTTTATGAATACAAAATACAGACGATCTGTAACCCTGATTCACAATGTAATCGGATTTTTTTTCTTAATTTATGGCGCGCGCTGTGGCATATGGTTGTCACATCTCTGCCAATGTCCGTTTCGTGGCAGCTTCATAAATGGCAGCGAGCGATCGGATTGATCTCGACAAGGAATCAAACCTTCTCGATCTCTGTTTGATCCGTTTAGACTGACAGAGACAAGGATTGTCATTCCGAATTTGAATCCATCGGATTGCGTTGTGAAGCAGTATTCTAATGGTGAAGTACAAATCGATCATAGCTGAAAAAATAATACCAACATACACCAGTCTAAAAATTAAACGTACTATTAACATCTACACGTGCTGCACGAAGATTTGCTAGTCGCAGATCGACACTTCGGCCGCGTCGGTGCCGCCATGACACCCGCGATGGCCGTGCGGTAGCAGGCTAGCTCTGTGAAGTGTATTTATTCTGTGCGTGCCGTTATGTGCTTTAATAAAATGTTGAGATAAAATGTTGAGATAAAATGTTGAGATAAAATGTTGAGATAAAATGTTGAGATAAAATGTTGAGATTGTAAAACACAAAACGTTGTAAAATGTTCATTGCAATATACTTTATCTAAGGTTCATTGTATAAATAAACAATTTTAACGTTACATTTATTTACTTATTAATTCTATTAACACCAGTTTTTTTTTTTTATTAAATAAAGAGTGACGAGACGATCAGGACATGTGCCTGATGGTAACAACATGCCTGACACATTTTATTACACGCAGCTATTGGAACATGAAGAGTCCAAATCATTACCTAGCACTGCACTGCGCTCGTCACCCAGAGATCTAAGATCTAAGTTTTATTATTATCAATAATTTAGTATCTTCTCCGTCACTTTTAGTTGATTAGAGGTATTCATTTTGTTTTTTTCTGCTCTGAGGTAATGCCAATCATAATTTTACGGATGTGTAGGTACGGCCTTGGAGCGCCCTAGCCGGGTCGACGCCGGAACTTCACGGAGACATCCGATTTATCACGAACTCCATTACAAATGACTAGGATAACTAGTGTGTTTGTGAAAATTTCAGCTCTAAATAAATTGAGAAACAGTAGAAGAGGCTTCATAAAGAGATAATATATTTTTATTGTAACGTAACGAGATAAGAAGACCAAGTGTCTGATGGTAAGCAGTAAGCCTGCCCATAACAGCACAGTGTCACACAGCTATTGCAACATGACGAGTTCAAATCATTCACCTCATCACCCAAATATAGATGATTTATCGTTATTTCCTGTAATGTCACTGCAAAACATTGCTTGCAGTTCAAACCGAAACACAGTTACTGCATGGCAGTAGACTAACTGGCAAAGGTGTAAAGAGAAGAAGAAAAAGGTTAAGGTGGTACTTCCCACTCATCTGCAAAGTTAAAACACTACGAAACATCGTAAAATCATCAAAGTGATATGTTCTAGGTCGTAGCGTGGTTACACGAAAAACAGGATGAGAGCAAGGTCTCCTGGCGTCTATCTCTATTTAGGGCTGTCATCGGCCCGAATTTTCCGCATTTATCCTATTTTGGGAGGATATCTGGAGACTATCGGTTAGTCTACTGTCCAAAATCGATGGCTTACAGTTGTCGATGTATGTTACATTTCAACTCGAAATGAATTAGATACACAACTTAGATACAGAGTAACAGTACCAGTAGAGGTAACTTTGAGAGTACCTGCGTATTTTCGATACATCCAAAAGAAATTTAGCGAAGACTTCTAGTATTAGTATTTTTCTATCGGACTGATTATAACTCTATAAAAACATCGTTTAATAGTTGATGTTTCAAAGCCTCAAACCAAGAGAGGTTTACACTGTTTTGACGCCATCAAATTTTTGGAATGCGTTTCAAAAGTTTGTTAATTCGTGATGGATATTATAATTTGGAGGTATCTTCAAGTATAAATATAGTATATCGGTTTCTTCTAATATTAGACGAAATGCGGTTTTTTTCGGTTTTGTATCGATAAAAATGTACAAAAAATCTAGTAAAGTGTTATTAAGTACCTATTTGTCAACTCTCGATACTAGAGCTTTATTGAATCTATGGAAACTGTAAAAATTTTGAGAAAATATCTATAACTATTATGTAAACTCTTTGTATAGACATGTTCTAAGTTTTTATGTCTGAAATTTTATATCTACTACAATTAGTTATCAGAGGTATTCTGTGTTCGGTGTGACCAATAGTTTGGAATGCTTAATTTTTTTGCCAGATCAGATTCCTAGCGATTGGATTTGAGTCTAAACAACATAGAGCATCTGAAACCGGCTAGACTACATGTCGAATATGGAATGCGTTTATCACTGACATTCCAACATATATCTTCGCTTAATTATTAAAAACGTACATATGTAATTTCCTTCGTATCATTCGTGATATTCTGAGTAATCTTCCATACTCAATGTAGCATTTTTTTCATGAAATAGTGATGGCCTGAGCAGGGCTAATGCCTGGTGGTAAGCAACGCGCCTGTCCTGAACAGTTCGTGCAGGAATTTATGCCTTGTAACTTACCAGGGCAATTGGCCTTCTAATCGAAACAAGGCGATGTTTGCACATAACTATTTGGCGGTAGAATAATCTGACAAAGGTATTTTACTAACGTGGTTATTACACACTGACATAGGTGCTTTCCCGAGCGGAGGTAGCAAAAAGTACTACCACTAGAAAAAGCAATATTTTATTGCAACCAGTGTATGAATTACTTTCAAAACATATGTAGATCAGTTGCAAATACCTTATTTTCTCATTCTTTAGCTGTCTTGCTCTATTTGAGTGTCATAAGTAGCTGAATGGCGAATGAGACCGATGCGGCTGCAATTGCGACACCGTTATGTAATAATGCAGGGACAGATGTTCTGTGGGAAAAAACGAGATACAAAGGAATTGGGTGCACACGTGACATACCAGGAAACATCGTCCACAAAGAGCGGGCATTGCTTCAATAATAATAAGTAGAGCAAATGTTTCAACCTAAAGTTACGCTTGCTACAAATATTATACTTAGGTACTTTTGTAGTCGTAGTGTTTTTAGCAGGGTATATTTGGGGAAGTATCACAAGTTTGTCAGGTATTCTACCGCTAATCAATGATGAGTAAACATTAAGGCCAATGTTTTCGGAGAAATTACAGGGCCTAGAAATAAAGCATCTACATAGGTGACGACCGTAACGCAGTACGCAGTAACGCTTGACAGTAGATTTGGACTATTTTATCGATATTAGCTTCGCCTGATGCTAAGTGACGATGCGGTCTATGATGGAGCGGGAGCGGTATTTTTTTCGGGATAAAAAGTAGCCTGTGCTATTCCACACTATGATCTACATTTATTCCAAATTTCATCTTGATCCGTGAAGCCGTTCCGACGTGATTGAGCAACAATCATCTAAACGTCGAAATTTTCTCATTTATTTTAATAAGATTATGTATTGTATTTCTGTTACCAACCAGTTTAAAACTATGCAGTAACGTTGCAAACTACAAAAACAAATGCACAAAACAAACTTTAGCTGTTAATCAACAAGGAGGTCTTCGAGCCCGATATATAATTTAGCATAACAATCAATGGAGTTGCCTTACGGCAATTAAGACTTATTATGTCACCGCTTGCAAGGTCTCCACTTGTATGCTGGCTGAGCCTTGCAATGATGTCATACTGGGATTTAGCTATAGAAATCAACTATATATCTCTGTGTATTAGAGATCTTTACAAATAAAAATAAAATAAAAATCCGTCTATCTGTCCATCCGACTAGTTCCGCAGGTCTACTACGAAGTCCGATAAACAATAAATCGGCTGAAGTTATGGACGTTTTACACCACGAAACACAATCGGTCGGTTGATGACACAAAAACTGTCAAATCAGTGTCGGTCGGGATGAACGAAAAGCCTGATCAGATCAACCGACCGATTGTGTTTTGTGGTATAAAACATCCATAACTTCGGCCGATATATCGTTTATCGGGTTTTGTAGTAGACCTGCTGGACCTTATCTCCTGAATGTAAGAAGTAGACATGTAGTTTCGTAAAACATGTTATTAAGAAGGATCAAATAATAAACAATATAAATACCAGCATCTTTCGAAGTCATTGTATCGTTCGCCCATCCGCACTAGGCCAGCGTATTATTATCATAGGCTAGTGTATTATTATCATAGCTTCCACTCTCTACATGCGAAAAAAGGCCAGTCTGTACTGGGGACATTTAGTAAGCTGCTTGTGCTATTAGCTCTACAAATACAACTAAGGAAAACGGTTATTCTTACTAACTTTAAAGATTGACTACTACTACTACTAACTAGAAAAATGCCAATGGGACGCTCGACATACTCGTAGATGTCGTGTAAATACAATGAATCTCTATCAATTTATTAGTTGTGACAATACGGAACCCTCGGTTTGAAAATTGGTCTACCACTTGACAGATTCATTTTTACAAGCCTGACTTTTAGCAGGAAGGTTATCTTTCGTGCTTTGGCACAACATTGCTTCTCAATAGGCATGACGACTGATCCTGGAATTACAATAAATTATTTGATACAATGACAGTATTTAAATAGAATAAAATATGTACGAACTTTAATTTTAATATTTTTTTGTTTAACTTACTTTATGATCATTCAAAGCTGGATGGGCAAGTCCATTTTAAAAGTACGAAATTATTGGAAAATCTATTTACCATTAGACAAAAGGTAGGCATATACTTGCCGTAAAATGCAAGGAATAATGGCTCTATTGGGCAATTTATGACATCCGTATTGCGAATTGTGATTGGTAATTGAAACCTCTAGTTGTATAAGTTTTACTAGCAGCACCTCGCGATTTTACCCGCGTAGGTAGCCCCCGTTTCAATTATCGGGATTAAAAAACTATCATCATCATCAACAGCCCACTAAATGTTCCCACTTCTGGGTCTCGGGGCCTTCTCTCGCAAGCAGAGTTAAGGCCGTAATCCACACGAATACAAGCATATTATGTGGCCGACTCTATGGACACAGTTTTCGTTTTAGCGAGACTACGTCAGATTTTTTTGTACGTCAATGCCATCCTCACAAGTTTTCGCGTTTATAATATTAGTAGATTGTACCTACGGATGTAACTAGTAATGTCTAGCTTGAAGACGCATAGAAGTTTATATACCTACCTACATGTTACAGCACAAAATTCTGGCTATTGGCCTGGATCAAAAGTATAGTCTCAAGTCATATTTATTACAAGCCATTTCATTAACATTTTTTGAATGGTTCAGATGTTTAGGTCAAGAGATTAGGTACCAGAAGCTGGTTAATTAAGTAGTTTGGTAAATAAGAATATATTTTGTTTCCTGTATGTGTAACTATTAATAGGTCATTCCAAATATGCTATAGAAGCATACATATTTGAAAAACCTACCACCTATTGGATCAATAAGAACTAGTGTAGTTACTAGTCTAGCTTTTTAGCAGAACATCTGAGACGGTCTCACAATTGTGAGATCATAGATTCGAATCCCATCTGCACCTTCGACTTCTCCAAGTGGAAATGCACAATTTTATTATCAACACTGGTTTCAACAATGAAATAAACTGTAAGGAAGATTGTGTGGAATCGTCATTCACCAACCAACACTTAGCCAGCGTGGTGGATGATGATCTTGACTATCTCCTTGTGAAAAAGGTCTAGCAGTGGGAAAAATAAGTGGGTAAGTACTGATTATTAGTTTCGAAAAATTATGGAAAAGCCCTGTAGGAAAGCTAAATGTTGTAATGAAGAAATTTAAATGTGCTTATTGTGAGTAAATAATTATGTATATTTGGTAATGAAATTTGTTTTAGTTTTATTCTAAAACTCTTCATATTCAGCCTATTTCATATTTAAAAAAATAAATTGAACTGATTGATGAGATCAGATTTAGTATCTTACTAATAACAAAGGTTTATTCATGTAGTTGTTATGAAGATTATGTGTCGAACCAAACACATTCTGTTTAACATTAACTTGACTGGTGTTAGAATACAATGACAAAATATTCAGAAAGGCATTTTTCATTATGTGGTATTTACTGTAGTGTTGCTATTTTTCAATATAGATTTTTAAGCTTTTTGTCACTTAATATTGTGTTATTCTTCCTATAATAATATCATAGTTAATTTCTTATGAAGTTAAAATATACCTTACACTTTTGTTAGTATTTGACATGCTCCATATATGTAATCTAAATTTATAGGCTTTTGATATTGAGCCCTGCAATATATGACATGGAATCTGCATTGGAACATCAAACCTTGCTCTACCAAATAAACATAGTACAAATTCTGTAATTATTAATACTAGTGTAGTATATTCTCCTTTTTCTCTGTGTTAATGTTGTCTTAAAGTATACCTAATATGAAAAAAAAACTTTTCAAAATTTTTACTATTGTGGTAACAACGTGACCACTTAAAATAATGTTACACAAAGGTATGTTGTCAATTTGACATCTCATTGAAGAGTTCAAGAGTAATTGGGGCATTAGAGTTGGGTCAATTAAACTGGCCTTCTCGACACTTCAGTGGGATGGGAGTGCTGTAATTCACTATTTTTGGATGGCATTTTTAATACTAAATCACACCTACTCAAACCAGACATTTTACCCATTAAATCGTTGGCTTACACATGATTGCAATCTAGCTTGTTGAGAAATCATGTGATGTACATTGAAGCCTGTATATACCTGCAAGAAACAGATTCGGTTTCAACTTGAATACACCAAGCTGGTATCTTTTGAGGGAAATTCCCTCATGCATCAAATTGCACAAATAAAGTTTTACAGTGTACTACTGATGTCATAAATGTGAAAGTTTATGAGGATGAATGCCCGTCTGCTTGTTTCTCTTTCACAAATACTAGATATGGAGAAATGTGATTAGTTTTAGTTGATAATGTTTATTAGTACCAGATTGTGATCATAGAATATGCCATATTATTATATTTTATTTCAAATTAAAACGCTCAAACCATAAGATTTATTTGAATATAGACTTTAATAACAATTTTCATAAGATTTACATCTTCTAAAAATTTGTATTTTTAAACTATAAACATGATCACAGGATATTTGTACCATAAATACTACTGTTTTGGTAAAGAAGCATATTATTATTAGTTATCTGTTTACACTAAAACTGAAATCGATCATCAAAAGGGTTGACATAGAGTTCTTTAACTTAAATAAACTTGTACCAACACAAAAATGAATAAAAAGAAATCTAAGAATATTATTGGCTGTTTTATTGCATAGAGTGATCTCTTCCAGGCAACCATGGCTGTGGAATATTTATAAATAGTGACTGACATGGTATAAAGATAAAAAATAGACAATAATGATTTTTGTGCAATCACAACAGTCTCTCTAACTATCTTCAGCACTCAACGTATTGGTTTGTTGTCCACATAGATTTCAAAAAAAAAATCAACCAATTTTTATTTGGCTTAAAATTTTCTAGAGATAAGTATTCTCAGACATACTATGATATAATATACACCTAAGCTTTGTTGTTGATACAGGTATTATATTATTATTTCTAATTAGAATCACTTATTACAAAAATGTATATCTTCCAATATCAGTGCGGGAAAATATTGGTCCGAAGCCCCTACCCATTTTAGTACAGGTATTGGTAAGTAAATAACTGTATGTTCTATATTTAAAACTATTGTAAATTAAATAATAGTCAATAATTTATTGCTTCATTACATTATGGGGAGAAATGATCATTGATGTAAAGATAATGATCCCAACATAACTGATCCCATTACAATAATGCAATCTACAATAAATGCATGAAATATGAAGTAGTATGTTTAATTCCATATATAATCAAATAGTAAGTTACATTGATACAATAAATGTGAAAACAGGGAGATAGAGACAAAAAAATATTGTTTTGCACTTGCAAGACAAGAGAGACAGTTTCAAATAAAATATTAGTTCCAACAATAAGCTATTAAGCTAGCCTTAAAATTGCCTTCCATTTGTAATTAGTCTAAAGAAGCCTGTTTACACAATATATGTCCTGAACTGTCTATATTTAAAAAAAACTTTCAAATAGCTTTCTAAACTATCTTGTAGAGCTTCAGATAGCTTTCAAAATTATAAAACAGTAAGTATCCAGTCAGAATACCGCATAGAACCAAAATAGGTCATATCCCTGTTTACGATAGGCCAAATTCCCTCCGTATCCCAGATTCGCACATGACGTAAACGTGCGCAAAATATTACATTGAACCGCCCTGAAAACAGCTGAAACAACGACTTTCAACTCCGCAAAAATCATAAATTACACCACAATTGTCTATTTCAATCATAGCTCCACGACACAAGGTTCTTTATTTAATGTTTCTAATAAAGGATATAGAAAAACCGCAGCGAAAATATTTAAGACCAAGCAGATATCCGTACCTGTTTACTTTTGTTGTCGATCCCGTTTGCTTTGCCGTCCACTACGGTGCCGTTGCTTTCATCACTTTTTTCACTTTTCACACCCTCCAACGCCATTATCAAGTCGTTATTTTATTCACTGTCATGCAAGAAATGTATTTGGAAACACTGGAAATTAATTATTTTTCACACAAATTCAATACGAGCAAACACTCCCCATAGACAACTGAGGCGGCAGACATAAAAACAGCGCAGCTCCCGACGCATCGAGCGCGAATGAAACAAGAGTGCTTTTGGAGGCTACGTGAGAGACAGAGCGAGCGAAGGGAGCCCGGGAAACAGTGGGCTTCCCGAAATTGTTTCAGTTTGTAGACCTTGATTTTCTGAAACCGTATACCTACAGTTTTCCAATAGAAATATCTATGCGATTTCAATTGAACACTAAAAACAGAAAGTAAACACAATTATTAATGCAAGATGTATTATTATCAAAAGATAAATACAGTAGTTACTTACAGTTCCCGTAAACAATAATGAAAATCATTTGTTGTATTAATTGCATAAGTATATTTAGATTTTATTTTGAATTGAAAAATGTAATGTATAATTTTTGTACAAAAAATAATCCTGAAAATGTAAAATATATGATTTGAAGTTTGCCGCTTTATTTTAGTTTTATAGAAATTGACATTGACACTCAAATCAACATCGACAGTAACCGCCATGCCATAGACAAGAGCTTCAGTACTCTTAGAAAGGGTATTATTAAAGAACATAATTTTCTTAGTGTTATAATATTTCATAAGGTACGCGACAGATGGCGTTAATTGACCATTATGCGAGCGAGAAGTTGCTCATCACAGTCATGTTAATCTTTGTATACTAATTAAATTATTACATTCATACATTCAATTTATTTTTATTATAACACATAAACTAAGCGTTAAATACTTATATAAAAAGTGAACAAAGCATGCTTTACAAAAAAGTTATGAATTATACTACACTTGACTTCAAAGTCCCCATAGTTCATAGTTTGAACTGTGCGCAATGTCTAAACGTAATTCCGGGGCTTAAAATTTATTTATACAGTATATAACAATAGCTTAGAATTTGAATAAGTAGCAATTACCAGTAAATATAACAAATAGTGAGTAAAAAAATTTCACCGCAGACAAAGAAACAAAAAGAATCTCTCCGGCGGGGAATCGAACCCCGGTCTCCCGCGTGACAGGC
Organism: Ectropis grisescens; assembly: GCA_017562165.1. Classification (NCBI taxonomy): domain Eukaryota; kingdom Metazoa; phylum Arthropoda; class Insecta; order Lepidoptera; family Geometridae; genus Ectropis; species Ectropis grisescens. Next base: position 10,786,876 of record CM029793.1, on the reverse strand, counting down.
GGGGATACTGACCACTATACTACCGAAGACTTATTACGAATGTCGAAATTTTTCATTTAATTCTAAACACAACTTACCGTAACCCGCAAGAGTTAACGTGAGACCTGAGTCCAGTAGGTAGTACACAACGCCCCCATATTTTTTCTTGGATCTCTTTGGGCTCACTCTTTAGGCCCTTATCGCCCACTTTAGGAAGAGCTGGCCTATAATATATTTATATTACTTATATAGAAGATACTCGGACAGGCGACCGGCGACGTCCGAAGGGGAGTGGGGATCACAGGACCCATGACCTCCCCCAAAATCGTGATGTAAATGAAAAAACATATGTAGGTACGTTAAATTAAAAAATCTAAAATATAGAAATTGTCGAATAGTAGATACATATTATTATAGACTATTTTTTACCGCTCGGAAACAACCAACAACTGGAACGACGTCTACGCGGCGTGCAAAGCTTTGACGAAGAAAATGCCCTGTAATTTCACTGGAAACATTACCCTGCAAACCGGAACACAGTCTTGTTTGCACATTACTGCGTGGCGGTAGAATAACTGGCAAAGCTGTGGTACTTTCCTAGACGGACTCTGCAAAGAGTCCTACCACTACAAATTCTTCGATCCTGTCCAAATAGAGTCTTAGTTTGAACGCACTTGATCGCAACTCTGCTTTGTCCGTTATATTACTACTTACTACATCATCAGCAGCCTACTAAATGTTCCCACTGCTGGGACTCGGGCCTTCTCTCGCAAGGAGAGAGGACATAATCCACCACGCAGGCCCAGTTGGGTTGTCTGTCTGTCGGTCTGTCTGTCTGTCCTTCCGTCTGTCTGTCCGTCCGTATGTCACAGCCACTTTTCTCTGAAACTATAAGAACTATACTATTGAAACTTGGTAAGTAGATGTATTCTGTGAACCGCATTAAGATTTTGATACAAAAAATAGAAAAAAAACAATAAATTTTGGGGTGTGCCATACTTAGAACTGAAACTTAAAAAAAAATCCATCAAATCCTTACGTGTGGGATTATTTATGGATAGGTCTTCAAAAATTATATTGAGGTATTTTAATACGTTATTAATTCACTATTGTTAAAACACTGATTAAAGTAACAACGAAGTACAAGAACTTTTATTTTATATTGCTTGCTGCTACGGAAGCTTTCATGGGCGAGTCCGACTCGCACTTGACCACTTTTTTTCGATTGGCTACTTGTACAGGTAATGTCATGCATTCGGAAATAAATTAACGGCGTTAATTCAAAAGTATGTGTACTTGGTCGTAAATACAAACAAAGTGGATGGTATTCACACCGGTCGTATTGATAGCGTTTTTATCAGATAATGTTTTATAGCTGGCTAAAGTGCAAGTAAATATCGATCCCGGTGGAATCATTCTTATCCAAATTTGTGTATCAAGTTGTACTTTCATATTTCACTTGCTTTTTATAATTATCGTTTCTTATTATTTAAAATTCGCGTTATAATTTGCTCATGCATTTATTTATAGAATTTTTATTTTATTGATAGAAAATATGTATTATAGACGTAGTTTGACATGAAATACTTACCTATTTATTATTATATTTTTTGAGTTTTGTTTTTGCTAAAAACAATAAAATTACTGACCAAATACCTAACGTGATATGGCTTAATTTGAATGCTATTCCAATGTTGTCCTGTATTTATCACAAAGCAAATAGTTCCTATCAGCCAACAAGTACATGGTAGGAAACTCATTAGTTGAATCAGAATGTAACTCACCAGTGCACCATACATCGACCGTTTAGTCAACACGTATTTACTAAACAACAATTTTATTGAAATTTAAATACCATATTATTAAAGTGAACACTGTGATTATTTACAATAGTGTAGTGATATAGTGAGTGAACAGTTTTGAGAGTAGGATTCGTCCTGCGAACGTGAATGACCTCTATCTAACAGATAAAAATTGTCAACAGCGAAAATGATCAGATGTAAGTCATATACAATTTTGTAGGTACTTACTTAAATAATTATTATATGCACTCTTAAATTAATGCTTTTAATTAAACTGCTCTATATGCGTTCAATTCTAATTTACATTTTGTAATCAGCAAACAACAAGCAAAAATGTGTACAAATAGGTATTCTGTAAGATAAAAGTATGTCCAATGCGCAATAATTATTTAAAACTTATGCACTCGGCACAGTTAATTTATATAGGTAATTTATATCGGATACCGACTTAGAATTTGACGGTTTAAATTCAGGAGACTTTAAATAAATTGATTTAATGCGACACAAAAACGATAGAGTATTAAACTAGCTAAAACCAGTAAAAAAATCTAAATCAAATTGGTTTAGATCGCAGCTGGCTTGTACTTACAAAAAAAAGTGAAATGTCCTCAAAACGTCTTTCTTATGTCTTTGAGTGGTACGAATATATTTGTGTATTATATTTGAGTGGTGGTATATTTAACGGTCTCTAACAAGTTTTTCGTTTTATTTTTTACTTGAAAATCAGTAAATAAATTGATGACTCGACATTAACACACTCAACAATTTACTATCCTGTATCATGTATATATATCTAATATCCTGTTATCTTCTCTCACCTATGCGTCATATTAAAATGTGTAAATTTGTTGAAAATATTACGACAAATGTTTTTTTAATTCATTATTACCTTTTGACGTTTTGACAGCGTCCCCCGAAAAGACATTTAGAATCGCCCTTCTTCTAACTAAAGTTAAAAGTTATTTGAGTAAAGGTATTCTGTATGAGTATAAATAAAATCAAACCATCTCAGTATTGCGACTTGAAGTTGTTTTAATTCTCTTTGAGGATCTATTTACAATCAAAGTGTTAAAATAACTATGGTTATTTTAAGCTGCGTTAGGTTTTACAAACAAAAGCTATCGAGCGAAGACCTGAGTATTATATTAAATTATTTGATTTAATGACAGTATTTAAATAAAATAAAATATTTATATTGCAAATTTTAATTTTGATATTTTGTAGTTTAACTTACTTTATGATCATTCAAAGCTGGATGGGCACGTCCATTTTAAAAGTACGAAATTATTAGAAAATGTATTTACCATTGGATTACCCATTCAATTTCAAGTTACTTTTGTTAAGAAACCAGTTTCCTAAACGCAACATTTAATATAGCTACTATACAAACTTTACGCGCGACGCATAGAACATACGACAGTGTGACGTCACGTTTCTGTAGTGCTTTGTATGATGCGTTTTTGTGAGAGTCCAAAATTGTGATTTTGAAATCGTGATTTCACGGGAAGTTTTTAAGATAACAAAGTAATTTCTATGTTTCAGTTATTGAGTAGCCTTTTGATGGCACATTAAATCAAAAATGAGTCGACATACCTATTGTACGTAGTCACAACTAAACATTCACGCAAGTTCGTATTAATATATGCGATGACGTATCGACACTTTGTTTACCTACCTACATCGTTGGTTCTTTGATTAACATATATGCAACGAAACCATGGTAGGAAATATGCATTCCGCATGTACGTATAACTAGTAGATAGGTACATATGTAGATACATTAGCATCAGCAGCCTACTTTATGTTCCAACAGCTGGGATTCGGGGCTTCTTCTCACAAAGATATAGTCAAGGTCATAATCCACCACGCTGGTGAGGTGTTTGGTGTTTGCTATTTAGAACATGCCGCTTTCTCGATCGCTCCTTGTGGTTTGACCTGCGTAGTTTACCATTATCATAATTTTCCTGTGAAAAAAGTAGCCAAATTCTATTCCGCTTTAAACTATACTTACGTATTCCAAATATCACACGATCCGTTCAGCCGAGGGGAGCCCAAGAGGGGATTTCGGGATTTACTCCAGCGCGGCAGATACAGTTAGAAACCTTGTACCGGTAAAGTAGCTCGACCGAATATGAGCCTCATATAAAAGGCTGATTAGGAAAATTTTTTTTTCGATCAGTTATTCTCGAGCACGTCAGATTAAGATAGGGTAAGTTAATTACATGCTAAGAAGTGTATATTCCAATAATCTGCCAATTCGAGAGTGACACAAAGAAAGGGGAGGGCTACAAAGTTATTTAAAAAAATCTACATTCTCGAGAGTGGTTATTTTATTTTAAAGGAAATAATTCAAGGATAACGAAAAATATAATATCCAAGGATTCTACAAGCCGAAGTAACAAAAATTCATCGCTAATTAGCTCATAAAGCTGATTTTTCATATTTGAAATTCTATAGCCGCGCCTCCTTCAAATGAGAAGGTAACATTTTTAAACATTTTTTTCTTCTTATTACTAAGCTTTAATTAAGCTTTGCAATCCAATAGGTCTCTATGACGCTCGAGTAACTCCCCCGTTTAGCATCGTGGTCTCCCCTACCACAGTGAGTGAGCAACAAATGTCAAAACATCCAAACTTTTGCATTTGTTAGCATGTTAGTTTTAAGTTTAGATCTGTTGGCCTAATTTTCTTTATGTATTATCTGTAATTTAATAATATTATTATCAAATCACTGTATTTACACAAATTTTGTTTCTAGGCCCACATAGTTTGGAATGTAGTACAGTTCTGTATTACTCTTATGTTATAGTTTGTGTTATAGATTATGTTTTGTCTGCTCTTTGAATAAATAAATAAATGTGCAGGTACTATTGTTAGGATACTTACTTAATTATTTGAACTCATTAGCTTGTATTATAATACTCGTAGCTTGAAGATTTACATAATAAATATAATTAAGATAAGTATTGGTTCCCTATTAAGATGCAGGATAATCTGTGCTGCCTTAAGTGAAGTATATAAGTATACTTAATTCTACTAATATTATAAATGTCAATTTATGCATGTTTGTTGCTCAATCACATCGGAACGTATGAACGGATCGGGCTAAAATTTGGAATACAGGTACCTAGGCTGGTACAGGTAAAGGTATATAGGCTACTTTTTATACCGAAAATAAAAACGGAAACGGGAACCACGTGGGTAACACCACGGGGCGGTGCGAAGTAAAAATAATTGGTAACGTCAAATGTTTGACTGGAAATTATGTAGAACAATAAATAATAAATAAATAATAAATATTGATGGACAATTCAAACACAACACCATCTGACCCCAAACTAAGCAACGCTTGTGTGATGGCAGCCAGATAGATAATATAATACATATATAGTTTTAAATACATACTTAATATACATAGAAACACCCAGACACAGTGCAAACATTTGAATTCATCACACAAATATTTGCACTGGGTGGGGATCGAACCCACGACCCTCGGCTTCGCAGGCAGAGCTATTACCAACTAAGCCACTAGGGCAGTCAGATTATGATAGGGTAAGTTAATTACATGCTAAGAAGTATATATTCCACTAATCTGACAATTCGAGAGTGACACAAAGAAAGGGGAGGGCTACAAAGTTATTAAAAAAACATTTCTACATTCTCGAGCGTGGTTATTTTATTTTAAAGGAAATAATTCAAGGATAACGAAAAATATAATATCCAAGGGTTCCACAAGCCGAAGTAACAAAAATTCATCAGTAATTGGCTCATAAACCTGATTTTTATATTTGAAATTCTATAGCCGCGCCCCCACAAAGGAAAAGGTACCATTATTCAACATTTTTTTCTTCTTACCTAAGCTTTGCAATCCAATAGGTCTCTAAGACGCTCGAGTAACTCCCGTTTAGCATCGTGGGCTCCCCTACCATAATGGCCGCACTGTGGATGAAATTTTGTCATAATTTAAATGAACAAAAGAATAAGCATGTGTGCGACAAAGGTCATGTGTGTAATGTTTTTATTGATTTAAATATCTAATGTATTTTATGCACAATAAAAAAAATGCATACTGCACTTCTTCTCTATTTAAATTTAAATTATGTATCTATAAGTGTGTCAAATTTCATACTTCTACGTCTCAGCAAATTTCGGAAAATAAAGTACCTACAATACCTTTGCTTCACGTATTGATAAATTGATTTTGTAAGTAGGTACATTTATATATCTGCACTACACTTTATTATTATATGCCCAAGCATGCAATGTGACCACAGGTCTTGTTACAGTTGTCAAGTGATAATGTAATTCGTAACGCTTCAGAATAGAGCTTAAAATGCAATATGATTCAATAAAACTTCGAAGATGTCGAACTCTGATGATCATTGATATGAAACAGTGCCTCTGTTCAATTGATGTCAAGTAAGATCAAGGTTTAAAACAACAAGATGCCAGTTGGTATAAATTATTCGATCACAATAGAGCGACAGTCTAGATGTCTAGACATTAAATTGGTCAAAAACAAACTAGGTAAGGGACACATAAAGTTATAAGATACTCACATTGATTAAAATGATTTTGTTTTACCAAAATATTTTAACACCAAGCAGAGTTTTGAGAAAAGGTTACAATTTTGTTCCGGTGTGAAGAGCGACGATTTCAGAGAAAATACTGAGTAAAATAAATGAAATTAAATGTTTTCGGACATTCCTCGCATGTATACCACTTACTAGCACCAAACATTATCTATTCTATGCCCAAACTAAGCAAAATAGGCTTCGACCAATTATACCGAAGATTTGATCGTGAAGATTGAAAGTAGGTACTATGGGAGTCAGATAGCTGATATAATATACTTATTGTACAATTCTATACCTATACATACTTATTATACATATAAACTCAGGAGACACAGCAAACTTTTTATTAATTATCTTGTTATTTATTTAACTTTATTTGTTTAAGTTTTTCATGGTAATGCTGTTTATGTAACTTCCAAGTTATTTAATTTGTATTATTATAAACACCAATTAAAAAGCCAAAAACAAAATAATAATTAAATACTCATTCTCAATAGAGATCTCTGTAAGATAGGTCTATGTAAGGCAATCCTAACTCTTTACAATAGAAAAAACATTCCATAAGTGTACACATTGATCCCTTATGCCATAATGGGAGCCATTATATTAGTTCAGTAGATGTAGATTACTGTTTCATTGTACTACTCTATGAGTTAATCAACAAACTCGTTGATTAGCGCTATTGCATTGCAAACTGTCCACAAGGTAACATGCGTAGTGTATATTATTACCTCTAATGGATAGAACAATTTAAATACGCAATAATATTTATCTAGTTTGTATATTTACGTTATACTCGTTGATTTGTTCCGTCATGTGTCTATTTAGAATAATATATTGTATTATTGTAATGACCACAGATTGGCTTATTATAGATTTACTTGACCGCCATCTCGCCTGATGTTAAGCGATGATGCTGTCTACGATAGAGGGTACTTACCTAGTAGAAACCGATGCACTCTAGATTTGAAGACACGAAATACCGAACCTGAACCATCAGGAACAACCCACTTCCGTAAAAGTATTCCATATCCTAGACATTCCCATAATAAAAGAGAGTGAAATATCTTCGTTTGAGTCTTTGGAATATAAATCGTGAAACGATGGTGCTCTTGGCTCTATTAGGGACTGTAGTCCGATAACAAGAACAAAATTAAAAATTTTGATAAACCCCCGACTACCTTAGATTTGTTATTTGTACAACATTTTACTAGTCAAGCCCTTTCATTTGATACCCATATTAAGGGAATTGTGAAAAAAGAAATGTAATTCACCATTTTGTGGTAGCGGCCATCTTGGATTTGAAATCTGTCATAGTGTAAAGTATTTTACTAATCAAGCCCTTTCGTTTGATACCCATATTGAGGTAGGTTGTGAAGAAATATTTTGTCCGCCATTTTGTGGAGGCGGCCATTTTGAATCGATATTAACCAAACATAGCTAAGAACACCCGCACGGATATTAACTTTCAAATAAAAAAAACCGCATTGAAATCAGCCCATCCGTTTGAGCTCTACGGTGCCACAGACAGACACACACACACACAGACAGACAGACAGACAGACAGACAGACAGACAGACAGACAGACATCGACGTCAAACTTATAACACCCCTTTTTGTGGTCGGGGGTTAAAAAAAGGTAGATGTAGATCTGTTGTACATGGCGATGCTCAAGACTTTCAAGTCTTTTTCGAACAAGGGTATTGTTGTCTATGAGCCTTTTACCACGTCTCTCGATTAAATGTGGAGCCTTCAGCTAGTAGGTACCTAAGTAAGTAGGCTAAGTACTTTCGCACCTTCAATTTAATTCTTTTATTCGAACCATACGTTTTGAAGAACACTTGGTAACGTCATTTACAAAAAGGCAAATAATTTGTGTAGGTATATAATAAGATAAAATAGCAAACAATGTCAAATATGAATAATGCAGCTGTAAAAGGGCCACGTCAATTAAATGCAGCTGTAAAAAGGCTTTGTCAAAGTTAAAATAACAAATAATTACATGCCGTATAAAAATCCCAAGTACATGAGTAAAAACCATATTATATTAGTAGATTTAAATAATTATTATTTCCAGGCCAAGCACCCGGGGTTTTTTGCAACGTACGGGACCTGTTTTTTTTTTAGAATATGTTGATGTGATAAATTCAACCTTGTCTTACTCGCCAATTTCCCGAAGCATTTGTAGCGAAGCGAGGGACAAAAATGGTTAGGTTAGTTATACCTGAATACTGTTGGAATGGTCACCTTATTATAAAATTCTAATTTCAAAATTGGAAAAAAAAATCATTGTAATTTCCCTTGCTTAATAGGTAGCTTTTCATTTCATTTTTAGGCTGCCGTAGCCAAATGGGAAAATACAGGACCCTTATAGATTCGTCATGTCTGTCTGTCCGTCCGTATGTCACAGCCACTTTTCTCCGAAACTATATGAACTATTGAAGCTTGGTAAGTAGATGTATTCTGTAAACTGCATTAAGATTGTCATACAAAAAACTAGAAAAAAAATATTTAGGGGTGTTACTTAGAACTGAAACACATTTGTTTTCGATCAAAACCATACGTGTGCGTATCTATGTAGATAGGTCTTCAAAAATTACATTGAGGTTTCTAACAATTTTTTTTTCTAAACTGAATAGTTTGTGTGAGAGACGACAAAACTAAAACGAGATTCAGAGAATGACAAAACTAAAAAAATGTATGATGTACAATTACCATGTAAACTTTCAACGTAAATTGGTTTGAATGAGATCTAGTAAGTAGTTTTATTTTAATACGTCATAAATTCACTATTGTTAAAACACTGATTAAAGTAACAACGAACTACAAGAACTTTTACATTAAATCAATTGGCGGTACGGAAGCCTTCATGGGCGAGTCCGACTTGCACTTGACCACTTTTATTGTTAAAGTTGGTTTCATTGATAGGTAGGTACCTTCTATTTGTGCAGGGACTGCATTATAGAACAATTACAAATGACAGAGTTATTTCGTTATTTGTACTCTGAAGTCTACATTTAGGTTTTATGTTGACGGTGGGCTTTTGGATTCAAATCAGACAATATTAGTATTTAGTGACGTGTTTTTCTTACATACATTATACATTCATAAATAGTTATACTTATAACAACGGTAGGTACTGTTTGTATGTTTATAGTTTTGAAAATCTCCCATAATGATTATTTAGCTGATAGATTAGACTGACCATGGATTGCTCTCCTTTGCAATGTGAAAATAGAATTTCTGTCCTTCGAGAGGACACCTTTTTTTAAATATATACGAGTAGTTAGCTAATTTAGCATTGGACTCGATGAAAGAGTCAATTAGAGAAAAATACCATAGAAAGATATCTTCTTTAATGTCCAGAAGTAAATCCAGAAGTGAATATGTTTTGAATTGTTTGGAAACTCCTTTCATACTTTCTGAAAGATTGTGGGAAACGTTTTTTACTATTTATATTGAGTTAAGCTAAGCTAAGCTGTTGAGCTAATAGAATAATCATCCTTATAAATGTTCCCTCTGTTGGAGTTCAGCGCCTCTTCTCATATTGAAAGGGCGTGATCAAGCACGATGGCCCTTCTTACATAAACACGAAGGCACACAACAAATAATTGTGTTCATCACATATATATTTGGGTTAGACGGGAATCGAACCCAGAAATACTAGCGTAGCCGTAGGTCATGGCTACGCTGGCAAACTACCAACAAAGCCATGATTTCATAGTTTTATTAGCAAAGTTGCAAAATTATGCAACAACTACAAATTGGTCAAAATCCTGTTCAAAGATTTCGTTACATACAATGTAGATTCATAGAAACATACATACCAAGCGTGTAATAAAAGCGTGTTAACAATGCAAAACATATTCCTATTGAGGCAAAATAAATGAACTACGTTTATTCAGTACAAAAATAACCCTTGTGGATACTAATATGACGTTCTTTCCATAGGATAATTTATAAATTGTACCTACTATAATTAACTCAAACCATATGATGCCCTGATAACAATGATAACACTTCACAGTGTTCATTAAGATTGCTTTTATATCTCAGTCTTCTGCGAAACATCTCTGAAAGAAGACGCACGGACACTTTTCAGATTTGTGTGAAAACCGTGAGTGTCGTAATTTAGTGTTATTTATAGTAATTTCTTAAGAAAAAAAATTGTACAGAAGCCAATATTTATGTTGTCATCAACAACTACGTGTACATTTGTCACTAATTTAACGTTTTTACTTTCAATTGTTCAATTTGCTCCATCTTGAACTTTGGCAACTTTGTGTCTCTTATCTATTTCAATGTTAGTTTTGGGATCCATAATAAAATGTACTTTATCTCGTAGGCGTGTTAATTTTACAAATTTAAATACATCATTATAGTACCTATTATGGGGCATTAGACTAAATTTGTTTTCAAATATTTTGTAAATACTGTAATCGTCAACTTACAAGACCTCAAATAAGCAGCTAAAATTTCGTTGATCCGAATTTACGTCACATGTATTCACATTTATATGTATGTATCATGTATCAGTGTTTTATCAACAACTACGTCTCTGTTTGTCAGTAATTTACATGATTATTTTCATTGTTACAATTAACTTCATCTTGACTTTTGCTAGTTTGGGGTTTCTTTGGACTTGTGGCCATGACAAACTGTATTTGTTTCGTTTGTTAGGCTTCATTATTGTCAGCCTGTAGTCGTTCACTGCTGGACATAGGCCTCTCCAATAATACGCCATTCGGCCGGGGATTCTTGGTCTTACGTTTTCAACCGCCATCTTTAGTTTATCATCACTCCATCTAGTCTCAGGGTGTCCTACACTACGTTGTCGATTCGCGCCCACTGCCTCTTCAGTTTGCTAATACGCCGAGCTATGACGGTGACTAGTTCTCTGATGAATTACTTTTTCAATTGTTGCATCTTCATCGTCAAACTGCTGTCATTTAGCACATGGGTATTTGACATACCTCATTACTGCCCTTATATATAACACATATTTTGAGTAGATACTTACCATAAACAAGAGTTAACTTATCATCATAATTTAAGTACACAGTAATTAGGGTTGCGTTTATGCTTCGACTACTCATGGTCGCGTAGAAGTTGAGGCGTTGCGGCGTCGTTTGTCGGGTCGCCGTCTTCCATCTAATGTGGACTAAGAGAGTGATAGGCACATAGATCATCACTCACTCGGGAGTTTTAGGTACAGCTCGTGGCATATTTCCTACACAGATGCTAGGTTTGCTCGTATTAAAATGTAGATTCTGACAATGTATGTGATGGCTTAAGTTTTAAATTAAAAAAATGGGAGTCATAGGATCGGCCGATAGAAGTGAATACTTATAATTCAGAATTTGATATCTTACTTTGGAAACTACGCGGGTGAAACAGGAGGGCGTGGTCATGAGCATGGCCATGGTCCCGAGTTTACCCGAAGATTTCTTATCATTCATCTATAGAGTGACGCTAGAATTCAATTCATACGAAAAATTCACTTCATTCCCACAAAAAATCGGTCTGTGGCGCGCCAAAAAGAGTTTACACTTAAAACAAAACTTTGCATTATGATTGAAGTCATGTATCTTGTTAACTTCAGATAGATACGTTACAGATACCACATTTTAATGGCAAATTTTGTTTAATTACCAATGATTAGCACACTGTAAGCTGTCTAATGCTATCTACAAATAAATTACAACAAGTTTTAATACATACCTTAAATTATAATCTCTATCTTTATTGAAAAGAAATCTCTTTTGCAGTAGCGCTAAGCGAAGCAATGAAGATTGGATTCATCGGAGGGGGCCGCCTGGCTTTTGCTCTCGCTAATGGATTCATATCGGCTGGTAAGTGATCTTTGATTTAATTATTCAATTTAATACTTCGTGTTTTAAATTAATGTATCGTTGTCTCATGATCCAAAAGCAGGTAATGTGTTGTTCGGGATTCTAAGAACGGATAGACAGAGTAGGTATAAGTGTGAATTTTGTCTGTCCTACAGGTTTAAGTTTTTGTTGTAGACGTTTGCCAAAACAAACTTTATCTTTTATGATCGCGATAACATATTTACCACCGAAGGGCAAGTTCGGACTGCAATTAAAAGTAGCCTCTATTGCTTAGAAGACAGATTTCATAAGAATAATACATCCGATCTTTCACTTTATAAACTAAATATTTTGCATAATTTACTAATTCACACACAGCACATTTTTGATTTGCCGGAGCGATAAACAAAAACTATGGGTCGCGGGACGATAAATGGCGTCCTATTTGATCTTACGAGTGTTTGAAAATTATTTGAAATTAGATAAAAATTTAATTCATATGGTCTTACCCCATATCCGATCTTACCCGAACGCACCTTAATGAAAATAGTGAAACTTTTTGCTAGAGGTCAACGCTTGTCTATTTAAAGCCCAAATAGTTTCAAGCGCTTTATGATACTCGTAAGTTTTAGTAACAAGTAGATTGTTAGTAAAACTGTCCTAATTTGCTTATTAGCATAAACACCATGGATAAGATGTATGTTTGTTTTCAGGATTGGCAAAGCCTGATGAAATTACAGCTAGCTGTCATCCATCTGACATTATCAGTGCTGAAGCATTTAAGGTAATGGTATAACAGTTTAGTAAATTATGAAGTAATCATAGACTTCAACTAAATGATGACTGAAACAAACAGAAATCTTCGACTTGGTTCTTAAAAACAGCAAGAGGAGCTTGCTTGCGTTCCACAACGAGTAGGTGTTTCCGATGCTTTCAATCTTGATATTTGTAATAATATCAAGATTATAGTAATTATAGTAATTGAAAATAGACACAACTTAGTAGCCAGAATTATCTACCAACAGCTTGCTCTTTAATACGAAGTGCCGTACACCTGCGCTAGTTCCGAAAAATTATCGTGGATTTTTCTGCTGGGACCACAGATTATATACCCTGTATTATAAAATGGGTATATTGTCTTTGGCTGGGACCGTCAAACATCGTTGACTATATGCACAGCTATAGACCTGATGTTGTGCTGGTAGATCGGTCTCAGAGACGGCCGGCCAGGAGGAAGAGAACCCGGTGAGGGCTCGTCTAGTATGTACCTTGATTTTCACTTGAGGTTATCGCCATGTAGGGTGATAATTCGATGACTATAGTCAAATATAAGAAAATAGTTATGCTATAGTTCCGATTATCGTTTCAGTAACCGGTCTATCTCAACTAACATCTTAAGAGGATTTTGCAAGATATTTGGGTTATGGCTTATATACAAAAGGATGTAGGTGTAGCCACACTCTGCAGCCCTAATCGTGTGTAGCTCATGAGCCTGTCCCATTGAACAGCACTCGAGTTTTAATTTTCTCTTGGCTTTATATTTTGTAAATATTTGTTTTATAAAACCCTATTAAATAAGACTATTTAATAAATGTAACACATAACACTAAACTCTACTAATTGCGAAAATAACTCTGTCTGCCTGTGTGTTACGCTTTCACGTCTAATTAGAGAATAAGAGTCTCAGAAAGGATATGAGCTATTTTTTTAAATGTGAAAAATGCGCTTAATAGATTGAAATAGGGTATGACAGTTTGTTTGGAATGTTAGTAATTTTCAGCCGGAAACTTACATAATACATTATCTATTCTATGATAATACTTAGGGGTTTAATAAGATGCGAGCAAATATTAAAATTTGTATAAAGTTTTTTACTCTTGCATCGTATTTGGTGAAAATAAATGAGCGTGAAAAACTCGTAAGCCTTGGGTGTATAAGGTCGTACCCCGCGGGGTGCACCTAGTCCTATTGATATTATAAATGTCAATGTTTGGATGTTTATTGCTGAATCACGCCTGAACTTTTGAACGGATCTGGTTGAAATTTGGAACACAGATTAAATAGTCTGAAATACTACAGGCACTTTTCGCAGGTACGGGAACGAGAACTGTGCTGGTAAAACCGTGGGATACGAATACTGCTAGTGATCATCATCATCAACGTCTGCCCATTATCGTCCATTGCTGGACATAAGCCTTTCCAATATTGTGCCACCAAATCCGGTCCTCGGCTCTAGTAATAAATAGATATTGGTCGAAAGTTTTTCAGACCAATAGGTATAAGTATAAAGAAATATATATGATTTAATAGTCTGTGACAACAGTGTTCTTTCTATTATCTCAAACCCCTTTTTATTTCTTCCATAAAAGATGAGCTTAATTATACTCGTATTATGAAAATGAATTGTCAATACAATTCCATACAATTTCATTATAACCTTGACTTTGTGACCGCAATAGTCGTCAATAGAGATAAGAGATAAGCACATACTTCACTAAAGATGATGTTTTGTCTGTAAGGTATATTCTATGGTAAGGTTGTGGTTAAACATATCGTTGTTCTATTTGCATCAAAACCAATTTACGTTTCATACTCGTAATATTGTTTACAATAACCTTGTTTTAACGGACTGATCGTAGCACGAAAAAGCGACTACGTGTCATGGTTGATGTTCCAATGACTTACAAAGACAAGACGAAGATGTTTTCCGCCACTTTTTTTAACTTTTATAGGTTTATACTTGACCGCCATCTCGCCTGATGTTATGCGACGATGTGGTCTACGATGGAGCGTGTTTACCTAGAAGAAACCGATTCACTCTCGATTTGAAGACACAAAGATTGTAACCATCGGGGTAAACCCACTCAGGCAACGTATTCCATAGCCTAGATGTTCTTATTGCAAAAGTAGAGTCAAATCTCTTCGTTCGTGTCTTTGGAACATCAACCACGAAACGATGTCGCTTTTTTGTACTAAGCACGTCACATCCAATAAATTACAAAAATATTTTTCCTATCATAACATAATATGTATTTTTTTTCTACAATTCTACTTTTATGTAACACCAGTATCTGCCATGTAAATTTCGTTCAATTTCAGGGTTTAGCCGGAACAAACAGATCTTAGACGGACATATTTGAGACAGACAGACAGCTATGTATTTAGCAATATCATAATATGTGTTTATAAACACATTTGGAGAAATTTTATAGCTGCTAGAATTCGATCCTTTTTTGCCAATTGCCATTTCGTTAACCCGATATTATTTCATTAATATGATTGTGAACTCGGATCTACAATTGCAGAAGTTGGCAGGAGCGGCAAAGTTTGATTAGTGGTGAAAAATATATAAATATAAACTTAAAAAAAAATAGAAGAGTCCATAGAAGAAATACCCCAGCGGGGTCCATGGCTGAATGGACTTACCACTTGGAAAAAGAGTAACAAGACGAGCTGGACATGTGCCTATTGGTAAGCAACATGCCTGCCCATAACAGCACAGTGACACACACACACACATAGTTACCGGAACAAGAAGAGTCCAAATCATTACCTAGCACTGCAGTGCGCTCATCACCTAGAGAAACAAGCGGTTTTATCTATTAGCCCATTAATTTCTGACTATTTGCTATGACTTATTTCTTGATTCCAGGGTCTAGGAGCAGCCGCATTCTTTGAGAACAAGTCCGTAGTGGAACGATCGGAGGTGGTGATCGTGTCTGTGAAACCCGACGTGGTCGCTCCGGCTCTCAGGGAGATCAGCGGGCTGGCTGCTGCGAAGGACAAACTCTTCATATCGGTGGCCATGGGGGTCTCAACCGCTACTATTGAGAAGGTACCATTAATTGATACCGTTTAGACTTGTGTTTATTTTTCTTGGAGCCAGAAGACAAAAAAAGAGAAGATTTAGAAAAGACAAAAAAAGTAAAAAAAATAATGGTTGTATTGAGTTTAACGAAAGTTGTAGAACAATAGAATCAGTATTGTTTGTTGAAATATACAGAACATATTGAAATAAGGCTTATTACCAGTAGCCCTGTCGCCAAGGCATCAAAATTCAACCATTAATCAATTTGGGGTCAGATGGTGTTGTGTGTGAATTGTCCACCAATATTTATTTATTTATAATATTAATCTATTTTCAAGTTTGGTAACCATGGACTCCTAGCAATAGACAAAAGTAGTTATCATCGCAGACCGCATCATCGTTTAACATCAGGCGAGATGGCGGTCAAGTGTAAACCTATAAAAGTTAAAAAAAATCATTGTAATTTTGTCAAGGGCGCATCCGAGTTTGTTAATGGTCCGCCTAGGTTCTGGACCCGGCCCATTGGGGTCGCGACCCTTATTACCCAAGGGGGGAAGGATCCCCATTCCCCTTGGATCCGGACTTGAATTTAGTTTTGTTAAAAACAATAAATTAAATAAGAATATAAACAAAAATGGATATAATATATCCTTTGACATAATGCCTAAATTACATGAAAATTGTATTCTCCCCACATACGTCAATTTAACAATCCCTAAGTTCTGTCAACAAGATGTTTTTTTTTTTTTTTTTTTTTTATTTAAATTAGCCACTCCACAGACTCCGGGGTCCGTGATCTTTGTCATTACAATTATCGTTTTTACACATATCTTGGATAAGGAGAAGAAGAGGAAAATAGGAGGAGTTGGGTACATTTAAAATCTAATTCTAGTGCTCGTCTGTAGAGCCGATCACTACCGGTTGGGATTCCGCTAGTAATCGACTCGACATCGAGTGTTTGCCTTGTCATTTGCCTAAGCTGCCTCCTCCCGGCCCAGAGCCTCCACAACGGCCGCATTTCTGTCCCTGATGGCCATCTGTAGGTTAAAATCGCGGATGGTCTTCGGTGATGCAGCCCACGCTCGCCGCACGAACCGACCGATGGCGTCGTCGGTATCGTCAGCGTAATATGTGAAGGTCCCCGTGTGCCGTGAGATTGCCACTACCGCATGGGGCACGCTCTCGTGCAGCTTCATGTTTGCCTTGGTTTTGATTACGATTACCGACTCGTATGTTAGTCCTTGAGCTTCATGGATAGTAAGGATGCGTGACCCGGTGCCTGATCCATAACCCTGGTTTGTCAGGGTCTCCTTCTCCTCTTGAGTGTGAACTAAGAAGAGGGTATTTGGTAGGGTGTTGGGTATATGCGCTCCCTTATATCTTCTCTGTTCTAGGGACTTTATACGGGACGCTGAAGAGTACATACCGGAGTATATTTCCCTCAGTGCATATGCGACGTCCATCGGGTTTCGATGTGTGCAGAGCAACTCCTGGCTGATCTTTGTTACCAGGTTCGGGCGATGATACCTCATTTCGAAGAGATTTTCCCTGTCGATATAAGGCAACTGATTGACGTCTCCAATGAGGACAATTTCACCAACACCAGACAGCCTTGAAGCCATCACAATGGCTCCAAAATGGTTCATGAGAGCTTCGTCCACCATGAGGCGACTGAAACTTTCTCTACCGAAACCATTTACCAGAGCAGAAGCCATGGTTCGCACTCTGGTTTTGACCAGGTTTCCGATTCGGTGCGATAGCTTTTCTCTTAGATCTTTGCTGCCTCAGTTGTTGTAGTGATGATGGCGTCCTTGTCCACGTCGAAGTGTCTAATCACCCATGTTGTTTTTCCACATCCTGGAACTCCATTGACCCACTGTATTCTCGGTACCTCCCAATTTTCCCAATCTGCTTTGACGTTTCCGTTCCTTCGATAGTCTTGGCCATCTCTAGGATCTTATCGTCCAGCATAATCTTGGTGCATCGGGCAGTAACTACAATTGGGTCGTTTGGTGGTGTCGCATAAACAGGCACTCCCGCGCGCTCTGTCTCTCTCTCGTTCAGTGTCACGAAGCCATTTTCTGCACTGTAAGCTGCCATATACTGTCCTGTCATGGTTCCCTTGATGACCCGGGAAGTGACATTATTGTAAATGGCTGCTTCGGCCTCCTCGAGTTTCGCCTTTAAAAGGCTTTCACTTCCTAGCCTATAGGACTGCATGATGTTTTCGCAGGTCTTGAGGTTGACTTGTCGTGTCGCGCTCAGTGTGGCTATGAATTCGATGAAGGCGTTGCGTGCATGGCTCCGTGGCTCGAAGCCGTGACATAGCGGGGCGGTTCAACCTGTCCCATGTCGGCTCTCGTTCGGGCTGGTTGTTGCTGTGAAGCTGCTTTGGGGTCTTTGACGTCGAGGGGGCGATGAATGGGATGTGATTCGGAGTACGCCCCTTGCTGCTGCGTTGAAAGCAGTCACGAACGCCGTGTTGGTGCCTCGGCTGCTAGTTAGATTGGCTGAGGCTTTTTCCGCGGCTGCCCTCTGCTGTACTCTTTCGGAGCCGGTTTGGATGGTCGAACTAGGAACAGGATGTCCCCAGCTGTCAGTTGCATTTGTTTGGTCGTGCGAAGGGGCTCTGAGGAAGCTCAGATTTTCTCCCCTGTCTTCGTATACGACAACCTCATGATGTTTAGAGGCCTCAATGCAACCCAGCCGGTCTGCGACTCGCGCTCTTGAATATTCGATTGCCATCGCATCCACGCTTATCACCCGGGTGTTTCACCTGCATTTCTGCTCAGATGTGCGAGCAGCGCACTTGCCTGTGTGAAAGGCGTCCGACCTTCCGAGTACTCTATTAGTGCAATCGTTTTGTTTTTCGATCGCACCAACCGAAATCGGTGACCGTCTACCTCGCACACCGGCATGGCGTCGTAGGTTTTCCGCTTCATCGTGACTTTTGCGGTACTCCCATTGAGCAGGCAAGACAATCCAGGCGACAAACGGGCTCGTTTCCGCTCCCAAGCGAAGCAAAAGCTTATTCGAATCTTTCTTTGTTGCTGTCCATGAAGAGAGCCACCCGCGGATACGGATCCCTGCTTCTCCTCGGTCTGCGTTCTCCAGTAGTTGTTTGACGGAGATGCTCTTCGAGGAGTTATGTTGGGCGGGAACCGCATGCCGCGCGGCGTCCACAGACAGCGGGGCAGGGTGTGGTGGTGATGGGGGGCGCGTATTTGAATTAGTGGAGTTTCTCATGGCCGCTATGCGGAATGAGCTCTCCATGAAGGACAGGAGCTGTGTTCTGTTATCTGGATCTACTAAGATGTTGTGGAGATCCGAGACAACCAGTCTTCTGTCGATCATAGATTCGAGCTCATGTCTTGCGACCATGAATCGGGGACAATCGACTAGCACATGCCAGACTGTTTCGGGTTGGTTGGGGTCACACTCGCATGCCGGACTGCTCTTGAGCTTAAATCTGTACAGGTAATCTGCTATTCCTCCGTGTCCCGTCAACGCTTGTACCTGGAAGGGAGTCAGTTTCGTGGTTCTCATCACCCGATATGCGTTTGCTATATCGGGGAGGAACGTCTGGGTGACTTTTCCGGTGTCCCAGGTCTCATATCGATCCTGCCATTTCTTGACCGATTCTTCGCGGATTTTCCTTTTGATGTTTTTTTTTTTTTTGATGACGTGAACAAGATGTTTATGGGTTAGATAAGTGGAGCAAACGAGAGTTTAATATTTCGATGCCGCCGGCATACGGTAGGTAGGTGTTGCTATCTTCAAATAAACATTATCTGATAAGAACTAGTTGTAATGTTTTAATTTCAAAGAATAAACAGTATTTTGGTAACCTTAGATGTTGTATTCGTTTAAGAATATAGGAATATAGATAAAAGAAGAATAATAAGTTTGTTTAAAAATGTCATTAAAATCACTTATTAAGGGCACGTGGTTTCAGCGCTTGCAGCCCTGCCCTAATTTCTAGTTTATTGCTCAATCACGTCGTAACGTATGACGTATTTGGCCTACAGTTACATTATAGCCTGGAAGAACCACATGAGCTAATTTCTAAAAAGAACGTGAACTACGCGAGAAAAATCGCTGGTTACTGCTATAGTATAATGAATACTATCATTTTCTTATTGCAGGCTCTACCACCCGAAGCCCGGGTCATTAGAGTAATGCCCAACACGCCGGCTCTGGTGAAGGAAGGTGCCGCAGCGTTGTCGAGAGGGTCTAGAGCTACTGCCGATGACGCCAAGCTAGCCTCGGAGCTGTTCCGGGCTGTGGGAACTTGTGATGAGGTGCCGGAGTACCAGATGGATGCTATTACGGCGTTGAGTGGCAGTGGGCCCGCTTACGTAAGTTCTGTCAATTAAATCAGAGGCGATCACAGCGTCTCCAACATAAGTTACAGTTAAACAGCCCTTTTTTGTCAATTCTTCTTCGAAACAACGTTTATGAATTCTGACTGCATGCACGAAAAAGTGTCCCGTTATGTCCCGTTACGCTCATTGTACGCTTGCGCCGCATCTATCAATGCTATTTATTGTAAACAAACCTACTTTACAGACAACCAATTTTTCTGTCACCACTCACCAGTAGAAATATAATAATAAATCAAGTAAAAAGTCTTTAATAGTAGCGCCCCACGATTTTAACCGCGTATTTGCCGTTCCAGTTGTTTTCCCGTTGTTAAATATTTGCGGGGTCATGTCCCCTGTGACCATCCCCTTTTAATTGAAACTTTAATGATGCACCTACTTACAGAAGATATGATAAAACATTACTTACGTGTAAATTTACAAATTAATCTTTTATTTACAGGTTTACATGCTCATAGAATCTCTAGCGGACGGCGGAGTCCGGTGTGGACTACCGCGGGATTTGGCCCTGCGGCTAGCCGCTCAGACCACCCTGGGCTCGGCCGCCATGTTGAAGAACGGTGGACATCCAGCCGCGATGAAAGATAACGTCACCAGCCCTGCGGGGTCCACGGCTGAAGGAACTTACCACTTAGAAAAGAATGGTATAAGAATCTTTGGGTATTATGTTGAAAACATCAGGTACAGAGGACTTGATCGCGATGTAAATTATTTTTATCAATAGGCATGACCACTCATTTTTTAATTTAATATAGCATCAAAAGCCTTCTTAATAATTGATACGTAGGTGAAAGAATTACTTTGTTATCTTAAAAACTTCCCGTGATATCACGGTTTTAAAATCACAATTTTGAACGCTCCCAAAAACGCTTCGTACTAAAACACTACTTAAGCGTAACGTCACTGTGTCGTATTTTTTATGCGTCCCGTTTAAAGTTTGTATGTTAGCTATATTAAATATTGCGTTTAGGAAAATGGTTTCATAACAAAAGTCACTTGAAATTGAATGGGTTATCCAATGGTAAATACATTTTCTAATTTTTTCGTACTTTTAAAATAGACTTGCCCATCCAGCTTTGAATGATCATAAAGTAAGTTAAACAAAAAAAATATCAAAATTGAAATTGGTACATATTTTGTTCTATTTAAATACAATAAAATACAAAAACACTTTATTACACCACAAAACAATACGGAAATACAGTGATTATACTTAAAGTTTAGACATTTTGGGCACGAAAGGCGATCTTAACGCTTATAGCTATATACTGTCATTGTATCAAATAATTTAATATAATTCCAGGATCAGTCGTCATGCATATTACCTCTTTTCCTATCCATTCCCAAGATTTCCTATCCAGGTACAAATATAATTAAGTACTTAGTAGTTTAGATCGCGACAATAAATCAACAAATCGTAAATTCATAGTTTATACATAGAGACCAAAATTGCAAAATTAGGTTAACTTTAATATTGTTATATACCATTTTGAAGTGAAATCTTTTGGCGCACCACTCGTAAACGAAATAAATCTTGGGGTGAACTCGGGCTCGGGACCATGGCCATCATACAACAAGATGTCACCGAGCCAAGTTGTTGTGTGATGCCCAGGATGCACCACGTGGAGGTTTAGATTCAGATTATTTATTGACCTTATAACCATGCTGCGTTACATTACGCAAGTTAGATACAAAGATAAGTTGCTTAATATTTTTTAAAATAATTTACAGTAATTCAGTTCAATATCAAAGCTCAGAAGTCGAAATTAAAACAAACATTAAAAACAATAACACTCCTTCCCCGAGCCAAGTATCCCTAATGTTGATAAACCTACTATAAATTACATCAATTATTTTATTTGAAACTTTTTAAAAAAGGTCGACCACACTGTTCCTTGGGAACTATTCTATCTACCATCATGATGAAATACACTGATTAATAAATAGGTTTATATCGTAGTTAATAAGTACAAATAACAGAAGTGTTTAATTGGTAACGGTATGTATAAGTAATAAATAATAATATATTAAATCGAATATTTTCTGCTTGTTCAGGTTTCAGAGCCGCAGTTATTGGAGCCGTTGCCGCAGCAGCTGACAGATGCAAAGTTGTTAATAAGCAGTTAAATAATTGATCTGGAACACAATCGATGAATTTTATGTGAATAGTTATTAAGACAATGTTGTGCTATTTGCAATAAAAAATATACAGTGTAAAATAAGTTATTTTCATCATTCATTTTTATCCTGATTCATGTTGCAATCGCCATCTATTGAATTTTGAGAACATTACTTAATGTTCGGCAAAAATGTCATTAATAGCGACATCTAGACCAAATTCTGAAAAACCTAAACCATAGACAAATTTGCTTTGATCTTTTTAATTATTATTTCTTTTGAGTCTTTCATCATACTCATTACGTGAATTTGACATTATAAATAAATGACAGTGACAGTTTGGTGACGGTTTCTCGACTGTGATTTTGTGATTGCTGATTGGATTCGTTTCAATTCAACCAAGCAAACTGGTTAGTGGTTTTTGTCTTCGTTTACTTTTTAACGGCTCACGGATACAATGAAATGAAACGTCGGTTTGCTAAATGGAATACCTAAATCGAATTGGATTATAATCAAGCTGAACGTGATCCGCGACCTTGCATCAGTGTGTAGCCAATTGCATTGTGTTCTGTTGTCACGCCCGGTTATTCTGTTTACAATATCACATTCGGTAGCCCGCCTCTCGTATGTCAGGTTCTTACACACATGAATAGAATGCGTAACCGTGCGAAGGCTCCGCGGTATATGTCTCTGAGGATTTGACCTTACATTTGCCTAAAGAAAATCGTCCTACGCCGATTAATAAAATTGCCACCTACGCGGCAAAGTGAGACGATTTGCGTCGCTTTTAGTGCTATAACGAACGAATTTACACGAAATTTAGTCGCTCTCGCTTTGCTAATAAATACAGTGCGTGTATATTTATAAGTTGAAGTGATTGTTAGACTCAAATTACTAATTTTTACGTATCGGTGCTGTGTTTCTGTGTGAATACAATGAGCTCTTTCTGATAGGTTCTGTTCGTGTGCCAGCGTCGACGATCAAGGTTAGCTGAGAGAGCTGCTAATTAAACATAATATTGGTAAGTTATATCTCAAATCTACATGAATCAAGACTATGTATTATTATATAGACTAGCGAAACGTCCCGGCAACTACGTACGCGTACGAATGATTAAAATAATACTTTTTAATGATGAAAAATGAAGAAAGCTAAGTTAAATTCATGGTCCAGCTTCAGCTATGACAAATGCCTGTAACCTTGTCGGCGCATAATTTTGAAATAGAATTTGTTTGTACTTTTTGGGAAAAAAAGTGTTATCTGTATGTACATAAATTTCAGGGTAATCCTGTTTTTTTTATATATAACTTTCAGGGTAATAGTTCTTAGAATGTGATTAAGCAACTAACATATAGGTAAACTTTTATATTTTTAATAGTAGTAGGATTAAATAAATAATAAATAAATATTGGTGGACATTCACACACAACACCATCTGACCCCAAACTAAGCAAACCTTGCAAAATGACGGCCAGATAGCTGATAGAATACTTATATAGTTGTAAATACATACATATTATACACAGAAACACTCAGACACTGTACACATATTTGTACACACAAATATTTACACTGTGTGGAATGTGGAAATCAAACCCACAACCCTCGGCTTTGCAGGTAGAGATATTACCCACTAAACCACAAGGCCAGTCAATTCAGCCAGTTGAGATTGGATTTAGAATGTTTTCTTTGAAACTCCTTAATCAATGCTATTTTTGTATAGTTAATAGAAAGTAGTAGAGTAGTAGTAGCAGCAATAGATGTGGTATGTGACATACAAAGTTGAACATTCTTTGAAGTTATTTTGTAAAACAAAATTATCACTGGTAAAAGTTAGTATTCTGTGAGATTTCACTGCACTTAAAACAACTCCATCCAGCCACAAACCAAGCAAAACTTGTAATAAGGAAGACAGATAGTTTTGATGTAATAACTATATTAAGTATTTATACATATAGTTCCAAATACGTACTTATGATACCTAGAAATGCCCCGACACATGAAAAGCCATATTCGTAATACCAATTTCTGTCTCGGTTGGGAACTGATCCTAAAATCCGCAGCTCAGTGAGCAGACTCACTACTGACTGATCCATGAGGTCTCATACTCAATCAATATCTCAATCTATGGTCTACCATGCAAATTAAATAAATTGACTAAATTGAATTGACCATTGTAATGTACTCTTAAAGGCTTGGAAGGCATGTTTTGCCCACTCTGCATTGCTATTCTGTGTTTAAATATTAAGACCATAGTAAGAGAAACTGGGGCTTTTTCTCATTTTGCCTCTTAACTTGGCCATTGTGTGTGGCTCATTCTTCCTTTCTCTACTTCAACTAGTACAGGCTATCATATAGCCTAGCTAAACAGCCTAATTAGATTGTTATATTGTAAGCCTCCAGGAGAGATGCTGGAGATTTTAGTGATTGTGCTTGTTGATGCCACACTATTGCATTCTGTAAGCACATGCTGTTTCTTCCTCGCCTGTGCATCCCCTGCATAGAAGGCACACAGTCATTGGCATTGTCACATCTATGATAAATAAGTACTTATTAGGGGGACAGTGGCCAGTCATGGTAGCTGTAACTTTTGCAAATTTAGTCCCTGATTAATCTGATGAGGTTGTAGGCAAGTTTTTTTAATGGAATTACATTAAGACAATGTTTAAATAGTTATTTATTATATTGAGTGACAGGGCAAGAAATATGTCTGCTTGTTGGTAAGCGACATTACAGCCCATAACTGTTAAACAAATAAAGAGTTTTTGTTACCAGCATTGTAGCTTTTGAAAATGTTGCATTCAAATCTCTTAAAGAATCTTAGAGAAATTAAATATGATTTATCTTTTTGCCCTGTAATTTCTACAGAAAGATATCCTTCTAACCGGAAGGAACACTGTAATGCTCACACATACCTGCTTGTAATTATGTAAATATCATCTTAAAATTCTTAATTCCATTATTATTTATTTTTCATAATTCCATTAATGATGCTAGATTATAATAATTATAAACAAACATAGTCCACCATAGTTTTATAATCTCACACTTTTTATTATAAATTAAATTAATAATTTCGATACAATTTCATAGTGACATATGAATCTGTTTATTCAAATGCTCATAAATAGTAGGGAACTGTACCTTGCTGTATCTTGGTACCTTGAAAGACCATACGTCTTTCAAGGTAGCAAGATATTTAAGTAAATGGCAAGATAACATTTTTGGTACAGTTAGATTACGATTAAGTTTCAGTATAAACTCTATTTACCACCAGTCAAATAATTTGTTGTATATACTTACTTAATTATTTATTTCAAAATTAGAATAAAACTAGTAATATTAATATAGTTGTAAAAGTATTGAAGTAGGTATGTTGCTCAATCACATTGGAACTACTATATGGATTGGCATTAAATTTGGAATGTAGGGTTTTATGATTACAAATTCGAGTCTGGTTAGGCTTATTTTTTTAATAAACTAAATTGAATGTGGATAAAGGTATAGAAAAATACTAGTAACTAAGTATGTTTTAACTTTGTTTATTGAAAACTTTACCGTTACTAATTTTAACAATAAATAAACTTTAACAGTTAAGTAAATATAGCTAGTAACAGCTCTATAATATTTCAAAACATTACAAATAGAATAATGTCAATGTCCTTAGATTGTTATCACTGTAAATGTTTTTATCAATCTTGTTGGTAAAAACAACAAATACTTTGGTCTGATTGATTAGCAAAAATCTTCTACGCAAATTAAACCTACTTAGTTCTACATACTAAGGCTGAGACTCCACCAACGCGTAGATGAGAAGACGTTTTTCAGTTCAGCTCGGGTGACTCCACTGAAGTTGTGCCTTATGCTGTGAGTCGTAACCCTGCGCACATTTCTCGTCCCCGCTGCGCGTTGGCGAGTCACAGCTCACGCTTAGTGGTCTCCACTGGAGACTGGAGAGATGAGATGTGTAAATAATGAAATTCTATTGGTTGTAAAAAAAACATCTTATCTCCACTCGCACTTCTCTGCTTTGGTGGAGTAGCCTAAGATGAGCTTGCTCTACTTAATTCCACATATTAAGTTAAATAATTTACTTAGATTTACGAAATAAGTTAAACAAGGCTTGAACACTTAAACCAGTTCAAATTTTATCTGTTTTAGTGTCTTGAACTAATGTTTTAAAAATGATAAACATTATCATCATCATATTAAGTCACCTACATTTGATTATAACAAAAGCAAATTAACTTAATACTGGACATAAATAGATAATATTTATTGTACAGACCATAAAAAAAAACTTCGGTATACAGGAGAGATCTTAATATTGATAAAAATGATTTTTAATTATTATAAACAAGCTCTTAAATTTGCTTCGATATCTTTTTAAATTCTGATAGTTTTAAAGTAAGACTGTTTGTTTGTTTGTCAGACTAAAAATGAAAGAAGAGTCTTGAAACTCTGTTCACCAGTTACTGTTGGCAACTCTTCGGCGTTTTTGCTAGGTGATGTGAAAAGCCTATAAACAGTTTTGCACACTGCACGTGAAATTGTGCTCACATTTTATTGCTCAACATATAGCCGGCCCGTTCACTTTCTAACTTGTAACATATTAGGAATGTCATAGGTACTTATTTGGAATAGCTTATTAGGAATCTCACTTGACTTTTTATGCAGTGCCGGATTAAGCCAGCGCGGGGCCTGTAGCAATTTCTGTCAAGGTACCTTGTTTTGCTTGCTCGAGCTATTTTTATTTTCTTTTTCCGGGCACAGATGCCCGGCCCACTACGCTAGTTCGGAGCGCGGGGCCCCCAGTTCGCGCGGGGCCTGTAGCATTTGCTACGCATGCTATATGGCTAATCCGGCACTGTTTTTATGCTATCTTGTTTGACGTTTTTGTAAGGTTCTTCTTTTCTACAAAACAGAGGGTTTTAATCCTTAACTATACATATTAAGGAGGTTTCCGAGCAACTTCACATATTTATTTACGCCTTTGTTTTTTACGCGGCGAAGATTAATTTACGCAAACCCTTCCACTTAAGGGGACGGTTGGGTTAAATTGCACTCCACACCACGTGTTTCCCCCTACCGACTAACACGTCCGCAGGAGTTCACCTTTGCTGCATATGACGGGAACACAGGTATGGTCACTGCCACGGTCTGCCTGAATCGGGCCTACATCAGGGGTAACACTCCCTTATCCACGCACCAAAAGAACATGGCACGCGAATCCGCCGTGGCGTGAACGACGGGACCATCTCTAGGACCAACCAATAACAGAGTGCGTCGCGGATGGTCACCGTTAGTTCCCCACGACGGGCCAGGTGTTCTGTCCCGTCACCCACCACCTGCTGTTGCAAAGGATACGGAGAACGGCGCACCGATAAACCGGCACTCCTCTTCCCCTGCAGCCCCTCCGCGTCTGCGTGATAAAGGAACCTTATATAACGGCACATAGGAATATTGTTGGTCGCATTCCTGTCGGCTTGAACCACTAAACTCACATAGAGTCCGAGGACCCGCGCTCAACGAGCGACCCAACCTCGGGTCAGAGGACCGGCGATCCTCGAGCGCCCTTCTGGAAAGACCTAAGGACTACTACTTGGCCAGATAGCAACCAAATAACGTTCCCAAGTCTTTCCAGTCCCACTATTTCCATGAACCTCTCTATATGCATTGTTTGAAAACCGAGAAGCGCGCTTGAAGGTTCCCGCCAGCCCGCCACTCACCAAGAACTCACAAGGCACAAGGGATTGGAATGTTGTCGATTGACCCCAGAGTGCCCCACGTGGTGTACCCTGGGAACCCGAGCCTATACCATAAATACGTCCAATAAAGCTTTCCGAAGCACTAATCGTGAATGTCGTTATTGTACGAAATAAATCATTTTATCTAATTTATACTAAGTCAATTAATTCTAGTTAATTACACATTAAAATGTTATTTATTATCCATTAATCATATTCTAAGTAATTAAGCTATTACATGGTGCAAAGTAAAGTAGTGAAACAGTAAATCAACTTCATACAGGTTCGCATTATTTGCACAGGTGTACAAAACAAGACTCGACTTCTAATAATTGACTTTATCTGTACAATATTTTCCTCAATTCACTCGGCTTTAGGTATCCGCTGGCTGAACCGATTTCTAGTGAAATACCATACATTCCGTACTCATTGAGTATGATTATTACTTATTACGCCTTTACGTCGCTTTCGACGATGTCCGCAATATCTCGGATGGTACAAGCTCGATTGGGCCAGGCCAGTGTCGGCTGGCTGGACTCCTGTTTTTCATTAATCGCGACTGATCGTTAGGAAATTACCTAGTGTGATAGGATTGATTAAGAATAGAGTTACTGTTTATATGAGAGATGTTAGTACAGATGACACAATGCCCGCTTGTGGATGAAGTTGCATCATTGTGGACAATTGCACTTGGTTTCTGCGACACCACTCATGTATGCCCATTGATAACAGCGCCACTGTTTTATTATACTATGATAAAAAATCTTTTGCTAATGTAAAGTTGTTTATCAATTTCACCTTAGGATTTCAGTGGTGGCGCGGGCTGAAATATAAATCAAGGTCATAGTTAGATTACCAATGATTGCTTTATTTAATGGCATAGTTTGTAGTTAATTTACGACGCTCTCAGTACTCATAGGTACTTATGCATATAAACATTAAATCTAAAAACCAGCACATAATTAATGAATTATATTTATTTATAATATTTGCATTTTATTTTTATAAATGGCGATATAAAGTTCGCCGGATCAGCTACTTTATTTTAAAAAGGATATGTAAGATAAAATAACGGGACAAGTAGGACAACTGCTTGATGGTAAGTAACAAGACTGCCTCTAACAGCAAAGTATCATGCAGCTTTAGGAACATGAAGACTGCACATATCATTGCACAGCACTGCATTGCGGTCGCCATCCAGAGATACAAGATGATGTTTCTCTATGCCCTGTAATTTCTCTGGAAACAGAACCCTTCAAACCGGAACACAGCGATGTTTGCGCACTATTGCTGGGCGGTAGTATAACTGACAAAGATGTGGTACTTCCCCAGTCGTACTCTGCAAAGTTCTACAACTACAATTGATTTCATTTTGTGTGTAACGGAGAGAGCGGTAAACAATACAATAATAAAGCAATTTCATTACGCGTTATAGTCCTCGGTTAGATATATTTATGTGTCTCTCTAGATCTCAATACTCAATACTCAATCATTTATTGCTTCATTATGTTACAGTAATAAATAAGTACATTAAAAACAAAATTAGTCGTAACACAACGTACCCCAACCGGGCATTGCAATTTAAGTGTAATTTTGGAGCAAAGCGTTTCATTTCACAGTCAAATAGGTACTTGGTTTTCTTCCTCGAAGGTTCTTAGGTCATCGGTTAAAACTCGGATAGGCTATAATAGGCTTTTGACAATAACAAATCTCTCAAGGTCCTGACAAACCTACGATCGTCTTCAGTTTCCTTAAGTTTATTGGGAAGTTTATTATAATTTTTGTAGCCATCGCATGCGGACCGGTACTATGTAAAGTTAGTTTTGATGTTGGTACGTTTAAGTTGTATTTGTATAATGTCCTAATCGGGTAGCGCCAGTTGTCTGATACTTTACTAAATAAATTTGGATATTTTTTAACAAATTTGCAGTTTTCCAATATATATAGTGATTTCAAAGTTAAAATTTTGTAGTCAATGAAATAGGGTTTATGAAAATATGGTTTACTTATATCGGGGAATTTGACGTTGGCGAGGATACGCACGCATTTCTTTTGTAGGATGAAGAGGTCGGCGGCATCAACACTTCCACCCCAGAGTAGGATCCCGTAGGTCAGCCTGGAGTAAGCGTACGCGTAGTAGGCCGATAAGGATGTGTCGAAGTCGGTGCTTCGTCGTAGCTCTCTTAGGGCGTAAATGAAGCTGGATAATTTTGATTTTAGCTTCTTTACGTGAGACTTCCTGTAGCCCATGTCGTCTCTGTTTACAGCTCTGATCGCTATACAGAAATGTGCTAACTTTACTGTATACTGAGTTTTGGACTCATGCCCGAGCTAGTTTTTCACGCTAGGATAACAAGCTAGTATTAGTAAGCTTGCAAGCTAGATCTTCTAGCTTCGTGTAGACAACACTCGCGTTGCGTAGCGTTTCTACACGAAGCTAGAAGAACTACCTTTCTATCCTAGGTTGAAAAACTAGCCTCGTTTAGCTCGGGCATTACCGCTCGAAATACTGCGCTTACCATTGCTTGCTAAACGTGTACGTAGCAAAAAAGTGGAAGTAATACTGAGGAAGTCCTCCACTGTCACACTAATATTAAAATGGCAAATATTAAAGACATATTAAATAATTAATGGAATATTAAAGGCAACGTTTATGCGTTTGTAATGTTTGTTCCCAAGTTTTTTTCAACTTTAATACTTAAGTTTACACTTGACCGTCGAATCGCCTGATGTTGAGCAACGATGCGGTCTACGAAGTTTATAGCAGCGTGCTTAAGTCTTGAATAACACATAGGCTACTTTTATCCTTGGAAAATATCGAGATCGGGTACTACGCGAGTGAAACTGTCGGATGCTTCTAGTTTGCTTCTAGCTTCATATTACAACAATTACTAGCAACCCGTTCAGGCTTTACTCGCGTAATGTCTTAATTATAATTCGTATTAAAAAATTGCGAGCATAAATTTTGCTATTAATTATCCTTTCTCTCACGTTAGACCAAATTACACTTTATCTTTCGTGAATATCTGTCGATTTGGTTTACTGAGTTAAAGAAAGAGTTTACTGTTTACAAACAAGCACCATGCCACTGGATTTTCATATATTTATTAAGATAATAATAACCAAAGTATGATTAAGATAACGATATTATCTACATATATTAATAAGTGTATAATGTTCTTTTCTAGGTACTAAATCGTCCATAAACACCCTCAACAATGACGTGAAGGAACTCTACTTACTGCGAAGGTCAAGAAATCTGTCAAAATTAAAAAGTCAAGCGCACTGCTCTGCTACAAGTCCAGAATGGATGAAAACGATATCATCATATCTTCTACGGAGATTATAAAAGGTAAGATTATATTTAATATAGTTTTTATACATATTTCATTAGGTAAAGGTTCGTGAATTTCACGATTTGAAGTCATATCGAAAGAAAGTAAAGAATCGTGAGCGACAGATACGTATCTACTATAGCAGAGCATCTCTTGGACTATCATTATCTAGCATTACGAGAACTGGGGGTCTACCGCAGAACGTATCGTCTCGTCGAAAAATTGTCTTAGCTTTTATGTTTCTCTCTTTTCTTTTTATTAGACATTATAGAGATGGCAAAAGCTAAGCTAAAGCCGATTTAGGTAGGCGATAGAAGTCCGGGTAGCAATTTTTGGGTAGGAATTTGAGACAAGCTGAAACTTGACACATAATTCTCCTGCTATACCTCAACACAAAGCTGCAGATCTGGCTGGTGAGTACGGGATACCATCTGTATATCACTGTATGCCCCTAACCATCGGATTGAACTTTATAAGCGTAAGATTTTGTCCTAATGTCCTCCGAGCGTCGTTACATGCTAAGCCTGACGGGGGAATACAGTCTTTAAACTATTGCAATTAGAACTCATATTCATTATTAATTAATTATTTATGAATTATAATTAAGTATTTAATTATTAATCATGTTTTCCTATATTATAAGTGTAATTTTAGTTGTGAACAATATAGAATGATCATTCATTCATATAAAAAAAACACATTATACAGGATTTAATCGCGATCTTAATTATTGAAGTGAAAGCTTTTTTTGGCGCGGCACAGACAGATTTTTCGTGGGCTGTGAATTGAAATCTAGCGTCACGCTCGGAATTGATAAGAAATCTTCGGGTAAACTCACCACGGGACCATGGCCATTGACCATCTAGTCAAATGCGTTAGCATTTCCCATTGGTCCTCTAGAAATGCGTAGGAGGATCTTCTAGATCTCTAGATTCTTCTAGATCTCTAGATTCTTCTAGAGGACCAATTTGCAATCATGCTCACGGCCACGTCCTCCGGTTTCACGTTCCGGTTTCCGTAGTTTCCAAAGTAAGCTGTCAAATTTGAGTTTATAAGTTTTCACTTCTATCCTATGACTGCCAATTTTGTTTATTTGATTACCTCGACGTTTCGGCAGCGTCACAACGGCCGTCGAGAAGACGTCTTCTCGTAACTCGTAACCACGGCCGCTGTAATTCGTCGAGGTAATTAAATAATAAATAGTAATTCAGTTGGCGATTAAATCCTGTGTAATGTTTTTGATAAGATTATAAATAATAACGTTACGTTAGTCTCATGTCGGAGCATTTGTACTTCGCAAAACTACTGCCCTGAAAACAACTGGAATACGAGTACATTCAATTGTAAGTGGAATGGATTTCGACTTATCATTAAGTTAAATTAAAATATAATATATGAGTGAAAATACCATCATCCCTTTTAATTTTAATTTATTTTACTAAACGACCATTTACTTTTTTTTATTTATTTAAATTTAGCAATTCTAGACCGGGATCCGTGACTTTCTTTCTTGACCATTTAATTAAACATATATCATTTTCTGGGATAATTATTAATAATTGCTAATTCCACGATTTATAATCGGATACATTTCGGTGAGTGTACCTACTATTGAGCTTGTAAATCGAAAAGACGACACACATTTTTGAGTGACGTTCCAAAGATTCGAACAAAGTTGTGTTATTCCACTTTCGTTACAGAGTTTGTAGAATACATTGCCTGAGTGGGGTTTCCCTATGAATACAATCCTAGTGTCGTCAAGTCGAGATTGAATCGGTATTTTTGTCTTTTCTAAGTAAACGTGCTTATTGTAGGCTATGTCGTAGCTTACAGGCGAAATGAAAAATTATAAAACGTTTATCAATAAGAAAAACAATCGTGAAACAAAAACACACAAAAAGCATAGATTCCAAACTTCAAGGCGCACGGAATTATGTTATCATTAAGAAGAGTGAGCTCACTCTTTCCGTTCTAGTCGGTTGCAGGAAGCGGTGAACATAATCTATATCTATACTAATATTATAAAGAGGAAAGATTTGTTTGTTTGTTTATTTGTAATGAATAGGCTCCGAAACTACTGGACCGATTTCAAAATTCTTTCACCTTTGAAAGCTACATTATCCCCTGAGTAACATAGGCTATATTATATTTAAAAAAAAAATAGGGATCCTTACTAAAACTCCAATAATGTAACATAAGGTGTAAAAAAAGACCTGAAAAATTCCTTACGTCGCGTGCGCTGCGAAAACTATTGATGATAGAACAAAATCATTTACTACGACTTTGCAGAACTCATCATTATCTACAAAAGTGTCGCGACAGCATATGTCTAAATATTATAGTTAATACCTTTTTATAATTTTTACATTTCATCATTTCATTCGGAAGATATCACGAGTTTAAAAATGCAAGTATTAGAAAAAGTCACGTGGTTGTCGCTCACCGCGCTCAGCTAGCCAGCATGCGATGTAGGCTCCATGTAACTGTCACTGGGGTACGGGGGAGTCAATGTAATAAAATAAAGTGCCGCGCGGCTCACTCGCGCGATCGGCTCCCTACGCAGCGGTCGTGTGCGTGATCGTATGATTTTAGCTTGAAAAAATGTTGAATTCGTTTCGTAGGTAAATAAGTATATGATAATAAATATTATATTTTAATGTAACCATTCAAACTGCTTATAGTAGTATTTTATGGGTATTCCTGTTCAAAATTTCAGCAAAAATTTAGTAAAGGTAGTTTTCTAAGCCCATATTTAATTTTTTTTTTTTCAAGTAAGTACCTACTACTTACCTGATAATAAATATTATATTTTAATTATTCAAACAGCTTAGTACTTCATATAGTTCAATAAGCAAAAATTTAGTAAAAGCCTGTTTAATTATTTTACATAAATACACGGGTAACTCACGTATAATGTAGTCAGTCCAGTCCGACTCAAGTTTAATTATTTATTTCCTTCTATTTTTCATTTTATAATGCCCAAAAATGCCAAAAAGATCAAGATCTCAACTTTCTAAACATAGTTCCCAGGCGAGGGCAATAAAAATACGGCGTAATGAGGAATCTTCATCAGAAACTGAAAATCGCCTTGCAAGTCGGAGAGAATACGCGTCGCAATCGCGTGCTAGAGAGTCAAGTATCGAGCGTTCGCAGCGGCTTGCTGAACAAAATTTTATCACTGGCCCAGCAGCTGGTCAACTAGCTCATATACCGAGGATACCGATGATTCCAACTGATCTGCCAATCCCTTTTAAACGACTTCAGTTTCCGGTGAAATCATCTTTCGCTTTAACTATTAACAAGTCCCAGGGCCAAACCTTCGAATTATTAGGGATCAACCTACGAAAAGAATGTTTCACTCATGGCCAACTGTATGTTGGCCTATCACGTGTCGGAGCTCCTAAAAATCAATTTATTTTGCTGCCACAAAATAAAACTACTTCAAATATCGTTGACAGGGAAGCTCTGACTCACTAAAACTAATGGCTTTTGTTTTGTAAATAATATATATATGTATAAAATTTTAAAATAAAAAAAATACAAAAACATTAATAAAAAAATTCATAAAAAATTCAAACTTCCTTTATAACTTTACTTTTTTTTTTGAAACCCGATACAAAAAAAGGGTGTATGTGTGTGTGTATGTACCCGTGCGAAGCCGGGGCGGGCCGCTAGTAATATATATAACTATATAGTTCAAGCTATAACATATAACATATATATAGTTCAAGCCATTGCATTTCATTTTAATCATAAATCATCCATGCTTACAGTCTTATAATCGGAAATTTTGCCAATATTTGTTCCCAAAAAGCTAAATAAAATATTGGTACTCGCAGAAATGCGTCACAAGCTCGTTTCAACCTTATCAATGCAGTATGTGCAGTTTAATTTACATTTCGATAGCTAAATCCGGCTGTGAATTAAGATATAAACCTACCTTCGGCAAGGTCCGCACATGCTTGCGAATCAGGCTGAAGGCGTTCAGAATTATTTCATTGGATTTTATGATGTCATCAAAAAACATAAATGTCTTTAAGATTTTTTAGTGTGTGTAGAAGATTTAACCTATGTTATAGTTGCGATCTAGAATACGTAGGTAGGGCCTTTAAATACTTATGAAGGAAAATAGAAAGGCTTTGTAAGGAAAAATATACTAACATTTAAATAAGAATTTAAAAACCCCGCAATGCGATTGTTTCAAATTTTAGGTTACACGGCTATTTGTAAGTAAAGCAAATACCCATAATACCACCCGTTTTCGCATCGGGGGTTAAAAAAGCGGCCTAAAAATACTTATCCTTCTCTAGCGAAGGGATGCTAAGCGCGCAAATAATAAGAAATCACAAAACTGTAAACGACGTTAATAACTACATTCCGAGCATTGCAAAAATAAAGCAACTATAAAATTCCATCCGAATTTAAGATTTTGATCGAGCGTCTAAGCGATCGAGAGTATGGGGCGATGACAATCTGGCCAAGTTTTTTTTTTCAATAAAGAGTTACAAGACGTGCATGACAAGTGCCTGAAGGTAAGCAACACGCCTTCCATATAACAGAACAGTGACACGCAGCTATTGGAACATGAAGAGTCCAAATCATATCACCTAGCACTGCACTGCGCTCGTCACCCAAAGGTCGAAGTTAAACGAGGGAAAAACGTAACAGGAAACACAACAGAAGGAAATAAGCGTGTCTGTCCTCAGCTAAAAGAAATTGATAATGGAGTCAATTTCAACTGGCTTCTCTAGGCATAATATCTGTTCCGATTACTGACCATCTCGAGCTTTTAGGCGCCTCTTTGACATCTACGCTCAACTTTGGCTTTTATTGAGTCCAAGGCTAAATTAGCTTCAAAAAACTAAATGTCATATCAAAGGTGCAAAGATATTCGTAGAGATATAACTTAATTCGATCAATAATAAAGGCATTATTCAGTGACAACGTAGCAAAGTAGACAAAGTAGCATTCAATTAGTGAAAGAATGTTAAAATCGGTACAGAAGTTTATTAATTACTAACAAATATTTTCCGTTATAATATTGGTATAGGTTGATTACAATCTATTTAAATCTAATTTGCATCATAATGAAATCGGCAAATCGATGCAGAATGTCAATCGCTCGATGAACAAGTGCGATGGAAGGCCGCGGACCAGTGGTGCGGCACTAATGCTCGCTACAGCAAGGTTACCACGGCCGAGGCGTCACTGACGCTTCGCTACTTCCTAAAACCCCCTGTTTATGTTAAAAACCTTCGACAGTATATGAAACATTTTATGTATCCTTCTAATATTATAAATGAGAAAGTTTGCGTGTTTGTTGCTCAATAACGTTGCAACGACTGAACAGATCGGGTTAACATTTGGACCATAGTTAATTTATAGTCTAGAATAACACATAGATACGGATGTATAGCATACCAAAAAAGGTAGAGCTCCTTTGATATTAGTAATTTCTATTCTATTTCAATTCTTTTAAATTCTAGATGTAGAACGCAATGTCTTAGTCGTTAGGGTATTTGAAACGTAGCTATACAATTTTTTTTAATTTAAATTATCCACTCCACAGACTCCGGGGTCCGTGATCTTTGTCATTACAATTATCTTTTTTTTTACACATTTCTTGGATAAGAAGAAGAGGAAAATAGGAGAGGGATTTGGGTACATTTAAAATCTAATTCTAGTGCTCGTCTGTAGAGCCGATCAGTACCGGTTGGGATTCCGCTAGTAATCGACTCGACATCGAGTGTTTGTCTAATTGCCATTTGCCTAAGCTGCCTTCTCCCGGCCCAGAGCTATACTAATATTGTAAAGCTGAAGAGCTTGATTGCTTGAACGCGCTAATTTCAAGAACTACTGGACTGATTTCAACAATTCTTTCACTGTAGGATATGTACGTGAACCCTTGTGTTACAAGGCTACGTATATATGTACCACGGGCGAAGCCGGGGCGGAACGCTAGTTTGACATACTAATGTTCTAAGACACATCCGGTGCATCTTATAGTCTACATATTTATATTTAAAGTAAGATTGGGCTGTACCAAATACAACTCAATTTTTTTTAGTAAAGTTAGGGTACCTACTTACCTTACCTACCGTACCTGTGAAAGTTCAAACCTCAGATGGACAATTTCCAGCTAGCAGCAGAAAACAAGAACAAAATTAAAAATTTTGATTAACCCCCGACTACCTCGGATTTGTTATCTGTACAACATTCTACTAGTCAAGCCCTTTCATTTGATACCCATATTAAGAGAGTTGTGAAAAAAATGTATTTCGCCATTTTGCGGAAGCGGCCATCTTGGATTTGAAATTTGTCATAGTGCAATGTATTTTACTAGTCAAGCCCTTTTGTTTGATACCCATATTGAGGTAGTAGTGAAAAAAATAATATAATTCGCCATTTTGTGTTGGCGGCCATCTGGGATTTGATTTTTTTTATAGTGTATAGTATTATACTGGTGAATCCCTTTCATTTGATACCCATATTGAGGTAGGTTATGAAGATATAGTTTGTCCGCCATTTTGTAGAGGCGGCCATCTTGAATCGATATTAACCAAACATAGCTAAGAACACCCGCACGGATATTAACTTTCAAATAAAAAAAAACCGCATCGAAATTGAGCTCTACGGTGCCACAGACACACACACAGACAGACAGATAGACAGACATCGACGTCAAACTTATAACACCCCTTTTTTGGTCGAGGGTTAAAAACGACATGTTTAAAACGTGTCCGGTACACATTACGAACAGAGACTATAATTTAATTTGTACAGGTTTTGTGAATTCATATGAAATCTATATTCTAAGTAATTAGGAACGAAAGTAGCTTGGCCCATCCAACCGTCCAGCGGCCTTCACCTTTGCATGGCTGCTACATAACATGCTGATACTATAAGTGGATCTATGACGTCAAACTGTGACGTATGCTTGCATGTAATGCAACTGAAGTAGTATTAGAACTCGTGACGGGTAGGATATGTGGTATTGTCTTCTGTCTGAACTTATCAGGATAATTTTTGAAAGCATCGGAAATTTCACTTGCACATCTCGATATTTTTTTGTATGTAAACTAATGTGGCAGTTACACATTTTTAATTAATTTACTGGTAACTTACGTGTGATATGGTTGGTCCAGTCCGACTTAAGTTTCAGCCGCATCAAGTGGGCTTTCAAGTAGAGCTCACGCGTTTTTGAGCTTTTACTTTGGATATTGGTATTTGATATAATTTTAATTATTTTTTCATTGCTCGTTTACTTTATTTTGCTTTCGTTATCATTAGATTGTTATAAATGTCTAATTGTGAAATTGGTGGTCCTTGAATAAGCAGCTTAAAGTGGTGAAATGCCATAGACAACCTGTTTGAATGCCGTAAGGTTGATTATGGAGTTCTCAATGTAAAGATTTAAGATCGTATTGTAATTACCCATTTTCGCAAAATAAATTTTTATATTTTGAACTTATCAGGATAATTTTTGATAATAGCGTCGGAAATTTCACTTGTACAACTCGATACATTTTGGTATGAAAACTAAACACATTTACACATTTTAATTAATTTACTGGTAACTCACGCGTGATATAGTTAGTCCAGTGACTGGACTGGACTCCAGTCCGACTTAAGTTTCAGCCGCATCAAGTGTCTTCAAATCGAGAGTGAATCGGTTTTTTTTAGGTAAACACGCTCCATCGTAGATCTCATTATCGCTTAACATCAGGCGAGATAGTGGTCAAGTGCGAATCTATTATAGTTAAAAAAAAAAGTGAACATTGAAAACGACAAATCGTCCAGTTCTTATCACCGCGGTTTAAGGAATTCCACCAAATAGCTTTCCAAGGTAATTCAGCAAGGAACAGTTCAAAATCTACCATTAACCCCTCTCCGTGTTGACAAATCATCGTTAACATCTATGGTGTTCAAAATGGCAATAACTCGAAATATGGCGCCGTTTCATGACTCGAACGAAGTGTTTTGACTCTACTTTTGTGATAAGAACGGCTGTGGAATTCGTTGCCTGGGGGGTTTTCACGATGGCTACAATATTGATGTCTTCAAACCGAGAGTGAATCGGTTTCTTCTGGGTAAGCCAGCCCAGTAATGCCCCAGCGTAGACCGCATCATTGCTTACCATCAGGCGAGATGTACGTAGCCTATAATAGGTGGACAGTGTTTTACCTCTTACTTTTTCAAAAACCTAAGTGTGTGATGTAAAACGTATGTGCAAAAAAAAATGATGACGTATGCTTGCTTTGCGTGAGCCGGTGGACATGTTTGGATGCGCGTCGTGTGGAGGCTTAGCTTATAGCACGTTGCGTCATTATTTGCCAGATTCATAGATGGAAATTAGTTTCAAGGTTTCACTAGATTTGAGTTATTAGTTAGTCATCCTAAGTCTTAGTTTTTTTAATAGTATAGAGTGACCAGACGAGCAGGACAAGCGCCTGATGGTAAGCAACACGCCTGCCACATAACGACACAGTGACACGCATCTACCAACGCCATAAATGGAACATGGAGAGTCCAAATCATTACCTAGCGCTAATCACTACACTGCGCTCGTCACCCAGAGATCTAAGATATTATATCTCTAAGCCCTGTAATTTCTCTGCAAACATTGCCCTTAAAACCGGAACAGTAATGTTTGCTCTTTACTGCTTGGCGGTGGAATAACTGGCATAGGTGTGGTACTTCCCCAGGCGGACTGTAGAAATCCTGCCAAAATTTGCTAGACTTAGAGCAAGACTAAACGGAATAAGTCAGTTATTCCTTTTTCCGGATGTTACTAGGCGAATATTATAATAGCGAAAGTTTGGTTGTTTCTTGCTCAATCACGTTGGAACATCTGGATATGGATATTGCGGGAAAATAACGAGAATGCGGAATGCTAATATAAAGTAACTGATAAATAAAATAATAATTAGTAGAAAATGTTTAAATTACTGGGAACACTGTATAGGTTCTAAACTTTTCTGTCCCTTACTAATTAAAATAAAATTGTCACGCAGTCGACATAACAACAAAGACAGAATTTTAAAAAAAGTACCCCCCTCGAAATTAAATCTAAAATACATACCAGTTACGTCAGCTTCAAACACAATTTTAAACCCTCCATAATCCATTCATTAGGAGCTACAATTACATGCTAAATACACGTATAGGCACGTTAAATCCCTCCTTTGATGTTGGGGTTTAAAAAGCGAGGGTAGGTAGCAAAATTTACAGCCGCGATACTCAACCTTGTCGTCCCCTCGGAAAACGTCACCTATCATCGCCAGTGTAATAAAACGGTTTCCGTACACCGTCGCGTGATTCAGTCACAAACAGTGTCTTATTCAATAACTTAACTGATACAAAACGGATCTATTATTAAATAACTTACAAAACCTATTTTTTTACTCAAATACCATTATTATTATAGTTATTTTATGTTTGGTATGTATAATGTAGTGTTTTTGTTTGCTGTTTACTTTTAACCCCCGACCAAAAAAGGGGTGTTATAAGTTTGACGTCGATGTCTGTCTGTCTGTCTGTGTGTGTGTGTATCTGTCTATGTCACCGTAGAGCTCAAACGGATGGGCCGATTTCGATGCGTTTTTTTTTATTTGAAGGTTAATATTCCTGCTTCTTAGTTATGTTGGTTAATATCAATTCAAGATGGCTGCCTCTACAAAATGGCGGCCAAAATATTTCTTCTGCGGCTTGATTAGTAAAATACTTTGCACTATGACAAATTTCAAATCCAAGATGGCCGCCACCACAAAATGGTGAATTATAGTATGAAAATTAATGTGGTTGTTACACATATTTAATTGGATAACGGGACACTCACGTATATACGGTCGGTCAATCCGACTCGAGTTTCGGCCGCGTCCGGCGGCCTTTTTCAAGGAGAGTGCACGCGCGCGATGGCTGCCCGTTTGGCACTGCGTGCTGCCGCACGGCGCGCACGCAAGCTCAACGGCTGTTGCGGGGGTGCAGGTGAGGGGGTGCGAGAGGGTTTGCGCAGGTATACACTCGAACTCTTCGTCACTGGTGAGCTGCGAGTCGGGAACATTGTAGCACACTGAGCTCACTGTGTCTTCACTCATATCGCGAACACCATGCCGAGTACTATGGAGGCACGGCTTCCAAGCGGGCGACACATGCCATCCTCCATCTCTATTAAAAGTCGGACACTTACCGATTTCGATGGCCTACCTTACCTTACGGGGTACAAAGAACTTCTCCCGTGCCAGGACCTCCGCCTTATCGAAACGAATAAAATGTTGGCCGTCCGACCTAAGAG
This sequence comes from Ectropis grisescens, assembly GCA_017562165.1. NCBI lineage: Eukaryota > Metazoa > Arthropoda > Insecta > Lepidoptera > Geometridae > Ectropis > Ectropis grisescens. Next base: position 10,745,000 of record CM029793.1, on the reverse strand, counting down.
CATGCTTTCCTCCGTCTGAAATTATTCGTAAACAGGTTAATAATATTTCTAAATAAAGATAATAATATTTAAAGATAATAATATTTCTCTAATGTCAGAACAGGGCTTTTATCTTTTAAGACTGTAACGTTTGTAATATTTAAAATTTTACTAAAACTCCGCGTTGAATATTGAAATAGGGGACTGTGAACAACCGTGAAACTAATCCCCTAGGGTTAGTCGTACGTGGAAACTGGAAACCATGAGTAATGTCCACTGACCAACCCCATTTGTAATCCCTAGGAAAATATGCACGTAGCAACACGAGGAAGTCATTCAAATATGAACCCTATTTTTACAAGAGTTAGGATAGTAGTAAGTTGTAGAGTATTTGCAAAGGGTTTTACAAGCTCTTCAAAGGGTTGAAATTGGAATTTGCATGTACTTATTGGGATATGTTAGTGAAATATTCGCAGTGCCATTAGCGACACGAACGCGGAATAGGCTATAACATCATCTTTCCAAAAGTATTTTAATGTATGTTCAGTTCATAAAAAGTCATAAAAAATTATAAATATTTTTGCTAAAATCATATACTCAATGCGTAAATATAATTTTTAGTTTTTCAATTAAAAATTTCGGGCGAAACCGCAATATAAATAAACGATATCGATTCAAGTGCCAACTGGTATAAAAAGAGAGAGACGATCTTCTTAGCATTCCATGGATTCACCGTGCGGGTGCCGGTCCATCGTGTGGCAGAGAGAAAAACTCGAGTAGTTCCTGAGACTTGTGACTCGGGCGTAGGTTTAAGGGGCCCTTTCTGACGTACATCAACACTCACCTTCACCACTCGTTTTCTCTCCTGCCCAGCCAAATCTGATATGAGCCTACTAGTGCAGCTTTAGATACACGTTCTAGTATAGAACTTACAGCACTTCTGGATAAGCCAAGGTCTTTCAGTAGGTTATAGAGAGATTTTGCTGGTATACCTCTCGCTCCCACTTCTACAGCGTATAAACTAACTACATAGCCGTTTTTTGTTAATTCGTTTAGGAGGTCGTAATACTTATTTTGTTTCATCGCGTGGTCTTTAGGTATATTAGTTTCCCACGGTACGGTAAGTTCTACAAGGACTATGCGTTTCGTAGCTCTAGAAAAAAGGAAAATGTCCGGTCTGGATGACGAAACACCCACATCCTCTGGGATTTTGTAGTGCTTTTCATACGTGTCCATTAAAATAGTCCAATCAGGTGCTGTACCCAGGATTGAGTAAGGCTTGTTCCTGGAGTTTGAAGTTGAGCCTTCTTTACAAAGTTAATTTGTCTGTTGTTTGTCGTCAATCCCTTTTGGGCTCTAGCTACCGAAAGGCTCATGGCTTCACGTATGATTTCAAGTACTCTGTCATGACGCCGTGAGTAATGACCCCCATTAAGGAGCACCTTGCATCCCACCAATATGTGCCTTGCTGTACATATCGCCTCTCCACAAGTATAGCAACATTTTTCAGAGGCTTTTCCCCACCTTACCAAGTTACTCTGGTCAGGAGGGTCATTTGAAATGCATTTAGATAAAATTTTAATAAGGCAGGGGACCAGTCATAGATCAAGGTGCGCCATTTTAGAGCTAATGGGATACAGAACTCACCTATGGTTAACCACTCACTTTGCATTTCTAAATTCATAGCGTGCACTTTGTAACCGTCATTTTCGTCTTGTTGTAGAAAGGTTTTTACCATGTCTCGGTCTTCCTTTTTTTCTCGCACCCAACCCAGCAGTATTTACTTGTGCACCTGCCATAAATTGTTTATGGAATTGAAGTCTAGATTCCAGGTCTGAAGCAGTTTTGTCTTTTGGGAGAGATGTAATTAATTCGTCTTGCGACTTTCCCAAATCATGCGTTTTGTAACTCTTAGGTGTTTGTAAAGTTCAGACGGTTTCTTTAGTTTCAGCCCAAAACTATTGTGATCCCTAAAAGAGTAGAGGATCAGCCGGATGTGCCAATCCGAACCATGACTTCAATATCTTTATGACATTGGCATCTAGCTTTGCCAGGAGAGTTTACCGATGTCATATACTAGGAAAGGCCAAGTGAGACGTGATGTGAGGTAGTTGTCATATATCCATGCTTTTTGATATTGCTGATAGGCTGCTGGTCTACCTTATTGAGATTGTTCATGAAATTTTCAACAACCACCTCTAATGATGGTGTACGTCCTTTGTGATCTATCTTTCTACCAAGAAATTTGAAAGGCACTGCCTCTGCAATTGTGGCAACTCCTTGGCCACTTATGGAGAGTCTCGGATCGTAAGACGTATATTTGGTATTTCTTCTACCCAGACAAAGACAATGACATTTAGATGGTTTTGTCCTCATTCCCTCCGTCCATGTACAGAACTCATCGACTTCGTTCAACAATTCTTGACACTGTTTGGGATTACGTGTAAGTATTGCAAGGTCGTCCGCAAAGGCCAAGATTGACTCAGTGTACTTATTGTTGATTTTAAACCGGTAGCCCCATTTCTTTTCACGGGATATTAATTTGTCTACTAAAATATTTATAACTATATTAAATGCTATTGGTGATAAGCAGCACCCTTGGAATAGTCCTACATTGTATTCAAGTGGTTTTGTGTATTCCTTGTTTACTGCTATGACGAATTTTAAGTGGCAATAATAAGAATTAATTATGTCAATAATTTCAGCAGGAAAGTTATACCATTTTAGGGCAAATATCATAAGTTCATGCTGGACAGAACCAAACGCGTTCTCTAGGTCTATCCAGCAGACTGTAATTTGCCTCTCATGTGTTCTGGCATCTTTCAAACTTTCTGCTAGTAATGTATTGTGTTCCAGGCATCCAGAAATACCAGGCAAGAACCCTTTCTGGTGATTGGGCCTGAAATACCTATTGCTAGTCATAAATGTGGTCATTTTTGTTTGCAAAATACTGAAAAGATTTTAGAAATTGTATTGGTTAGGGCTATCGGTCTGGTGTCTTTGGGATGAGTTACTTCCTGCTTTTTAGGGATGAGGACAAAATTGCTCTTCCAAATGCTACTGGGACTTGCTTTCTTGACCAGATCTTAATGAATATATTCAAGATATGTTTACGAACTGATGGACACTTTTTATACACTATATAAGGAATGCCATCTGGGCCAGGAGCTGATTTAGTAGTTTTCTTTTAATTTGATAGTTTACTTCCTCTTCACTAGGTGGGGTGCCTTGAAAGCCTGTCAGAGGATCATTAGGTCTTTGGATGTTTGGTTCTACGTACGAGCTCCCGCGTTTAGGCACTTCGTATGTGCTTTTAAAGTGATCGTAAATTTGCGCGTTAGTCAAGATAAGCTTTCCATTTTGCTCCCTGAAAATATTTTTGGAGTATTGAAAAGGGTTTTATCAAAGTCTACTTCGTGTTTAGCTCTGTTAAAATTATCACGATTTTTACTAATTTGAAGCGATATTCCTTGTATTAATTTAAGGATTGATCTTAGAGCCCTGGACAGTTGGTGACTTAGATGGTTATCGCCCATGGTTTTAGCTACACGAAGACGTTTTATTAACTCTCTTTTCTTCCTCCGCAATTTCATTTTGAACATATTTTCCTTGCTATTTTGAGCATAACAAGTTGATGGTGGGTAATGTTCCGAGAAGTATGTATATATGGTGTCCTGGAAAGTTTCTACTTGGCTGTTTAGGTCTTGTTTTGGCCCAGGATGTTCTAATAAGATCGCCAAGTTTCGTCATGAACTTTCCAGGTAGAGTTTTTAAACTGGGAATGCCAAGACGTGTCCTGATGACAATGGACTCCTGGTAGTTTTCACTCGATGGTTCACCTTGGGATATATGAGGGTCAACTCTATCCATAGTGTTTGTCGAAGTACTGACCGACGGCTGTCGTGCTTCAACACCATCATGTGTCTTTAAATGCTTTTGGTACCAGGCTCGTCTCTTGTAAATTTTCCCGCACACAGGGCATCTCAAGTCCGTATTCGCGCCAGGGTCGTCATTACTATCACACGGTGGACAGATCTTCCGCCCCGCCTCTCGGACTGTCCCAGGGTATTATTCTTATTTGGACTTTTAGCGATTTAATTCCCGGGCTTGGCTTGCTAGGCCTTCACCCTCGGCTGTCTTTCCAACAGTCAGATGTCTTTCCATCCGTCAGATGTCTTTTCCACCAGCCATCTGTCTTTCCAGCGTCATCCCGTCTCTCGGGCTGTCATTTTGTTTGAGACGATCTTCTTAGCATTCCATGGATTCACCGTGCGGGTGCCGGGTCCATCGTGTGGCAGAGAGAGAAAAACTCGAGTAGTTCCCGAGACTTGTGACTCGGGCGTAGGTTTAAGGGCCCCTTTCTGACGTACATCAACACTCACCTTCACCACTCGTTTTTCTCTCCCTGCCCAGCCAAATCTGATATGAGCCTACTAGTGCAGCTTTAGATACACGTTCTAGTATAGAACTTACAGCACTTCTGGATAAGCCAAGGTCTTTCAGTAGGTTATAGAGAGATTTTGCTGGTATACCTCTCGCTCCCACTTCTACAGCGTATAAACTAACTACATAGCCGTTTTTGTTAATTCGTTTAGAGGTCGTAATACTTATTTTGTTTCATCGCGTGGTCTTTAGGTATATTAGTTTCCCACGGTACGGTAAGTTCTACAAGGACTATGCGTTTCGTAGCTCTAGAAAAAGGAAAATGTCCGGTCTGGATGACGAAACACCCACATCCTCTGGGATTTTGTAGTGCTTTTCATACGTGTCCATTAAAATAGTCCAATCAGGTGCTGTACCCAGGATTGAGTAAGGCTTGTTCCTGGAGTTTGAAGTTGAGCCTTCTTTACAAAGTTAATTTGTCTGTTGTTTGTCGTCAATCCTTTGGGCTCTAGCTACCGAAAGGCTCATGGCTTCACGTATGATTTCAAGTACTCTGTCATGACGCCGTGAGTAATGACCCCCATTAAGGAGCACCTTGCATCCCACCAATATGTGCCTTGCTGTACATATCGCCTCTCCACAAGTATAGCAACATTTTTCAGAGGCTTTTCCCCACCTTACCAAGTTACTCTGGTCAGGAGGGTCATTTGGAATGCATTTAGATAAAATTTTAATAAGGCAGGGGACCAGTCATAGATCAAGGTGCGCCATTTTAGAGCTAATGGGATACAGAACTCACCTATGGTTAACCACTCACTTTGCATTTCTAAATTCATAGCGTGCACTTTGTAACCGTCATTTTCGTCTTGTTGTAGAAAGGTTTTTACCATGTCTCGGTCTTCCTTTTTTTTCTCTCGCACCCAACCCAGCAGTATTTACTTGTGCACCTGCCATAAATTGTTTATGGAATTGAAGTCTAGATTCAGGTCTGAAGCAGTTTTGTCTTTTGGGAGAGATGTAATTAATTCGTCTTGCGACTTTCCCAAATCATGCGTTTTTGTAACTCTTAGGTGTTTGTAAAGTTCAGACGGTTTCTTTAGTTTCAGCCCAAAACTATTGTGATCCCTAAAAGAGTAGAGGATCAGCCGGATGTGCCAATCCGAACCATGACTTCAATATCTTTATGACATTGGCATCTAGCTTTGCCAGGAGAGTTTTACCGATGTCATATACTAGGAAAGGCCAAGTGAGACGTGATGTGAGGTAGTTGTCATATATCCATGCTTTTTGATATTGCTGATAGGCTGCTGGTCTACCTTATTGAGATTGTTCATGAAATTTTCAACAACCACCTCTAATGATGGTGTACGTCCTTTGTGATCTATCTTTCTACCAAGAAATTTGAAAGGCACTGCCTCTGCAATTGTGGCAACTCCTTGGCCACTTATGGAGAGTCTCGGATCGTAAGACGTATATTTGGTATTTCTTCTACCCAGACAAAGACAATGACATTTAGATGGTTTTGTCCTCATTCCTCCGTCCATGTACAGAACTCATCGACTTCGTTCAACAATTCTTGACACTGTTTGGGATTACGTGTAAGTATTGCAAGGTCGTCCGCAAAGGCCAAGATTGACTCAGTGTACTTATTGTTGATTTTAAACCGGTAGCCCCATTTCTTTTCACGGGATATTAATTTGTCTACTAAAATATTTATAACTATATTAAATGCTATTGGTGATAAGCAGCACCCTTGGAATAGTCCTACATTGTATTCAAGTGGTTTTGTGTATTCCTTGTTTACTGCTATGACGAATTTTAAGTGGCAATAATAAGAATTAATTATGTCAATAATTTCAGCAGGAAAGTTATACCATTTTAGGGCAAATATCATAAGTTCATGCTGGACAGAACCAAACGCGTTCTCTAGGTCTATCCAGCAGACTGTAATTTGCCTCTCATGTGTTCTGGCATCTTTCAAACTTTCTGCTAGTAATGTATTGTGTTCCAGGCATCCAGAAATACCAGGCAAGAACCCTTTCTGGTGATTGGGCCTGAAATACCTATTGCTAGTCATAAATGTGATCATTTTGTTTGCAAAATACTGAAAAGATTTTAGAAATTGTATTGGTTAGGGCTATCGGTCTGGTGTCTTTGGGATGAGTTACTTCCTGCTTTTTAGGGATGAGGACAAAATTGCTCTTCCAAATGCTACTGGGACTTGCTTTCTTGACCAGATCTTAATGAATATATTCAAGATATGTTTACGAACTGATGGACACTTTTTATACACTATATAAGGAATGCCATCTGGGCCAGGAGCTGATTTAGTAGTTTTCTTTTTAATTTGATAGTTTACTTCCTCTTCACTAGGTGGGGTGCCTTGAAAGCCTGTCAGAGGATCATTAGGTCTTTGGATGTTTGGTTCTACGTACGAGCTCCCGCGTTTAGGCACTTCGTATGTGCTTTTAAAGTGATCGTAAATTTGCGCGTTAGTCAAGATAAGCTTTCCATTTTGCTCCCTGAAAATATTTTTGGAGTATTTCATAGTTGAAATTTTCACGAAGAGATCCGAAGTTATTGCCCACTAAATACTATTTCTGTGAAGATCATCTTGAGGTAAGTATGAAATATAATAACTGTTTTACACATACGAAATTATATTATTAAAATTTCAAAACCAACATTTTCAATAGTTTTATAGGTTTTTTTTATGTAGATTGAAAATTATTTTATGTCTTTGCCATCTTCCATAATGAAACTCTGTTGCTTTTTCAGAATATCGAAACTTTGGTAAAAATAACTGAGAAATTTCGAAATATCAATACAGAAAAATAGCCAATAGTTTTTTTGTTTACATGATCTAGTGACATCAACAGCGTTTTAGATATTCGAAGAACAGATTTAAAAACTTGAATTTTAAAATTGCAATATTAAATTTATTTTGCATTTTTATGAAGGGAAATTAACATTACTCAGTTGTTTTCCGTAAATCTATCACATATACATAATTTCAGATTTTTATTAGCGTTTTGTGTAAAACCCTATTAAATATAAATAAATATAAAACAGTAATAAAGAAATAGAGAGGTAGGTACATTTTAAAAAATAATCGAATCTGTCGAGTGGTTTTTCAAAAATTGGTGACGGAATTGTTAATTTTACGGTGATATATTGTATATATATATATATGAACAAAATATTTCCATAAATTGAAGTCGGCTGTCTGGTTTGTCTGCGAAAAATATTTTTACAACATTTTAAACATTAAGTATCGTATCGGTCTAGGTCGATACTAAAGCTTACACTAACCGAACCTGAAAATCCCATTGCATCGAGCCAACCGCCATTAAATTCTATCGAACTGAAGTGGCTCCGTTCGCCGATAAGCTCTCGACTACGTACTCTGGATTACGTGAACGCTAGTTTCGTTTAGGTTTTAATGTTTAGGGTTTATTTTCAAGGACTGAACAGTAAAGCGCAATAGATGTTTGTTACTAAATCTGCTCAATGCAATCAGAGTACGATTTTTTAGAGAGTGATGGCACAGTTCCCATTAAAATGTAAAGAAATAAATGTGAGATGGGTCAGCACAATTGTAATAAAGACACATTATACTCGTATAATGCTTGACTTGCTTGCTTGACAGTTTTTTCTGTACAATAATTATTATAATACAGTAAATTAGTCATTTCAAAGTTTAAAAATGTATACAATTTTTATGCTCTTTCTTTTGTTTTTATTTTTTATTAATTGACGTGTAAATTCTACATTTATGAATAAAGTACTTTGAGGAAAGAAGTCAAGATAATGCATGTAGGTACCTACCTAACTAATGTAATTGCTGTATTATTGATTTTGTATCGGATACATTTCAGAAAGGGTGCGACTGTACTTCATGATCTAATAATAGTTTAATACCGCTTTGCCCTTTTTTCTTTGGGAATCCTTGTAAGTAGCTCGGAAATTCACGTTTGACGTTCCAAAGACTCCAAGGAAGAGGTTGGAATCTATTTAAAACGTCTAGGCTGTGGAATACGTTGTCTGGGAGGTTTTCGTGAACGTTACGATCTTGGTGTTTTAAAAAAGAAATAAAAAGGTGGGGTTATTGGGAACTTATAAAAAAATAACCATTCAGACTATCAATAAAACCCTGACGCAAGCACGCGTCTATACGAACATTAGTCGTAGAACGTCTATAAAACATAAATCATTGTTTCGAATCTTCACAATACAATGACATTTTATTTTATTACAATTACACTAGAAAAGCCACACAGAAAACAATAACTGAACTTTAAAACGAAGGATTTTGATCACGAAAGGCGATCTTATCGCTAACGGAGACGAACAAGTATAATTTTGGAATAGTAGGGGCATTGGTGTGGTTACCTATATGTAGGCTTTATTGTCCTATATGGCTTCAAACTTTCTCCCTTTCCCGTAGCCCTTCCATGACGCTGCAGTAGTTGATCCAATAAATAAACTTAGTAAATCGATAACAAACTTGCACAGACCTATTTCTGCTTCCTACTTGAGGTCACGCACAAAGGATATACGGGTCGAAAACTTTGCGAACCAAAACGAACTCCATATACGGTTGTAACTATAGCAAGAAATACAAGCTGGATCCCATGCTACAAGCTCTGCCTGATTTGGGGCACTCACAAAGCACTGTCTAGTGCTTTGTGAGAAAAGTCCGCCAATATTTATTTATTTAAGTATGGTATAAAACTTACTTTTTTCGGTATAGCGGGAGCTAGCGAGTTTTGGGCGCAGGATTCTGCTAACCAAAACTTACTTTTTGTTAGTACCTACTTGTAGTAGTTTGTAGGTTTAAGTAGTTATCATCTATACTAATACTATAAAGCTGAAGAGTTTGTTTGTTTGTTTGTTTGAACGCTAGGCTCTCGGGAAGTACTGGTCCGAATTGAAAGATTATTTTTCTATTAGATAGTCCATTAGTATAGTCCATTTATCGAGGAAGGCTATAGGCTATATATAGAACATAACGCTACTATCAATAGCAGCGGAGCATGAATCAAGAATGTAACAAAAACGGGGAAAAACATTCCTTTTTGAGTTTTCGTAGCGTGCTTTGACATGACAGCATGTGTCTAAGATTGCGTCAACTTCAACTTTTTCTTTTGGCTTCCATTTGGTATGTCACCGTAATTTCGCCAATGTCCAAGATTGCGTCATTGAATATAAACCTTTGCTAATCAAATTTGTTTCTAAATCTGAGTTGGTACGACCAATTTCCGACAGATGGCGTAGCAGGTAGCTGAAGAGGTTTTTTGTTTGAAAGCGATATTCTCAGGAATGACTGAACCGATTTTAGTCATTCTTTCATGTTGGATATGTACGGGATCCCGCTGAGTGCTATATATGTACCACGGGGCGGGCATCTAGTAAAATATATGTATATGCTTTCAGATATGCTCTCTGTTTGTAGGCCAGAGATTGTAACTGGCGCTGAATCCTACGAACTAGAGTTGATAAGAGTAGAGAGTAAGTAAGAGTTAGATCTAGTTTTGTAGTGGAAAGCGGAACAAAGCTATGTTTGTACATTACTTCACTACTTGACGGTAGAATAACTGTCTAATTTGTGGTATTTCCCCAGGTGGACTCTGAAAATTGTCCTACCACTATAAAACTAGTTCTAACTCTTACTTACTAACTCTAGTTAGTAAGATTCTGCGCCCGATACAATCTCTGGCCTACGCACCAACGCAGTGCATATCTGAAAGCATATCTATATGATGACTACTCAAAGCTTTTCGTATACTTACCAACAAGTAGGTACAAGTTATGTACCTACCTAGTTCTACAACTTTATTCGAAATGCTTTCGCCCATACGTCTTTTTCTGCGGATACCCATAGTTCTACTTCCCGTCTATCGACCTCATTCTCTTATTGACGACGATTTAGAAAAAAATTAGGTCGACTGTAGTACGCTGACTTATCATTTTTTTCAGCCTAACGGATCCATTTGTCACCATGTCTGGTTCGCCCTACTTCTATTTACAGTCCTGACCATCGCCGATGGTAACCTCATTTACAAAGAATTTGTGAATCGATTTAGATGGTTCTTTTTTGTTTAGTAGATCATAGTTCAGAGGTGGTCCCATATAAATTTTATTAAAATGGGTGTGGCGGTTTTGGAAATATGAACAAAAAACTAAAATTTGCTTTCATATATTTAGACGATAAATATAATGATAAATATATTCGTATGAAATTTGGTCGAGTGTCTGAATAGAGTTTTAAATTGAAGTCGTTTTATGTTTTTTTTTCAAAAAAAAAAAAAAAAATGTGTGACTCGATTTTTTCCGGGGAGGAGGTACTTGTGTTCGACGTTATATTTTTATTTTACTGTATTTTTTTATTGAATTTAGCAACTCCACTGACTCCGGGGTCCGTGACCTTTGTCATTTGTTTTCTTTTTTACATGAATCTTGGATTAGGAGAAGAAAAGGAAATAGGGGGGAGTAGGGAACATTTTTATTGTAATTCTAGGCCTATTTTATTTTCTAAACCGCCTCCTCCCGGCTCAGCGCCTCCACCACGACTGCATTTCTGTCTTTGATGTCTTTTGGTCATTTATTTTACTGTATTTATGTTTCTAAATCGGTTTTGGCCACGACTTTGTCGAAATTAGTAAATAGTATTATTAAATGTCGGCCTCTTACCGGATATATTCCGAAAATTGTACATCTGATCTTCATGAACTTCACACCTAAGATACTGCGCTTCATCGCTCTTTAGCCAACCACGAGGATAGTCTCGCGGGATTGTCAACGACCAAGTTTAGTTACCATACCTGAGGATGAGGAGAAGACAAATGTCCGAGATTTTCGTATCAGTAGCATGCAATTTTACACATAATATTTAACTACACGTATTACGTTCATTGGATTCACTTATTCAACACAATTAGTTAACGGCCGTCTAAGATTTTCATCTTATTCTATCGTTCTTCATGATTTCTAAGTTGACCGTTGCCAAATACTTAGATACGTAGTTACCAATACATTTGTCTAAACCACTACTGGAATTTGAAGAGCTCAATTGATATCTTAGACCGAACTGAAGCTATTACACTAATATATTTGGCGAACGATATTGGCAATGTAATTTGGCAAATGGCTTTCGACGACATATGAGTGGTGTTTCACTGGGTCTTTGAATGTGGTACCACGCAATGGTGGTTCAGGTACCGTCCTGTACCATTAGTCATGTACGCCAACCATAATCATAAATACTTAAATATACACATTAGATTCTTGTTACTAACAAGTTGAATACCATTTGAGTGTTCACGTTTTGACGACTTTATATTTATTTTTGTTTTGCACGATAAGGGCATTTAAGATGAAGAATCCATTAAAGAGATTTTAGTTCTCGTTAAACTTAGAAATATGAGGTTGTTTTATGTTTGAAGTGTATTCACCTGTATAGATTTCTTTTTCATTTCATTTTGTGCGTTTCCTATTTTTCGGAATTATTTATATGGTCCATTTATGCATCGCTTCTGTGATTGTATGATGCTGAATATACTACGCGAAAGGTTTACGTGAGAAATGATAATTTTGTTTTGAAGCTACAAAACTGTACTAAAATCTGATATCTGATATTGGGTTTATGTTGTCTTAGTAGTACAACACACTTCATGTATAATTCACCTTATAAAACACTAATGGGGTTATTGTCGATTCGCCACAAAGTAAATTCGTCACAATTTGTGTACTCCATACATTCAAAGTAAACTCGCCACAAGTTATATAGAAACATTTGAACGATGTCACTAATGGAACTCTTTAAATTTTTGCTTTGGCATCCCTTCAATTCCTTATCACTTATAATCACGACTATTACAATTGAATTACTCTGCTCATAATTCTTAGCATAATAAAGGACTACTAACCTGTCTAAGCAGATCACGCTGCGTAGGAGGACAAGTTTAGTGCCTTTTGTAGTTCATAAAAACATTATGGTTTTCAAAGCTTTCAGAGCGAAGGAGATGACGGATAATAATAACTCCTAAAGTGAACGTGATTACAAAAATGTCCAACCCAAGCCCAACGCGTTTTGTATTTTCATGATGATTTAACTCGTTAACTAAACTAACTTGCGAAAAGTTAAAGAAATATAGACTCTATCCTATTAAAATAAGGTTTAAATGTGCCCCGAACCCATATAGGTACGGTGCCGCATGCCGATAGAAGGGATAAGCCACATAATAACTACCCTCATTATTCCGAGCAAACCTGTAAAAAATCTTAACTATTGGAGCTCTAAATAATGAGAACACTTTTTTCGTATTCAAGTTATTATTAGGAACATAGTTTATTCTAAATTAAGAACACCATTAGTTCATAAATAAAACAGCTATGATACAGTCTACAGCATTATATTTCGGAATCAGTCCTTCATACCAACTTATTCATAGCTGCCTCGTGCAGATCAAGTAATACATTTCGTACTATAATTAACAAAAACGCTTTACAGTACCTTAAAATCAGTAACAGATGTACAATTATCACTTTTTACTTAGATATTTACTTATTACTGGTTACGAGTACTTTTAATTTAAACCTTTCGCTTAGACTTGCTGCCGTATATGATTTTTTATATCCCTGTTCCCCGAGACCAACGTGAGCGTCCTAGTTTCCCGCCAAAACTATCGCAGCCCACAGACTACAAACAAATCATATTCACCCGGAATTTTAGGGTTACCATAGAGCGCATTACGGTATTCTTACTATTCTTTAAATACCAACTTATATGAATTACTAATATTGCTAACAGCTCGGCCATCCTGCAGAAGCGAGTCCTCGCGCTCGGGTTTTAAATTTATTTTACATCTTGACTAAATTATACGAGTAATTCTATTCTATTTCTAGTTAATCTAATATGTTTAACAAAGTAATCATCTTATAGCAAAGGATTACAAATTTATCTATAACCATTTAGTTAATAACTCTATTTTAAATAATATGTTTGTTACATGTAGTTACAAATTGGATATCAAAGGAGCATAATTAATTAGTTATGTTCAAAAGAAAACAAATAAAATTGAGCACATTGCATCATCACTCACTATAAATATCTTTAAATGTGTCAGTCACTATACTTAAGAAGGGCAATATTTTCATAGATACATTTTCAAATTAAAATCATGCATTATTGATACACAATTAAACAATATTTATTATATTTACAATTCACAATAATAAGATTGTACGATTTTACTTGGATTTTACATAAGAATATAGTAAGTAGGCATTATTGTCGCATTGTAAATTAAGCTTCTCTCAATTAATCTCAAACTAGGCCTAAGCCTGTATCCAGATACCTGGAGTCTAGACACCTGTTTACCATGTGTCTATTTTGTTGTTTTGTGAAATAATTTTGCTACAAAAATATGGGTCAGATTTATACAATAATAGTCTTCAATCCAAAATACCTATTCAGCAAATCATGACAAGTACGTATAATTAATTAAACCTTGGTACATTATTATGTTTTAATTTCTGATGATTATCACATGAAAATTATAATTACATAAATAGATATATCTAATTTCAGGCATATACGATAATATACCTTATCTATACTTTGCGGTAGTCAAAAGATAACCTGCATTTCATTACAAACAAACAAAAAACAAAGTAAAACCGAATTATTCATAATATTATTATATATCTAATAATTAAGTTACGTAACAATTGTTTACAACAGTTTTTGGTCGTAGTTGTTACAACTTTAGTGAAAGTTTTATTCGTTGAACATAATCCAAAGTAATCATTTACTTATAAATTAATGATGATGAATCACGTCAATGGTTTCTCTACTAGGCAATATGATGATTTCAGCGTGTCTAATCAATTAGCATAATAACCTACTTCATATGAGCGACAAAATAATTTTTACTGATACTTATAGGGAATCATTGATTGTTTCGTGACCAACAATCTGATAGTCTCTATTGGAACTTGATTCGAATTAAACGTATTCAAACACCTATTAAACACCATCACTGGTTTGAGTTCTCGTATCTGCGGCTACCACGTCTTCATAACGACCGCGGCGAGTAAAGGCATATATATCATTGATCAGATGCCTAATATTTGTCAAAATTTCTAATACGATACAGGTCTTGAAATTTTATAGCTAATTTTATCATCACTTGGCGTTCCACGCCTTACATACGAGTACTTACTAAATCCTCGTCGTTGAACCTTATTGACTAAGTATGCAAAAGTATGTTTCGGATCTGATCATTATCGTTGATTACTCGATAAATCTTATCTTTATACCGACGATATATATTTCTTATAATATATTTATTATTTATATTATAAGAAATTATAATCATTTATTATTTATAGAATCTTCAATAATTACTACTTTCGGATTAGTTGCTGAACAGTAGATATCTTTTCAGCTTCGTTTCGTAAACACGTGCGTATTGTCCTTTACGCGTAGGTATTCAATGTTATGAAGTATGTTTATGTAAGTCTATTTTAATATATTTTGTTCATGCATTATATTATTTACTAGCCATCCACCCTGGCCTGCGGTAGGTGTATTTATAGCCTATAGCGTGCAACGACCACGCACATAACCAATGTAATAACTTTGAAATCAGTCTGGTAGTTTCAGAGATTAGTGCGTTCAAACAAACAAGATTTATATTTATTTTCTTTATCTTTATAATGTTAGTATTAAGTAGGTATAACAATAGCTATGTACCATAACTGTACAACGGATTTACTTCTAAATGATATGTATCCTATTTGTGTAATTGTTTATGTAGGTACATAAGTTTATCAAAGATACCAGACCCATACCTTTACTAGTTATCTTGTCCTAACAACCAAATCATCTAGAAGACATCGCTATTAGCGATAGGCTAGACTTTATTGTACAACATTTTAATTACTTACATGTTTAGTCACTTTTTTCTATTGTATTGTGATATACCTAATAAAGTGTTTTTTTTGTATTGTTGTCTTATTAGCTGAGGATAGTTATTGTATCCAATCTTCAGGATACTCTATAAAGTCTGGGATTTGGATCTATAGCTTCCCCTTGGGACTCCTATTCTAAAGCATCCAAATGAGGGTTGCTCGCTCGATACGCGATTTCGCCATTGAATTCTTGAACTACACCCTCAACGACCACACACGGTACTAGATCTCTGTTAGTGTGTGTGTGTTGAGTGTGGTTCTCGGCGCAATGCAGTTTGACAATATTTTAAGTGGGATACTCTGAAGGTAAACTCTAAATTTACTAAGAGAGGATACTGCTGAGAGGGTTTCAAGTTCGAATGAGTGGAGCTTTTACTTCTCTCAGGTTTCTCTTTTCTCTTATTACTGTAAGGGACTGTCCTAAGGACCCCAGAATACCTGTCACGCCGTACTCTCTTGAATCTGTGTGGACCGGCCAAACGGTCCGCAAATCACGGAAAACTATTTAAGACCAGTTCGTATGGGTTTTTGATGTACTTAAAGTACTAGACTTAGAAACCGCCTTCAAGTCCAGGCTTTAAACCGTCAATACTGACTGCAAACCCCAGGAAGTCTGTTAAATTGTAGCGTGATGAAATGCCACCGCGATAGTTCGAGGCTTTACCCGGTTTGTTTTGTCATGTGACATACGATACGTCTTGTATATTCCTGGCTTCGTATCCTTCATCTCATGAGTTGTGGCAAACTTCTAAATCTCTTTTATTTTTCGGACGAGAAGTAATCGCTATATTCAACGAGCAAATTATGTAGTTCCTTTTTTTCAAAAGTATTGGCTACTAGTCACCATTGAAGAAGTGCTCGTTATTATCATATGCAACGGGACAGATATCGCTCATTATAACTTGTAGGCATAATTTGAGTTACTAAAGTACTGTTATAAACCGAATCTTCGCTTCAGCGAAATTTCGAATAACATTTCCCTGACCATCAAGTGTGAATTGGGAAGGCAGTAATACATATTATAGATATTAGCGGCCCGCTCTAACCTCGCTCGGAAACCTCCATACAAAGACTATCCCATCTTTCATGTTGGATCAAATCTTACACGGTGCGCAAACCAGACTACAATTGCGGAGTCCGTCGCGGACAAACAACGCGACACGTAATTTGTGTATATTTTAGAGCTATTACCATGAATTGAACAGTCTGCATAGATTGACTCTTTATCTTTAATACTTCGCTTTGTGATTTTCTTGGAACAGCTACTAGTCGCCCCGAACCAACAACAACCTCATTGTTTAACTTAAGATAATCTCTTGGTTCGGACCTTATTTCCGACAAGAAGTCATCTGGCGTATTTGTTATATTCATATTAAATTTTCAATATAACAAGTACATATCAATGTTACACCATCATTCTATAATATTATGAAATACAAAGTAACTTTAACATTGTTAGGAATAGCGACTTCTGGTTTTTTTTAATTTTCAGTAAAACTGTTACTTATAAACTGATCCGTTCAAAACTAATCCTCGATAGTTTCTGATACATCGTGAGTTTTTTATGTTTACGTTGACTTTGAGCAATAGCTAATTTCTAACAGTTCCCAAATTGATACTCTTAATCGATCGTCAATTCTGTGTAATTAACATTATGCTACCTTCCGTATCTCTACATCTGCGATAATCTTCTTGTGTATGCTTTTGGTAACAATACTGCCTCCATAAGAACATGACGTGCAAGTTTGGCAAGCTTTCAAGCCTAATAATAATAGTAAACCTGCACGGTTGTCCCAGTGGCAGCGGGAGAATGCCTCGCCAAGCTTTCTTATCCACTCGGCCCAACTATTAGAGTAACGTTTCTGAGATTTTGCGATGCCTGGTTATTGGGTACAGCAAAATGGATTATTTTATTTTCGTTCCACTCGTTAATTTTTACACATTACTTTGTTACTCAAATCATTGTAGTCTGACTTTTAACATTAGATCAAACTCTGGTTTTACGTTTGTAAAAGAAAGCTCAGCAGTCAAATGTCCATGTACACTTTTCAACTCATTAAATAAATGTATGAAGAACATCATGAAGTTCATGTTCAAAATCCGATGAACAGAAGTGACGTTTTGCAAAGTGTAAAACAAAATATATTTTTTAAAACAATTTAATGTGTCGCTATAATTGCAGCGACTCTTTCGCGTCATTTTGCGTAAACCTTGAGCAGATTCGCCTATACTGTAATGCTCTACAATTTCTCCTCCTCCCAAGAGCGAACGATCTTTCGCTAGACTGTGAATCTTCGTGAAAACCCTTGATCTTTTATGTTTATCATTATCGTTTATCTTATTACTGTCACTATATTATGAGCCTTATGTGGCCTCAACAACTCTTCTTTAAACCACGTCAAATTTACTACATCATAAATCGAATTATACATAATAGCGGTTGTGGACTTGTCTGTTAAAATCCAGACTACCTTCCACACCTTCTGGTTCTCTGGTTCTCAAATGTGTCAATTTACAACATTACTAAACAAATTCATATTAAAGCGCTTGTGGACTTGCCTGTTATCCAGACTCCTTCCACTTCCTGGCTACGGTTATCAGTATCAGTTTACATCATCACTGAGTAAATTAAAATTAGAACGCTTGTGGACTTGCCTGTTATTCAGACTCCTTCCACCCCTCGTTCCGGTCCTTCTCAATCGGTGGAATACTCGTTATCCGAGCGTGCCCTTTGCAGCGCTAGGTCTCAGGTTCACTCTTCATGCCGCAACTTTCGACGCTATCTCTGCGTCCTTGATTCGGTCTATCCATAATCTGGAACTTCCAACAAAGGCATTAATGATTGCTCAACCTACCTTTAACTCTATTTTTTTTTCATATATGAGCAAGTACTTTCTTCAGATTACTTTAGTTTAGAACACTGCTAAACTGCAATGAGAAGCTCTAGTACCTACCTACTTTTCTACCTTGATGATACTAGTCACGCGTGACTCTGGTTTCAACTCGTTTAAATGTACAATCTATAAAGATTTGCCTTATTAAGTTACATGTTGGCTGAACAATAGCCACCTCAGTCGAAGTTCACAGCTCACCTCCATTCTCAATGAACGGCGCATGCTGTGACTTAAGATCATATCACTGGCAATGTCAGTTTAGTTCATAACTATTGGTAGAAAGAGGAGTTTAATTTAATATACGTCACATGCCCATGGTTATCTGAATCAGCAGTTAAAAACACAGTTTCTTTAAAATTTTCTACATGCATAAGATTATCTCTAATTGAATTAATTGCTAAAACGACTCTGTACACTAAAGACAAACTTGACTTTGTCCGGATCTCCATGTAAGATATATACGACTTGGCGGGGGCACTGCCGTGCCCCCAGATAATATGCCAAAAGCGAGCTAACGTCAAATCATATACTGTCATTTATACTGAATGCATTACCGCTTTGGTTCGTCATAGTTACTCTACACAGTAATTTGAGAACATTTTATAATTATGATCTGCTATGAGGTTCGTACATACAGCTTCGACGTCTGACCCGTGATCTGACCTGCATGTCTATTGTGTCACCATTTTTATTCCCACAACTGGGACTCTGGTCTTCTTTTAAAAGAAGATAAACGCCAATACCCACCACTCTATCAAGGTCCGGTTTGACGGATAATGAGTGTCCCTGAAAGATATCGTTTTAGGTCCACCCCGTTCCCTTGTGACTTACATTATCATCATATATGACATCAGTGGTCATGACAAAGTTTCACTAACAGAACATGGAAAAATACTCAAACGTACCGCCGGGATTCGAACCATAACCTCGTGTAAATCGAACGTTCTCACAACTGGGCGACCACAGTTTTAAAAAGAACATTTGAATAAGTCTCAGAGTAACATTAATGGTTTGTCCAGAATGACTGACATTGCGGTTATCGGGTGTTACATATTTTTTATCGAAGCATGGTTTTCGAAAACTATAGGATATAGAATTTTGTAACATGGCATACCCTTTATAAATTGCATAGAAAATATGTATAGCCACTATTTACACATTTATTATTATGTGCAATATCTTGTGCACAATTAAACGGGTAGATAAAAATAATGAACACCTGGAAAATGCGGTATAGGATTTCCAGTAATTAATGTAGTGAGGACCACTTTGCAATAACAAATCAAAAATGGTACCTAAGTACCTACACGGAAAATACACTTACGTGAGATTGTTCACCCAAAGATCTCAATACACAAATGTGCCCTCCCAAACTTCAGGGCGCACGGAATCATGTCATAGTTGGGAAGAGTGAGCTCACTCACTCCGTTCCAGTTGGTTGCAGGAAGCGGTGAACGCCAGACGTTTTTACATATCAATATTCGTTGTCAACAACCAAGATAAGTAGAACCACAGCAAATCGCGCCGCTAGCGATTCTAGGGTCAAGTAGATTAGTTATGTGTAAACTACTTACGACACACATAGAGACGCAGTTTATTACTAATTCCAAGTTACTCAGGGCATATCCATTGGTTTATATCGATGGTTCGCTCTGCAACTCATTAAACCGTACATTTTACCACAAATTAAACACTGATCATAGAGTTTTCGTATTGAGTGACATTAACAAGCAGATGTTAAACGTGGAGAAAAAACATTGAAAAGAAAAAATATATATCACATGGGCGGGACCAACGGACAATTATGGTTTACTTGTCCGCCGATCCCACTTCTGAGATATTAGGAACATAGTTTATTCTAAATTAAGAACACCATTAGTTCATAAATAAAACAGCTATGATCAGTCTACAGCATTATATTTCGGAATCAGTCCTTCATACCAACTTATTCATAGCTGCCTCGTGCAGATCAAGTAATACATTTCGTACTATAATTAACAAAAACGCTTTACAGTACCTTAAAATCAGTAACAGATGTACAATTATCACTTTTTACTTAGATATTTACTTATTACTGGTTACGAGTACTTTTAATTTAAACCTTTCGCTTAGACTTGCTGCCGTATATGATTTTTTTATATCCCTGTTCCCCCGAGACCAACGTGAGCGTCCTAGTTTCCCGCCAAAACTATCGCAGCCCACAGACTACAAACAAATCATATTCACCCGGAATTTTAGGGTTACCATAGAGCGCATTACGGTATTCTTACTATTCTTTAAATACCAACTTATATGAATTACTAATATTGCTAACATTATGTAGACCGAATTTTCTGCTCACCTGTCCAAAAAAGTTTGACCCTCACAAACGGCACAATGTCAATCTACCTACAACTTTGTTTTTGATAAACTCATAAGGGTCATGAAATAAAGCCTCTCATATCTCGACTCTGTCAACTTTATTACATTTACCCGGATTTCTGGAGGTCGTTACGGTTTACTGTATATGAAAGCTCTTTTATTAAGCTGGTCATGAAATATGAAATATCTCCGCGTGAATATAGGGTTCTGCAAACAACATTAAGTTACGGCTGGTCTAGAAAATTACAGCTGGTCTAGTCAGGAGATCCTGAACCCCGGGTTCAAATTCCACGCGCACCACTTTTTTTTTAAAGTCATGTGCGTAATGCTATCTTGATTCTTCGCAGGTAATTCCGAGAAAGTCATCTTTCCGGGACATGTGTCATCTGCCTAACCGTAAATTGACAGCGAGATAGAGAATCATTTCTTAAGAATGATTCTTTGATTCTGTTCTTGTGACAGTAATCCCCCCCCACCCACAGTGGGAATATAACGTGGGCTGTTTATGCTTATTCTAAAACAAAAAGATATAGAAGAATGATAACACCTATTTGGGTTGTCACATAAAAGGCCAACAACAATTACGTAACATCAATTCCCACCCTTAGCAACACTAAAATACGTAGTTAGCTGAAGTTATACACAGAGGATGAAATACAGAGACACGTGATGTCTACACGAGTGTGCGGTTACGAAGGCACGATACGACGCGGCCGGATGGAATTGAGTTAGTAAATGTATGTGCGTTGACATCAAACTCGTTCTAACTTCTGAACATGTTGTTGTCACTTATATGTGTGGTCTGCAGACATTTGGATAGATATCGCAAGCCTTTCCAAGTAGTAGGTAGGTAATAACTGCATGTTTTGGTTGAATAAGAGTAGATTATCTAAATTTGCAAGACAACTGCATGTTTTTTGTAACAAATATGGATTCTCAATTAACTCAATTTCCAGGATAACCGCAAGTCTTTGTAGCATACAGTGGATTATCTAAAATTGCTGGGTAACCACATGTAATTATAGCATACAGTGGATTATCCAAAATTGCTGGATAACCGTAAGTCTTTGTAGGATACAGTGGATTTTCTAAAATTGCTGGATAACCACGTGTAATAATAGCATACAGCGGATTATCCAAAATTGCTGGATAACCGTAAGTCTTTGTAGGGTACAGTGGATTATTTAAATTTGCTGGATAACCACATGCTATTATAGTATACAGTGGATTATCCAAAATTGCTGGATAACCACAAGTCTTTGTAGCTTACAGTGGATTATTTAAAATTTGCGTAAGTCTTTGTAGCATAAAGTGGTTTATCTAAAATTGTTGGATAACCACATGTAATTATAGCATACAGTGAATTATCCAAAATTGCTGCATAGCTGTAAATCTTTGTAGTATACAGTGGATTATCTAAATTTGCTGGATAACCACATGTCATTATAGTATACAGTGGATTATCCAAAATTGCTGGATCACCGCAAGTCTTTGTAGCTTACAGTGGATTATATAAAATTGTAGGATAAATGCATGTCTTTGTAGCATGCAGTGGATTATTGTAGACATGGCCACCCAAAATATTCACTCACAAACGTAGTTCTAATTTTTCGCCATACAGGGCGAGAATGGCGTCAAGTGAAGGAAAGATATATTTAAGTAAATATAAAGTATCTCCCAAATCTGTTTTTTTTAATATATCTTTGGATTGTTATTATTTAAAGTGAAACTACATAAACTTGGAAATTGTTTCCGTGATATCTAGAACACACAATAGCATTAAGCAGCCCTCTTTTATTAAAAAAAATCCACCGAACGTATCAAAATTAGAAGTGCAGATGGGATTCGAACCTATGACTTGTTTGCGTGAAATCGGACGTTCTCGCTGCTAGCCCACCACAGCTACATAACTGGTAAAATCTGGCTTAAACTTTAATCAAAATTAACGTACTCATGATGCGGTGTCTACTTGTAATGGCTGTGATGAGAATGTATTAGTGTGCGTGCATCTAGACGGAGCGCAATATGGATTTATGCCTTTTGGGTATAGCAGTTCATCATGTCTTATTGCTGTATCGTATCGCCAATCAGCCTTCGTTTAGATCTCCATGCTTTTTATTTGGACGTACTTATTATGATTTCGGCAAAACACGCACTTCAGTCTTTGACATATTCTACGAATTTTTAATTATAAATGAACAATTTATGAGAAAAGTCGGGCTTTGATATTAATTTGATTTCATTTGATACCCATATCGAGGTAGGTTATGAAGAAATATTTTGACCGCCATTTTGTAGAGGCGGCCATCTTGAATCGATATTAACCAAACATAGCTAAGAACATCCGTACGGAAATTAACCTTCAAATAAAAAAACCGCACCGAAATCGGTCTATCCGTTTGAGCTCTACGGTGCCATAGCAGACACACACATGGACACCCTGACATATTGACAGACAGACAGACAGACATCGACGTCAAACTTGTAACACCCCTTGTTTGGTCGGGTGTTAAAAAAAAAAAGAAGAATAGGTATTGAAATAACACGTTTCCAGAATGACGGCAATCTTGGGGAACAAAATGGCCATAGTCTTGATATTGCCCTCTCTTTTCTTTTCATTTGAAACTATAGAGACAGCAAAAGAAAAACCAAAGCTGATATGACAGATATTTTTGATAGGTTTTCACTCATCTATCATCTTAAAACGGCTAATTCTTTCACTGTCCTTCTGTAACTAGAAAGAGGTTTGCTCGTGTGTGTAAACTCATACTTTATATTTGACCGTTATACCTGTCTGACATGAATCTCATGGGTCTTCTTTCTAAACTGGTCCGTTTATCTCTGACGATATTGCAGACGATGTTGATCTAGACAACTGCTATATTTAAGTACATAGTGCAATAGTAGCACGTCAAAAATTAATACACTATTACTAAAACATCGATCTAAGTTACAACGAGCTACAAGAACATAATATGTATGATGTTACCCGCTCTTGAAGGGTTCCTCATGGGCGAGGCCGACTCGCACTTGGCCGCTTTTTTAAAATTAACTTCATTGTTCTACTGCTGGGCAAAGATCTAGTAATAAAAAAAGGGTTTGTGAATAAAATATAATTCCACATTGGTGTCCTCTGTTACAATACAAAAAGTTATTTCCAGAGATCCGTCACTTAATCGAGTTAGGTCTTCCGGCGACCTTTTCACTTATAATGAGTATCCAAAACGTCCATCACTGCCGTCGGAGTTCGCTGAAAGCGTAAAAGCCAATTTGACAGGCGACCTGACAGGCTGAGCTGGAGTAAAGAACTTGTGTCTTTATTTCGTTCGTTATTAGATCCATTATTATTCTTCAAACACGGGGCTCCAATATCTACTGTAAAAAGTTGAGTTTTCGTTTTTATTTGTAATATAGATAGATAGATAGATAGATAGATAGATAGATAGATAGATAAACTCTTTATTGCACTTATTTAGAAAACAAAATAACAAAAATATTCAAAACTTAAAAAAAACAAAGTAGCAATTGGCGACCTTATCGCTAAGAGCGATCTCTTCCAGGCAACCGCAGTATGGAAAAGGAGATAAGAAGAATAAGAAGACGGGGAAGTACAAATAATGAGTGGAGGATACTTATAATTCTACAATTTGGAAAATTAACTATACTACTTATAATATATAATTAAACTACAATACCAGTTCCACTAAAACATGCTACATATACTTACATATTAATAACTGTACACTCTAATACATAAATACGAATGTAACATACACTAATAGATACATAAATATCATGTTTTACCGATGGAGATTTATGAAATAGATTTAAATTATATAAAATTAAATAAGAGTAACGATTTCAAGTAATTGATCACGTAGACAAATATAGTTCATTCACCAGTTTCTTGAAGGTGGCTAGCGATGGAGCTTGTCTGGTTGATACTGGCAAACCGTTCCATAGTTCAGTAGCCCGAAAAGCAAAAGATTTGCCGTAGAAATTTTCACTGCGTGCTGAAGGCATTTGGAGCACCAAATTGTTCTTGGATCGGAGAGGCAAAGAGTGTGCATCGCTCCAGAAAGTAAAAACATCTTTCAGATAACGAGGTGATGAGGGGTTAAATAATACATTATAGAGTAGATACAAAGTATGAGCATTCCGACGAAGGCGAATGGGGAGCCACTTGAGCTGCATACGAAACTGAGATACGTGATCATATTTGCGCAAGCCAAATATAAATCTTATGCAATAATTTTGGAGACGCTCAAGTTTATTTAGCTGATCTTCATTGAGGTCGAGATAGCAGATATCTGCGTAGTCCAAGATGGGAAGAAGAAGAGATTGTGCAAGCGCAACTTTAGTAGTAGTAGGTAAAAAATTACGTAATCGTCTCAACGATCCACCAGAAGCAAATAATTTGCAACTGATAGCTTTCAGGTGAGGTTCCCAGCTTAATGTACGGTCGAAAATCACGCCCAAGTTTTTGACTGATTCGCTGAATGGTATAACTATCCCGTTAAAAAACGGAAAATCAGTCGACTCTAGAGATCATGTAAGGACTCCCAATTACTATAACTTGAGTTTTGGAGGGGTTAACATTCAAGCCAAAAGAGTTGCTCCAGTGGACAATTTGTCGTAAATCAGCGTTCACCAGTTCAATGGCAACATTAAGATCAGAGAGCCGTGCTTGAGAATAAATTTGAAGATCGTCTGCATAAAAGGTGGTAGGAAGAATTAAGGTTTTTAGAAATCGAATTTATGAAAATAGCAAAAAAGTGGTGATAGCACGCCGCCTTGAGGGACACCAGCATTTGTACTGCACCAAGACGATAGTACATCGTCGAGGTGAATACGTTGTCGGCGTCCATACAAGTAACTATGAAACCAATTGATTACTGACGGAGATATGTTAATAGAGCGCAGCGTCGCCAGCAAGATATCGAAATCGACGGCGTTAAAGGCATTACTGAAGTCTAGCAGAGCTAGAACAGTAAGCCTGCCGTCGTCCATACCTTTGCGAATGTCATCGGTGATCTTAACAAGAGCGGATACAGTGCTATGCCCTGGACGGAAACCGGATTGTAAAGGGTTTAAGAGGTCTTGCCTGTTTAGGAATTGGTTAAGTTGTGAGTGGACAAGACGCTCAAGGACTTTGGATAGAAAAGGAAGAATAGATATAGGGCGGTATTCGGAAAAGGAGGTAGGATTAGGTTTCTTCGGCAAAGGAATTAAATGTGCATCTTTCCAGATTGTCGGAAAAACACCACAGGTGATGGATTTATTGAAGATTGCACATAGGACAGGAAGGATGACGTCAAGGATGGGCAATAACATGTTCCTACTGATACTATCACCGCCAACAGCGTTGGAGGAGATCGACACAACACTCTTCTTAACATCACCTTCAGTGAATCGATTGAATGTAAATTGAGAGTAGTCAGGAGATGGGGTGGCAGATAGATGATTTATAGTAGAATTTTTTACCGCTTCCGTTATAGAGGAAGCAGAGGAAAAATGACGATTGAGGGCATCTAAGTCTAATTTATTAGGGGTAGAATTTGGACGTGATTTGCCGACTCCCAAAGACTTCAGAAATTTCCAGACTTTGCCTGGATTCTCATATAATGTAAGAACGAGCAAAACATAAGCCTGATGGTAAGCGATACGTCTGCCAATATGAATACAGTGTCTCTCAGCTATTAAAGAGTCCAAATCAGTGCCCAACACTACACTACGGTCGTCAATCGGAGAGAAGAGTTTTATCTCTTCCTTCTATAATTTATCTGGAAACATTGGCTTTCAAACCAGAACACAGTAACGTTTGCACTTCACTTCTTGCCGATAGAATAAATGTCAGAGGTGTCGTACTTCCCCAAGCAGACTGCAAAGAGTCATGTCGCTACAAGAAAAATTCGGTCTGTAGATCGTAGCGCTTCGCACGAGGCGAGGCGGCCCGGGCCGCTCGATTTGACCGCGAACGATACAGCAAAGGGAATTATATACAAACATAATCGTGTGTGAGAGGGTGCGTTCGTGCGTTTGCTCGTGTGTGCGTGTGTGAAAGTGTGCGTGCGTTTGCTTGTGTCTGCGTGTATGTGTTCTTTTAGCATGCAGTAACAATAAGAGCAGGACGTGGTAAACAACTCGTTTATCGAAAACAAAACAGCGTCACACCGGCTATTGGAGCATAAAAAGCCCAAATCATTGCATAGTACTGCACTCTGTGCATCACTCAGAAATATGAAAGAATTTCTTCCTATGTCCTATAATTTTTCTGGAAACATTGCCCTTCAAATCGGAACACAGTCACGTTTGAAGAATAAGTAGCAAAGGCGTGGTCCTTTCCAAGATGGACACTGCAAAGAGTCCTGCTACTAAAAGCTAGATAAAATCCCTAGGGATCCTTGGGATCCATCCCAGTCCATCTTAATAAAGTTTCAACAAAAACAAAGAAACCATCAAAGACCATGAACTTAGGTCTACTATAATTACCACTTGAAGTCTAACCCCCTATACAATTTAGTCTGAAACTAATTTCCTCGTAGCACAGCGCATGCTATAAGGGTGTGCCGCGAGTGGCAGCGTGACCTTGATTACGTAAGCGTATGCATACTGGGGTGTGGCCCAAGGACGAGCGACGCGATTTACGACTTATAAATCAATTTAGACTGAGGGACGTAGTAATGGTCTGGAATTATTAAAAAGCTCTATTTAGTCGTCTTCGGAAAGACAGTATATTCGAATCTCGTGTACGCCTATATTATTCCAACTGTAAATGCAACTTTTTCGTTACCACTGGATTTATCGGTAAAGGAAAACATCGCAAGGAAACGTACAGATTTCATGAAACACATCTTTCGATCTTTTGAAGAAATTTGCCGTTCGCCACAATGCTGCAACATAAAAACTAGCTAAGTAAAATATTGAACAATATAAGAACGACTTTAATACGGAAAATGAAGATCAGGTGTTCTATCACCTAATTAAAATTGTCTTGGTTTTGATATTACCCTCGATTATCTTCGCATGAAATTAAGAGAGCACAGTAGCAAAAGCTTTAACGGATTTAGTGAGCCTGTCGACCTGCATGTCGCCTAAATAAAGGGCCGACGGTATAATAAGCTACTGCTGAGAGTGTTAAATAAAAGCAATAGATAGAAAATATAGATAGTTCCAGAAACCTGGAACGAGCTAGAACTGGTATATTCCATAACATTGTGTTCCTATGCCAAAACACGTTGAATCGCAATGATCCTTTTTGATCAATGGACCTTTGCTCCTTAATCGGATTGGATCGGGGTTCACCCTCCCTGAGCCTACACGTGAGGCTTTTTGATATACAAGAATAAAATTAAAAAGTTTGATTAACCCCCGACTACCTAGGATTTGTAATTTGTACAACATTCTACTAGTTAAGCTCTTTTATTTGATACCCATATTGTGGGAGGTGTGTGCGCCATTTTCTGGTAGCGGCCTTCTTGGATTTGAAATTTGTCATACTGTATAGTATTCTATTAGTCAAGCCCTTTCATTTGATAGCCATATTGAGATAGTAGTGAAAAAAATATTTTTATTTACCGTTTTGTGGTGGCGGCCATCTTGGATTTGAAATTTGTTATAGTGCATAGTATTCTACTAGTCTAGTAGGTTGTGAAGAAATATTTTGTCCGCCATTTTATGGAGGTGGCCATCTTGAATCGAAATTTACGTTTCCGTTTGAGCTCTACCGTGCCACAGACAGACAGACAGACATCTACGTCAAACTTATAACACCCCTTTTTTGGTCGGGGGTTAAAAAATACGTATTATTATAATAATCCTCTTTTATCTTGCGCCAAAGACCGTACAGAACCCGGCTACCAAGTCTAGCACGAAACTGCAATTATGGCCACTTGACGTGCAAGAGACTTTTGCCTTGATAACACCCTTGTTTTAATGTCCGTTTTCTTAGGCTTTAAGTGTAGGCATAATTAAATGCACATTTAGGATTTGTTGTTACGAATTTAATTAAACAAGCGATGTTGTTGCATTTTGTGTATAATTAAAGTTGCCGCTGGTCTAGTCGGAAGAACGGGATCTGCCGATCCGAAGAACCTGGTTCGAATCCCACGCATACCACTATCTTTTCGAAGCCGCTGGTGAAGGAAAACATCGTAAGGAAACCGAAATGTATCTTGTCATGCGACATCCGTCAACCCGTAGTAGGTCTGTGTGATGGATTATGACTTTAACTGTATCTTTGTGAGAGAAGTCCCGAATCCCAGCTGTGGGAATATTCAGTGGGATGCTTATGCTAAAAACCGAACTACTAAAAGGAATCAAATACAAATTTGGGAATTTCGGTTCCTTCTACGAATATCGCGGCCTCTCATAGACCACACCGTCACTTAACATCAGGCGAGATGGTAGTTCTACAATATCGAGAATTTGCTATTGCGCATAGAAACTTTGTTAGTTACGTTATTTGACCTTATTTTTTTAATGTACCAGTTAACAGAGATATAAATTAATAGAATAGAATTAGTTGATCAAGTTCAATAGATTTACAAAATAAAATTACGAGTACCAACCAAAAGTTCCATATTTTTCAACCCAATCTGTTGCTACCCACGCTAAGGTCTTCCAAAGGTTGCCTTGTCCCTTTCGAGATCGATGATTTGTAGATAAAAATAGAAATCCTCTTAGAACCGATTCTGGGAAAGAGGGTAGAGGGTGGCAAACACGAGGCAAACATTATATAGCTTCTGTACCTACCTATTAATAATAAGGACTTGGTTTTCTCTCCCCTGAAACACTCACAATTATTTTATCGACAGAAACATATCTTACAACAAAGTGTTCGTCTTAAATCACTTATATTATTCAGTTTTCATATTGAATGAAGTTTGTCTTATCGAGAGTGCTATAAACTATGAACGCTAACGCCGTGCTATAAAAGAACCACCAAATCGACAGCAACCAAAGAATCAACCGATTGTAGATCAGAAAGGCCCGAGTCACAGAAGTAGGAAGCGGAAGTAGATTTCTTGAAAGTGGCGTACACTAAGAGAGCCCAATATTCAGAAGTCGGCGATAAAGCACTGAAATAATGATGTCGATAAGTATGTATTTAAAAATATATAAGTATTATATCAGCTATCTGGCTTCCATAGTGCAAGCTTTGCTTAGTTTGGAGTCAGGTGGTGTTGTGTGTGAAATGTCCACCCATATTTATTTATTTCTTTGTAATGATAGCTTATTTATTACACAGCAATGTTGTAATTCATCGGTCTGATCGAAAATTAATTAAGGCTACAAATCAGGACATATTGATTGTATGCCTTGATTAGAAAAAGAGTATATTCACTGCGAGAAAGACTGCGTGGCAGTGATAATAATATGTCAATCACTATGACAAAATGTAATGTCCTAAACATAGCTGTTGGTCGGAAATTCCTTAGTGGGATCAAGTAGCTAAACTGTATCCTTAATTATAAAGTGCGTTTTATCATGGATAATGTTAACCCGTAATGTAGTTATAATTTTTAAATATTTATTTTTATCCATAGAGGAGTGTAATTATCTAAATTAAATAGATTACTATGTCCTACTAAAATTGTAAACTCGAAAGTTTGTTTAGATTAGATCTAGAAAGTTTGATAGATGTTTGCCATTCTTTCAAGCAAAAAATACCGAAGGGATCTGGATGAAATTTGGTGCGTAGATAGATAATAGTCTCGAATAACACGTGCTACTTGTTATCTTAGAAAAATGACAGATCGAGAACTGCAGTGAAACTGCGGAATGTTACTAGTTGTTTTTCAATTAGTAAGCGGGAGAGTCTGGGAACAAATTATTCTGCCTCGCTTAGTAACATTCGGGAGGGCGTCTCCCTAGAAACCAGCCCGTATCTAAGGGCGGCTCTTATTATTGGGAAAACGCGTGGGCTGTTCCCAGAACGAGCCTTTGAAAGCGAATATAATGGGAAAGCTTTTACCTTACATTTGCGCTACAGGATCCTGTTTCAGTGCGAAAGGACACGCCGTGGCGAACGTGTCCCTTGAAAATTTATATATTTCTGGCATTATCTGTCTTTCAATTTTTTTATTCTGCAATTTAGTAACAGATTCTATAAAATTCTTTTGTGTTTTATATTCGTGTTCAGGGATTCCGAGATACAGTAAATGTTTTTGAATAAACCGAAAATCAATATAGCTAAGATTTGTGAAATATGTAGTGCGCATGTTTCTGCCACGCCGTCCTGGCTATTACTATTTCTGTCAATTACTACACTGTTTCATTTCAAAGTGTTGTCCATTTATTATAAGTTTTAGATAGAGATGCGCTTTGTTGAACGCAACTAAAGTAATATGAATTTGAAATAATCAATAAACTTCCAACTACTTGCCAGATTTTTATCGCTCTCACTAATTTCATCCGTGCAATCTTAGAGTGGAAAAATAAATGTGTACAATTAAAAAATGTGGTGTGCAAATGACAGGGGAAAATACTCGTAATAACAATTAATAAATTGTAGACATACGACGCGAAGAACCTATTCCATGAAATAGGGCGTCGAGTCGTTTGCGTAATCAGGGTGTGATCCCCGCTTCGGCTCGTTTCTGGTGCAAACGAAATCTATTACCATTCAGGAATAGCTCGAAGCAGCTTGCTTGACACGTAATTGACTTAATAATGTATTTTTATTAAATGTAAAACGGATAAATATTTTACTATTGTAGGAATTGAAGAAATCGATCCATGCGTTTGGAAATTACGGTGATATTCAAAGACAAATTAAGACCATTTGTAATTATGCTTTTCCGGCGAAGCAAAGCGGAAATTATATTTGTTAAAAAAAAGAAAACAGAATTTTGAAATAAATTTGTTACTTGCAATTTTTTCGGGCTAAATCGTTACTAGTTCCTGTGTTGCTTACCATCAAGCGCTTATTTACGCTTGCTCATCCCGCCAATATAAAAATAGCTATTGAATTTTACTAAGATAATATAACGATCTACATAAATAGGTTTGAAAAGCAAAACAATAGATCAAACTTTTTTTGGTAGGTTGTTTGTCGTAAAACCCGATTTTTTGCTCGCTAAAATGTCTATAGACCCTGAAAATTTTCCAAGCCACGACGACAGTGTCTGATTGAACATGGCCTGATATTTTTCGTCTCCTGTCATATATTTCGGGGTTCCAATAAATCTTGGTTCGCTTCGAGCCGTTGTCTTTCGTTACTGTTTGATTTATGAACGCAATAAACGCATCATTTCCATAAACATATGCGATCTGAACATCTGTTACTCGACGGATTAAGAAATTAATAAGTTTTGTTTCGTAATATTCGGATTCCGATAAGGTATTCGGTGTAAGGTCTTGTCAAAAATTTAATATTCAAAAGGTTTTTTGATTAACATTTATGAGGTAAGTTTCGGACACGAGTAGGTCCTTGCCGAATCTTTGAAGTTCCTGAGGTGAGTATACTCTATAACTTTATCTACTTTTTCGTTTTATGATAATTTCATTTCTGTGTCCGTTATTCCTTAGTACAAGCTTTGCTTAGTTTGGTGTTAGTGTTGTGTAAGATTTGTCCAACAATATTTTTATTTTGAAGTAGTAGGGCTCTTTGCAGAGTCCGCCTAGGGAAGTACCACACCTTTGCCAGTTCAGTTGATAGTACAACTTCTTGTTCGCCAAGCAGCAATATGCAAACATCACTGTGTGGGTTTGAAGGGTAATGTTACCGATAAATTTTTAGATGGACATAGACAAATCATTTTTAACAAACTTCAAAAAAGGAAGTGGTTCTTATCCCTGTTGTACTTTTACGTTTGTTTTTGTGTATATGCTACGCGTTAGTTCCGTCAATTGTGAATAAAATTTGATGGTGATTTTTTATTTGTGTCTGTGGCACCGTAGAGCTCAAACGGATCAACCGATTTCAATGCGTTTATTTTAGTGTCCGTGCGGTGGTTCTTAGATATGATAAGTTATTGATGATTTAAGATGGCGGCCTTCACAAAATGGCGGATATATTTTTTCACCATTCTCAAATATGAATATCAAATGAAAGGACTTGACTAATAGAATACTTAACACTAATGATAAATTTCAAATCCAAGATGGCTGCCAATACAAAATGTCGAATTAAATTTTTCACTAATCCCTAACTCACTCATAACTGCAGACGTTATAACACTAGCTCATAACCACGATACCAACGCCCTTTATTTTACTTTATGGTGTTTATTTTTCACTAATTTGGTTATCTTTACTTAACTATGTCAGTGAAGTTTTTAACTATTATTTGTTTTTTTATGGGACTGCTCGTATCTCCAAAGAACGACATCAGTTGATGTTCATAAACCTTGAGCGAAGAACTTTAAGTACACTTTTAGAAGTGAAAACTTATAACTCAAAATTTGACACCTTACTTTGGAAACTACGCGGGTGAAACCGGAGGGCGTGACCAAGAGCATGGCCATTTAGAAATGTATCAATCAGCATTTCTGTGGGAAATGGGAATGGAGGCAATGGAAAATTCTGACGTTTTTCTAGATGACCAATGGGTATGGTTCCGAGTTTACCCGAAGATTTCTTATTATTTCCGAACGTGACGCTAGAATTCAATTCACAGCCCACGAAAAATCTATCCGTAGCGGGCCAAAAGAAGTTTTCACTTAAAAAAAAAACATACAACCGAATTGAGAACCTCCTCCTTTTTTGAAGTCGGTTAAAAAACAGTAAATTTTTACAGACCAAGTAAAAAACCAATGAATTTCAATTTCATCTATAAAACAAAGGTCTTAAAACATCACGATAAAAATTGATGCTCCCTAAAGAAGAGCACAACAGCGAAACCTAAAAAAATCGGTTACACAATATGACCCCATTTTTTTCGATGAATCGCTAAATTGGATTACATTACTGAAGTTTGCCTTTTAAAACGTCTGCATACTTCGCTTCACCTCTGTTAAGGTGAAGTTCGTCGATTTTAATCGACTTATGAAATAGAAGGTTACTCTCCATTTGATCGTGCATTTTTCCACTATGTAGGACGAATTCTATTATGCTCTGAAGCAATCTGGCAATAGAGGCAAAATTACGTGTTTCACCTGCGTAATACCCGATCCCGTTATTAACCGACTTCCAAAAAAAAAAACAGGAGTGTGACGCGACAGCGCCGCCAATAATGAAGCGATTTTGATAGTTTTGTGTTCGGTAGATTCTCAGAGACTCTTTCATAGATTTGCAGAGGTGGTCCCATAAATGTTTTATCATACATACTCACAAAATTTCGCATATATAATATTATAATAGTAGGATATATCTTTACAAAGGTGCAAAGGTAATTTTGGGCCTTAACATAAAAAATTGTTCATTCGATAATGTTCAACCCAGGTCATGGTTATGTATTCGACGATTGTAAAACCAGAAGGTTCCATACGCTTAACCTTGGAAATACATTTTAAAAGTTACTGATTAGGTTCACGCATGCTCCTTGAAATTTCTTCAGATTTTTATTTACTCTTACTGTTTTGTTATGAGCAATCAAACAGTTTGGGGTCCATAAATTACGTGAGGAGTTTTTTTTTAATTTTC
Source organism: Ectropis grisescens (assembly GCA_017562165.1). Lineage (NCBI taxonomy): Eukaryota > Metazoa > Arthropoda > Insecta > Lepidoptera > Geometridae > Ectropis > Ectropis grisescens. The sequence continues at coordinate 10,710,819 of CM029793.1, read as the reverse complement.
TGTAATGGTGATATGTCGTTAGATTTAGAACAAACGCCTTACACCGAAAGCACGGGTCTGATTGCTCTTGCCTTGTCGCTCTTATAGAAGTGTCATACTTTTGTCACATCACTCTTTTGCCATAGCTAGTATGCACGTCATCTGCTTACGATTGGTACAAAGGAACCGTGCGGAAATACCTGATCTATTTACTTATTCTCTATCAGAGTGAAAAATCGTCCCGTCATTCGAAATAATAGATTTACATCAAACTTATAACACTCTTTTTGTGTAGTGTTAAAAAAGAATATTATTATTGTGTTCTCAATTAACAGTATATAAATGTACATAAACAGCTTAACACATTTGTGCAAACAGTGTAAATTATTCACAAATGTTTGGTGCCGCAAACTTAATATTCAGTGCATTCTTGTGAGGACTACGGGAATTTACTTCGTCTACACAGAAATAGCTTTAGTGCTTCCGCGTGAGGACACCGTTTATACATGTGGCAGATAACTAACCATGTGAGCTGTACGTTAATTTGAATGCGGATTGCACAGAAATACAGACTGGGATAACTTTTATCTTCACTTAGGGCCCTTGCACATGGCGTATTGTATACGCGCAGACGACGCGTACTCTTATTCTGCACCGTAGATGCCGATGTTTGCATTTTTATGGATTCAAAAGCGCGTGAAGTGTGTTCGAAACTCGTTTGAAACGCGTACAAAGGGGCGGAGTAGGGGCAGAGGAAGGGGATCATTGTACAACTGAAGAGGAGCATTTGATCAGAACGCGGAAGAACACGCGCGACTACAGTGCGTTTGGTATCGATGTCCCTGCGCGTATACGCGCAGTTGATGCTTGGTTATGCGCGTTTAAAATACGCCGTCTGCTAGGGGCCTTAGACTTAGATGCTTTAAAATAATTACGCGATAGCTCCGCTAATTGTGAATCGATTTTGTTGATAATTGTTTTGTTTGGTAGAAAATACATGGTGGTCCCATATACATTTTATAATACTGTGAAGCATGCTTGCACGTTACGCCTGAATTAAATTTAAAAGAAAATTGAGGTCGGTATTTGTTTTATGTGAGAAAATAAAATTATTACGACATAAAATACATTACGAATTACAGTAGAAGAGATAATAAGTACCACGTCTTGGTCAGCTATTCTACCGCCAGGTACTTAATCATCCTGATATTATAAACGTACAAGTTTGGGATGTTTGTTGCTCGTTCACGTCGCAAAGAGAGAAAGGATCGAGTTGTTGAAATTTGAAACATCATTAGAATGTTGTCGAGACGGGCTTTTTATTCCGAAAAAAATAATGGGATGGCGAAATAACGCTGATAAATCGTAGGATCCTGCTGGTGCACAATGGAATAAAGGTACAATGTACATACAAAGGTGTTGGTAGCGGTAACAGTGTTGCGAGTTGTTTTACCCATCTCGAAAAGTGCCAAAATGCATCTATATCTATATACGGACAAACGGATATACCCAATTTATGTACTTACATACGTACATATTATAAATTTAGACTTGTCGCTAATGGTAGCAGTGTCGCGAGTTAATTTTATTTTTCAGAAGCGAGACACTGCCCACAGCATCTAAATAAGTTTTCACTTTAAAAAAAACTGTCGACACAATAATACTGTGACAATAATAAGATGGCAGCCGTAAGCGTAACAGATGGCTGCGGAGGCTTGTGGGTCGCGGATATATACAGCCTAATAAGGCACTGGACGGCTGCCCACTGCCGGAACAAAAGTTAAACAACCTTTTTTACCGATTCCACAAGACTTAGATATGTCGATTACGATGTTAATGTCCATGTTGAAACCGTTGTCGTCTAGTAGCTAGAACGTAAGATTCAAAATCGTAAGGTGAAGTGCAATTTTATGGAAGGGGGAGCGAGCCCACGATGCTAAACGGGGAGTTACTCGAGTCATATAGACCTATTGGATTGCAAAGCTTAGGCAATAAGAAGAAAAAAATGTTGAATAATGTTACCTTTTCCTTTATGGGGGGCACGGCTATAGAATTTCAAATATGTAAAATCACCTTTATGAGCTAATTAGCGATGAATTTTTGCTACTTCGGCTTGTGGAATCCTTGGATATTATATTATTCGTTATCCTTGAATTGTTTCCTGTAAAATAAAATAACCACGCTCGAGAATGTAGAAATGTTTTTTAATAACTTTGTAGCCCTCCCCTTTCTATGTGTCACTCTCGAATTGTCATATTAGTGGAATATACACTTCTTAGCATGTAATTAACTTACTCTATCTTAATCTGACGTGCTCGAGAATAACTGATAATCAAACAATTTTTTTTCTAATCGGCCTTATGTATGAGGCTCATATTTGGTTGAGTTACTTTACCGGGTACAAGGTTTCCCACTGTACATTAATCTGCCGCGCTGGAGTAAATCCCGAAATCCCCCTCTTGGGCTCCCCTACTATTATAATCGCCACTAAACTTATCGGTTATGGTAAACATTGTGAGGAATCCGGCAAGTTGCAAGAATCTTTCAAAGCCATGCGTAGTCGGCAAACTCGCACTGGTTCGGCATTGTAGATTAAGGTCTTGATTCTCTCCTTGCGAGAGATGGCTCCGAGCCTCAGCAGGGACATTTTGAGGTCTGTTTATGTTTAAAGATAAAACATCTAAGTAGAAAAGTACCAACGAAAAACAATTTTTGCGGTACTGTAACGGAATTTAGAAGCTCGGTGGCTGTCTACCCTCCGAGACCCAGTCGGTGGTAGTTTTAATGAAAATATTTTTTATTAACTCCAATAAAGTTGGAAATCGTTATGAAGGAAGATTTTTTTTGTAAAGTATATGACTTGTTTCAAAAACTTTGTTATTTTTCCACAAATATTTGGAAACAGGATCTGCATAGAAAAGTTTCAGAAGTAATGTTTCGCAACTTTAATAGAAGTTCCAGAGTTTTATTTGTATTTAAACAGGTATTTGCGTGTTGCAACTCTTAAAGGTATTTTAGGTTTTTGCAACTTAGAATATTAGGTATACGAGTGTTTTGACCCTCGTTGGTATTTTTTTGACCTTCGTTTGCGTGAGGGGTCTTTATTTTATTGTCTTCAACATACAATGTCAGAGATAAAACATCTTGATTATTAAATCAGCGAGCAAAGATATTTCGACTATGAATTCAAATGGGTCTTTCATGTATTTCCAAATATATGGAATAGGTACTAACTACGATACTAACAGTGTCCCGCGATTTTTACCCCCATTCCCGTAATTTTACTGCAATATAAATAAGGTTATGTGAGACATAATCTGCATGAGTTCCAAATTGCAGCCCGATCTATGTACCTATGTAACCATTCCGACGTGATTGAGTAACAAACATACAAACGTTCAAACTTTGTATCTTATAATATTAGTAGGACAGACAAAATTACACTTTGCGGAACTATTCATAGTATGTCTCATAGTCAGTATTTAGCGCCACCATCGTATTGTATAATGATAAACGACAGGCGTTGTGTAAAAGTAACATACAGAATTTCGCCAGAGGATTTCAGTGGTGCCGTAGATTCTACGACTCTGTCTCTATGAATCCTTCTACTATTATAAATTAGAATGTTTGTTACTTAATTACATCGGAATGGCAGAACGGATCGAATTGAAATTTGGAATACAGATAGATCGTAGTATGAAATAGCACATAAGCTACGTTTCATTGCGACACAATCAGGGAATCCAGAACCGCGGGTAAAACCGTGGGTTCTTCTAGTAAAAAAATCCTGTGCCCGTTATATTCCCGGGATAAAAAGTAGCCCATATCCTTCCAGACTATAATAAACGAAATGTGTTCCAAATTTCAGCCAGATACGTTTTGCTCAGTACATCCATTCCACGTAGTTCTTTGTACAAAAACTATAAAAACTTACAAACTACGCTAACCCCATCGTACAAAGAAAATAGTTTTCCATTAGTAGGCGAACCTAGTTTATTTAACATCAGACTTCAGTAATATTGAAAAGAAGCCTGGTAACCAAGCGAAGGTATTCTAAAAGAAATGACTTTGTTGAAATGGTTATTTAACATGCAAGAGGCCTTGTTCGTTGTCCCACGTAGTCATTGAAAGCGATGCTATAAGAAAAATATACTGAGGTGACCTAATGGCGCGAATACAATCTTGAGACTCGAATAACGTATGCACTTCTAAGTACTTTTTTAAATACAAATGTACAAGTTTATAATCACCACTGGATTTAAAAGGAAAACTTCGTCAGGAAACCGGCAAGTTCCAAAACACATATTTTTATTTCAAGGACATGCGTCGTCTGGCAACCCGCTCTGGGCCATCGTGATGGATGGATGACCCTGACTCTCTCTTTGCTTGTAAGAGAATGCCTCGAATATCAGCAGTGGAAATAAAGTAAACTACTTATGCTTAAGAACGCCAGCCAGAACCGATCTCTAACTGACCCTAGCACTCGTTACGATTATACGCCGATCTAAATAAAAATAGAGATAGATAATCTCGATTTTGCTAGCACAGAGCTAGCCTAGTCAGGTGTCTAACAACACCTGTGTCTCAGTTTATAATATCTCATGTCAGAGGTATTATAAACTGCTTTTATAGAATCTCTGCCTCCATTATTACAATATAACACCAGCGTAGTAACCATTCGATGTCACAAAAAGTGTTTTGTTTCAGATTTAGAATTAGTGTCTTGTCCCTTGTGGTCACTTTTTAATGGGCTTAACTGAAATTAAAATCTAAGTAAAATATTCGCATTAGTTCAACTCTTATTGAAATGGCGTATCGTTGATAAATTCAATTCGAGCTTAATAGGCATGTGAATTTAAATTCAAATCAAATAAAATAAAAATAAATCAAAATCACTGAACTGTAAACTCCATTTAACAAAACGTTTCGCTTTGTATCGCGTCGATTAACGGCATTCTAGCGTACCTACGTAGAACAGAACCGTAGGCCGTCCACCCTTTTTGAAATGTAACTTTATATTTTCTTTGTATTAGGCGAAGAGGCAATGTTGCTGTCCCGGTTGTAAATTTTTAAGGTATAGTTGTGACAAAAGTTTGCTTTGCTGATGATTTTTTTAATATACTTAGTTAACATTCGGCCTTCGATCATGCCATCGTTTACCATCACTACAATTACAATTTGGTTACAAGAACTAGGTGAGTTACTAAACATCATTTTTACACCGCTATATATATTGTGTGTAAAAAGTCCACTACCGATTTAATTTCAACAGTCTCTTTGAAATGTCCAATTCTCTAAATTTTGCCCTGCACGGTGTGGTTTCCTCGGCGAAAGTTTGTAGCTATGACACTGGTCTCAGGCCACTACATAGAACTTTAGTCTAGAAGACGCTGAGTCCTTACTTACCAAAACAATTCTTACATTACCAAGTAAATCAGCTACTCAGGAGTCCGGTAAAAAAATATTTTTTGTAACTCGTAGCAAAAAAAAATTCACCAGTTCATGCCAAAAGAGCTAAATTCTCGAACGACGTTTTACTCCGCTTTTTATAATGATGCATTTATCCTGTGATATGCGTTACCGGAGGGAACATAAACTGAGTGTAGTGAGTGGGATATTACTATTACTAAGTAAGCACGCTCCATCGTTGACTGCGTCGTCGTTTAATATCAGGATGATGGCCATCAAGTTAAAGCTTATTATTAATAAAAATACACCCAAATAGCTAGACACCGGGGGTGGACTGAAAGTATACTCAAAGACGAAGCATTCTCGTAGCATACCTTATAGCATCTTTTAATTCTCTCTTATCTCTTTATATTATCTTATCTTAGATTTCTGAGTGATGAACGCAGTGCAGTGCTAGGCAATGATTTGTACTCTTAATGTTTCAATAGCTGCGTGTCACTGTGCTGTTAGGTAGCAGGCATGTTGCTTACCATCAGGTACATATCCTGTTCGTCTCATCACTCTTTATTTAAAACAAATCTTTTAATTCACCGGTAACGCAGTCGTGAAATGGTCGGTCTAATCCCACTTAAGCTTCTGTCACATTCGGCGGCTTTTTTCCAAGGAATTAGAACATGTAACAACCACATTTAGCTCACATACTAAAATACCAGAAATTATTCCATTTACTTACCATGCTAGAATGTACAATGAATTCCATCGCTAGCTCCTGACCTCGTCAATTCATTAATAACTTGCTAACTTTATGAAGTTGTTGAATAGTTGTTGAAGGTAACTCTTACGCTTTTGACTATTGAGTATGGCATCATATTTCAGAGAAACCGTGGTCGTGTCGTCAAAAGTAATTTCAGCGAACTAGATTTTGCTGGCTTTCATCATCAGCATTAGTCTTCTTTTTCTCACTTCCATTAATGGATAGGATAAGTAGAAAGACATAAAAGTACGTAAAGACTTCATCCATCTATGTATGTATTATCGCTGTGACAAGAGCAGTGTAGCGCGAGAAAGTGATTTGTGTCCAAAGAAATAAATAGTACCGTGCCTCTTATTGTTATTAGGTTTGTTGCTCTTACCTTAAGATCTTGCTGGTTCATAAGAATTACCTACTATTAAGAATGTGTGAAAACGTGTGTTTCTACTTTTTATTTAAATGATTCCATTCCATTAAGTCTTGCAGTTTTTATTTTTCTCTTACAGAAATTAAAATATTTATGAATCGTATAAATCGACAGTAAGCAAATATGTACTAATATTATACCCTAAAAATTCATGTTTATTTTACGTTTGTTTATTGTTTATATTTAGGAGGAAATGTAGAACGACGGTCAGTAAATACCAATATTGACTCTAATATCGGTATATGCTCACTGTAGTTTTAAACGAAACATCAAAATTCGAAACCAGAAGAATGAAGAAATTTGTTTTTTATTTTTCTTTTTCACGTTCTTTTATTATTTATATTTAGAAGAAAATGTAGAACGATGGTCAGCAAATACCAATATTAACTCCAATATCGGCTCACTATAGTTTTTTAAGTTAAATTTCGTTGTTTTTATTTTTCTTTTTCGCGATCTTTTTCATATCTATATAGGAGAAAATGTAGAACGACGGTCAGCAAATACCAATATTGACTCTAATATCGGTATATGCTCACTGTAGTTTTATACGAAACGTCGAAATTCGAAACCAGAGAGAAGAAGAAAGAAGATGAAGCAATTTCGTTGTTTTTATTTTTCTTTTTCGCGTTCTTTTATCATTTCTATTTAGGAGGAAATGTAGAACGACGGTCAGCAAATACCAATATTGACTCCAATATCGGTATATGCTAACTGTAGTTTTATACGAAACATCGAAATTCGAAACCTGAAAGAAGATGAAGAAATTATTTTTTTTATCTTTTTCGCGTTCTTTTTCTGTTTAAGAGATATATAGGAGAAAATGTAGAACGACGGTCAGCAAATACCAATATTGACTCCAATATCGGTATATGCTCACTGTAGTTTTATACGAAACGTCGAAATTCGAAACCAGAGAGAAGAAGAAAGAAGATGAAGCAATTTCGTTGTTTTTATTTTTCTTTTTCGCGTTCTTTTATCATTTCTATTTAGGAGGAAATGTAGAACGACGGTCAGCAAATACCAATATTGACTCCAATATCGGTATATGCTAACTGTAGTTTTATACGAAACATCGAAATTCGAAACCTGAAAGAAGATGAAGAAATTATTTTTTTATCTTTTCGCGTTCTTTTCTGTTTAAGAGATATATAGGAGAAAATGTAGAACGACGGTCAGCAAATACCAATATTGACTCCAATATCGGTATATGCTCACTGTAGTTTTATACGAAACGTCGAAATTCGAAACCAGAGAGAAGAAGAAAGAAGATGAAGAAATTTCGTTGTTTTTATTTTTCTTTTTCGCGTTCTTTTTCATCCATACTAATATTATAAATGCGAAAGTAACTCTGTCTGTCTGTCTGTCTGTCTGTCTGTCTGTCTGTCTGTCTGTCTGTCCGTCTTTACCGCCTAAACCAACCAACAGATTTTGATGAAATTTGATACATAGATAAAATAGATCCCGAGAAAGGACATAGGCTACTTTTTGTTCCGAAAAAAGGGTTGAAAGGGTTAAAATAAGGGATGAAAGTTTATATGGAAAACTTCGTCATTGTTGAAGAACTATGAAACTTTACGTCTAGATATTTAACACGAAACCATAAAATGTATGTTTTAGCAGTTTTGTAGTTTCGAACTGTAGTACCTACGGGGGTGGAATTGGGGTTTTCTTTTTAATTATTTATTCTTGGGTCAAACGTAATTCAAATTTCACCCTCTTCCTGTCCACCGATTAATCTGAAATTTTGTATACACTTTGGATTTTGGTGACAATACAATTATGTTTATTCATTATCATTATAAATTCAAGATGGCCGCCGCTACAAAATGGCGGATAATTTATGTTTTATTAATCCCATCAATATGGGTATCAAATGAAAGGGCTCAACAAGCAGAATACAATATACTATAAAAAATTGAAATCCAAGATGGCGGCCGCTACAAAATGGCGGATAACGTAGGTTTTATCAATCCCATCAACATGGGTATGAAATGAAAGGGTTCAACAAGCAGAATACAATATACTATAAAAAATTGAAATCCAAGATGGCGACCGCTACACAATGGCGGATAACGTAGGTTTTATCAATCCCATCAATATGGGTATCAAATGAAAGTGCTCAACCAGTAGAATACAATGTATTATATAAAATTAAAATCCAAGATGGCGGCCTCTACACAATGGCGGATAACTTAGGTTTTATGAACCCCATCAACATGGGTATCTAATAAAAGGGCTTGACAAGAAGAATACAGTGCACTATACAACCTCAATACTTAAGATGGGCGCAGCCACTAAATGGCGTATCAGACTATCAGACAGAATTTTTGATAGTCGACGAGATTACCATGGTGTCTTATCAAATGTTATGCATGATGGACGCTCGATTAAGGCAAATTAAGAACTGTGAAAATGAGTTTTTTGGAGGAGTAAACGTATTACTTTTCGGTAATCTTTTACAACTGCCTCCTATAAAATGATCAGGAACACCTGTTTTCAATTCTAATATGAAATTATATATATGAAAGTAACTCTCTCTGCCCGTTACCGTCTAACGCCTAAGCCACTTAAAGAGTTTGGTGCACAGATAGACTAGACTTAGGAAAGAACAACGGTGACTTTTTATCACAGAAAAAGAGTTGAAAAGAGTGGAAATGTGGAGTAAAAGTGTGCATGGAAGGATCTTTGCACTCTTTGTATGCTATTTTAACCGACTTCAAAAAGGAGGAGGTTATCAATCCAGTTGTATTTCAATTGTGAATCAATTTAGATGGTTATTTTTTTGGTTGGTAGATTATAGTTCAGAGGTGGTCATATAAATTTTATCGAAATCAGTGCGGCGGTTTTTGAAATATGAACAACAAACTAAAATTTGCGTTCATGTAATCAGACGATATATCTACTAATATCTACTAATAGACTCTAATAAAATTTGGTGGACCGTCCCAATATGATTTTAAATTAAAGTCTGTTTTTGATTATTTTTTTGAGATCATAGTTTTTTTGTAATTTGTCGTGTTAATTGTACATTTATTAAATATAAAACTTTGACTTAGACCGATTTTGATTAGGAAACGTGAATTTGTATGGTAGTAGACATACGAGTAGGTACTGCCTCAATTACTTTAATAAATGTGTGGCGCGGACGAAGTCGCGGGTAAAAGCTAGTAGTCTATATAGGAGAAAATGTAGAACGACGGTCAGCAAATACCAATATTGACTCCAATATCGGTATATGCTCACTGTAGTTTTATACGAAACATCGAAATTCGAAACCAGTAAGGAGAAGAAAGAAGATGAAGCAATTCCTTTGTTTTTATTTTTCTTTTTCGCGTTCTTTTATCATTTCTACTTAGGAGGAAATGTAGAACGACGGTCAGCAAATACCAATATTGACTCCAATATCGGTATATGCTCACTGTAGTTTTATACGAAACATCGAAATTCGAAACCAGTAAGAAGAAGAAAGAAGATGAAGCAATTTCGTTGTTTTTATTTTTCTTTTTCGGGTTCTTTTATCATTTCTATTTAGGAGGAAATGTAGAACGACGGTCAGCAAATACCAATATTGACTCCAATATCGGTATATGCTAACTGTAGTTTTATACGAAACATCGAAATTCGAAACCAGAAGAATGAAAAATTTAGTTTTTATTTTTCATTTTCACTTTCTTTTATTATTTCTATTTAGGAGGAAACTTAGAACGACGGTCAGCAAATACCAATATTGACTCCAATATCGGTATATGCTCAAGAAAAAAAAGAAAGTAGATGAAGAAATAGTGGTTTTTTCTTCTTTTTCGCGTTCTTTTAATATTTCTATTTAGGAACAGATTTAGAACAATGGTCAGCAAATACCAATATTGACCCCAATATCGGTATATGCTCACTATAGTTTTATACTAAACATCGAAATTCGAAACCAGAAAGAAGAAGAAAGAAGATGAAGAAATTTCGTTTTTCTTATTTTTCTTTTACGCTTTCTGTTATTAATTCTATTTAGAGGGAAAGTTAGAACGACGGTCAGCAAATACCAATATTAACTCCAATATCGGTATATGCTCACTGTAGTTTTAAACGGAACATCAAAATTCGAAACCAGAAGAATGAAAAAATTCAGTTTTATATTTTTCTTTGTCGCGTTCTTTTATTATTTCTATTTAGGAGGAAATGTATAACGACGGTCAGCAAATACCAATATTGACCCCAATATCGGTATATGCTCACTGTAGTTTTATACGAAACATCGAAATTCAAACCAGAAAGAAGAAGAAAGAAGATGAAGAAATTTCGTTGTTTTTGTTTTTCTTTTTTCGCGTTCTCTTTTATATCTATATAGGAGAAGATGTAGAACGACGGTCAGCAAATACCAATATTGACTCAAATATCGGTATATGCTCACTGTAGTTGTATACGAAACGCCGAAATTCGAAACCAGAGAGAAGAAGAAAGAAGATGAAGAAATAGTGTTTTTTTCTTCTTTTTCTCGTTCTTTTAATATTTCTATTTAGGAACAGATTTAGAACGATGGTCAGCAAATACCAATATTGACCCCAATATCGGTATATGCTCACTATAGTTTTATACTAAACATCGAAATTCGAAACCAGAAAGAAGAAGAAAGAAGATGAAGAAATTTCGTTTTTCTTATTTTTCTTTTACGCTTTCTGTTATTAATTCTATTTAGGGGGAAAGTTAGAATGACGGTCAGCAAATACCAATATTAACTCCAATATCGGTATATGCTCACTGTAGTTTTAAACGGAACATCAAAATTCGAAACCAGAAGAATGAAAAAATTCGGTTTTATATTTTTCTTTGTCGCGTTCCTATATTATTTCTATTTAGGAGGAAATGTATAACGACGGTCAGCAAATACCAATATTGACCCCAATATCGGTATATGCTCACTGTAGTTTTACACGAAACATCGAAATTCAAACCAGAAAGAAGAAGAAAGAAGATGAAGAAATTTCGTTTTTTTGTTTTTCTTTTTTCGCGTTCTCTTTTATATCTATATAGGAGAAGATGTAGAACGACGGTCAGCAAATACCAATATTGACTCAAATATCGGTATATGCTCACTGTAGTTGTATACGAAACGCCGAAATTCGAAACCAGAGAGAAGAAGAAAGAAGATGAAGAAATAGTGGGTTTTTCTTCTTTTTCGCGTTCTTTTAATATTTCTATTTAGGAGGAGATTTAGAACGATGGTCAGCAAATACCAATATTGACCCCAATATCGGTATATGCTCACTATAGTTTTATACTGAACATCGACATTCGAAACCAGAAAGAAGAAGAAAGAAGATGAAGAAATTTCGTTTTTCTTATTTTTCTTTTACGCTTTCTGTTATTAATTCTATTTAGGGGGAAAGTTAGAACGACGGTCAGCAAATACCAATATTAACTCCAATATCGATATATGCTCACTGTAGATTTAAACGTAACATCAAAATTCGAAACCAGAAGAATGAAAAAAATCGGTTTTATATGTTTCTTTGTCGCGTTCTTTTATTGTTTCTATTTAGGAGGAAATGTATAACGACGGTCAGCAAATACCAATATTGACCCCAATATCGGTATATGCTCACTGTAGTTTTATACGAAACATCGAAATTCAAACCAGAAAGAAGAAGAAATTTCGTTTTTTTTATTTTTCGCGTTCTTTTATTATTTCTATTTAGAAGGAAATGTAGAACGACGGTCAGCAAATACCAATATTGACCCCAATATCGGTATATGCTCACTGTAGTTTTATACGAAACATCGAAATTCAAACCAGAAAGAAGAAGAAAGAAGATGAAGAAATTTCGTTGTTTTTATTTTTCTTTTTTCGCGTTCTCTTTTATATCTATATAGGAGAAGATGTAGAACGACGGTCAGCAAATACCAATATTGACTCCAATATCGGTATATGCTCACTGTAGTTTTATACGAAACGCCGAAATTCGAAACCAGAGAGAAGAAGAAAGAAGATGAAAGAAATAGTGGGGTTTTCTTCTTTTTCGCGTTCTTTTAATATTTCTATTTAGGAGGAGATTTAGAACGATGGTCAGCAAATACCAATATTGACCCCAATATCGGTATATGCTCACTATAGTTTTATACTGAACATCGACATTCGAAACCAGAAAGAAGAAGAAAGAAGATGAAGAAATTTCGTTTTTCTTATTTTTCTTTTACGCTTTCTGTTATTAATTCTATTTAGGGGGAAAGTTAGAACGACGGTCAGCAAATACCAATATTAACTGCAATATGGATATATGCTCACTGTAGTTTTAAACGTAACATCAAAATTCGAAACCAGAAGAATGAAAAAATTCGGTTTTATATGTTTCTTTGTCGCGTTCTTTTATTATTTCTATTTAGGAGGAAATGTATAACGACGGTCAGCAAATACCAATATTGATCCCAATATCGGTACGAGGGGTGATCCAAAAGTAATGATAATCAATAATAAACACAATGAATAAAATCAAAAACTAAATTTATTTTTCAACATAGTCTCCTAGCAAGTCTATACATTTAGTCCATCTCTTTTCTAAACCTAAAATTCCCTTAGAAAAAAAATCTTTATCTTGACTCTCAAAAAAGTCCTCAACCGCGGCCATCACGTCGCTATCATCGTCAAATTTCTTGCCCCGGAGGTGTTCCTTGAGTCGTGGAAAGAGATAGAAGTCACTGGGGGCTAGATCTGGTGAATAGGGGGGGTGTTCCACCAGCTCAAAGCCCGCTTCCTGAATGGCAGCCATGGCAATTGCAGCTTTGTGAACCGGTGCGTTGTCTTGATGGAACAGCACTCCAGCCCGCAGTTTGTCTCGCCTTTTCTCCTTAATAGCCTCCCGCAATCTTCTTATTTGTTCTGCATAGTAGGAGCCTGTAATAGTGGCCCCCTTTTCCAAGTAGTCCACCATGATTATTCCTTCAGCGTCCCAAAAACAGACGCCATAACCTTCCCTGCTGAGCTTGACACTTTGAATTTCTTCGGCGTCGGTTCATCGGATCGTTTCCATGTCATCGATTGTTGTTTTGTTTCAGGATCAAAATGGTGGATCCAGGTTTCGTCCATGGTCACAAAACGTGACAAAAAATTTTCCTTGTCTGCCTGGAACTTTTCGAGATTTGCTCTTGACATGTCGACTCGTTTCTTCTTTTGCTCGTCGTTTAACATTTTCGGTACCCAACGCGCGGAGACCTTTCTCATATGCAATTCGTTCACAAGGATTCTTTGAAGGCTGCCATATGAGATCCCTGTGACCTCAGCTACATGCCTGATAGTCACTCTTCGATCTTCCAATACAACTTCTTCAACTTTTTTCACATTTTCTCTAGTGAGGGACGTCGATGGGCGCCCTTCGCGGTGTTCGTCTTCCGTCGATGTTCTTCCCAGCTTAAACTCCTTAGCCCAGCGTGCAACTGTGGAATATGGAGGAGAACAGTCCCCTAATGTTTCCACCAAGTCGCTGTGTATGTCTTTGGTAGACATTTTTTTTCAAGCAGAGGTATTTAATGACAGCTCTGATTTCGTGTTTTTCCATTTTGATGTTCACCCCTTGACAGTCCGTATTCAAATGAATGTAGCTCCCGGGAATCGTGGCCTATTTATATGATTTTTTTTTCCTGAACTAGTGGGTAATTGAGCAAGTGACTGTAATTTTTTTGTATTTTTGTGTGCACTAGAAATAACTGATTATCATTACTTTTGGATCACCCCTCGTATATGCTCACTGTAGTTTTATACGAAACATCGAAATTCAAACCAGAAAGAAGAAGAAATTTCGTTTTTTTTTATTTTTCGCGTTCTTTTATTATTTCTATTTAGAAGCAAATGTAGAACGACGGTCAGCAAATACCAATATTGACCCCAATATCGGTATATGCTCACTGTAGTTTTACATGAAACATCGAAATTCGAAACCAGAAAGAAGATGAAGAAATGTTTTTTTTTTTCATATTTCATTTTCGCTTTTTATTATTAATTCTATTTAGGAGGAAACTTAGAACGACGGTCAGCAAATACCAATATTGACCCCAATATCGGTATATGCTCACTGTAGTTTTATACTCATACTAAACATCGAAATTCGAAACCAGAAGAAGATGAAGAATTTTAGTTTTTTCTTCTTTTTCGAGTTCTTTTAATATTTCTATTTAGGAGGAGATGTAGAACGATGGTCAGCAAATACCAATATTAACTCAAATATCGGTATATGAAGAAATTTCGTTTTTCTTTTTCGCTTTCTATTATTAATTCTATTTGGGAGGAAATTTAGAACGACGTTCAGCAAATACCAATATTAACTCCAGTATCGGTATATGCTCACTGTAGTTTTAAACGAAACATCAAAATTCGAAACCAGAAGAATGAAGAAATTTGGTTTTATATTTTTCTTTTTTGCTTTCTTTTTTTAATTCTAGTTAGGAGGAAATGTAGAACGATGGGCATCAAATACCAATGTTGACCCCAATTTTGGTATATGCTCACTGAAGTTTTGTACAAAACTTCAGCATTCTCAAAGTATTAAGAGTTAAGAGAAATAATTGCTCTAAACAATTTGATGACCCTTATTTTGCTTGCGTGACCTATATTTATTGTAGACTAAGGCTTGTATCTTGTATTGTGTATTGAATTCTTTTGAGTTGATTGTATTAAATATTTCAATGTGTCCCGTAAAACTGTAAATACCGACAAAGTATAATCTAACGACACCATATTATAAACTAACCTACCTAGTATGTGTAGTACGTGTGGCGGAAAGGTCCAACAATATTTATTGTATATCATCTACACTAGGTATCGAATCACATATGTGAATATTAGACACGAAAGCACAAATTTATTTTTCCATACAAAGTTAAAATTCGTTCTTTATTATTTTATTTGACAACCCTAATCACCGGCGGCGCTGCGCGGTCACTGACCGCTGGCCGCCGCGCGCCGCCGCGCATTAGGGTTGAAGCTGGTTAATTTTACATCAAACTTTGATTCGTATTATCTCGTGATCTAAAGTGCTGAGGGGAAAGAGACCTTCGGAGATGAAGTCCACTTCAGTGTTGGAATGACATATTCAAATATTGTTGGACCTTTCCGCTACACGTTGTATAATTATGTTAACGGAAATGTATGTAATTAATCTGTCATTGTACACAATTCCTAGAAAATGTAGATATATGTAATTCCTAAAATCGCCCGGAAATGTGTGAAATCTAATATATAAAATTCTCGTGTCACAGTTTTCGTTGCCATACTCCTCCGAAACGGCTTGACCGATTTTGATGAAATTTTTTGTGCTTATCCGGTATCTATGAGAATCGGCCAACATCTATTTTTCATGCCCCTAAATGTTAGGAGTAGTCCACTCCTAAATTTTATTTTTTATTTTTTAGACAAAAATTTTAATTTCTGTTTTTTAATGATACAACAACATACAAAAATACATACAATCCTCAATTTTCACCCTTCTACGATCAACCCTTATTTTTTAATCTATATATACATAAAATCAATGGCACTTTTCGTTGTAAGTGAACTGCTTCTAAAGCGCTCGACCGATTTGAAAGATTTTTTTGTATGCGCTTGGGTAGGGCCCTGAATGTTACATTCACAAATCTGCCTGGCAGATGGCACTGCACTTGATATTTTGGTTACTATCCGAGCGAAGCCGGGACGGGCCGATAGTAAATTATATTAGACAAATGTCCTAGGAAATCTATACACTTCCTAAATACATGATAATCGTGTAGTCTTTATGTGTTCCTGTATTAACGTTATTAAAAGTTACCCAATTTCCTCCTTTTCCAGATAGACTGTACTTCGCTACCCTCAAGACAGGCTACAAGCCTAAATCGACCCGTAACAGCAAATACTTCCACATTGAAGATGACATCGTCTACGAGAACTTCTATTTCGACTTCGGGCCTTACCACCTCTGTCATCTGTACCAGTTCTGCAATAGACTTACTGAGGAGTTGGAGAAGAATCCCAAAAAGAAGATCGTCTACTATACGAGCAACAATGAAACGCTTAGACTGAATGCGGCCTATCTTATTGGGAGTTATCAGGTAAGGATCGTCACAGATATTATATACCTCGAAAAATACAATTACGAGTAAAGCAACAGACAGACACAAGATGGATATAATAATAGGGACTGCGAATATGCTTTGAGCACTCCTGTTAGCCGCGAAGTTGGCCATGGTAAATGGCGAACTCTCGATTTTCGGCCGCGCCGAAACTGAGGCTAAACTAGATTTCTTTGCCGAAACTGTAGTGAAAACCCAGTCGAAGTTTGAACGGGGCGTTAGTCTCTACAGAAATAATATACATTAAGCCCGTAGAGTGTAATCCGAATCTAATAGCGAATTATACGGAATCCCACGCCTCAATTGACCAGTGGCCAGTAGTCGTGGGACGTAATCGCCGTGCCTAGGAAATGACCATTGTTGTCGCGATACCACTAGCCACTAGATCTATGAAGAGTTATGGAGTTGGCATTGAACGCGCTTGTTTGCTGTTTACTTCCTGTCGATTCTTAATTCGCGTAGTTTAGTAGAATAAAGTGATTAATTTTAGCTTTATTATTTAAATGCTTCCAAATTGTTTTACAGGAGACCCTTTATTATACTGCTATTTTAATAGCGATGCGCTTGTTTCCTAGCTTGCTGCTTTCTTCTTTACTGGCTTTCATATTTGACTTAGTAGATCGTAGACCGCATCTTCGCTCAACAACAGGCGAAATGGCGGTCAAGAATAAACCTATAAATGTAAAAAAAAACTTCATAAAAGGAGATCTCAATTGGATGTTTGTTTTATATGTACGTTACGCGATAGCCTCGCCGATTATGAATCGATTTTGATATACATTTTTTTTTGCTTTGTTAGATGATACTTCAGAGTTGTTCCTATATCGATTATACCGAAATCGGTTTAGCAGTTTCTGAAAGAATCAACATAAATAAAATTGCATTAAAATTGTAAATTAAAATTGCAACATAAATAAATATGCATTGATGATATTGTCGTTTACTACGAAAGCTTATTTTATACCCGACAAAATGTATTATAAACCTGGGTGTTTTCAAATCTAAGAGTACCAGGTAGTGTCTGAGGAAACGTGTTATACATCCTAGGCCTATATAGGTTACTTGAGATGAACTACCAGCTGAATAGCCTCGACGTGGGAAGATTCCACCGAGTGCTAGCTGAGCCTGCGTCAGACGCGGCCAGATACCTGTTCGGGTATGTGGCTCACCACAACTGATCCTCTCACATGTTGAAATAGCCCTTAACGCCTTTTCTTTACTAACCATCTTATTATTAACATACCAAGTGTTATAAATGATGGTACTGCCGTGTGACTTGTCGTAAGTAAAAGTCCCATAAAAAAACTGATTAAAAAAAACCTAGGCTGTATTGTTTAACGTTAGTAGTTAGTACATGTTAAAGGGTTAGGTAACCAATGAACTCTTTATCTTTCAGGTGATATACCTCAACTCCAGCCCGGCAGCAGTGTACAAGCAACTGACGGAAGGTTCGGACTGGTCGCTCCTGACGTTCCGAGACGCGTCCGGCGGCCCGCCGCTGTTCGATATCTCTCTACTCGATGTCCTTCACGGCATCAAAGTCGCTCATGACGCGGGATTCTTCAATTTCGAACACTTTGATGCGGAACAGTATTTGTTTTATGAGGCACGTATGTTTCAATTGTTTTAATTTGATTGTTTGATTTTTTTTTCGATCAAACTGTAGGAAAGGTTTTTGTTGGTAGTAGTATTAGTATTTTATTTTTCTCATCATATTCTGTTTTGTCGAAAAATAACTGAACATCAAGATCAAAATCCAAGTTGTTTGGGAGAGATTAGTAGTATTAGTATTTTATTTTTGTCATCATATTCTGTTTTGTCGAAAAATAACTGAACATCAAGATCAAAATCCAAGTTGTTTGGGAGAGATTAGTAGTATTAGTATTTTATTTTTGTCATCATATTCTGTTTTGTCGAAAAATAACTGAACATCAAGATCAAAATCCAAGTTGTTTGGGAGAGATTGTTATCATCAGCAATGAGACCGCTACTTGTTGAGCTTTTTTTGTGTCAGTTGTAAAGTCAAGTATAAATATATAAATATTGGCGGACATTGCTCACACAACATCGTCTAGGCCCAAAATAAGTTAAGATTGTACTAAGGGAGCCAGATAGCTGATATAATACTTATCTTATACCTTTAAACGAGCAATTCTTGTAAGTATATGTATATATATAAAATCTGAATCTCAGAAAAAGCTCGAACGATTTTCATGAAATTATGTATACAGGGGGTTTCGGGGACGACAAATCGATCTAGCCAGGTTTTATTTAAAAAACGCCGTTTTATGCGCGTTTTTAGACAACGAAAAACTGTTACATAAAAAAAGATTAGAATGCGATGGTAAATTTCGCGACGGCGCGCGACAGTATATTAGCTCAGTCGGGAAGATGGGCGGTTGAAATATGGTAGGTCCGGGTTCGAATCCAACCGGCCGCGTTTCTTTTTACAAGCTCATTTTTTTTAGAAAATCAGTATGTATCTAAGTAACCAAAGGTCACCCAGGTTCTATAATTGTAAATACGTACTAATTATACATAAAAAATATTAATATTGTAACTACCCATTTTCGGAAATGAAGAAATTTATTTATTTATTTTTAATAAGCACCCAGACACAGTAAATATTTGAATTCATCGGAAAAGTATTTGTAGGATGGAAATCCAGACGAAGATAGGAACTCGAACAATCTACAGTAAGCTGGCAGTAGATCACAGGCAGATTTACTAGGTAATATTTAAGCCTCTAAGCCAGCCACTTAATATTATACAATACTAGCTGACCCGGCAAACGTTATTTTGCCATATAAATAATTTCCTAGTAAAATAAGGGTTGATCGTAGAAGGGTGAAAATTGAGGATTGTATGTATTTTTGTATGTTGTATCATAAAAAAATAGAAATTAAAAATTTTGTTTCAAAAATAAATTAAAAATTTAGGGGGGGACTACCCCTAACATTTAGGGTGATGAAAAATAGATGTTGGCCGATTCTCATAGATACCGGAGAAGCACAAAAAATTCATCAAAATCGGTCAAGCCGTTTCGGAGGAGTATGGCAACGAAAACTGTGACACGAGAATTTTATATATTAGATATCATCATATATCTTGTTGTGTAAATCTGTACATATCGTATCATTACTCTTAGAGTGTTTATTATACACGCTACACACGTTATTATACACGTCTATTTTTTGTATTATTTGTTTTTGTAATCATCTTGTGTATTTATGTTTATGTATTGAATTATTTATACGTACCGTATATGTATAAGTATAACATATTTGTATCTGATATGACCTTGTAAATTGTATTTGTGCAATTGTCTATGTAGGATGTAGGTACACGTATCAAGGAAACCACACCACCGTTCTTACTTATTACCTTGTCTTAGCACTCAAAAGGTTATCTGGAAGAGATCGCTATTAGCGAAAAGATCGTCTTTTGTGCCCAAAATGTTTTAATTTTAGTATATTCTGTATTTAATGTTTCTGTATTTAATTTTAGTATATTATGTAATTTAATGTATGCTAATAATATGCAACGGCATATTTATTCATTTTAATTATTAAATATAAATTTATTATTTTTAATGATATTATTGTGTGATATTTCTATTTTTTGACATGTAAAATAATATTTTATGAATAAATTGTGATTATTATTGTTTTGTGGTATAATAAAATGTTTTGTACTGTATTGTATATCAAATGAAATGTTAAACGTTCATTACAGAAAGTAGAAAACGGCGACCTGAACTGGATAGTCCCAGGCAAGATGCTCGCATTCTCCGGCCCCAACCACCGGTCGCGCCTCGACCGCGGCTACCCCCTCCACTCGCCCGAACACTACCACGACTACTTCAAACGTTACCACGTCACCACTATCGTACGACTCAACAAGAAGTCGTACGACGCCAGACAGTTCACGCTACACGGTTTTGAACACCGGGAGCTGTTCTTTGTCGACGGTTCTGTGCCGTCCGACCTCATCGTCAGCCGGTTTATACGGATATCGGAGTTGGCTAAAGGGGCTGTCGCTGTGCATTGCAAAGGTAATCCTACTAATCTTGACATACGGTCGTCGATATAAACCAATGGATGTGCCCTGAGTAACTTGAATTTGGTAATAAACTGCGTCTCTATGTGTGTTGTAAGTAGTTTAGACATAACCAATCTACTTGACCCCTAGAATCGCTAGCGGCGCGATATGCTGTGGTTCTACTTATTTTGGTTGTTGACAACGGATACTGATAAGTAAAAACGTCCGGCGTTCAACGCTGCCTGAAACCGAGTGGAACGGAATGAGTGAGCTCACTCTTCCCAACAATGACATGATTCCGTGCGCCCTGAAGTTTGGGAGGGCACATCTGTGTATTGAGATCTTTGCATACGGACGTGTTCAGCCAAATTCAAGCAAACAAGTATTATATTTTCGTTTCCGTTATTACCCCGTGTTAAAAAGTTAAATGTTCTATTCTAGACTAGGTATATGATCTAACTTCCAAAGGAGATTGCCCATTTTCTTAGGAGCTTTGGGCCCCTATAAAATATCGTCGTGTCACAGTAATTTCAATCTTATTTTGGAGACAATTAAATTATTTTCATATTATGCAAACGGTTTCTATTTATTTACCCTGGTTGAAGATAAATGTATTTTAAGTTTAGTGAAATTGAGGTTTAGCTTCTTTTTAAAATTGCCGCCCGCTACCACCAATCTAACTCAAAAGCTAGTGACATCTAGTGACGTCTATCGAAGATCGTCACTTTCCGACAGGATGTGAGCTATCTACCAGTACAGGGATATCGTTGCGTTCCTGGACATCCTGTTTATCGTTACCTACATCTAGAAATAACTTTAAATTTTTGTCTGCCTGTATGTTCCGGACAATCTCCCGACTGAAAGCTCAGCGGCTGGTCCCATTATGACGGGAGTTTCACTACCAGATAGCTAATCTTCTAAAGCATAACATAGGCTAATCTTACTTGAGGAAAATGAAATAAAATAAACAATAAAACCCCTTAAAACGCGCGTGGAAACGCGGGAGGGAACATTAAGTGTAGAATATAATTTCTGAAACTTAAACGCTCCACACACGAGCTAAAATCAGAGGAATTGACGTAAAATTAGTGGGGAGGAGCCTACATCACATGATTGGTGATTTATGGTGCCATGTAGGGTCCTCTCCACTAGTTTTACGTAATTTCCCCTAATTTAGGGCCCGTGTGTAGAGGGTTTAAGCATCTATTTCCAATAATGTTTGGTTTTATTTCCAGCCGGGTTGGGGCGGACCGGCACGCTGATAGCGTGCTACATGATGAAGCACCACGGGTTCACCGCGCGCGAGGCCATCGCCTGGCTCCGGATCTGTCGCCCAGGGTCCGTCATAGGGCACCAGCAATGGTTCCTCGAGAAGTAAGCCTTACTGTACAGAGTATAACACGAAGACTTTGAACGAAGCAAATATATGTATGCCGACAACGAAGGGACGAGTCTGACAAATAAGAAATGTTTATTAATGTTAATTTTAAAGGCTCATAGGCAATGTCGCTCTAGTGTGAAAAATACTTCAAAGTCTTGAACATCGCCGATAAATTACTAGCTTATCGGGTTTTTATCGGATACACTTTGGAGAGTGTGTAACTGATCTACATAATCTAATACCACCTTGCCCTTTTTTCTATAGAACTTGTCGTAGCTCGAAGAAGCGGCACCGTTTCATGACTGATATTCCAAAGACACGGACGAAGAGGTGTGATAAGAACGTCTAGGATGTGGAATGAGTTGCCTGAGTGGGTTTTCCCTGAATGATATAGACTTGGTGTCTTCAAATCCAGGGTGAATCGGTTTCTTCTAGGTAAACACGCTCTATCGTAGGCCGCATCGTCGCTTAACATCAGGTGAGATGGCGAACAAGTGTAAACCGATAAAATTAAAAAAAATACTATTGAAACGAAGTTCTTTATGCAGCCTTGGAGGAGATAGCGAATGTGCTGAATGTACTGAAAAAAAATGTGAGACTAAAACCGTAAAAAAATATGTAACGGAAGTGTCGCGTAAAAATGGTCCATGGGCCAGTGTTGCCAACTTTATTTTTCAGATGTTCGTACCATACATAACACAGTTAAGCAATATTTATTATGCAAGTTGTGTTGCTTGTATATTACCCTAAGGAGCTGGTTCCCATGACACCACATCTTTATTAATTTATTATGGATATCGTGAAGTAGTATAGCAACACTATTAATAACATACATATTTATTACTGTACGCAAATCCTAATTATGAATAAAATAGAATCAAATATACACGTCTTCGTCGAACGACTCCCTGATTTATCAGACTGGTATTATATATTTTGATGAACTATCCTACAAGTACCATCATTAACATGTGTGATCCCCAGTGTCCAGTCCAGGATGCACGCGGAAGGGGAGGCGTACCGTCGCCGGCACAACATAACCTCGTTCCCCGTGTTCACTCGCGGCATCTACTGCGACCTGCCGCCCGACCCGACGGCCAAACACGACGAACCGGCCAAACCGGTGTCGCTACACTCCATACTGCATTCTAGTAAGAGTGCCAAGGTATGGAAAATGTTGAAATGTTGCCTACATTTTATGGTTGCAGTTCTTACTGTCACAATTTTATTGTTTGGTCTAGTGACTCTAGTGGTTCGCCCCGGCTTCGGCCGTGTTACACAATATAGCCTATGCCACTTTGGGATCACGCAGAATTCCAACGGTGAAAGATTGTTTGAAATCGGTTCAGTAGTTGCTGAGATCAGCGTGTTCAAACAAATGAACTCTTCAACTTTGTTATGTTAGTATAGATGTGTGGAGGGTTTTTTTGAACGGTGGTGACTAAACAGGAGAATGATTGCCATTTAAAAAAGTGTGTTTTTTGTAGTAAAGAATGAAGAGACGAGCAGGACATGTGCTTGATAGTAAGCGTCACAGTCCATAACATCACAGTGTCTTGCAACTATTGGAACATACAGAGTCGAAATTACCTATCATTGCACCGCGCTCTTCACCCAGAGATATAAGTAGTTTTATCTCTATGGCGTATAATTTCACTTTATATAACTTAGTTAATTTATGGGCTCGCCACTTGTACCTCGGCCGTCATTTCTGTCAAGGAGATTTTTGCTGTTACAATTCAATAATTTAATTACAAACAGTGTCTCATGTATTTTCTGTTAGGTTGTTTGTTTACGAGATACAACGCAAAAACTCTTTGCACACCTTTTTCCAAAATAACGGCCGGAGGACAGGGGTAGCATTTGCGACGGTTTTAACCCCTTCGTTCCTGTTCCCGTTATTTTCCCGTGATGTAACCTATGTCCTATTCCAGACTATTTAACGCGTTCCAAAAAACTCGGCTCACTCTTCTACCGCCTAACTAAACGGCTATGCTATTCCTATCTCTATCATTCATCAAGCGAGAAGAAAACAGAGAGCAATTTCAAAGCTAAGATAGTTTTTGTTAGGCGCTAGGCCCTCGGATCCGTTTAGCCGTTCCGACTTGACTGAACGACAAACATACAAACTTTTACTTTGATAATAGTAGTAGGATGTCTTACTATGTTACTATTGTTAATAGAATAACATAATTCTTAATTTCCAGCTCGACAATGCCAACGCCCTAAACGCCAATGAAACAGACTCCGAAAACAACGTTACGACGGTTATCGGCAAATACAAGACCACCCCCACCCCCATGCTGCCCAAGACAGTCTTCACCCCCAAAATGAACTACATGCTCCCCACAAACAACATCCGAAACGCAAACAACACCAACCTGAAACAACCCCCGAGAATCATCAACTCCTCCCTAAAATCCCACTATGCGCAAAAAACGTCCACTTTCCCGCCAACTAGAAGTGCCAATTCTCAAGTAAAACTAACCGGAACTGTAAAACCGTTCACGGGAAAAAACTCCTTCCATGGCCAAAGAGCTAATTTAGCTCGCCCGGTCGGATACACGCACGGTGCTAGTCCGTTAAAGACTTACACGAGGAAAACCGTCACAAAAAACGAGCCTGTCACGTCTCTCAGCAACGTAAATTCTACCTTGTCAGCGTTGACTGAGAACTGCCATTTGAACGGCAAAAATCGTCTCCCGTCGGAGCCGAATCTCAAAACGGTTACGCAAAAGCCGACGCCAACGAACGCTCGCAAGAAATTGATCGTCCGTTCGAATTCTAATTCGCGAAAGAAATTGCCAAAAAGCAATGCGCCCAAAGGTCTGGAGGCGAGTCAGGAGCTGTCTTCCAGTGATACGAATGTCACCAACATATCTGCGGATTCTCTCGACACTCCATTTAGGTTTAGACGGAAACGGGACAAATCGAGGAGCCCTGAACCAATGGACTGCCTTTCCAACTCTGTCATCACAGCTGACGTCACCCCTGACAACATAGAAGAGAGTAACAACTCCCAAGGTAACAAATTATACAAGATAAAGGCGCTAAGAAAGAAATGCCCCGCGTTCGATGTCAGTTTACTCAAGAAAGAGGGCATCCAAACTCGGTCGAGTAGCTGTGCCAGCAGCTCAACGGTTAAGAAGAAATGATCTCTATTTATATAGAGTTAGAGTAGTTGTTTGCACTTCTTAGAGATTATTGTATAGTTATATGTGCATAGCACATGGTGTCGTATCGTGATTTTTACGTTGGTGGATTTGTTTGGACGCTTGCTAACTATATCCTATTGTAATAATGGACTGATTTTATACTGAACTCATATCAAATAATCCGCGCTAAAAGACATTGCAACATTTGGCAAGATTTTGGCTGTCTTTATAACAAAGGTGTGTGCTGAGTAAGTAAAAACAATGTTATACAAGATTAATACTGAAATTATTATGTGAACAATCACAATGAACATGCAATAAATAGTTATTTTTTCGCTATTAAAGATGATTTAGTAAAAGTAGTTTTATAATATTGAGTGTTAAACCCGGTTTTCGGTAAACAAACTTTACGTGTATCGTATTTGCCCTGAACTGAACAGCTGAACATTACGCACTGTGTGTGATCGAATTAAAAATTCAAAGCAGTTTCGACTCTATTACTATATTTAAAACTGTAAAACTTCGTTGACAGAACGAATGTTTCTTTCTGTTTTAAATATTTTAACAGATAATACATTAGATCATGTTTAAGTTAGTTAGCTTTGTTAGATGCTCAGATTTTATTCGGGTGTGTTTTATTTCGACTTCCCCTAACTCTTTCCTACCTCTCAGAAAAGTACTACGTACGTCCCAGTAAATTAATCAAGAACACTAATAGTATAAGTTATATCTTATATATGTAATATATGTATAGTTATATGTAAGATACGACTGCAAAACAAGTCAGAATTTCAAAATAAACTTTTAAAAAGTTTTAATTTTTTAATATGCATGTCTGTACAAAACTTTGTTAAAATAATGACATAAATATAGCTTTAGATGCAATCATCATGACAAATGTACCTTGATGTCATTCGTCCATTTTATTGGAAGGTACCTTAAAAATAATATGAGAAGATAGCCACACCTCTGATACAAAACCAGCCTTGTGGCATCGATCGTGCCATACATCTTGTCTCACGTTGTATGTCCAAACAAATCTACCAACACTTTATAAATGTATAGAGATCTTTTATGCTGAATGTCGTGAACCCCACATAGGAGCCTATATAAATTATATAAAATCTAATCTCATCGGACTGTTTGTATTGTTCTTATACTATTTCTAGAGTGATCCAGTCGATTGATTGACTAATCAGCTTCACGTATGTGCTAGTTCGTCGTTTCGGCTAGTAGATGGCGCTTTTAACAATAGTTGTATTAAAGTGATTGGACCAAGTCATTTTACTATTTACAACAAGATACTACATACCTATTGACATTGCATTTTTGTACTTAACTAAAAAGGGCTATCACAGAAAAAAAAAACCAATAAACTAAAAAGTAGAAGTGCCAGGCGGGCTCGCCCATGAAGGGTTTTGTACACATTTGTGAGTACATATTATATTTTCAGCCGAAAAATTTTTTTAAAAAGTTACAGATTTAATGTTTTTTCACTGTTTTCCCTACACTTGTAGTGTGAGATGGTATTACTTGTCAAAGTGTGTAGTTCTAATGATTGCATACGTTAAAGAAATTACTAATAAAAAAAACACTGAATACTTATACTAATAGGCTGATTATGAATACGTGGCGTCAACGTTATCGTCACGTAACGCTCATAAATGCACAGTACATAACTCAGTACTGATAGATCCCAACGTACAGGATAGGAATTACAATGAAATAAAAAAATATTATAATGTTTTCATTGCCAACCTAACCGTTTACAGCAATCTTTATCAGATATGTTTGGATAGGTAATGTCAGAAAATACATCAACTATATAAAATTAGAAAACTGACAGTGGAAGTGAAATGTAATGTATTTTGTATACGTTTGTTAGTGTTATGGGACGATAACGTTTTCTCTACGTATTGATACTTCGGCTATTGTAGCTGATTAGGCAATCAATTGATTACATATAGAGTTTTAAGAAAAAATATTTTTGTAGTTTAATAAAATTTTAGTTAGTGATAATCCATGCCATCTTGTTTAGCTTTTATTGAGCTTGGTGTTATTTTATAACCATTGACTAATGTTTCGTTAATCAGTTTTTAGCTCTTATGCCGTTAGATTTAGAGTTTGTTTTCGTTTTAATCGCGCTAGTTTTAGAATTTTAAAATCATGTTATAATTATTGAGACTATACGTTTTCTAATTTTCCCCTTGTTATTATTTGGGCTAGAGTTTGGCTCATCACGAAATTCTTGTGGCGAAATTGTTGAACTGTTTTGCCTTAAAAAAATGTTATCTTTATAATTGGACAATACTACAGTGGCTCCAATTATCAGGCCTTTGAGTGATGACGCGGAGTCTTAACAAATTAATCCTGAGTCACGGCTACATAAAAAGTATACAGAGACTGCAAAAGAAGTAAACTTGATCCGTAGATAACATCATGTTCCTTTATATTTTTACACGGGGAAGCACTTGCAGTCTCCCTGGATATCTCGAAGGCTTTCGACAGGGTTTGGCACGATGGCCTTATAAGCAAGCTTTCAAGTTATGGTTTGTCTCCTGGGTTTATTGCGTGGATATCGGACTTCTTGAGGGATCGATCCATACGAGTCGTCATTGATGGCTGCTCGTCGGATCAAATGGCTATCAATGCCGGAGTCCCTCAAGGGTCGGTACTCTCTGCGACGCTCTTCCTGCTACATATCAACGATCTGTTGAAGCCCGGTATCTTTGGGTACGCAGATGATAGCACCGTTGTAGAGAGTTACACATCTAGCGCGAGAGCCAGTGGGCAGCAAACCCAGGTACTGAGAGAGAGTTTGATTGAGCGTTTGAATTTGACCCTTGAGGCGGTGTCTGAATGGGGCAATGCCAATCTGGTCAAGTTCAATGAGAGTAAGACGCAGGCGTGTCTGTTTTCCGCAAAGGAGTCCATTCCAACTGACTCCTACTTTTCGAGGTGTGTCCGTGCCAGTTTCTGACCGTCTTGAGCTTTTGGGCGTTACTTTAACATCTACGCTCAACTTTGGCTCATATATCGAATCCAAGGCCAAATTAGCTGCCAAAAAGCTGGGTGTCCTCTCAAAGGTGCGAAGGTATTTTAAGCCTGAACAGTTGCTCACTTTATATCAAGCACAGATTCGCTCCTGTATGGAGTACTGTTCGCACCTTTGGGATGGATCAGCTAAGTATCAGCTGGAGGCACTGGAATCGATCGAGAGACGTGCGAAAAGGCTCATAGGCAATGATACTCTTGTGCGAAAAAGACTTCAAAGTCTTGAACATCGCCGAAAAATTGCTGGCCTATCGGTTTTTTATCGGATACATTTCGGAGAGTGTGCGACTGGGTTGCATGATTTGATACCACCTTGCCCTTTTTTTTATCGGAATGCTCGTAGCTCGAAAAAGCGACATCGTTTCATGGTCGATGTTCCAAAGACACGAACGAAGAGATTTGACTCAAATTTTGTGATAAGAACGTCTAGGCTGTGGAATACGTTGCCTGAGTGGGTTTTCCCCGATGATTACAATCTTTGTGTCTTCAAATCGAGAGTGAATCGGTTTTTTCTAGGTAAACACGCTCCATCGTAGACCGCATTGTCGTTTAACATCAGGCGAGATGGCGGTCAAGTGTAAACCTATAAAAGTTAAAAAAAAAAAAAAAAAAAAAAAAAAACGCCATATAAAAGTGAAATGTTTTTTTATCAACGCATTGATACGATATAAGAAATAAACGTGTATACAAGGCGGCCTATTTATGATTCGCACGTCTGAACATACCCTAAACTGATTTGACAAGTCAAAAGATAGCCAGATCCAAGTCTACTTATATGTACCGCACCACTACCGCTGTGCATGAACCGCTTCGTCCACTTTGGTAACTGACTGATTGAACATTGAAATATGGGCTTAAACTCGTATGATGTAGTTACATTTTACATTGGCAGAAAAATTGTGACAAACTCTCTTCTACAAAATATGATGTCACTGTAATTTGTATCTACTCAGTACTATTTAAAGCTCATATCTGAATGTCTATATTTAGTTGTGGTTATTGTTGAAATTGTTTTTTTATTGTGAAATCTTGTTTTAAATATATATTATATCTTATTGTTTTATAAACAAATTGCCACAAACTGTGAAACGGTAGCTTATCAGTTTGAGACAGGATTTCGCAGGGAAGATGTATTTAACCGAAAGGGAATGTTTTATGAAAGTGAAGTTGAAATACAAAAATAAGCTTTTTGAAAAATCGTTTTAAAAAAAATTTGTTTTAATTCATAATTTATTCAATATCATTTTATTTAGGCACAATAGAAAACAACAACTCTTTATCACAAGGCTACAAAATAACAATTATCCGATAAAACATAAAGACAAAATTTTCCTCTTAGTACAACTTATCAGTGTAACTTCTCTGTTAACTGTAAAATAAACTTTGTTAAAATAGTCCACGGCTGAATGTCCAATTGAGCTGTACGAAGCAGCTAACAGCGAAAATATCTACCAATAGCGTGAGGTAGCTAAAAACATAAAGTTTTACTATTGGTTGAAATATTGTACTTAGCGGCTGCTCAACCCAATTGGACGCTTAGCCTTATAAGTGTTATTAATAGCCAGCCTAAAGGTGAAGTTATTAGCATAATATGAGTATACTGTGAAATATGGCAACTCTATGAAGTCACTGAAGATTTTTCTTTACAACTTTTGATTGATGCTAATGCGATCCGCTCCAAACGTATTCATAAACCACAGTAATCGCTAAAGCACGAAAGTTGTCAATACGATAAAAACTGCTGTCGAAATGAATATGAATAATAATAAGGTAGTGTGTTTTAGCGTTTCGTTGTAATTGATCTAATAGTACAGAGATAAAACAATGTGTAAATATTTGAGTGGTCATTGCGGTTATTTCTTTTCAAAAGTTCTTTACATTATGTGAAAATTTAAATTAGAAAAATACAGGATTTAATTAACTGCGATCTAATTTTTTTTCAATAACTTTCCGACGGTTAATCGATTTACATCGACTGTTGTCACGAGAAGACCAGACAAAAGCAGCACGTCTCATTGGGGAGAGGATTCGCCATCTTGGAAATGTCGGGACTTAATCAGAAACATTTCAATCTCGATTAAGTTCCCGTATATTTTCAATGTTTAAATCTTAAAGTTTTTAGTTTTAAATGAAAACTCAAGATTGGTATTTGTATTTAAAAAAATACGATTTAACTTGGGAATTTTGATTAAAAAACCTGCTGTCCTCACAGTCTGGCGTTGCTGCTGAGACTGTGTGTGATCTTTAAGGTTTTCGAAGTTTTAATTTATTCAATATACATAATACATCAAACTCGTTATGAAGCTGCTTATACTCCGGAGACTCTAGAACTCCATACGAACGGTGCATTCCGACTCACACAGACAGTACACCGAAGTAGCTCCCGTATACGTGAATCACATGCGCATAGGCAACGGGTATGAATCTAGTTCGTTTTAAGAGTTTTGAAAAGCGCGCGTAAAAAAAAAATCATACGGAAATGCGCTTACGCATAAGCCTCTAAAGGGAAGGTGCTATATCATACTCGACACAACACTAAAACAACGACAAGTGGCTCCCCCACTAACTAAAACCTCCACAGGGTTCCACTTTTGCCCAATGTGATGGAAACGCGAGGAGGCTCTACCATTCTTCCTCTAATCCCGCCACGTGAAACATGCCATTGTCTGGTCTTGTGTCGTTGTTTCACGTCTCTCCAGAGCTCAGTGTCGGTGGCGAAGGGACACCCCGATTGGTGAGTTGGGACTAAATTAACCCTATTCATTAATACTGTTATTTTCTATTTAATGTTTTTGGGGTATGTAAAACACCATAGGTACGAAAAATAGCGTGCACGATAGAATCCGACTTTATGACTACATTAACGGTGTTCGCGATTGTTTTCGGATC
The DNA here is from genome assembly GCA_017562165.1 of Ectropis grisescens. Classification (NCBI taxonomy): domain Eukaryota; kingdom Metazoa; phylum Arthropoda; class Insecta; order Lepidoptera; family Geometridae; genus Ectropis; species Ectropis grisescens. Next base: position 10,679,647 of record CM029793.1, on the reverse strand, counting down.
TCAAAATGTTCAGTGAGTTCATAGATACTGTCCTAAACGAAAGTTCCATACAAATGTGTCATATCAGTGACTGAGCTTGCCTTTTGTAGTTTCTAAAACTGTGAACGTTGTGTTTGCCATCTTATAATATAATACTGCATTTTAGTAAGCGAAAGTGGCGCCAAGTTTTTATTAATTGCTTTTATATATTAGACAAGTTGTGGTACGAATTGTTATGTAATATGTAGATGCGTTCCATGTAAGTTGTTGTATCTCTAAAATCGTGGTTTTATAGGACAGCGTTCCAAAGACAAAACATTGCATTTAAATATACATTTTTTGTTATAGTTTAGTAAAATTTGGTGTATGTATATTTTTTAGCCAAATTTTACAAAAACATAATTTTATAACAACAAAGCTCCGCTGAAACATCAGCTAATAAGACGTGTAAGAATTTTTGTTACGCGTTCACAACTATGTATAATATACTTAATACATAGCTTATAAATACCACCAGAGGTCTCGTCTGATATTTCGCTGTCAGCTCTCTGTTCGGCCAGATTCAATTCTACTTTTGAAATTTCTTTTTTCGATCACTTTTGTGGAACGCATTTTTCCTTTTTTGTTTTGTCTCACCAAAAAGTTTCAAAATCCAAGAGAATGAATCAGTACACGTAACAATTCGTACTACAGTAGGGTTACTGTACTTACAAGTTATATCTATTGTTCTAACTAAAATAATTTTCATTTAAGTTAGAACTTTATGGCGCTTGTTTAATTCGGATGGTGTGTCTTAGATAGTGTAAGTACAGACAAATGTTACATAAATATTGTCTTTCTTTCATTTAATTACGGTTACGCTTGATGGTGCAGCTTAGTTTCGATATGGTTGTAAAAAGTTGCTTTCCATTAATTCGTGATGGATTCGTGATTTGAAATCGTAACATGTTGTAGGATAAGTCATGTATTTTGTTTTTATTTTTGTGTTGTTAATTCAAATGTGCTCGTTTACGTCTGTATGTTTATAAGTTTTATCTATTGTGTGAAAGCGGAAAGTTGTAACTGGTGATTTTGAAATTATTTCACTAAGGGGCTAACCTTGAAAATTATATGATAGGGTCAAGTTTTCATTAGGTCTCTAGGAAGAGAGCAAAAGGGCAATTACGTAGATCTCCAATCGATGTGACTCTGATGGGGACATCAGAGTTACATCGGTTGGAGATCTTTTTTTTTTTCAATTGGTGGTCGACCTTTCCGTTCGTCTCCGAGTTGGCCCACAAGCAGCCAAGAAAGCGTCCTTAAACCTACCGATACATTTTGAATTACCTGTCATGAACGTTGACCGGTATGAACCGCAAGTCAATGAAGGGGGAATCGAACCGCGGGTTCAATTCTCCCCAACCGGACAAAGACTTGTGTAATCGATGTAGATGGTTTTTTTCTGTGTCTGATCTGTTTCTATATATATGAAGTATTTATTTGTAGTTATATAAGTATTATACAAACTGCCTGGTTCCAATTACAAGCTTTGCTTAGTTTGGGACTAGGTGTTGTGTGAGAAATGACCACAAATAGACTTTTTAAGACCACAGTTGAATGCAATCTTAAGAATGCCAAAACATCTGCAGAGAAAAATTACTTTTTTCATAAAAAAATATTTATTTATTCAGCTAATATATAACCATAATGTACATATATGAAATAGATTCTTTTTTCGTATTCAGGGTTAGTGCCTTAGTTAAAATTGTTTACAGCGGTAAATACAGGCTTTTCGACTTTATATGCACAAGGTGCATATAAGGTTTTATTTAAATTGTATCTAAACTGTTATAAGTTGAATATCAATTATGTTTAAATTGAATATAATGTTGTATGAAATATAGTTTTTATAATATTAATTACCGATTACTTACCCTGTTTATAGCCACGGTGAATATCCCGTAAGTACTAGTGAAGTTTTATTAAAGTTATTTAAAATACCGGAAACCAGCTGCAATAGGTATGCAATAAAATCAAGTATTATTTTAATATCACGAATATTATTTATATATACTATTTAATATTGTTTTTACTACGCATATTAAATATACACAGTGTTACAAAAAAGTTTAAAGATACATATTTAATGTTACCTATTAATGTACTCTTTCTTATATATAGTTACCTTATAGTATAATTGTATCATACAATCCTCAATAGAAAGCGTTAATGCTATTTTCATCTCTATTTTTACTGTATTAGAATTGAATTTACATGTTAGTGTTGTCGCGAAGGGTCTCACGATTCTTTTTTATCGGTTTGGTAGCAATCCAACCGGTCTTTTCCATGACATCATAGTATTGTACTATCATTTCCTATTAAAAAGCCACAAATTACAATACAAAGAATAATAATAATTAGTTATTTAATTGGCGGCTTCATCGCTTACAACACCTTTAAAAATCATTGTTTATTATTAACTTAGTCAATGTTATTATTGGCTATATCCTGACTACCATATACTGATGAATGCATGAGGGTTTCATATTTAAAAAATCCTTTTCTTATATACATGTAAGTTGAATCTCCCTGTAAATTTTTCAGTGAGATAGATTTCCTTGTTTATACCCTTCCAACTAACTTTTAAGCTAAAGATTAAATTGAAATTAGATTAATACATATTGCATAAAATCATATTTTAAAATTTTATATAATCTTGGTTTTCATTTATTTGCTTTGAAAACCAAATAATTAATAAGTCAGGCCCTTAACCCCTTGCGTTGACATAGCCCTGGCATGAGTGCCTACCTAATGAAAATATTTATGGTTTCTATGGTAACTAAAGTATAATTATAAAATAAAAGACTTCAAGAATAAAATTAAATGTATCGACATTTATTATTAGACCTTTTTGTAACACATGTATACGAGCCATGTCTAAAATTTAATTTTATGTTCATTTTAAGATTTTAAAGTTATTTTCATGTAAGAATATAATTATTGTTTATACAGATATTGAAGATATAAATAATATTTTACTGATATTTTTATATGTTGGAGTGATGGGACGTTGTCTTAGGGACCAGAGAGTTGTAGTTTAAATAGATTTTTGTATAGCTATGTTGCATCTGTTTTGTAGACATATTATTTTGGAAATTATTATGTAAAATTACGTTGTGATCTGGTATCTAATGAGTTACTAATGTATTGTGCACTCCTACCTATTAGATTTACATGTTATGTAAAATATCGAGACACTGCAAAGATGGTGTTTGGATTGCATGTGCTTATTAAAAAAATAAAAAGATATATTCCAATTTAATGAATTGTTTCATTTTTAACCATCGACCAAAAAAAGGGTGTTATAAGTTTGACGCCTATGTCTGGCTGGCTGTCTGTCAGTGGCAACGTAGAGCTCAAACGCATGGGCCGATAACAATACGTTTTTTTATTTGAAGGTTAATTTCCGTACGTAAAGTAAATTTCTTAGATATGTTTGGTTAATATCGATTCAAGATGGTCGCCTCCACAAAATGGCGGACCAAATATTTCTTAACAACCTACCTCAATAAGGGCACAGTAAATACATACATATTATGTTTACTGTGATAAGCTGATAAGGGTATCAAATGAAAGGGCTTGACTAGTAGAATACTATTAATGAAAGATTTCAAATCCAAGATGGCCGCCACCACAAAATGCCGAAATACATTTCTTTTTTCACTACTCCTCCAAAATGGGTATCAAATGAAAGGTCTTGATTAGTAGAATGTTGTACAGATTACAAATCCGAGGTATTCGGGGGTAAATCAAAAGTTTTAATTTTGTTCTTGTACGTATTTGTTAGCGACATAGCTAAACGTATGAGCAAGCTGAAGTGCCAGTGGGGTGGTCATGTCTGTCTGTTATTGGTTGATAAACATCTACGTGCCGTGAGAGTGGAACCTCCCAATCGGAAACTTTGCAAAGGACGCCCTGAAGCTCCATGGAGGGACAGTTTACATTAGGTATCAGGCAGTGGCTGAAGAACAAAAAAAAAAGGGTGAATGGTAAATCATAGCCTACCTACCTATACCTACATCGAGCAGTGGACTAGATTTGCCTGATGATGAATATCGAATCGCTGTTCAAAATTTGTGTGAAATTAATTAAAAAATGGGTAAAGTTTTAAATCTTTTCCTTTAGGACACTACTACCATAACATACCTTACCTTACCTTAGTTACCTTAGTGACATCGAGCACAATGGTCTGATCGAAATACCTGTCTACTAATATAGTGTCATATTGTTGGACATCCCTCAATACACTAATTAGCCCTAAACTAAGCTAAGCTTGTTTTGTGGAAATTAATTATCTAACTATTGAAAACCCTTTACTCACATTGACTGTCAGTTGAATCTCCCTGTAAAACATTTAGTTTGATAGATTACTTGGTAAACCCTTCCAAATATTACCTATTGTTAACAATGTACCTAGGTACTCGTATTCTTCTGATATAGACCCATGCATCGAAATTGACTAAAAAAATGCTCACTCGTCCCTATCTGTTTCTCCTAAACTAAAATGTTTTAAAAAAAATAACGCAAAGGTCAATAAATCATCCAAAAAAAAATGAGAAGAAAGTTTTACTAAAACATTTATTCTTAACGCTATATAACAATGTGAACTAGAACTCGTACTGCGAGACGATGATGATGAGCCTGGCGACGGCGCTGCCGGCGAACTGTCCCCGCTGGTACAAAGACATAGTCAGCTCCAGCTCCGCTACCTGAGGACCTTCCAACGGGCACAGCAGCGAGATGGCACAGATGTTACCTGATGGACGCATGCTGTGAACAAAATAATGATAGATTACATTTTACGTGTAGGTATTTGAATCAATTCTTATAATAGGCATGACGACTCATTTTTGATTTAATGTGCCATCAAAAGGCTACTCAAAAACTAACCACAGGTGAAAGAATTACTTTGTTATCTTAAAAACTTCCCGTGATATCACGATTTTAAAATCATAATTTTGAACTCTCCCAAAAACTCTTCATACAAATCACTACAGAAGCGTGACGTCACACTGTCGTATTATCTATGCGTCGCGCGTAAAGTTTGTATGGTAGCTATTAATTATTGCGTTTAGGAAACTGGTTTCATATCAAAAGTAACATGAAATTGAATGGGTTATCCAACGTTAAATACATTTTCTAATAATTTCGTACTTTTAAAATGGACTTGCCCATCTATAAATATAATAGAAATAAGTATAAATATTGGTGAACAATTCACACACCATCTGATCCCAAACTAATCAAAGCTTGTACTATGGAAGCCAGATAGCTGATATAATACTTATATAGTTTTAAATACATACTTGTTGTACATAGAACACACCCAGACACAGTACAAATATTTGAATTTATCACACAAATATTTGCACTGGCTTTGAATGATCATAAAGTAAGTTAAACTAAAAAAATATCAAAATTAAAATTGGTAGGTACATATTTTATTTTTAAATACTTTTTTTCATTTTATCGAATAATTTTATATAATTGCAGGACCTGTCGTCACGCCTATTCTTCCGACTAGGGAAATAGCACACCTTTACCAGGTTTTTTATGGTGTAGAGTGACGAGACGAGCAGGGCATGTGCCTGGTGTTAAACAACAGGTCTGCCCATAACAACACAGTGACACACTGCTATTGGAACATGAAGCGTCCAAATCATTAGCTAGCACTGCGCTATGCTCTTAGCCCAGAGATGTAAGATGTTTTATCTTTATACCCTGTAATTTTACTGGAAACATAGCCCATCAAATCGGAATACAGTGAAAATAAATCTATTACTAGCTGTGTAATTTGTAAGTGTGCTGGTGTAACTTACTCGAAGCAGCGTAGGTCTGCGGGAGTGACGCCGGGTGAGGCCTGAACGCTCACCATTCTCATCTCGAAACTCACCACAGAGTCCACCCACGACGGACCGTGCATAGTAAACAAATCCACCTGTGGAAGAAAGTTTTGCACATTTCGTTGTATCAGTGAAAAGGGCGGGTCCAAAGAGTGACTCATGACGCTCCTGAACTTAGGTGGACCACTAATTAAAACGCACCACGCACTTGTTGCACAGTCTTGTGACTTGACCACGAGTATGTGAGGTTTGGATGTGAGACTGCATCTCAATGGATTATGTAAGGTAAGGAGACAAACCTAAATGGACATGAAACATTTATTGGTCACCAAAACCTCTAATTTTATACAATACCTTAAAAGCTTTAAACGATCAATTCTTGTATACATATTAAGTATTGATTTGTCTACGGAAATATGAATATGAATTTCGGAATCAATCTAACTAGTTGTTATTCGCGTTATATGCGAGTTTTCGGCCAATCAAACCGAGCAAAGCTCGATGCTCCGTCAGCCAGATATTAGTACATACTAAACCCTCTACAGACGAGCTCTAAAATCAGAGGAAATTACGTAAAACTAGTGAGGAGAACCCTACATCGCACCATAAATCACCAATCATATGGTGCGATGTAGGCTCCTCCCCACTACTTCTACGTCATTTCCTCTGATTTTAGGACTCGTGTGGGGAGCGTTTTAAGGGCGGGCCTACTGTCAGGCAAAAATCCGATTTCCCGCGCGCGTCGCCCTTCCCCTCTTCAATGCACCGCGTTGCCGCGAGTAGAAAATACAAGCTACGCTCGCTCAAACGCATCGTGTCCTGAGATCCAGTATCTGCATTCATTCAGTAAACAAGCAATTAGCTGTGCTGAAATAGAACTACCATTTGGTAGGCCACTTACGCTCCCGGACGGCAGGTAGATATTGGCGACGAAGGTGATGAAGTTGTAGCTGTAAGTGCTCGGCTGCTGCAGACACGACCAGTCTGACACGCGGCATGACTGCTGGATGCGCGTGCAACGGCTGCAACATTCACGAAAAAATTACCTGATCAATGTTCTTTTATAAAAAAAAATTGGGCAGAGCCTTTATTAAAAAAACTTAAAATACAATTAGAACTACACTACACTACAAACCTATCTAACTAACTACTTATACTAAGCACACCTGAATTATCCATACACCACTGTAGGTCTACAGATATTCAAGATGTTCAAGCCTACTACCGATCGGAAGCGTACTCAGCATGCTGGCGGCATTACCACGCTGAATGACAATGCTTATGCGTTGGGCCAAATAAACGCCAGCATTTTGGTCACGCGTCGCGTCGACCAAGCGCTCGGAAAGGCTTTTGAAGATGAGGTGAGCTCCCGGCCCCCACGGGCCCAATGTCTCAACCCCAAAGGGCTCAAATATGTACCTAACCACTTCCGAGGGTTGCATATTTGCGCCGTTTGAGTCGCTCAGCTGAATTAGGCGCTGCATGTGTCTCTGGAAGATGTGATGGTGCCAAAGTACCGACGCAAGTTGCGTGCCACACTAGAGGCCGACTCAACTTCCAAGGCACAACAGTCATGCCGTCAGGTTTTTTTGCCATCGTCACGCGCAAGACCACGGTTCGAGTATGGCTGGGACATTGGATTTTTATAATAGATAGTAATTTATCGGATACATTTCACGAGTGTGCTACTGATATGCATGATCTTGCCCTTTTTTCTATCGTACTGCGGGTGGGCTGAGATGGTCAAGTGTAAGCAAACCTATAAAAATTGCAGTGAAACTTTAGCCGTTGAGCATGTAGCGGCATAGCGTTGTAGCGGCAGGTCTTCGGTCTACCCCCTAACTCTTCTGCTTTTGCTATTCTTTGATTTGCGACATCATCTGCCAATTTGGTAACGCCGATGAAAGCAGACAACTGGGTACATCTGCTTTCCGTATGCAGCGAAACGGAAAGCAGAATAGTTGTTTGCTTGCAGCTGTGTCACAAATCAAAGCAAAACAGAAAGCAGGAGAGCTAGGCAATAGACCGGTAGGATGTGCTGCCTGATGTGGCGCGTTTTGGATGGGTGAAATCTTGGGAGTTCGTTTTTCGAGACTTCAAAAATATTTTTTGAAAAGTACTCACTGCTTGGACTCGAGCCGGTACCCTGTGGGGCAGTCGATGTGGTGGCAGTGGTAGCTTCCCCGAGTGTTCTGACACACGTAGCCCGGGTCTGACGTCCGCGCGCAGCTGGCTTCGCCTGTCTCGCACTCGTCGATATCTAGACCATTTAAGATATTGATGTGTACTTCTTAGTAGAATAAGAAAGCTTTACATATTTTTACGCTAGCTGATCTCACACCCCACAAAAGTTATATCCGTCCGGATAAAATGCTTGCTATGCTTCGCTAAGTATAATGACTAAATTTAGAAGCAAGGTTTGTCCACTGAATTCAGAAACAAGATTAGATGTAAGTTCTGAATTGTCTGGTCTGCCCAGCTATTAAGATTGGTGACCTGGCACCCCTAGCTGCAGAGGACATGTTTTCTGGAATTGTGGAGTTTCTTTACTGACTCAGTTTTACGGCTGGTCTAGTAGGGAGAAGAGCAACTACTGCCGATCTGGCATCTGGTTCGACTCCTACGCGCATCACTGTCTCTTCCAAGGTCATAGGTATTATAAAGCTGCTAACCCAAAATCGCCAAAGGAAAACATAAGGAAACCGACATGTTCTTAGAATCTTTCGCGGTCACGTGGCATCCGCCAACGCGCACTGGGCCTGCGTGTTGGATTATATCCTTGGCGTCTCCTTACGAGAGAAGGCCCCAAGTTCCAGCAGTGGGAATATTTAGTGGGCTACTTATACTTACCAACGCAGCTCCGTGAGTCATCCGAGAGGCGGTACCCGGCGGGGCAGGCGCAGCGGTAGCTGCCTGGTTCGTTGACGCACTCCCCGCCGCATAGCTTCCCACGCAAGCGCACTGATGACCACTCCTCGCATTCATTTACGTCCACGCATGTCCTGGAGACACAAAGAGTATAAAATATAGATACGGCTGTTTAGGACGGGAGAACAGTGACGGCTGATCCGGTGCTCGTGGTTCAAATCCCACGCGCACCACTATCTTTATGAAACTTGCTTGTCGAAGTTAATTTAGACAAGTGAAGCCAGCCAGCAATTTGGTCTAAACTTCTCTTGAAACGTGTACCTTTTAGATAATTCTTAAAGAAAAACATCAAGTAGGTACGTGCAAAGAAAATACCTACTGGTCAGGACGACGTAATATAGTTGTAGTGGTAGGACTTTATATAGTCCGACTGGGGAGTCCCACACCTTTGCCAGTTCTGTCCTGCTCGTCTCGTCACTCTTTCATTTAAAAAATATTATACAGCCCAGCAGCAGCAGTCATCTACAAACGTCACTAAGTAAGTATGTTTCGGTTTGAAGGGAAATGTTTTCAGAGAATTTACAGGGTATTACAGGTAAATGGATATATCATCTTATATTATCATCAGAATACTGCTAAAAGTTTTACGACTACAAAACCGTACCTATTTGTAAATCTATGTAGAAGGTATATTTCACGAGTAGGTACTATAGGACAAAACGGTGATATGCTGATACAGAAAGTAGCTGGACTTACTTTAAATAAAACATTGCAGAAATAATGTCGACACTGGGAATCGGATCCGATTGTGGTGATTTTTTGGTCTTTGCTGGAAATAGGTATGTACTATTTTATCGGCTAATATTTTGCGTTGTAATCTTAATAACCCGATTACTGCGATCAATAATAAATTAAATAATACGACGTGCAAACATCGATCATAGGACTCTGCGTGCTGTCTCGGGCGTATTACACCTTTAGCAATGAGTTTTCCAATTTAAATTGATTTGTCAAAAATTGTTACATATTTTGCCTAGTGTGGCAACACTGTTTGTTTTTGTGAAATTTCTCTAGCAAAATAGCAAAATAAAACATTGGCGCCACCTATGCTGAAATTGGGCACTGTCTTTGACAAGTCTTTTTGCATCTTGAAAACATCCCATTATTCTACCGATAAGCTGTAATGTGCAGCAAGCTACTGTAGGTATTCTGGTTTGATGTGAATTATTTCTAGAGAAATTACAATCGAACTTAAATACTTTTTTTGAATTAAAATTATTTCTACGCATGGGAATGCATTTTATCGAATCTTCATTCGTGCTTGAACCCAATGTGAATTCACCCAGCTATAGAAAATTATTTGAATGGCATCAATAATAATTAAACACTTTTATTGTTGTGGCAAGAGACATAAATGAGATTCTTGGCATATTCTGCTATTATTTTTAAGTTGTAAAGTAGTACGGAAGAAAGCGACTTCGAAAATAACAAAATCGAAGTAACAAGCACTAGAATTAGGTTGATAATGTTCCTTAGTTCTCCCTATTGGTCTTTTCTTGTCCTAATACGAAGTTCACGTTCCCCAGAGTCTGTGGAGTTGCTAAATTGTAAATAAAAGAACTATTATTTGGGTAAAAGAGATCGCTTTTCTCACCTGCTATCATTTTCCAGGCGGTACCCTTTCTTACAGTAACACCTGTAGCTGCCCCAGGCGTTGGCACAACCTTGGTGGCAGACTTGTGGGGTCTCCGCGCACTCGTCCACATCAACGCACACCTTGTCGTTGGTGGGAGCGTTTCGGAACCCCTCGGTGCACTCGCAACGGTAAGAACCCACTGTGTTCACGCAGCGAGAATTGTATGAACATGGCTGGAAAACATGTATATATAAGGTAAATTTTTACAAAACCAAACTTGCCTATTCATAAAAATTGTACAATGAAGTGACGCCCCTCGAAACTTCAAACCACTGTCTCTACATAATTTATTTTGAGGAAATACGTCTACAATATGTTTTAATAAATCTAACTGACTAATTCGTTTTTTTAGTATGTCTTCATGGCTATTATTGGTAAACTAGCAGCTCCCTATTGTTTTATTGTTGTTGACGTTCTTGCTACTTTCCCGGCCCGGGATAAAAAGTAGCATTTGTGTTATTCCAGACTATAATATATGCAGTGGCGTAGCGTGGGGGGGGCAGGGGGGGCCCACGGCCCCGGGCGGCACACGAAAGGGGGCGGCGGATAAGGAGCATAAAGAAAATAATACGTTGCATGATTGAGAAAAAAATACTAAGATATAACACTTCTTATCGAACAGATAAATAATTAAAAAGTGAGGTAGTTAAGTAGGTAGAGCGTTTCTCGGATTTCATTACTTAATTTTCTTAGGTTGTCATGGTACTAGTATCTCTCGTTGTGTATTTTATAAGCTTATATTTCTAGTCTTGTTAGTTGACACACTAACAAGATGTAAGATGTAAGTATGGGACAATTCTTGCGAGTTAAATTAGAACCACTTCCTAGATAGCATTGGTTTGGAACCTGTCTAGAAGAAGGAAAAATCCAAAATATTAAAACTAAATACTTTGAAAACAAGCTTTTATTAAAATGCTCTAAAACGAAGAAAATAGTTAGAATGCAATGAAACCCATTATTTTATCTAGACACACGATAGCGTGGCAAGCCAAGTAAATAAACTGGCGAGCACACCATGTGTATTATTATACGAACAATTTTGAGGTACTTTTGTCCTCCTCATAACGCAAACACTATTTCACATTAACTTGTCAAATAGTCCATACATTGAGACTTGCGGGATACCAATACGTACTCCAAATTTCATAAACATACTTCTAACTGTTATTTAGATATTAACGTCCTAAAATCGTCATTGTTAACATTGACTGAAGTATAGACCATAAAGATTTCACTCAGTTCCAGATGACCTAAAAAGTTTAAGTTTGGCATCCAGATAGGATCAAATACAAAGGAATAAATAAGAAATCAATCATTTTTAACCAACTTCAAAAAAGGAGGTTTCTCAACTCGAGCGTATATAATTTTTAATGTGTGTGCGTGGATAACTTCATCGTTTATGAACTGATTTCGATGATTATTTTTATAACACAATGTAGTATGTATTTCAATTATTTGAATGCAGACTTATAGCGCCTGTAAAAAGAAAATGCCAATTGAAATTGATGATTTAGTATTTATTGTAGACTAACGACTCGCCCGGCTTCGGACGGGTGCAGTGTAAATTAAGTTCACTCTGTATTAAAGATGCTTCATTGTAAGGATTTATTCTAAATAGCTTAAAATCACTTCGTAAATAAGTATATGTAATACGTTGCCTAAGTGAGTTTTTTGCGGTGGTTACAGTCTTGGTGTCTTCAAATCGAGAGTGATTCAGTTTCTTCTAGGTAAACATGCTCCATCCTAGACCGCATCGTATAAACGTCATCGCAATTAAACCGACTTCAAAACCACAAATAGGTAGGCACTCATAACCGAAAAATAAATCATTATTATAATCGCTACTCACGGTGCCAGTCAACTCTAACAGGTAGTGGATAGATATTACTTACTTGTGCCTACTTACCACGTGCCGACATAGTATCAATCTACTAACTTTGCTAACAAACTACTACTAACTTTACTAAGCAAAAGACGAAAATTAACAAACTTAACTTTGCGGTTGGGTTTTAGGCGGTTTTTTTTTTCGTATTTTTATTTGAGACGCTACGCCCATAAATTCGATTTTAATGGCGTCTGTCGTTTTCGCAACTATAAAAACTGTTCAATCTTTATATTGAGTTAAACCACGTTAGTATTGAAAAAATAAAAACAATCTAATTTATGCTATGGAGTGCAGTTTGTGTTTTCGTGTTTGTTATATATTTGTTATGTATACAATTAATTTAAAACATAAATTCCTTATGTCTTCCTTATAATTTAAAATGTAATACTTAGCTCCTTGAACACTTGAGAACTCGAAAAAACATCAACACTATTGTCAAAGTTGTTAGTTTACATTTCAAACACATTAAAGTCAAAGTACTTTATTCATAAATGTACAATTTACATGTCAATTAATAAAAAACAAAAGAAAGAGCATACATATTGTATACATTTTAAAAGTTTGAAATGACTACTTTACTGTATTATAATAATTATTGTACAGAAAACTGTCAAGCATTATACGAGTATAATATGTCTTTCATACATTCATCATAAAAAAACGATACCACAGGAAGTGACTTGAAACGCTTCAGAATAATGGGCTTATACAGGTACAAGTAAGGCGGCATTTTATATGCCGAAGCGTAAACAAACGCAATTAGGTAACTTGACACCCGTTTTCCAGTCAAAATTGTAAACGCGAGTCGCCCCCAGAGAAGCAATCGGGTATTGAACTTGGCTCTCATTGCACATTTATGTTTTTCATAAAATGGTGGATTAACTAATGATAATAGTGAAATTAATCTTTGATAACACGGGATTAAATTATAAAATTTATAATGATTATATAAATAAAAGCTGTCGCGAGATGTCAACCAAGATCGTACCTATATACTAAGTAATATTTAATTTCAATAAAATACTTAAACGTGTTTAAATTATTTGCTTAGAATTAATTAGTTTGTTCTTTTGAAAGATAAATATGTTTGTGTTCCGCAACAAGCTTTTATTTACGAATATCAATGTAAATTTTATAATTTAATAAAATGGTGGGGTTTCGCATTCAAAATATATTTTGTTCATTTTAGAGCATTTGAATAAAAGCTTGTATTTAAAAACATTTTTAATTTTAAAAATAGGTTCCTAATTATATTTCAGTATTAGCAGTTCTGTTGTCATAAAATATTAACTGATTAAAAAATGCACAAATTTTTGAGATTTGGCAATAAACAATTGTCAGAGCGTGCTAAAATTTCTGTCCTTCGCGATTTTCACTAAATTTCTATACAATCTGAGTAAAAAGAACTAATTAATAAAAGCGGCCAAGTGCGAGTCGGACTTGCACATGAAGGGTTACGTAGCAGCAAGTAACGTAATACATAAGTTCTTGCAGTTTGGTGTAAT